>CM053770.1:38977149-39066726 GCA_028658325.1 Potorous gilbertii | reverse complement strand
TTACTTATTTGCTTAAAGTCATTCTTAAAACAGTTATTGCTGTTACTGTATATAGTGTTCCCTTCATTTTTCTCATTTCAGTCTTCATTATTTTGTGCAAGTATTTCCATGTTTTTCTAAAATCACTGAGCTCACCATTTCTTTTTTTAACATTTTAAAATTTTATTTAATTTTAGATTTCAACATTCATTTTCATAAGATTTTGAGTTCCAAATTTTCTCCCCATCTCTGCTCTTCCCCCAGCCCAAGACGGCATGTCATTTGATATAGGCCCTACATACACATTCATATTGAACATGTTCACATTACTCATATCATAAAAAAGAATTAAAAACCAATGGGAGAAACCATGAGAGAGAAGATAAAAACAAAAAGAGAAAAAAGAGCAAATAATGCACTTCAGTCTGCATTCAGAATCCATAGTTCTTTTTCTGGATGTGGACAGCATTTTCCATCATGAGTCCTTTGAAGTTGTCTTGGATCCAATTCTATCAAAGTTAGTCATGGCATATTGTGGATGTTACTGTATACAATGTTCTGGTTCCGCTCACTTCACTCAGCATCAGTTCAAGTCTTTCCTTGTTTTTCTGAAGTTCACCTGCTCATCATTCCTTCATAGCACAATAGTGATCCATTACTTTCATATACCACAACTTGTTCAGCCATTTCCCATTGATGGGCATCCTCTCCATTTCCAATTCTTGGCCACCACAAAGAGAGCCATTATGAACATTTCAGAACATATTTTCTCTTTTCTTTTTTCCCTAAACATCTTTGGAAATAAACCAAGTATTGGTAGTTTTGCTTGGTCAAAGGGTATTGGCCATTTAATAAATTTTTATACTTAATTCCAGATTGCTCTCCAAAATGGTTGACTCATTTTACAATTCCACCAACAACGAATTAGTAGTGTCTGATTGACTTTCAAGAAATTTGTCTAGGAAAAGAAAGAGAGAAAAGGAGGATGGCAGGTCGGAGGTGGGGAGATGACATGGCCTAGTTCCATTTTTTTAAGGTTGACCTTGACAGAAGGGTAAGAAGGAGTAGGTTGGGAGCAAAGGTCCTGGGGTCTGGAGTGAAGAGTAAAGTTTCCAAACCTGGGGAAGTATTAAAGTTCGATTCTGTACTCCATAAATTTACCTTGGTTGCTGCCTGAAGCAGAAGCCCTGCCCTAATTAATTGGTCCCATTGTGCCTTTTAAGGAGGAGTGATGCAAATAATCTCACATTTATACAGTCCTTCTGCTTTTCAGAGGTGTTGTGTGCACATGATCTCATTTCCTCCTCCGCCAGCCCTTCTAAAGAAAGAGATCTATGGAAGAGATTACAGTTATTTCCTACCTTAGTTTTGGGGCCCATCTGTGTAGAATAGGGTTTTGACTGAGTTTATCCTGATCTAATGACGGTGGAATATGCACAAAAGGCTTAGCTGTGTGATTGGCTGTGTCTTTCCTTCCTTCAGCTGTCAGGTAGCAGGGCCATTAAGATAAATGCCATGTTTGTGACAGTCCTGGAAAGCATAGATGAGAAACTTACTGGTCACTTATTCAGTCTCCTGCTAGTAAATTTGTTTCTTGTTATTTCCCTACTCTACACTGTCCCTGCTCGTCCCGGGAGGTCACTTTCTCGTCATTTTGTGTCACCATCAGATGGCTGTCTGGTTGATATCTTTCTTTGTTCAGACTTAGAATAATCCATTGTGAGCTCTGTGAAGGCATCACACTAGAAACTCTATGTTGATTATCTGACAAGCAGGAGTTTTTGTTCACTCTCTGATAAAGAGAAAAATCTCCATCTTCTTGCTTACTAATTGGCAATGTGTGCCAGATTTGTGAATTGGCAACAACCCTTGTTTTCCATTCTTTCTAATTATATGTTGGGCTCATTGTCCAAAGAGGCATGCTTATGGTTAAACTAATATCTTCCTTCTGCTTTCCAACTCGTTAAGGGATAAAATCCAATCAGCTACTCCAGCAGCAATCACAAAGCTGGTCCAGGAATGGTTGTGCAGCTCATTTGCCTTGAAGGATGATAGAAATAGACATTCTCAAACTTTTCATAGAAAGTTTCCAGAAATGTGGCCTGAAGATGTTCTTCTAATCTTCTTAAATTAAAAAGGCACACACAGGATTTCTTAGAGCAAGGGAAGGCAAAACATGGCCTTTGGTTTAGACACTTTCTGACCCTCCAGGATAAAGTGTATGGAGGGCTATTGCAGTGCAATATTCAGAAGGGTCCTCCTCCAAATTTGACCTAAGGAGAAAATAATATCCTATTCTTAAAGTAGAGAGAGGAAATGGCAGTCATTTCTCTTTTTAAAACGATACCCTTTATTTTTAAATCAGAACTCTTTCTATTGAAACTCTGTAACAAAGAAAAATGTTAAGTAAAGCTAAGTAAGGAAGGGACTCTATTCTGAGAGCACATGCAATATTACATATTCATTGACCCTCACCTCTTAAGAGAAGGGAAAGATGTTTCAGTATCTATCCTTTTAAACCAGGGTTTTTAAATGGTTTTGTGGCATGGATCCCCAAAGTGTCTATTGACACCTCTGAATCCCTTCTCAGAATAATGTTTTTAAATGTATAAAATAAAACACATAGGATTACAAAGGAAACCAATTATAATTGAAATAAAGATGTAATTTTTTCTCATCCAGGTCAGTAGACTCACCACTCCACTCCTGAATTCTATCCTCTAACCCTTTAGGGTTGTGTGGATCCTTTGGTTAAGAACCCCTCTCCTGGAAAAAACTTATCCTGAGTTCTGCAGCTTCTCCGTGTTATTCCTATGACAGGCATTGTGTACAGTTATCTTGATTTTGCTTTCTTTGCATTTAGTTGTTTCATAAAGGTCGGTCCATGCTCTCTGAGTTTCTCATATTCATTGCTTGTTATGGTACAACAGTATTCCTATTCCATTGCATCCATTTACTGTAATTTGTTCTACCATTTTCTAATCAATGGGCACTTAACTCTGTTTTCAGTTTTTTTTATTAACACAAAAAGTGCTGCTGGGAATATTTTGTTATATATGGAGGCAACTGAATGGCTCAGTAAATAAAGTGCCAGGCTTGGAGTCAGGATGACCTGATGTCTACTAACTGTGTGACCCTGGAGAAGTCACTTAATCTGTTTGCCTCAGTTTCCTCATCTGTAAAATGAAAATAACAATATCAGCAGTTTTCCAGGGTTGTTGTAAGAATCAAATAAGATTATAATTGCAAGTTAAGTAGCACAGTGTTTGACACATGGTAAATGCTAGACTATTTTGCTATTGAACATTCTGTTTAACTTTGATCTCCTTGGGATATCTGCCCATGAATTGGGTCATTGGAACAAAGGGTGTGAAAAGCTTGGTGGTTTTTCTCATGCGATTACAAATTGTTTTCTACAATGGCCAAACTAATTCACGCATAGCCCCTCCATTATAGACAGTTTCCATCTTTTATTATCTGTTACATTTTAATGGTTTTAAGTAAATGTCTGAAGGTTTTCTTTTTTATTTGTTTCTCTTAGTCTTGGAAAATTCAATAATTTTATTTGATTGCTGATTATTTGTATTATCTAAAATTTTTCACATCTATGAATTATTTTTCTATTGGGGAATAATGATATATTTTTTTCAGTTCTTTGCTTCTCTTGAATATCAGCCTGTTATAGTTTTGATGAAAAGATGAGTCACTTCTGGACTATAAGGAAGAGGTGGAATCTGAGATTATTAAAATTTGCCCATCTAACTCTACTCTGTAATACTTATACCAAATATGATAGATGAATGTCAACAAATAGATTTTTTTAAAAGTATACATTTATTTAATATTTTATTTTTCCCTAATTACATGTTAAAATAATTTTTAACATTTGCCTTTTAATATTTTGTGTTCCAAATTCTCTCTCTCCCATTGTCCCTAATCAAAAAGACAAGCAACTTATCATAGGTTATTCAAGTGTAGCCATGCAAAACATATTTCCATGTTAGTCATGTTATGAAAGAAAACAGACCAAAAAAACAAGAGAAGCAAAGAAAGTTTAAAAAAAATGCTTTGATCTGCATTCAGATTCCATCCGTTCTTTCTTTGGAGGTGGATAGCATTTTTTCGTCGTAAGTCCTTCAGAATTGTCTCGGATCATTGTATTGCTGACAATAGCTAAGTCTATCAGAGTCGGTGAATGCACCATGTTGCTGTTACTTGTACATACAATGTACTCCTGTTCCCACCCACTTCACTCTGCATCAATTTATATATGAGCCTTTGCTCATCACTTGTTATAGCACAGTAGTATTCTGTTCTGTCACAGTCATACACCACAACTTGTCGAGCTGTTCCCCAACTGGTAGACTTACCATCACGAAAAGAGTTGCTATAAATATTTTTATCCCCATTGGTCCTTTTCCTTTTTTGTATCTCTTTGGGATATATCCCTACTAGTGGTTTTGCTGGGTCAAAGGATGTTTGTGGTGTTATTACCCTTTGGGCACAGCCCTAAATTGCTTTCCAGAATGATTGAATCAGTTCATAACTCCACTGACAATGCAGTAGCACCTCAATTTTCCCATGTCCCCTCCAACATTTTCATTTTCTGTCATATTAGCTAAACTGATAGGTGTAGAGTGATAACTCAGAGTTGTTTTAATCTACACGTTTTTAATCAGTAGTGATTAAGAGCATTTTTTCATATGGCTATAGATGGCTTTGATTACTTTGTCTGAAAACTGCTTGCTCATATCCTTTGACCATTTTTCAACTGGGGAATGGCTGTTATTTTTATCAGTTTGGCTTAGTTCTCTATATACTTGAGAAAAAAGGATCGTACCAGAGAAACTTGCTGTAAATTTTTTTTCACAATTATGATTGTTAACTGTGTATTTCCCTCCACCCTTTCATCCTGATAAATCTTGTATTGTCCTATCTGTGACTCCACAGTATTTGAATTGTTTCTCTCTGGCTATTTGGAGTACTTTCTCCTTGACCTGGGACCTCTGGAATTTGACTATAATATTCCTGAGAGTTTTCATTCTGAGATTTCTTTTACAATGTAATCAATGGATTCTTTCAATTTATATTTTACCCTCTGTTTCTAGGATGTCAAGGCAGTTTTCCTTGATAATTTCTTGAAAGATAATGTCTAGGCTCTTTTTTAATCATGACTTTCAAGTAGTCTAATAATATTTAAATTATCTCTCCTGAATTTATTTTCTAGGTCAGTTGTACTTCCAATGAGATAGTTCTCATTTTCTCGTATTTTTCTCATTCTTTTGATTTTGTTTTATTGTTTCTTGGTTTCTCATGATGTCATTAGCTTCCACTTGCCCAGTTCTAATTTTTAAGGAATTATTTTCTTCAGAGAACTTTGGTACTTCCTTTTCCATTTGGCCAAGTCGGCTTTTTAGGGAAGTTGTTTTCTCCAGTGTTATTTTTGTACATGTTTTTTGTATGGCAAGTTCTGTTTTTTTAGGAGTTCTTCAGTGAATTTTTGTATCTTTTTTCATTTGGCCAATTTTGCTGTTTAAGCTGTTCTTTTCGATGAATTTTTTGTGCCTCTTTTAGCATTTGACCTGTGCTATTTTTTAAGGTATTATTTTATTCATTATTTTTTGTGCCTCTTTTACCAAATCTCTGACATTTTTCATAGTTTTCTTATATTACTCTCCTTTCTTTTCCCAATTTTTCCTTTACCTCTGTTATTTGATTTTTAAAATATTTTTTGAGCTCTTCTGAGAATTTTTTTTGGGCCTGAGACCAATTCGCATTTTTCTTTGAGGCTTTGGATGTAGCAGTTTTGACTGTTGTCTTCTTCTGAGTTTGTGCTTTGACCTTCCCTTTCACCTTAGTAACTTTCTGTGATTAGATTCATTTTTGTTGTTGTCATTTGCTCATTTTTCTGGCCTGTTTCTTGGCTTTTAACTTTATATGTTAAAGTTGGGCTCTGCTTCTGGGGTGTAGGAGGCACTGTTCCAAGCTTCAAGTTTTTTTGTGCAGCTATTTTCAGATCTGGAGGTCTATATGTTTTCAGTTCTTCCAAGGTGGGGTGATGATGTAAGGAAAGGTGTGTTTGCTACTCATGTAGCCTGTGTTTTGCTCTGTGAGGACCAAGAAACACTCTTTTTTGCCTTGAAACTCTGACCAGGGAGCCCACTCCCCTGTAGCTTCAAGCTCTGGTATACAAGAGCTCCTCCTCCTCCTCACCCTGCGGCTGCAGCCCAGGGCTGTGACTCAGATCCACGTGTGGGCAATGCAACACACTCCTGCCCACAGTGCCAGCAAAGGGACCCCTGTAATCTCCTGACCAATTGTCTGACTCTATTACCCTCTGTGGGTTGAGGCATCTGAAAGTCTCTACTGATTCAGTTGCACTGGTATTGAAATGTATTTCCCTCTAACCCCAGTGCAACAGATCTTTCATGTTGATCTTATACATTTTCTTGGACCTATTTTTCGAGGGTTCTGTCACCCAGAATTCATTTAGAAGTGTTATTTAAAGTTCTTTGGAGAGGAATTTGGGAAAACTCAGGCAAATCCCTTCCTTTTCTCTGCCATTTTGGGTCTGTCCCCAAGAAGATAGATTTACACTAAAAATGAATAAACTAGAGAGTGAGAAATGTGAGTACCCCCCTAAGTCAGCAGGTCATTGCATTCCACCCTCCTTGGGTGAGAGGAGGAGGATACTGGTCACATTGGTTAATAGTTTCTTTTCTTGGTGTTCCCTTCCTGGCATCTGTTTCATGCAGAGGTCCTCAGAAGAAAGGGACTCTTTCTTTTTGAACATGTCATAAATATACTTGGAAGTAATTTGTCTCACATTGTACAGAATTGTCTGACTTCTTCAAAGGTCAGTGTGACAGAATGTGAAGAGTGCTCGCTGGATTTGGGGTCTTGGGACCACTAGGGTTAAATTCTGACTCTGCTGTTAGAATTGAAGTCCTCTGAGGACAGAAACTAGTTTGATTCTTTCTTTGTAAACTGTTACATTTACCATAGTTTTGGCACATAATAAGTTCTTTAAATGTGCATGTTGATTGATTGATTGACCTAAAGAAAGTCATTTAAACTCTCTGGGCCTCAGTCACCTGTAAGATGAGGAATTTAAACTAGATGGCTTCTCTCTAGGTCTCTTCTAGGCCTACATATGAGATCCTATGAGATAAACTAACTTTCTGTGAGAGGAATACAATAACGAATTTAATGTGCTTAAAATACGTTGTCTCATCTGATAGAAAAACCTTCTATGCAAGTACTTTGGTCATATGCATTTTATACATTCAATAAAAATTGAGACCTGGAAAAGATTAAGTGACTTGCCCTGTTATATAGCTAATAAATGATTGAGAAATCACTAGATCTTCCTGATTACAATACAGTGCCCTAGATACTATTCAACAAATGCTATTGAATCAGAAAAGGACCTAGGGCATTTAGGAATTGAGCTGTTGGGTACAGTTGCCAATTAAACTCATGTCCCTTCTCCAGCCAGATTATTGCCAATTGAGAGCTCTGATTCTGAACCAAAGGACCAAAGCTTAGTATCTCCATGGAAGCCACTGTTGTGAAGGTGCCAGGCACCCAATAGTTCTTAAAGACCAGACCACTCATGTAGGGTACCTACATGCCTGGGAGTCCAAGCCAATCTCTTTCTGATTTTTAAGTTCCATGTATAAACTTATTAGCTGGTTCATAATTGTATTTATAATTCTTGTGTAGAAATAGAGTTTTCAGTTCTCTTATATTTTCCCCATGTTTATGATGTTAACAAATGGTGTTGTGCATAATTAATGTAAAACTGGTATTTATCTCAAGCCTTGAAACACTCTATTAGATAAACATTTTTCCTAATTAGATCAAATGAAGCCTACAGATGAAACACTTTCAAGAAAATTCGGAGGACCTATTTAAAACTTCCTAGAGATGGCCTCTGTAAGGCAATGAGTCAGTCTGAAGCCAGGTGTGTTCCTAATGTCCACTTCGCCTGGTGGTTTAAATGGACAGAAAGAAGGTAATTAATTATTCTTGCTCAGGCATTAAAATGGAGATGGTAGATTATGTTATCTCCAGTGATACTTTGAATGAGGGCTCTGAGGACGACACTGATGCCCACCTGTCGTCACTGGCGAGGAAGGAGGCTAGAGATTCCAAAGGGAAGGCTTTTCTTTTTTCAGATCCTGAGCTGATTCTGTATCCTAGTACACAAATCCTGTGCTAAATCGCTCTACCCTTCACGGTACTCATTTTAACAATAGGTTTCATTTTGTCTATAGCCAAAAGGAAGGCATTAAAATATTTAATAAATAAAGAGAAACAAGGTGGAAGAATATCCCTTAAACTGAACCATTGTGGAATAAATCTTCTAATTGAAATGGGAATTATTAGGTCAGATCTGCATTTTGTAAGTCTTGCAAAAATTCCAATAGAAGTTTAAAATTGCTATTTTCCTTCAGTTTCACCCATTAGTTCCTAATGTTGATGATGTATGTAAGCATCAGAAGAGTGAGGCAAATAGGAATTTACTGCAAAATGAATCAGTTTGGTTGTCTAGGTACCAAAGACGGTGTGCTCTACCATATGTGTTTTTCAAAAGCCAGGACATTGGCTGTACTTGCTCCCTCAAGATTAGATATACAAACATGATGCCAAATGCAGAACTTTGCCTTAAATTATTCACGTCTCTCAATAAGTGATTCCCCACTCTTCCTGCATCAGAGACTATTTGATCATAAATTCAATTAAATGAGCCACTGTCTTTGTGATGTTTGTCCAGCCAAATCCTTCAGTGAATAAACCAAAAAAGAGGCCAGCTGTGTGTGTTTAAAGAGTTTTACTCTTGCAGGAGAGGAGTTTGAAGTGAAAATGAAAGAAAGGTCTCATTTCTTTGGCCAGATTGTGGGCATTGCAGGGCTGTAGAGGGACCAATGTTATTACTCTAAGACCTGGCAGATTTGGGATGGAGCATATTCCTAAGCATTCAGTAGCTTTTGTTTACAGGCTTAGAACTGTATTGAAATACCTTTGTATGATGGCATAAAGCTGTGAGCGCTAGGGATTTTAGTGAAGGCCACGAATGGCATCTGCCAACTACCCCTCTTTTTTTTCCTCTTCTTCTCTATATTATAGTCCTATCCCTGGGCCCATTACAGGTTCAAACAGCTGGATTATGGACAACTTAGACTTCTTTTTTTTTGAGTTTCTTAGTTAGAGGAATGGAAATGTGGGTTACGTGTTACCTTTAAGGTTATTCATTTGTATGCCTTCTGAAAAGGAAACAATTATCAAGAGATTTGTAAAGGTTCATTTCATTTTCAGCAGATGACTTAAACTGGTCCCAGAAAAAGAAAAGAAAATGTACCTTTATTTCCTTGCATAGACAGGGGGCTGTGGATGTGGAAGATTAGATATACTGCCAGATTACACTAAAGTGAGGTTAATTTTACTGAACTGTTTTAATCTCCTCCCTGTTATGTGATTTGTTACAAGAGATGGCTTGATGGATAGACTTGCAAATGAAAATTACGTGAAAACAAAAGATATCAATAATATTTTAAAGTTTATTTTAGTCTTGCAGCTTTTCAACCATTCAGATACACTCTCCTTCCAGCTTCATTATGACAAGAATGCCAAAATTATATTGGAATTGAGCAACATGTTCATGGGCATGGAAGCATTTCTTTATGTCCATAAAACATACATTTTCTTTTCTTAAAAAATTCATTTTATTGATATCTTCTGACCAACATCACGTAGTTTCCCTGTAATCCTTCCCCCTCAGTTTCTCAGAGAGTCATTATTTACAATTAATATATAGTACAAATGATCATTAACAAAAATTCAGCAGAGCTAAGCACCATGATCAGAAAGTTCACCATTGTCTGTGTGGACCACATCCATTGTCTCCCACTTCTGCAGAGAAGGGAGGGAGGTTCCTTCTCATGTTTCTGCTTGGGACTCAGCTTCATTTTCTTTGCTGGTTGTAGTTCTTCTCATTGACATCTTGTTTGCTCTTTTGATTAGGTTTTCTCCTCGCTCCACCCTGTATCAGTTCATAGAAGTTTTCCTGTGCTTCTTTGTGTTCGTCATGCTCATCACTTCTTACGTCATAGTAACGTTGCATCACATTCATGTGCCACCACTTCTTTTAGCCATTCCCCAATGAATAGGAGCAGTTGTGAAATAGTTGCATTTTTAGCAGTTGGAATTTTTCTTTCATTTCTCAAGCCAAGTTCACCACCTCCTGTCCCTGTCAAGCTCTCCTCTCAGGGGCCACATAGTACCCTTAGGTGGTAAAAGTCTTCTTGAGTTTATTCAGCTATCCAGTAGCTATATGCTTAATGAAAGATTCCACAAAATAATGTGCCTGAGTCTTACATGACTGGTACCTGTAGGATCAGCTAAAAGTTGCTGTCCATAACAAATGCTCTGGAGGAATGTTTGAGAATCTCTTGGGAGTTCTACAGGGAAACTTGGCTGAGTCTCATTAGACTCTGGATCTGGTTTGATCTGTGTACCTCCGAGAGCCCCATGCTTTTTGTCCTAGTTCTTAAGGTTCTGCCTAATTTTACCCATCCCATCATTATACCATTTGTGACTCCATGAAGATTTCATCCACTTTGGGAGCCTGTCCCTACCACATACTTCTCATATCCAGGTCAAGATCCCTGTCTTCCTTTTCTCTCTGTCTACCTTTCATCTCTCTGTTATGGAGACAGACTCCTAGTATGATGAGAGTGGATAAAGGACAACCAGGCCTGGGTTTTAATCTCGACTTCATCGCTTTAATGTGTTATTGACTTTGAGAAGTTTACTTTAATTCTTTGAGCCTCTGTTTCTTCATTTGTCAAATGAGCAGGTTGTACTTGGTGATCCATGGTTCTATTAATTGCTCCCAACCTCAAGCTTTTGCAGATCAATAGCCTCATATATAATCCTTTTTCTAAAGCTTCTTCTACTACTCAAACCATGAACCACTTTCCCCCAGTGAATATAGTGTTCCCTAAGAATAGCCTGAATCTTTGGAGTAACTGTGTTGTCTTTTAAATGCAATTTTTTTTTTAGAAAAAACAATGATTTCTTCAGTGTAATTCTCAGTAAGGAACTCCTACCCATATACATCGGCACCTTCTCAGCAAGTTAGCATCTTTCCTGGGACACTGAGGTGACTTGCCCAGGAACACATAGTTAGGATATATCAGAGACAGGACTTGAACTCAGATCTTCTTTATTCTGAAGCTGCCTCTCTTTTCCACTGCACCATCCTGCCAGCCTGTATCTCTGAACTGAGTTCTAATCTCTCCCCTGAGCTTCTCCCCTTGTCTGCAGAACATTGCCACCTAGCTATGTTCTAGGAGTCTCCAATTCAGTATGTCTGGATGAGCTTATCATCTTCCCCTCTCCACTCCTGCCGAGCTCCACCTCCCCACTCTGGTCCTAGTCACACCTCCAACCAGTCACTAAGTTCTCTCAAGTCTACTCAGACCCTGAAAATGCTTTCTCACTTCCTAAAATATTTCTGCAAAAGTTGTCTTGATTTCTCCTTTGTACCCATTGCACTCTTCCAGCTGTGATTCTTATCTTTGCTGCATGTCATATTCTCTCCAATGAACCAGAGGGTTCCAGCTGAATTAAGTGGCCATGTGCCCTCTCACCCACACACATACCCCTGCCCAGTCCTAGGAAGCCCACATCCCATAGGGAACCAGGAAGGCCCCAGCTGGAATTGGCACAGACACTGTGGTGGATTCCTAGAGGTTCCCATTACCTTGAAGTAGAACCCTGGGGATCCCCAGGGCTTTCCATATTTCCTGTAGCTGAATCTTCCTACATGTGATGTCTGTCTAAATTAGAGTGTGAATTCCTGTAGAGCAGGGGCTGTCTTCTTTTTATTTTTTCTATCTTCATGGTAAGTACTTAATTGATTGATGCTTTTTCATTAGTTCAATCACTATTAGTTCATTGTGTTGTTTCTCAACTTCCTATCCCCTACCCCTAGAATAGTGCCTTGCAAATAGTAGAAATCAAATAAATATTTGGTGAATTAAATTGAATGTAGCATATCTAAACCATGGAGGAAAACCTTTGTCATCTGTCTGAGACATATTCCTTACTAAATGTTTCACTGAACAGATCAGATTTTGTAAGCTAAAAATTTAGCTTACAAGCCTAGAGAGTCCTAGCTTATTCCTTCTCAAAGTTTGCCCCTCCCATCCTCCCCGTTCCCATAGACCAGTTTCCTGACTCTGATCCAGGGCTTGCTTTCCCCCAGCATGCCCTGGACACAGTACTATAAATGCCAATTTTATGACATTTGGATCTCAGTCAGATATTCCATATACCTATCTTGGGTTTCCAGGATGGTGTGTCATTTCTTCTGCTGGGAGTTGGCGGCTCCACCATCTTAACCTTGATCTGCCTTGTTTTCAGGCACATTTTGTTTTTGTTACAGCTACTAACCAAACGAGGGCATGTGTCAATGTGCAGCAATCTGCCTACCTATTTTCCAACCTCACCCGCTTCCAATGACTCCAAGTCATGCCGGTTACACTGTACTCACGTTAATTTGCCTTTGACACTGTCTTAAGAGTGGTTTACTGTGTAATCAAGTGGGGACTTTTATTTTGTTTTAAGAGGATATTTTTAACATCTTCATCCATGAGATGAATGCTAATGTCTTCAGCTTTCCCTATCATGTGGATAAATATCTAGACAAAGACTTCATGACATAAGCAAACCATTTTGTCTGTTGCTGTCTCACCATCAACCTCTGACTTCTGTGTGAAAGGCACACAAGAAACCACTCGCTCATGCTATAATAACTGGGACCCTCAGTGAGAGTACATGTGTACCACCTTAATTTTGGTCACTGATTTCTGTTGGCTTTACATTTTAAAGACACAACTAGCATAGATCTACTTACTGCTTAAGGGAATAGGCAACTCTTGTACGTAAGCCAGCTTTGGAATTTAAAAAAAATCCACATGAGAAACGTTTGAGCTTTCTCATAAAGCAATCCTAACCAGGGACCAGATTGGAAGTTGGAAGCGGGTTCTACTCTTAGGAATAAAGATAGTATGAAACTCCAGACTTTAAATCTATTGAAGGTGGTGATGACATATTTAACACTCATTTTATAAATAACTCCATTTCTAGCAAACCATGTCTCTTACCTGTGCAGCTATTCTGTGAGCAAACTTAGATCATAAATAGATATTAGATCTTTAAGCAAAAGTAAAAAATGTACCTGCTCTCAAAGAGCTTGCATCCTATTGAGAATATAACACATTAATTTGTTATATGAAACAGACACTAAGTGATGGAGGAGAGGTGCTGAGATAAATAATCAGGAGAATCAAGGATCCAAACCTTGGAGCTTACTGAGAGAAGTTACAAGAGGTGAAAATAAGGAAGGAGAACATTCCAGGCAAAGGAAGAGTAAGGAGATGAAAAGCCTTATGTGGGACCAGGAAGTACCCCCATCTGATGGAAAGGGGATGAACGGAAGTAAAGGTAGTTTGGAACCAGGTTTTGAAAGACTTTAAATGGCAAGCAGAGGAGTGTATATTTTGTCCCAGAAGTAATAGCACGCCATTGGAACTTCTTGAGTAGGGGAGTGACATGGTTGGCCGTGTGCTTTGGTAAAGTCAACTTGGCGCCAGGGTGGTTGGAGGTGAGAGACGCTCCTGCATATATTCTCTTTCCCACTGAGTTTTCCTGACACTTCTCCTGCTGCTTCTCTTCCTACCTACTAGACCAATCCTTTTCAGACTTCTTTGTCGGATCATTTTGTGTGTCTCGCTCCCTACGTGTGATTCTTTCCCAACTTCTGTCTGTGGACCCTCTTTTCTCTCTACGTTGTCTCTTGATGATGGCATCCACTCGCATGGGTTCAGCTATCATCTGTTTGCAGATGACCCCCAAATTTATTCCTGCTTCTGGTTTCCAGCAAAGACAGTGGGAAGGCAGGGATTACATTTCAGCCATTCTCAAGGTGAGGTGATGTGTCACAAACACAGATGAGCAGTATCTAGCAAGTGGAGAATTTGGGGCAGGCTTCTTGTAGGAGGTCACACATGTGAGCTGAGCCTTGAGTAAAGAGCCAGTGTGAAGGAGTAATGCCGAAGTTGAATGGACAGCCTTGGGGAGGAATAGCATTTCTTTTTCTTAAAATTCTCTAAGTGAAGGCTTGAACTTGCCAGGCTTATGAAGAAAGGGAAAATGTTAGAAAAGACAATGAGCCAGACAACAAGGTCATGGAGAAAGGAAAGAGAGGACTAGAAAGTTGGGCGATGGAGGCACTACAAATGAGGAAAAGGTGATTGCTCGTGTGATGTAAACCTGATAGCCTCAGATCTCCATCTCCTGGCATTCTCAGCTTCCATCAAGTCCTGGAAAAGGGACTTGAAGCAATCCTACCTTGTGCGAGAAACCTTTCCCAGTCACCCTCTGCTGATTGTCTGCAATTTATCATGTGGATATCTTGTTTGGATGTAGTTGTCTACATGGTGATTTTCCCATTAGACTGGGAACCCTCTTAGAAGAGAGACTATCTTTTTTGGATTTTGCCTTTCTTTGTATCCCCAGCGCTTAGCACATAGTAGGAACTTATTATATGCTTCTTTACTGACTGACTTGTTGACTGACTGAGGGCCTTGAAGCAGCAGCAGCATCCAGGAATCTGCTTCTGGGTGCTATAAGAAAGCCAGTTTTCAGTTATTTTTAAAAGATGAAAGGAATAGTAGTAGTATTGGAAATCCGAGGGTCACTGTAGAAGGGTTAAGTAGGAGAGCATGGGGAATAGGTGGCAATAATTCTTAGATATATATATAGAAATAATCATACAGGAATGTGCTGCTAAGGCAGAGAAGGTTAAGTGAGCTTGTAGCTCCCTTGACCATGGTGGTATGAAGTTATGCTTTTCCACAGACTTGATCCCTTTAGGGGCAGGGATCATCTTGATTTCCTGATTTTTCACTTTAGGAGAAGTAGGTAGAGACTCACAGATTTAACTTATTTTTGGTGACTCCCCTTCTATTTAATTGAATGCAACAAATATTGAGTGCCTACTATGTTGACTTTTTACTGTGGCTTTGCTATAATTGATAGAGGAAACTCCCAATGAGTAAGTTCCATCTCCTAATGTACTAATGCAGGTTGGTACCTGCTCTGCATTAGTCTTTTAGAAAGTTGCCTGGGGCTACTAAAATATACAGTGACTGGCCTTGGGTTTCGTAGTTTGTTTCAAAGGTTGGACTTAAATTCATTTCTCTCAGGCTCAGAATGGCCTTCTTTCCACCATACTTTGCTCCTTCTCCAAGAAGTGAGGTGTAAGGTGGGGGGATGAGACTGTTGCTATCCTCAGTGAGTGGACAATCTCATATAATGGGTGAGATACGACAACAGTACACGAATAAGTACGCTACAAGAAAGAATGAGAGACAGGCAAAGAGAAAAGGGAACAAGCATTTTGTAAAGTGCCTACTGTGTATCACACACGTGCTAAGTGCTTTTATAAAGTATTTTCTCATTTGATCTCACAGCTCTGGGAGGTAGATATTGTTATTGTCCCATTTTACAGTGGAGGAAACTGAAGCAAAGAATGGTTAAATGACCTTCCCAGGGTGACACAGCTGGTATCTGAGGTCAGATATTCTTGACTTCAGCTGTAGCACTTTGTCTACTGTACCACCTAGTTACACCTCCCTTCCCCTGCCCCTCTCCCAAAAAACGGCAAAGTGAGATGAAAAATAGGAGGCGAGAAAGACAATATTCACTTGGGAAGGTCAAAGAAACTGTTACTCCCCATAGTTCCTTTATGGTAATCACTAACATTCATTAGCTATGGAGAACTATCATATTGCATTAGAAAGAGCATTGGACTTGGAGTTGAAGGTCATAGGTTCGGATCCCTATTACAACTTGTGAGACCTTGACCCTAGACCTCAGTTGGCCACTCTGTAAAATGCAAGGCTGTGGTTGGACCACATGACTAGCTCCAAGTCCAATCCTATGACTCTTGGAACCTCCTCAGTCTCCTCCTCTTGTTAAATGGATAACACTCTCAGTGCTAACTTCACAGAGTTGTTGCAAGGCAGTGACTGCAGAAATGGAAGTTGTTACTCCTGTTGCTCCAATCCCCTCACACAACACCCAGTGACCTAAAGCTTTCTAGACTCAAAATCCTTTTCAACGGTGGGCAAGAGTTTTCGGAAAACAGCAATCCAGGATGCTGATGACTTTAAAGGAAATAAATAAAACTCCCTCTGTAACTGCCTATGGTGCCAGAGGGATGTACTTCAACCCTCCTTGTGTTTCTACCCTCCCTGTCTACCCTCTTTATCCCCTCTTTTGCTTTACCTTTCGTTTTTTGTTTGTTTTTTTATATCCCTCCTCCCCTTTTTCTTTGTGACTTTGGCTGATGTCCAGTCAGTGAGGAAATAAATATGGGAAGGAAGAAGGCTGCGGAATGTTGACGGCCCTGGTGGATTTCTTCCTTTTATCGTGCCCCAAGATTCAGCAAAGTTGATATAAATTCACCGTGCCTTCCTTAAAGAGCATAACAGCTCGGCATTCTTCCTTTAAGAGTCAGACTGTAAAAGGTGATTTTCTTTCTCTCCATTTGGTCTAAGCCTGTAAAAAGCATTAAGTGAAAAATCTGATCTATTTGTTAGGGCATTTACTGCATTACTAAGTTATATTTTCGATTCTTGGTGAAAGGTTTATTGAGAACATCAACCTTGGAGAGGTTTTGTCCAGGATTAAAGATATATTCCCCCACCCCCTCCTTTCTTGAAGAAATAATAGCGCCCCCAAAGATGCCTTTCAGGAGCTATATTTAGTCCTGTTTACTTTCGAAGGACACACCGTTCCGTTGGCTGAGATGTGGAAGATAGCCTTCAGAAAGCGTGCTTCTGATCCCGAGATTTGTGACCTTCTAGAGCTCTTCAAAGGAACAAAAGAGCCCTGATTGCCATGGAGTTAGAGCCTCCCATTAGCCAAGCTTCCCCTATGTATGCACAGACACTTAAAAGCTGCCCTCCTTTCCTGTTCTGGGGAGAGAGGCTGAGATCTCTTTTACATCACCTATGGGACATTATCTAAATAGGTGCAAATGACCCAGACCAGCAGACCATCTGATAGTGCATAAAACGTTGGACAGGGGTTTGGGCTTTGGAGGAGTGATGAATAGGGTTTTGTGGAGTTGTTTTGGACAGAAACGAATAAAAATGAAACTGTCTGTCCTGAGACGTGAGAGTTAGTGCTCAGGAGAAAACAAAAATGCAGCCACCTTGCATTCAGAAAAAGGAAGTCTCTTCACCTTGGACAGCAGGTGGAAGGAGGCCTGTGTTGTTAATTGTGGCCAGTGAATTGGTTTATTTGGCTTAAATATACTTCTATAAATATGTTCTTCCTTTAAATATGCCATTTCTTTAAATATACTCTCCCTTCTTACAAGGGTGAGTTCTGGGGTAGGGTGGGAAAGGGGATAATTGGCAAATGAAAGTGATACATAAACCCATCTTTATATATCATATTTATGTAAATATTGCGTTAATCAGCAAGCATTTCTTTTTGTATGTTATATAAATGTATCTTTAATTATATGTTAGTATGTGAATATATCTTTATATAAAGACATAAATGTATAATTTAAAGCATCCATAAAACATTTGTTTTTTAAAATCTAGCTGCTTCAGCATGAGAGTATTTGGAAACCGTCAATAGCAAGAGTGGCACAGGATCTGTAAGTCTCCAACATTTAGTCTCCTCATAGGCATCCAGAGCTGCAAAGAAAAGCATTCTTATATTTTAGCCCTTCGTGGATGTGCGATCTCATCGATGCGGGCACTCTCAGATCTCATCTCTGTTCTTCAGGGCCCCGTCAGCTTGTGAAATCTTAACTTAGTGATCTCTCCTTTGTCTTGTCTTTCTTCACTTTGAGTTTTTTCCCATCTTCTTGCACTCACCGAAACATGATCAGCTCCAGAAGACATTCGCCCCAGGCCACCGTTTAATGGGTATTCACATTCTCCCTGAAACACTGGAACAAAAGGGAGGATGAGGAAACTGACCTTCTTTGAGTGCCTCAGACATGGCACTCAGTCTCCTGCCTCTTGGAGTCTTTGCCCTGCTTGTTTCTGTGCTTGGAATGCATAATGTTCTTCTCCTTTCTGCTCCGTAGAATGTCCTTTTACCTTCAGAATTCTCCTTATTACATGAAGCCTTTCTAAATCCTTTAGTGAGCTAGAAAAAAAATAACATTCACCCAATCCTTGGCTCTCACTGCTGCATGGCAATCCTTGTATTGCTAAACAGTTAACTTTTAATTATTCTCTCTACCATGACTAATACATAACTTCTTTCTCTTCAGACTTCCTATGCTACCTTCTTCTCAACTTCTCTTTCCTCCCCTACCCTCCTTTACTGAGACAATAGCAGCCATCCCCAGTAACTCCATTTACTTAATCCCTACTCTGTACCTCAAAGCCTTCTTCATTCCACCAGTGTCTCCTTTGCTTCAGTCTCTGGTGAAGTAGTGACCCTTTACCATGCCAAATTCAGTTAATCCTGTGTTTGCATTTGGCCAGGACTCTTCTTGTCTGCTCAGGGAGTTTCTCCTTGATCATTCACTGTCTTTTTTTCATTACAGCTCTCTCCCAGCTTGTTGGCTTCTTCCCTACTGCCAACACACATACCAGGTCTCCTCATCCTTTAAAAAAAATCTCCATTTGACCAGACTGTCCCTTCAAGCTATTACTGTAGACCTTTTTTTTCCCCAGTCAAATTCCAGCCTCCTCTCATCTTCCTATTTAATTTCAGGAAATTTCAGGCTTGTCCAAGTATACTTCTTAGCCAACATGTATATACTGTTTAATTTATAGATTGCCCATCCAACTCTGTCTTCATCTCAGTATACATTATTCCCTCATTGGAGCTCTGATCTCATTCAGTAAGCCCTATATAATATTCCTGGGCTTCATATAATTGGCATATTGTCATCTCCAAACAGGAGTTTGTGAATAACCCCATCACACATTGAAGACACGTATTTTTTATCTGGGAGCAGGGCTGTTTGCCATCATGGCATTTTATTACACAGTCCCCATTTTAGGTCCCCACCATTGCATCGTGGCCAGAGGAGCTAGCTCTGCCTTCGTCACAGATCAGTACCCATACATTCAGAACTGTTTAGCCTCAGCAAACTGAGGGAAATCAGCAAATGTGTGACCTCTTGCTTTGGTCAGGTGCTTCAAGAGCTCATTCAGTACCAGGATTTTATGGGAGCCATTCAGAGTGCCCAGCTCAGCTCCAGTTAAAGAGCACATTATCATATAAATGTTTTAGGTTGGTGGCCATTTGTTGACCTTTCTATTGGAAGAGGACCAAAATAAATTACATCACTATGTTGGGGTCAGCGTACAGTGTATCCAGCTATGGCCGGTCAGATCCGTATGTGCTCAGAAGGCTCAGCCACAGGTTGGGCACAGATAGTGCATGTGAGCATTTGGAGTGGAGATGTCTCTAAATTTGTGTACCTCAGCTTTCTTCTGAGTTTCTGCAAAACTGCTTTGCTCATAGAGCACCTTGTGAGTGGGCACGCCATGCTGGATCTTCCTGTGCCAGTGTTGCCCCTGTCTCACAGTGGATTCCAGAGTTTTTCAGAAAGACCTTAAGAGTGTCCTTGTATCGCTTCCGACCTTCATGTGGCTCTTGGCTTGTTTGAGTTCTCTGCCTAAAAGTATGTATTTTAGGCAAACCTACTTTCAGCATTCAAACAACATGGCACTAAGTGGTTGGATACTCATTTTATGGCAGAGTGGATAGAGAACTGGACCTGAAGTCAGGAAGACCTACTACCACTACTACTACTACTACTACTACTACTACTACTAGCTAAATGACCCTAGGCAAGTACTTTAACCTCTGGCTGCCTTAGTTTTCTCAGTGGTAAAATGGGAATACTGAGAGTACCTGCCTCACAGGACTGTCGTGAGATCAAGTGAAGAGGGTGTTTGTAAAGGATTTGGCACATAATCAATGCTTATTCCCTTTCCTTCCTCCAGATTCAATAAGTAGCCAAAGAAATCCTCCTTGTCACATTTCTGCCCTTGCCTTGATTAGAGAGCACCTGATGCCCCAGAACAGTCATCTCTAATCTTGATTTCATCATACATTTCTATCGGTAAAAAACTGGGGGGAAAGGGGCCAGGTGGGGCATGTACTCCTATTTTCTATACGTTTAATTTGTGTAATGTTTAATTATGTCAGATATATATAGTACTATGCTGATAGTTGTTCATTATTAACCTTGTAGAAAAATAGAAATTTTAAAGGATGAAATAAAAAAATAATATTTGATGCAAGCATCAGTAGGGGGCTTCTGTCATTTGTTGAGTGAGGGAGTGATGTAGTCTAGCCTGAGTTTTAGGAAACTTGCCTCTGGAGCTGTGTGGAAGAGGAATTAGAAAGGCGAGAACCATTAACCCCATTGAGCAAGTGAAGAAACTGAAATGTAAGAGGTTAAGTAATTTGTCCAAGGTCCTATATCTAGTAAATGACCAGGACTCTGGTCATTTTTTTTTGTTTTATTTTGTTTGTTTTTTGTTTGGTTTTATTACTAAATATTTATTTATTTATTACTAAATAACCAGTTGACGCAGAGTCCAATATGGACTTTTGTTTACAGAATTTCTTAATTTTATTGTCCTGAAATAATAAAGTATCAGCCTTTAGATACATGAAGAAAAAGGGGGAAGTGCCAAGCTTGAAGGCCTTATGTAGAAAGTAATTTCAGGTGAATTTTGAAGGAGGCGTGATTCTTGGAGGTAGGAGGGAGCCTGTTCCAGTTCTTGGGGATGTTCCGCCAGTCAACAGTGTCTACGGTGTATGGGACACACAGTCTGGCCAGTGAGAAGGCCCAGAAATGAGAAATGGAGCTGGCTAGGGGCCAAGAATAAGGCCAGTTTAAAAAGAAGGGGGTTGATGTGGAATAATGGTGAAATAGATTGACTGAAGCCAAGTCATAAAGAGCTTTAAATGCTAAAACAAGGAGTTTATATTTGATTCTGGAGGAAATGAAGGAGAGTATCCTGGTTATGCCCACATTTGAGAAAAATCAGTATGTGGAGGAAGGCTTGGGAATGGGGACAGATGAAGCAAGGGGACGAATAAAGACATTATTATAGTCATCTGGGTGGGAGATTAACTGGAGTGATGGACCCTCTTCAGAAGACCCTACTGTTTAGAGGAGAATACTGAGACCCAGAGGATAAAGTTACCCGCCTAGACTCCCATGGCTAGTGAATGACCAATGGAACCTTGACTTCTACCCGTAAAGCTATCACAGCGTTAGTCTGTGTATAAAGAGCCGCTCCCTAACTACAGTTCAACAGAACAAAATGGATAGTCACAAATAGCCCCTTCCTAGATTTTCAAGTGAAAACTCGTCATTTCTGGGTCAGAGCTGAACTGAACCAAATAGCCTCGAAGGTCCCTTCTCTCTCTGAGATTCTGTGCGTCTGTCAGGCTAAGTTTTATCTGCTTTTTGTGTTTTGTTCTGTTTTATCTTTCCAATCAATCCAAAGCAAAATTTAATATTTTCATTTCCTTTGGCCAGTTTTTGTCAGCCAGCAGTAAAGCAGCCTCAGCAAAATTCAAAATAAATGTTCTTTTACATTGCTTCAGAGTGAAGTTGAAGCATTTCCCCTTGGGTCTGTGGGCTGACTGCAAGCCCTGCTTCTTTCCACTGGATCAGGGCAGGAGAAGGGAGCAAGGAGAGGAGGAGGTTTGAAAGTGGGAGAGAAGGTTGAAAATCCTGGAAACTTGTGACCATTCAGGACTAGTGAGAATTTTCAGAGCATTACCCTACTGATGTGTTCTCTACAGGCATCATCTTTCCCACATTGAGGCTGTCATTCAGAGCACTTGCTAGGGAGTAGGGAGACTTTTAGACAATTCGAAGAAGAGCCTCTATACAAAGGGAGCTTTGAAGGGAAAGATGATATATGTAGAAAAGCAATCTTACCAACAGAGAGAGAGAGAGAGAGAGAGAGAGCAAAGAACGGCTTTATTAACATCATACATTTGCAAATAAGCGTCGTATAGGTGGGCAAGCACTGAATGTAGAGTCTGAGGATCTAAGTTCAAATCTACTCAATTTTAACTTTGGAAAGGTCACCTGCCTTTCTGGGACTCAGTTTCCACATCTGTAAGATCAGATGATTCTAGATAATTTCTAAGGCCCCTTTTAAACTGTTTTCTGCCTATACTAGTACTTCTCTCATTCATGCCATGGGCCAGTGTGGCCTTTTCTCTTGGGTAGCAGTTTGATTTCAAGCAGGGATATGCTGGATCATCAGTTGTTAAATTTTCAGCGTGAGCATTTATGCTTTGAAAATCCCCAAACACTACCTATCAGAGCATGACTTATTATTCTGTTGCTTTTCTAGACTTAAGAATTAATATGAAGGAAATGTTAATATAGCAAACCTAACTCCAAACTTTGTTATGCCTGTATCCCCCCCTTCCCTGCCAAGAACCACTTGTTAAACATTCATGACACCCCTGATTTTAAGTGCTTTCAGGTGAAGAATGTGCTGTGGGGTTATTATGTACTAAATTGTTAATTTTAAAAGGTTTATTATAGTAATATCAATGAATGGGAAGCATTTTTATTGGAAAGTTTTCTTTTCTCATGAAAAACACAGCTTGAATATAGAAAATTATACCAAAAGCAAACTTTGTTTTGAAAAATCTCATTACCTCTTTTGGGGTGTGTATGTGTGTGTGTGTGTGTGTGTGTGTGTGTATGTATGTATATACACTCACACAGAGCTTTTCTTAATTTTAAATAACAATGTCTCATTATTAATGTCAATTAAAGTTCTTCTCTTCATTTCACTTCCTGAGCCAAGTACCCAGGGTTCGGAAGTTCATTGAACATCCTTAAATCTTTCCTTGCTTTTGTGTTTGTTGTTGAGTTTTCTTTCCCCAAAGTCTACACCAAATGCCAGTGATCCCAACTATGTTCTGCTTGACCAAATATTGACCTGCCTTTGCCATAAGAAGAAAGTCAAGCCAAATTCTTTTACCCCAAATCATTTTCCAGCTAGTTCACCCCATGCAAGTCAGCAAACTTTGAAGTGTAGTGGGTAAAAAAAATGCCTTTGATGTATAGACAAGGAAGAGTATTTCATTTAGGCAAGCCGAGCAAAAGAGATACACTTGCTCACATTGATAGATGGGGCTATTACCCTGATCATTCTAGCACTGTTCATAAAACTATTCTTGTTTAATCTGGCAGTTGTGCCACTGATGGTCTCTTGGTCATGAATGTTATATATATATATATATATATATATATATGTTTTTTATAATGTTTTGCTAAAATTAGGGGTCTTTCCTCTCTTGCACAGAAGTTGTCACTTATTGATGGATTAACATGAAGTATTGTCCTAGTTGGGTAGCTAGATGGCTTAGTGAATAGAGACCTTCCTGTAGTCAGGAAGACCTGAGATTAAATTTGGCCTCAGGTACATATTAGCTGTGTGACCCTGGGCAAGTCACTTAACCACTATTTGCCCTTAATCCATTGGAGAAGAAAATTGCAAACCACTCTAATATCTTTACTCAGAAATCCCTATGGCCAGTATGGTGCATTGTGTCACAAAGAATTGGACAGGACTGATCTACTGAACAACAACACAGCTGTCCTAGTGGCTAGACAGGGACAAATTATTATATCTTAGAAACAAGGCTACGATGCATAAAATTCTCTTCCCTATTTCATTATAACGTGGAATGAATTATGGATAGAGTGCTGGACTTGGAGTCAGGAAACCTGAGTTCAAATTTGACCTCAGACACTTGTGGGGGGTATGTCTCTGGACAAGTCACTTAACCTCTGTCTGCCTCGGTTGTAAAATAGGGATCATAAAAGCACTTCCCTCACAAGGTTGTTGTGAGCATTAATGAGGAAATATTGGTAAAATGCTTACTTAGCACACTGCTTGTCACCCGAAAGGCACTTGGTAAATACACGTGCCTTTCCCTTTACTTAAAATACCTTTTTCTTCTCCATTCAAGACTGAACATAAAGCTATCAGAGAGAAAGCAGTGATTGTATGTTAGGAGATTTACTGGCATCCTTAAGTCAAAGATCAATAGGAGGGACATGTGTAGAATAATTAATACCTGTATAACGCCAATTAACATATACCTCTAGAATTGTAAAATGGATCACAGATTAACAAAGTACCTAACAAAATATAACATTAACAAAGCAAAGGGTGGCTATAGAAATATTAATATTTCCTCATCAATAAAGAACATTTATGAATGTTCTCAGAACTCATGAAAACAGCTTAAAAACTTAGAGAAACCCTTCTGCAACCAACTGATATCTCTTAGTAGACCAGTAGTAAATGCCAACAATCAAACGTATGCTAAATTTGTCACATGTAACCTATTTAGAAATGGGTAAGGAGAAATCCATTTGTTATTATATTGTTTCTCCATCAAACTCTGATAGACTGACCAAGTTTTTGCTACTGTTTCTTTGATTTGCTTCCTATGTGAGGCCCTCCTGTGGAAACCAACAAATAAACAGGCTAAACCATTAAAAAGTAAAATCTAAGTATTGATTGGATAACTGCGAATAATTGGATGAGGTGAAATGGAAGCATAAAAGAGCAAAGATTGGAATATATTATGGCTGGGCTCCATGATTTGCATTAGATACCTCTTTTCTATCATATATAGAAGCTTAAAGAATCACATTCTATAGCCTCATATGCTGCAAAGAATCCCCTTGTGTTAATATTATAGTAGTTGATATCTGATGTTCTTCTTAGGTAAACTATCTTTTGTTCAATCAAGGGAAATTTATATTTTTTGGAAAAATTGAGTAGCTAGAGAGCTTTTATTTTCATCATATTCATTTTGAATTGGTTTACTTGGAAAGATATGCAGATATGTATAGCATATGTGACTTCTACGGTTGAGTCCTATTAGTTAAAAAAAATAGTTATTTCCAACTGCTCATCAAATAGTTGCTAGACTAGTCTACCTCTGGACTTTGGAATTTCTATCCTAAATATCTCCCCAGTTTGTACACAGAAGCACCACCGTTAAGTGGATGGCCCTCAGATTTCTCCCCTAAAGGGCCCATTTTGATCAGTAGAAGTATCCTTAGAAAAGGTTGGGGGGGCATTTCTGTTGATGCTGATTTTTGGCAGGTTTTTTTTTAAGCCCCCATTGTTGAATGAAAATATGAAGAAGCTTTGAAAAAAACGAAGGGAGAGAGCACAGTTTAAAACAAGTCAGCTGCTTTCCTTGCTTTGTCTTACCCCTTACTGTTTGTATTTCAGGCTCAGCTATGTGAACCATGCAGAGGATCTGGCCTCCAAACTACTCCAGTGTTTCCCAAAGAACAGATTGTCTGCCCCGGCAGCCCTGAACCATGAGTATTTCAGTGATCTGCCCCCCCGGCTATGGGAGCTAACTGATAGTGAGTATGACCCAATCTCCAAGTCCCATGAAAGCAATGAAATTGGTGTGCATACATCCACACCCACACTCCCACAAACCCACACATGCAGGACTGGATATGTACATATACATATATAATGCGCGTATTTACTGGAATCCTGCCATTCAAAGTGCAGTGTTTGCTTGACACCGGAAGAAAATGGATTCCTTTTTCGCTATCTCCACTCTGCAGTGTGTAGCAAGATATCTTTGTATTTGATTGTGTGTGCATCCAAAAGAATTATCTGAGTAGTCAGTCAAAAAGCAAAAGAAAAATGCAATTTACATATTTAGTGCTTTCCACATACAGTACTTTGTAACTGGCTACAGTACATAGAATTTTTTTTTATAAAAGATTCATTTCTATTTGATTCTCAGATACTATCTTTGTTAGAACAATAACCTTAAAACAGACTGGCTGAGGAGCACAGAATTGACAACTGGTTAATTTACTAAGCAAAAAAAATATAAGAATGATGATTCGTAATTCACTTTAACCCAGACATGCTTTTGTTTTTCTCAGAGGCAACCCTTCTCCTAGCCTTTTAAAACCAAACATTCTCCTAGTGGATTTGCATTTTGCTTTTACAAAAAAGCAAGTTCTTATTTACACAGCCTTTTTCAATTACATTTTAAATATTTGGGAAGGATTTATGGCAGGGAGGTCCTTATCTCTTTTCCAAGTGTAAAACCTCCGTCTTGTGAAATCTTGTAAAATTGGATTGCAGTAAGAATATTTCTGATCTGTAGAGATATGTTCCACCCAAATGACAAGCTCTGGCTATTTGTTCTTGCAGGATTTAACATTTAAAAATTGAGGTTATTTTCTAAAGCTGTCTTTAGATAGCTTTAAATATTGCATATTTAATATTCAATTAATTGAATTAATATATAATTACATTTTTAATAACTTATTTGGTCTTTATTTCTCTGTATATGAGACATTTTGTACACTTGGATATAGAATTTACTTTCTTTACTCTCCTAGATTTTGGAATTTTCTTTGCTTATTACTATTTTGGGTTTCTCATTGACCACAGAGTGACCCCATCACTTGGTCACAGAACCCTAGGAAATGTTTCCCATGGGGGAGAAAACTACACAATGATACTGCATATTTAATTTGCTACCCCTAGAAATATTCCTTAGGGAAAGGGCCTAGATCTAGCATTTTATTGGTATAGGGAATTCTCAGATGAGAATTGATTACAGGTTGACACCTTGTTTTATAGTCTTAGAAAGTTGCCCATAGAACAGGAAGATCAAGTAATTTGCTTTGGATCACAAAGCTAGCAAGTGTCCGAGGTGGAATTTGAACCCAAACCTTCCGATTGGTGGACGGCAAATTTGTCCTTCTGTTTTATTTCTTTCCCCAAAAAAGTCAAATAGCTGACCATCCCAGCAGCTCTACCCATTTTTTTAAAATTAAAGATGAAATCCCTGTGGCTAGATAATGAAATGATGATGAATCACTCTCTGCTGGAAAAAAAATGATACAGAGAGCTTCATTAGTTTATGATTCATCATACATCAAACATACGGTTTGTTTTTCATTTAGGGTAACAGATAACTCCAAAGCACTCAGCGTTGGTGACATCTCAATCCCATCTGACTCAACGATTGAGCTTAAGGCAGGATTTTGATAGTCTCCGAGTTCTGAATTCTGTAGTAGTGCTTCCCTGTTAATATGGACTTATTACCCACTTGCCACTTAGTTTATCAGCCAGTGGTTAAATCCAGTTCTATCAGTGGAGTAAATGCCTGCACATTATCACTCGGCAGCAGGCTGCCAGCAGAGACAGCCTTGTCCCCATCATTAACGAGCACAATGTATGCAGAACACCAGAGGGGAATTAAAGCCACAAAAAATACCTCAGGGTGGCATTTTTAATATGAGAATTTAATTTGTAATTTCACAGATTAAGAATTTTGGCTGCATTAATCCTTTTATCAGCTCACAGCAGGTTATTTGCAGAAGTATAACCATAAGGCGATATTCATTGGCAGAAACACGTCTTTGCATAGCGTTAAACATCAGGAGCGGTGGAACCTTTTGAAGGGGGGAGAATAAAGATGAAAAATCATTTTATTTTTAAAGCAAGATTCTGCTAACGGCCTCCGGTAACAATTTCGAGTTACAGAAATGCTATTTCTGTGTCTAGTAGATAGTCATTATGGAGCATAAATCCAGTGGCAAAAAAAAGTACAATCCCGGTGTGGAATACTACAATCACTTCCATTTAGAACAACCTGGTACCCCTTGTAAACATGTTTACAAAACAAAGGATTCACAGACTTGGAGTCTTGGAGAAGTACACCTTCATGGGAAATTACTGGTTTAGGGACTAAGGGTCTAGGCTTTCCCTCATGAGCTCTACAAAGGTTTTCCTTACAAATTTCCACAGTGGCAACTTGGGCAATGTAGAATCATGTGAATGCAAATGGACAATGGAGTGGACTATGGCAACAATATTGTAGCCGGTTCCTTCTCCCAAGAGAGTTTTTTTTTTTTTAAGGAGGCCTCCTTTAAGGAGAACCTTTAAGGAGGTTCTGTAAGGAACCTTGCAGAATCAATAAAGGAATTAGCCTAAGGACGAAATCTTGGTTTGGATGCATACATCAGAGTAGATCTAATATTTTCAAAGATGACTTGTAACACTTTTTGGAAGCTAATACTAAGGAGGAAAGATTTCTGTAAACTGGAAATCTAAACTCTTTAGGGAGGAAGGAAGGAAGGTGGAAGGGAGCGAGGGAGAAGGGAAAAAAAGAAAGAAAGGAAGAAAGTCAATCAAATAACTTCTGAAGGAACGTTGTCGTCATAAATCCTTCTTCCCCTTCTCCATAACCCAAGCTCTACTCTAAGAATATAATGCTTTGATGTAATTGACTAAGACTTCCTTAGTCACTTTGACATTGGATTGAAAGAAATGAAGACTATGCCTGTTGTCAGTATGCTCCTTTGCCTACTACAAAAAGACCCACAGACATTTTAATGTTGCTTCTTATTGTTCTACTTCTTTAAACTACCTCAGACCCATTTGCATAGGACCCATATATGTAAATAATTTATAACCCACCTTCAAATGAAGCAAAGTGAGAAACATTTCAACCTGAGCAAGAATGACAAATGGTGAAGATGGCATGTGCCCTGGCACTGGAAGCCGGTTAATCATTTGCCCTCCATCCTAAAACCCCATCAGCCTTGCTCCACTTCCTCTCAGAGATTTAATTGCTGAGAAATAAAGGGAGGGCTGGGCATAGAAGGAATTCATTACTTTCACCAAATACACTACAGGGCATTCTCTAGTGTATACTATCAAGTTTCATAAATAATTAAAGCTGAACTATCCTTGTCAAAGTAAATGAACATAGTTCACTTTACAGTGCCGAGGCCCTGATTTTATACATTCATTTGCTAATTCATAAAATGTGCATCTGTGAAGGATGAGTCCCATTTTAGGAATAGCTAGCAAGGCTTTTTTACAGATTCTTCTGAGTCTTTTCACACTTGGAAGCATCCAGATGGGCATTTGTTTTTTAAAAAATGACCCATTGTAAATAAAAAAGGCATACATTCACCTAAAAGAAGATTGAGAACCGCCTGTTGCCAAAATTCCTCACATGATGGTTTATTATGAATTATCCTAAGGGTCTTTGGTTATTTATAAAGAATCCTAAAATGTTAGAGTTGGGAGAACATTTAGACATGTCAAATCCCTTTATTTTACATATGAGGAAACTGAAGCCCATGATTATGGGCTTGAAATAGAAAGTTAGCAGCAGAGACAGGTGTGATGGCATATGTCTGTCACTCCTGAGGCTGGGGTCTTGCTCGATCTCTGGAGTTCTAAACTACAGTGGGCTAGACTGATCAAGTGTCCCCACTGAGTCCAACACTAACATAGTAAGCCCATGAGAGTAGAAGTTTGCCTAATGAGGCACAAAGCAACCCAGGTCAGAAACAAAGTAGGTCAAAGTTCCCACCCTAATCAATGAGGGTTGTCTCTATGAGTGACTGCTGTACTTCCAGCTTAGATGACAGTGAGGTAGGGAGATACGGCAAAGAGGGAGGAAGGAAGGTGGGGCGGGGGGAAGAAAGAGAGAGAGAGCTAGAGAGAGGGAGAGAATATTAGAGTGGGAGAGGGAAGGAAGGAAGGGAAAGAAGTTTGGAGAGAGGGAAGGCCAAAACTAACTCTTAGATTGTATGTCTGGTTTGTTTTTGTGTTTTTTTAACTGCATCGCAACATCTCTCTATTCTCTGCATCTGAGGAGTTCCTCAGCATACGTTAGATAAGGAAAGGAATGAAGTGTCAGTTAGCTGGTCACCAGATCTTTACTGAGCACCAGTAATGTTCCTCTTCTTAAGCCATATGTCATGAGGAATGTTTTCTAGCGGATGGAGCCATGATCTCATCTGTGTGCATCTCATCTGTGCGGATGCTTATCATAGGACATGCACTATTTCATCCTGGCTGATTCTTCCCACAAGATTAGTGATCCTAACCAATGTGCTATAGTCCTTTCCTGAGCTATCTTAAGCTTCCCCCATGCAGTGCTCTGTGTCCTCCCTCTGTTGTCAGAGGCAGCCTAGTAGCATAGTGGATAGAGTGCTGGGCCTGGAAGCAGGAAGACCTGGGTGGGAATCCCACCTCTGACACTGACTGAATGTATAACCTCAGGTAGGACATTTCATCTCTCGAAGCTTTATTAAATTTCTCATCTGTAAAATGGAGATAATCTCTACCTCCCCAGGGTTGTTGTAAGGTTCCAATGAGATCCCATTTTTAAAGTACATCGCAGAATTTAAAATGCTGTGTCAGTGTCAGTTAGTATAATTATTTCTCCTCCCCCAAGTTCTTATGACATCACCAGTCCACTTCCTTTTCTTAACTTACATAAATTCTTGTGTGCAGACCATCAGAGGTAATGTGCTGTAACCTACTTAAAGTCACAATGGATCCATCCATTACCCATGGGTCATCTTCAATCTAGGTTCCTTAGACACTGTGGGGAATATGAAAGCAGGTTTTGCCACAGCATCCTCTCTTCCCTCTCAGAGCTTACAATCATTTTGCAGAGAGAAAACCTGATCGAAGTGAACTATTTCAGCAACAATATAAGATGGCAAGGTAGCACCAGTCCATAAGGTGGTTTTTGATCCTTTCATTTTTCTTAGTACCAGGACTCTTTACCCTGGCCATTTCTCTATCACATCTTCCATTATGTCCAAAAAAAAAAAAACCAAATAAGCAATAGGGAGAAAACAAGGATAATGTAGAAATGCAGGTCCCACTAAAGTCTTCTTGTCTAAAAGGAGGAGAGACATCAGGAAGACATTGTTAACTTACAGAATAACAAATAATAAAGCCTTACTTTTGGATAGTGAAAATATCTTTATGCACATTATCTCACTTGATCATATAACAGCCCTAGGAGTACCATTATCAGTGGGCTAAGACTTGTGCTTTAGGTTAGAGGTGGACTTGGGTGGATTTAATTAGGGGAAGCTTCTCCATGTAAGGAGGTTTATTGAGTTGAAGCTGACTGACTAGTTGGTATTCCCAAGATAGAGATTTGGAAATTAAAAGGGAGATTCTTCTAGCCCACAAGAAATCCAGCCATAGTATGGTGTAGTGTGGGGTTTAAGAAAAGAAGGGATCAGATGTGTCACATCCCATCTGGTGGAGGAGAGTTTGAAGACATTAGGAATTTTTATTAGATCCGGAAGGCAATGTAGGGTCACAATTAATGGATGTTGGTCCTGAGAGAATTGTATAGAACTTTGTGGAGCAAACAGAGGCTTGGGAATTCTCACAAGGGAGGTTTTGCTGTTCCAGATAGGAGATAAATATTGCCTGGACCAGGGGTTTTCTGATCAAGACAAAAAAAAGCAGGATGCTTTGAACAGCGTTATGAAGAGTGGAGCCATTTATCACTGCCTCTGCCAGATCAGACAGCTCTGCTCCCCAAGACTTGCCATTGTTTTCTCTCCTTCACTCACATTACCCCCTGTGCCTGCAATGTTCTCCTTCCCTTTCTTTGCCTAGTGAATTCTTAACTAGTTTTTGAAGCCAACTTATGTGCCACCCTTTCCATGAAGCCTGCTTACTACCCCCTACCATCACTGCCACCAGCACCACTACCACCACCACCACCACCTTACAGAGCATATCTTTGCCCCGTCATGTGCAAAAATCTGTTGCATCTATTCTGAATGATTTTGCTGGTATAGTTACCATGCTTGTGCCATATCCCCCTGCTACTGTCTCAGCTACATATGTTGTCCTCATGCTTAACTCCCATCTCCTCTATACACAGAAGTTGCTCAAGAAGCATTTGTTGTATTAAAATGAATTGCTTCCAAATTGTATTGTGATGTTGCTTTTGCAACAGTTGGTCATTCCGGTGAGAAAGATGTTAAGCCTTCAATGATTCAACGAATGTATATTAGGGGGCCCTCTCCAATCATCCCAATCTATATCTGGTCACTGGATCCAGATGGCTCCAGAGGAGAGAATGAGGCTGGTGACTTTGCACAGCCTTTCCCCACTTGCATCCAATTCATTTGCAAGTCATAGCACATCACCTCCCTGGTGCCATGGTCCTTTTTAGGAATGAAGGACAAACAACAGATGTTTATTAAGCAGATACTACATTGTGGGGCGTGGTGGTGGGTTCTGGACATAACCAGGGTGAAGGACACCCCCAAAGAGCTTCCACCCTATATAGTTACTCAGCTATGAGTCATACATGTTCAGGGGAGGACTTGACAAGAAATTGTTAGAAAGGAGGGTCCTTCTCCTCTTAGGAGTAGGGGGAATCAGAGAGATTTTTGTGAAAGTTGTGGAAGCAGAGCTGAGCTTTGGCATGGAAAATATTACCCTATATTTTAGGGCAAGGGATGGTCGTCCAACATATGTAGATTAACTCCACGGCTTCACTGTCTCTGGATCTTTGTGCTTATAGGCATGAACTAATTTGAAACTCTGTGAATAGCATGTATCTTGTTCAGTTGTTTCAACTGTGTCTGACTGTTGGCAACCATATGTGGGGTTTTCTTGGCAAGAATACCGGAGTGATTTGCTGTTTCCTTCTCCAGCTCATTTTACAGGTGAGGAAACTGGGGCAAACAGGGTTAAGTGACTTCCCCAGGGTCACACAGTTAGTAAGTGTCTGTGGCAATATTTGAACTCAGTTGTCCTGACTTCAAGTCCATTCATTCCTCTATTGTACCGTCTGACTGCCAGAAAGAATCTAGAAAAACTATAATATACAATATATGTATATATATTGAGAGCTATATGTAGAAAATGTATGTATATATGTAAGAGATATATATAGAGGAAAATGTGTATATATATATATATATATATAATACACATATGCATATATACATATACATACATACATACATACATATATATATGTATATATATATACATATATATATGTGTATATATATATATATATATGTATATATATATATATATATACACATAAGAGATGACCCTGGAGCTACAATCTTAAAGGAAGCCAGGAATTCCAAGAGATGGAACTTAGGAGGAGGTACATTTCCAAGCTATATCTATGATCTCCTCAGTGTCAGCACCTAATCCCACAGTTGGTACAGTTTATTAGCCAGCCATGTCTTTTCATCCTAAGTGATTCTCACCCATGTATCCTATAACCTCCACAGATAGTGCTCCCATGCTTGGAGCCTTTCCATAGGTCTTTTGATAGTTACAAATTGTACATGAGTATAGATGTACATTGAGACCGCTAGGTAGATAGATAGTGGATAGAACCCTGGACCTGGAATTTGGAAGACCTGAGCTCAAATCCAGCCTCAGATATTTACTAGCCATGTGACCTTGGACTATTTGCCTTAATTCACGGGAGAAGGAAATGACAAACTACTCCAGTATCTTTGCCAAGAAAATGCCAAGTGGGGTCACAAAGAGTGGACACAACTGAAACAATTCAACAACAGAAAGTTTTGATGTTGTTCTCCTGTGTAAATTCTTCATTTGTGATTTGTAGAAGGAAATATGTCAATAAGTAATATCAAAAATTTCCATTTTGTCCACAGTGTCTTCTGTTTTTACTGTCCCAAATGTAAGATTACAACCAGAAGTTGGAGAAAGTATGCGGGCCTTTGGAAAAAACAATAGTTATGGCAAAAGTCTATCAAACAGCAAGCACTGAAGAACACATGGTTGCCGAAGGGGATGCAGGTAAGACAGCACAAATTGCTTTGAAAGCTGTGTTTGCAAGAAAAGTTGAAGCAAGAAACCTGCCCCCCCCCCCCATGAATGCAATTTTTCAGATTCTTTACTACAGATGTTTTTCCCCTCCAAAGATATCATAGAAGCATCCTGTTTTCAATACCATCCACCTGGCCATGGACATCATTTAGAAGTCAAGTTAGTTCTCTGTATGTCCTACAAAATGGTGCCCTGGCTCAGCTTCAATGCTGCTATCTAAGTATTGGGGTCTTGGTTTTCTCAACAACCTCTTTTTTAGGCTCTCCATATTCTAATTTTGTCACCTTACATCTTTCTACTTCATTCCTTACTCCCCCAGAAAATGGGTTGATTTTTGTCAGAGCCACGGATGTGCTGGAGCCTGCTGGTACCCGCTTGGGGCCAGTCATTAAATTTTCAGTGTGAGAATTTGCACCTCATAAAGTTGGCAAGTGCTACAAATCAGAATTTAGTTTATTGTTTTGTTGATTGTCTAGACTTAAGAAACTGATGGAGAATACTGCTAATACAGGGTACACTTAAAAGGATGTCATCCTTTTAGAGAACCACTGTTAAACATTTGCCAGCACATCCCTGGTCAGAGCCTGGGTAAAGTATGATCAAATGCTGGGTACCAACAGCTGGCACCACTGGAAAGAATTTGGATTGAGGTAGAACATGAGACCATTTGTGTTTGTTAGGTGGGGATTAGTGCCTGCTGTCACTATCCTGGAGAAAACAGAGAGGACTGTGGAGGTATCACATCAGTTGGAGCTATAGCTAGAGGTGAGCGTTTGAGTGAGTCATACTCACTCAGAGAAGACTAGAGCTGAATAGGAAAGAAGAAAACCAAGAAGTGAAAACAGTAGAGATTAGTGAGATGTCAGAGGGAAAAGAAGACTGGATTTCGAAACAAAAGACCTGGACTTTATAATCTTGTTTCTAAAAAAGGTCCAGGACCACTTTCTTTGTGCTCTCAGACAAGCCATGATTGGATGTTTATCTGTACCAAGAATGTACCGGAGCTAGTTGGTGCTGGCTTGGGGGTAATCACCCAAGGTGTTAGGGCTTTTGAGTATAACTCCTGACATTGAGTGGGTAGTGATGGAACAGGACTCTTTATTGGTTATTTCTTGAGCTATATAGAGCTATAGATATCTACAGTGTATACATAGTGGATATTTATATATGGTATTTAGTGTGTGCATATAGTATACATGTATTATAGAGTATATATGTAATGTATGGGCATGTGTACATCTATCTACATGGGTATATATTATATGTATATCTGTGCATGTGTATATGTATGTATATTTATTTCCTTTATTTCCTAAAAGTCTTTGTGTAGTTTTAAGCTTTAATCCTTTAAAAAATTTTAAATATTTAACTCATCATGCCAGCCTAAATGAACTACTCTACCTACTGTTGTGATGTCCAAATGAGATAGCCTTGTGTACATGCATGCACACACACACACACACACACACACACACACACACACACACACACCATGCACTCATGACTGATGACATACTTTACACATCTTCTCCAGCCAATGAAACTAGCTATTAGAAATACATTTATATTATGAGCTCTGATTTTGTAAACCCTTGGATTTCAGGGTCACTTCTTAGGTGCATAGGCTTATTAATCTGAGTATGAGGTAGCTTTTCTATTGTAATCACATTGATTAACCTGTAAAGTTGCTTTCTGGGCCCATTACTCATCCTGTGCCTGAGGGTATGACTGTACTGGCATTTCAAGAGCATGGGCCACTATCAAAATTGCTTTCACGGTTACCATGGTGAACAAGCCTGCCAGTTCTGCTCTGGTCACTATTGATCATGTGGATGATTGGTCAATACTGTGACTTGTCTGGTTTACAGAGTGGGGAGCCCGAGCTCTCTCTTTTGTACAGTGAGCAAGGAAATCCTCCCTCTCAGGAGCATGGTTATGATTTATGAATGATCCTGAGATGAAAGATGCCAAGATGAAAGATCTTGTAAATGCTGGTCAGAATTACTACTGAACTGAGCCCTCTTTGGTAAAGAACCATAGCCAAACCTAGAAAGTCTTGAAATTTCTTCTGTTGTGATTCTTTCCAGACTACAGGGAGTGGGTTCAAGGGGTAGGAGAGAGAAAAACCCAGGTAGCTCCTCTTCCTCTCACTATTTTAGGGCATAGAAACTTGAAACTCAAAATTCAGTTAGCCAAGCCAAGTCAGGACTGAATTTCTGACCAATAGCCTCAGGATTCTTAGAGCAGTGTGGTACAGGAGGATAATTACATGACTTTTGGTTATTGAACATATATTGCCATAATGAGACTCCCAACTTTATCAATTTCAGTAGAAATCCAACAAATATGCTTGGTCTGTATTGTTCCTACAACACATACATCCACAAACACACTCAAACCACCCTGGATTTCAGTTCAGGGCTGCTGAGTTTTTTCTTCACCATCAGGTTTTTTAATTAGTCTAGGAAAAACATGAGAATAGCCAATCAAAGCATGCATAACATCTTTCAAGTTATCTATGTCAGACTTAAGAATCCTAGTGCCAAAAACATTACCAATATGGCAGCCAAGAGTATACATGGAAAAGAATTTTTAAAGGAGGCTTGGAGCTGCCATCATCAACACTGGAAAGCCATTCCAGGAAAGTATTTTCTCTGCAATCTGCAAAAAAATGTGTGTGTGTGTGTATGCATGCATATATATGTATATATATGTACATTATATATATTTGTATGTGTTTGCCTTTTGGTATTTTGTTATATATTATTTGCATTTGTTTGTTATATTATTAAATATTATTTTATTATTAAAATTCATGCTTGTTATATTATTAAGGCCAGGGGCAAGCTTATGCCTCGACTGTGATTATCATTCCTCAAGGACTATTCTCTATATAGGGTAGATAGGTGGCTCAGTGGATAGTGCTGGACCTGGAGTCAGGAAGATTCATCTTCCTGTGTTCAAATCCAGCCTCAGACACATTAGCCAGGTGACCATAGATAATTCACTTATCTCTGTTTGCCTCAATTTCCTCATCTATAAAAGGAGATGGTGAAGGAAGTGGCAGACCACTGCAGTGTCTTTGCCCAGAAAATCTCAAATGGGGTTTGAAGAGTCAGACATGACTGAGAAATGACTGAACAGCAACAAAAGATTATTTGTTAGCAGCAGAGATATTTTCTTTATCTGTTTTGTCATTTGCCTATTAACCTTTTACAGCTTTATCTTTGTTTTCTTTTAATTCCTTCTTCATTCAGCAGTGCTGTTGAGAAACACTGAGTGGTGTATGTGTGTGTGTGTGTGTGTGTGTGCGTGCGGTGTGTGTGTGGTGTGTGGGTGTGTGTGTGGTGTGTGAGTGTGTGTGGGTGTCATGTATGTGTGTGGGTGTCGTGTATGTGTGTGGGGGGTGGGGGTGTATGTGTGTGGGGTGTGGGGGTGTGTGTGGGTGTCGTGTATGTGTGCGTGTGCGTGTGGGGGTGTGTATGCATGTATGTGTGTGCATGCGTGTGGGTGGGTGTGTTTCAAGCTCTCTCTCAGAATAGCTGCAGGGAGGCTGTAGTCCAGGCATGTTTCTGTCAATCAGGAGACACCTCATTTTAATTCCCTGCCTGTGTTGGGGTTTTGAGCCTGTCTGTGCAATGACTAGTTAATCACACTAGAAAGCCAGATAATACCAACCATGCATTGGTCGCTTCGACCAACATCTAAAGATAAAACTGCAGAAGTTATAATGTAGAAGGTCTGCCTGAAAGGAGATTCATGGGAGAAAAAAACATACCACAGCTCCTGATTTTTCTCTTGTTGATTTACATAAGTGTATAAGCAGGCAACAGCATCTTAAACTTGCCCAAATGTCTGTGGATAAAGCAACAGCACAGGGAACATGGATGGGGGTGGGGATTCCAACATGACAAGTCTTTAAGCTAGGACTTTAATAACCCAGCTTTGGGGACTTAAAGGAAAATAACTGTGAAGAAGCATTCATTGTATGACTGCAGCCATTGTAAAGATGGGAGACTAAGTAGTGAGGATGATGTGTTTCCAGCCCTAATTTCCCTCCCATATCTCAATACCAAATTATTACTATACATGTATGTTGAGGGTCACTTTAATTATTTAGCTAATCATGCAGGATTTGCATAAATTGGCTTTAGTGGAAAGGCTAATAAGATGCATTTTGCTTTGCAGCTGAAAGCAATTTAGGCTTTAGAGTCTAGTAACAACCAAAATGAGTGACTTAAAATTATAAGCATCTGTACTTAAAATGGGACAAGTGCCACTGGATCATTAAGATTTGTTTTTGCTTTTTGGTTGGTGTTCTGAGGTTTTGTTTTTTTCACATTTTTCCTGTCTTCGTTCAGAAATGTTACTTGATGGTTTTATGGCTTTTCCCCCTACTTGTGCTGATTCAGCATCAAAGGGTGAGACCACCAGAAAGACAAAGCTCTAAATGATTCACACATAGAAGTTTCCCTAAAGAATGGACAAAGAAGTCAAGTTACATTGACATTTGTGTCAGTTATTGTTATTGCTCATTCTCATTAGTGATATACACATATTGTTATTGTTTAGTCAATTTCAGTCATGGCCAAGTCTTGGTGATCCCACTTGGGGTTTCCTTGGCAAAGATACTGGAGTGGTTTGCCGTTCCCTTCTCCAGCTCATTTTATAGAGGAGAAAACGAGGCCAACAAGGTGAAGTGACTTGCCAAGGGTCACACAGCTAGTAAGTATCTGAAGTGGGGTTTGAACTCAGGTCTTCCCGACTCCAGTCTCAGCACTCCATACATCATGGCTCCACTTAATTACCCCATACATACACACATATATACACTATACACACACACACACACACACACACACACACACACATGCATACATATATATGTAATTTATATTTATACATACACATACCTTCATGCAAATACACACATGCTCCTAGGACAACTTTAATTTCCCAATCATATGAGAAAGGAGTGTCTAATTCCTTCGTTGATGGATATGATGAATAAAATGTCCTTTTGTCTTCAGTTTTGACTTATTTTAGAACATAAGATGAAAAAGTAATGCATATAGATTCTGATGTGTCATCTGTCAACAAATCAACTCATCTCCAAATGTATTAACTGGTAAAAATCACAAAAAGCTTCATTATTTGGAAAATGAAAATAATTTTCTTCAGGTTAAATTGTAAGCTCACATTTCCATAGCATTTTCAGGTTTACAAAACACTTTCCTGACAAAAAGAAAGTGTGGTCCCATTTTACAGATTAGTTAAATGAGACCTAAAGAATGGGCAAGTGACTTGCCAAATGTCTCACAACTTGTCCATGTCAGAACCCTGGGACTTGCCTTTGGAGTTCTCCTTACTCGAAATTCACTGGACTTTCCAATAAGTGACTAGGTCTTTTTGTCAACATAACTAAGTTCAAATATTCAATTGATGAACTTTTAAAGGCCCTTCTTCCAATCTCTTCATGTTATTATCAAGGATGTTCAGTGTATTTTATTCACAAGCATGCTCAGCCTTTTCATTACTGTGAATCTAGGAAAGATTTTCTAATTTTTGTTTTAAGTAAATGAGATAATATTTTTAAAGCACTTAGCACATAGTAGGTGCTTAATAAAGGCTTATTCCTTTCCCCTTCTGCAAAACGTGACTGTTCATAAAGGACATTATTATAATTGTAAACTAAAGAAAGGAATACTTGAATAAACTTAGCTTTAAAAAGCACAAACTTTGCATAGGGTTACTTTTTACTCAAACCCTTCCCCTAAAATAGAGGACAACCTTTTCAGCAATATCTCTTTGGCTAAAAGAATATTTTTCCAGCCAGACCTTGTTCTTTGCCACTTTTTCATGATGTTCTCATGGTAGAGTTTAAGGACTAAGGACCACAAGTGGGTCCTTAAAGTTTTAAGGTGATTAATTGGGGTTTATTTTTGCCTTTTTCTCATTATATAAAAGAGCCCCAAAGCCATGTACTATAGTGTTGTACCGTGGAAAACAAGATGGCCAGGCAAAAGGAAGCTAGGAGAGAAAAGGGAATATCTCTTTTGGTTGACCAGGAGAAAGAGGAACAACCCAGCTGGCCCTGATGGGAACTGAGCTCTGCCAAGCAGTAGTGCCTCCAGAGGAGGCAAGATAGTACAACAAGAAAAGAAATGGCCAGACAGATAGGAAGAAAACGAGTATAGAGTAGTGTCTTGGAATCCTAGAGAGAAGAGGATATCAAGGATAACAGAGTGATTGACATTATTAGAGGCTCCAGAGAGGCCAAGAAGGGTGAGCATTGAGGAGAAGAACCCAAAGGCATTAGATCTGACTTTTAGAGGTAATTGTACCTACAGAGTTAAAATTAGAAGAGAGGGCAAAATTGTTGATACATTGACTAAAGTAAAAATAAAAATGAGAATTAATAATGACAACAGATAAAGCAAGAGGAAAAATACCCTATTAAAAGAAACAGGAAACTACATTTTGCTGAAAGGTCCTAATACACATACACCAAGTAGCGTGGCCTCTACATGCTTGAGTGAAATGATAAAGAGAAATAACAGCAAAACTGCCATAGCAAAGGACCTTAATTTACCCTTTTCAGACCTAGATAAGTCTAACCTAAATAAATAAATAGAAAGAGTAAAGGGCCTGAATAGTATTTTAGAAAATTTAAATGTGATTTATCTGTGGAGATTATTGAATGGAAATAATGAATATGCAGTTCATGAACCTGTACAGAAGTCAGCCATATATCAGGATATGAAAACTTCATAAACAAATTCAAAAAAATAAAAAATATTAAATACATCTTTTATGGACCACAATTCGTTAAAAATTAAAAGCAGTAAAGAGCCATTGAAGAAACAATTAAAAATGAACTGGAATCCAATCTCATTCTAAACTGTGTGTGTCAAAAAATGTCATAGACTCACAGGAGGTAAGATGGTAGAGTTAAGCAGTGAATCACTGTAACTCTCACCTCTAAACAACCATAAAGTAGCACCCCAAAAGCAAATCCTGGAATAGCAGAACCAGCAAATAGATGAGGCGAAATGAGCTTTTAGCCCAGAAAACTTGGAAGATGGACAAGAAAGGTCTGTCTCACTCAAGTAAAAGGGGAATGCAGTCCAAGAAGGAAGAATCACAGCAAGCCCCTTAACAACTCAGCAAGAGATCCTGAACCCCAGTGCAATGGAAGAGGCAAACACCAACATTAGGACCATTCACATGCCTCAGCATAGCCAGGGGAGTGGGCAGATTCCAGCTCTGAGAACCACCACGAACTTCAGCATAGCCCTTGGCAATCAAGTAGCTGCAAGCAGCCAGACCTCCATGAGCTTCAGTGGAAAGCCCAGGGGAAAGACAAACACACCCCATCAGCTACCAGTGCAAGGACCCCAGCTCAGTACCAGGTAAGCTGCCAGACTCCTATGACCTTCAGCAGTGCCAGCCACCACCTCCCACACCCCCTTAGCACTGGTCCCCATGGGTCTCAGGATAACATCAGTGCATCAGCTGGTAAAACATCTAGGGCCTTCAACTCCTGTGTAAGAAGCCTGAGACAGTGCCTCTTCCACACCAGGAGCAGAGGTCAAATTTAAAAGAAAGGCCAGAGGCCAAAAAAGATGAGCAAAAAACAACAGGGAATAAAAAGGATTTGACTACAGAAAGTTATTATGGTGACAGGGAAGATCAAAACACACACGCAGCAGAGGACAACAGTATCAAAACAGCTATGGGCAAAATCCCAAAGAAAAATGGGAAGTGTTCTCAGACCCAGAAAGAACTCATTGAAGAGCTCAAAAAAGGAGCTCAAAAGTCATGTAAGAGATTAGAAGAAAATTTGGGAAAAGAAATGAGAGTAATGTAAGAGAATTATGAAAAAAGTCACCAGCTTAGAAAAAAACCAACTGCTTAAAAAGTAGAGCTGGCCAAATGGAAAAGGAAGTACAAAAACAAGTTGAAGAAAACCACGCCTTAAAAATTAGAATTGGGCAAATAGAAGCCAATGACTCTATGAGATCAATAATCAATAAAACAAATTCAAAGAATGAAAACATAGAAAAAATGTAAAATGTATCACTGGAAAAATAAGTGACCTGGAAAACAGATCCAGGAAAGACAGTGGCAGAATCATTGAATTCAAAAAGCCATCCTGGACACCACCTTTTAAGAAATCATCAAGGAAAACTGCCTCAAAGTGGGATCACAATTAGTTGAATATAGAAATCTATCTTACCTCACAGGAAAGTAGAAAGGGAGGAGATTAAGTGAAGGGGGTGGGGGGGAACCTGAGCCTGACAGAAGAGAAGGCAGACCAGGGGAGGCAGTAGACAGAAGCAAAACACTGGTGAGGAGGGAAAAGGTGGAAGGAGAGAGAGGACAAATAGGAGGAAAAATATCCAGAAATCAGAGGGCAAAATAAGCATTGAAAGAATCCACCAATCAGCACAGGAAATAGATGCCAAAATTACAACTCTGGAGAAAATTATAGCCCAATTACAGAACTATCAGATCAAGAAAAAGCGCTGCAAGTGGACAGAAAGAATTCAAATACTAGGGAGCCCCAATTAGGGTTACATAGGACTAGCAGCTGCAATATTAAAGGATCAGAGGTCATGGAACATGATATTCCAAAAGGCTGGAATACAACCAAGAATCACCTACCTGGCAAAATTAAGCATCATATTTAATATAGGAGGAAATGGTCATTCAGTAAAATAAAAGGATTTCAAGTTTCACAAGAAGACTAGAATTGAACAAAAAATTTGATTCCTAGTATCAAGACCCAAGAGAAGCCTAAAAAGGGAAAAGAAAACATAAGGGATTCAGTGGAGCTGAACTGTCTACATTCCCACATGTGAAGATGATACTTATAAATCTTAAAAATTGTACCACTAATAGTACAGCTAGAAGGAATATAGAGGGTTCACGTATAAGGTAAATTTGAGGGAATGACATAAAAAATTAAGGGATGAAAAATAGGAGTGGGTGCAGAAGGAAGGGAAGGGTAGAATAGCAAAATTGACCAAAAAAAGGGAACATTTCAAATACTAGAAGGATTGTGGCAAAACAAGATACATTAATGCACTGTTGGTGGAGCTCTGAAGTGGTCTAGTCATTCTATAAATCAGTTTGGAACTATGTCCCAAAAGCTATTAAACTCCTCATATACCCTTTGACCCAGGGATGAAACTACTAGGACTATCCAACAAAGAGATTAAAGAAAGAAGAAAAAGACCCATATGGGCAAAAATATTTTTAGCCGTTCTTTTTGTGGTGATAAAGAATTAGAAACTAAGGGAAAGCTCGTCAGTTAAGGAATGACTGATTAAGGAATGTTATATGAATATGATGGAGTACTATTGTGCTATAAGAAATGATAAAGGGGATAATTTCTGAGAAGACTTGTATGAACTGATGCAAAGTGAAATGAGCAAAACCAGGAGAACAGTGTATACAGTAACAACAATGTTGTGAAGATAATCACCTCTGAAAGACTTCAGAACCCTGATCAGTAAGGATGATCAACCATAATTCCAGAGGACTCATCTTGAAACATGCTATCATCTCTCATAATAGAGAACTGATGGACTCAGGGTACAGATTGAGACTCTTTTGGTTTTACATGACCGATGTGGGAATTTTCTTTTTTCCTTGGCTACATATATATGTTTACTATCTCAATTGAGTGGCGAGAAGAGAAGGAAGATCTTTGTTTAAAAACATTAATTTTTTAAAAAGTGTTGAGTGTGATGGACTTCTGGTCAAGAGTCCTTTCTTCACTGATATTTTCACAATGTCAACCAATCAATGCTGATTGACCCACATTATGGTAGAATGCATACAAAAAGAATATTTGTTTTGCACCTTCACCATACTTAAAAATAGTAGTTTACCTTTAAATAGCCCCTTCGAGTTTACAAAAAGCATTACCCATTTGATCCCTACAACAACTCTGACTTAGGCACTAATGTTATCCCTAGTTTATTGATGAGGAAATGAGAGGTAAGGGAGGTGAAGAGTTGAACCCAGAACTTTCTGACACCAAGTCCAGTCTTCTACTTCAAGTAATGAGGTCACCCTGTGAAAACTTGATAAATAGAAGCCAGAATATTCTTCAGCTTTCCCCTTGCTCCTTCACCTTGTGATAACTAGAAATTCTATGTGACTGTCTCTCTGAGTATGTCTCAGTCTTTCTTTCTCTGTCCTTTTTCTCCTTCCCTCCCCACCTCTCTCTCCCTCTCTCTCTCTCTCTCTGTCTTTCTCTGCCTTTCCCCTCTTCTGTGTGTGTGTGTGTGTGTGTGTGTGTGTGTATGCATGGGTATATATACATATCTCCATGTGTATACACACATGAACACACACACATTCAATAAACCAGTCATTTTATCTTCCTAGGAAGCAGGATGAGATGATGGCAGAATTTAGAATTTCACATCCTTTGCTTTTGCTTTCTCAGTCTTTGAATTGGAGGATTTAAATAGCTAAAAGATAGGCAACTGAATAAAATCAGCTTTGGGTAATTCTGAAACTAGTTTTAATCAGTCCATGAAATGTTGAGAATTTAATGTGTTGTTACCTTTCAGTGTTTGCAAGTCAGATGAGCTTTCAAATGGGGGAGGGAGCTACAATGCTACTGCCTTGAAACTTGTGTCTTCTGATTTGATTTTGTTCTTTCAACACACTCTTTTTGTAACTATTTGGCTTTCGTCATCCTGTAAGTGTGAAGTTCTCACAAACAGCAAGTGTGGGGGCGCAGCAGATGATAAGACAGAATCTGTGATTGGCTATTGGTGAAATTATGAAGTTATCAGGAAATGTGTGGAAGAGAACATTACATGTCTGTGCGCATGCTTAGTAGGCACACTTTTTTTCTTTTTTATTTAATGTTTATTCCTACAAATTTGGGATATAGAAGAAGGAATCTGCCATGCCCTAAGTGCACTGTATTGTATTATTAATACCAGGCTAGCAGCCGATTCCCACTCGACAGTCTTTGTGGTGTGCTGATGTTCTAAGAAGTATCTGAGCTTAAAAGGAGGCTCTTTTCGTTGATGTGGGCTGATAGTCTGGGATGGCATTTGAATGCACAGAGGACAATGTCTGATGACAGTGTCTACAAGTGGAGGCCAAAGAAATGCGGCTAAACTGGGTCCATTATTCTGTGGATTGGCCCTAGTCCTTTCAGGGATATTTGAGTTCACATTTGGGCTTTGTCTTTTGTCAGCAGTGTGAGGAGTGAAATCAGTGAAGGGAGACTGACATTCCCAGACATCAAGGTTGCAATGCCCTGTACCCATACACTGCAATGAGACAGAGAGAGAGAGAGAGAGAAAGACAGAGACAGACAGAGACAGAGAGACAAACAGAGACAGAGAGAAAGCACAAATCTAATGAAAATTCCTGTTCTAATGCAAGGTGGTTGTGCCAAAATAAGAGTATGTTGGCTAGATGGTGACAAAAACATTTAGCAAAATGGTTATACTACAATGGATTCTTTCTCTGGGCAAATCTTTTAAAAGTGTTGCTTCAGTAGTGTAAAAGAATTTCACTGACTCATCTTGGAGTTTAGAGCCATTGATATTTCTACCAAAATAGGAGAGTTTTCAACCTTCCCGTCATACTCCCTCCACCCTCCCCCCCAAAATAAAATAGGAAGTCGAATGCTATCAGTGGGCCAGCAGGACTTCAGTTATTTGGCCTTACAGTTTCATCTGGTCATAACTTTCACTGAAAAGATTTGTGAAAGTATTTTTTTTTAAAAAGACATAACAATATCAAACAAATCATTTTAAACCCAAACTTCCCACAATGACACCAAATGCAGCAGTGTCTTCTGAGAACAAACCTTAGGTTAACTTCTACACTTTGGTTGGTTTGTTTCAAATTATCACCATTCTTTTAATAGGGTGTGTGTTATGTGCCCTTGGATTTTTAATTGCTCTGGATTATCATTTTCAATGCAATTAGTATAATGCCATCAATTACACATAATAATTACTGTAAATGGGGCTATTGGCCTAATTACTATAAATGTGGGGAAAGATGTGTGATTATAATGTCCAATTACACCATGTAGAGTATTTATTTTATATTATTACATATAATGGTATAATGATAACACGTAATTATATTGTATAATTCTTTCAAAAACATATCTGTCTCATGTTAAGATACCTGTAGTACTCCTGCACTGCCAAATTCAATCTCTTCAGGCTCATCCTTCTTAAGTAATTAGTTTTCAAAATGGACTAGGTACTAGCTTCATCTTAATTGAATAAATACATTTTGCACAACAAATGAATACTCTTAAGAATAAAAATCTAATTTTACCCCCCCTTAATAATTAAAAATGGCCCCCATTATTCGTCAATCACCTACTGTATGAATGCTGGAGAGAATTCTGTTCAACTTTGTAGCCTAGAAAAACTACCCGCGTCTGCCTGTTTATGTACTGTACATCTGTGTATAAATAAACACATTGGAACGATGACAACATTTAAAATATGCTTGGGGAAAAAATAAATTCTTGTCTTCCCTGTGAAAAGCGTTACAGTCATCCCTAGTTGCAAATGTACACTTAACGAGCTTCTAGCACATAATTAATTCTGGAAAGGATGCTGTTTGACCGAGTGGAATTATAAGAATTGTGTATTGATAGTGAAAGGAGAAATAAACATCTTTTCTGTGTATATGGTAGAGTGTGCTTGTGTTCCTCAGAAACTGGCACATCTCAGAGGTGTTGCTTTCAAAATGATCTCAGGATGGAAAGCGATCCGTAATTAAAGAGCCAGGCATTCCGTTCTGTCCTAATTTTCCCACCAGTTTTTCAATGTTTCAGCTGCCTCCAAGAGTTAAAGAATTTTCATTAGGTACTGCAGAGGCAGCCTGCTTGCCTACTCCCTCATTCTCTCACTAGCTTATCCTTTCCCTTTCCTTTTTTTCCCCTGCCTTGGGAGTGACTGTGAAGATCATTTGCTGGAATGATTGGCAGGTTAGAGGATTCGATCAGATGAGTTCCTCTTAGTGCAGGTCAAACAGGCTAGTTAGGAGGAGCTGTCGAAAAATGCCAGCAGCATTCAAAGTGGGAAATGTCATGACTTCGAGGCAGGGGGTGCCACCTGGAACAGAGAGCCCCCAGCTCATTAGCAAGTTCCAGGATGCAAGCTTAACTGGAGGGAGCAGAGGAGGAAAGATAATACCCAATAGGGAAAATGATTGTGAAGTGGAATTGATTTCATGTATAATTTGTTTATCACTAGAGGGGACAAATGCTGTCCTTCTGACAGGTGTGGAGGAGGGTGGACTGGAATGAAGCAGCTTAGCATAATCTGCAGGTTGAGCTCAAGACTGAAAGAATGCAAACTTCTTTCTTCTTAACTGTGGAAATGATCAGGTCATGTTGTAATAATTAAAGCTGACATTCTCCCAAATGGTTTATATGGGCAATTGGAGCATTTCGGCAGACTGGGAGAGATGAGCTACTTGGGAAAAGAAGGCTGGGGATTTTTGTGCTGCTGGTGGTGTTTTCTTCCCCCTGTTGCTGTAAAAGGAAGACTTTCTCAGTTGCATACTGAATTAGAACAGAGTTCATGTTTATCTTTAATGGTTAGCTAGACGGAATAAAATCCAAATATGCTTTCTGATTCATACTGTAATTTCACTTACAGAGGAGACTATTGGCTCTTTGGGGAAATTTATACTTACATCGTGTATATAGACATTCATACATAGATAGACAAGACCATCCTATCTAGTAGGTGCTTAATGTTAGTTTAATGAATTACATTTATAGAGAAATAGCTATATATAGTTCCTGGAATTTTTCCATATTTATGATTGCCGATTAAAATTTGATCTGTGTCTTAAATAAGACAGCTTTAGTAGATTCACTGCCTGGAAGTCAGTTGTACATTTTGCAAGTGTCAGAAACTAAAGGCTTCCCTAATCATTTACTTTATATACTGTATATAAACACATACATATGTTTATACTAAATTAAGAATGCCAATCTGTTAGTTAATAAATGCATAAACATATGTCTGTTATATACACATGTGATTGGCAGATCTGTCTTAGTAAGTGAAATACATTAGCATAATTTATAATAATTAAACAAAGGAATATTGCACCTCCTAAACACTTATTAAAATAGAGGATTAAAACTAGCCTCCAAATATTATTTGAGGTTTATTAAGTCAAGCTTAAATATAGTTAGGCTTTGTCCTACATCCATTTCACGTGAAAACGTATTTTCTTTTTGTGAGAAACTTTTATGATCTCATATATCTTTCACATATCTTAGATCTTTTCTTGTTATTGCAAGTCACAAATGCCACAGCAGTGAATCTTTCTGGTTGAACGCTGAAGTCTGTTTACTTAGCATTCAGACTTTGGTTAGGACAGAGAATTTCAGAATCCCTCTGCCTTGAGCTTCTCTTTGCTCTTAAATATTGAGACATTTTACAAGGCAGTTATGAAATAGCTAGGCTTGTTTTATCAACCAACCACAGACTGTTGGATTTCCCTTTGCCTGTCTAATGTGAATAAGCATCTTTTAAAATCTTCTAGTCAAAACAGTGCTGGAAAATGCATTCTGTCCTGTGTTCAGAATTTTTTTTTAAAAAAGCTTAACATTAAGCTGCTGTACATAGTCATCAAGATATTGCATTAGCTTTGTGAAAGAGATGATTTTAGCCAGGCGTGTGAAGTGTGTGTGTGTGTGTGTGCGTGCGTGCGTGTCTGTGTGTATGTACGGGGAGGGGAGGCTTTTAGAAAATAGAAAAATCATCTATTTTGAAAATTATTCTGTTTCATTCTATAACATTCAGAATAGAATTTCATTGTGTATGTACTGTGTATATATGTTTAAATTTCCAATTACCTACAAGTTAATGTTCCATTTGTGTATTATCTGCAAAAGTCAAGGGCCTCCTTCCACCTATTGCCTGCCCAGCCAGCTCCCAAGAAAGCTAAGCCAAAAGAGAGATCTGGTCAGGCAGAAAGGAATGTAAGGATTTGTAGTTTGTGCCTGGGGATGTATGGTTTCTAATTGAATATATTCTCTCTCTCTCTCTGTCTCTCTCTGTCTTGCTCTCCCTTCTCTCACTCTTTCCCCTTCCCTTCCTCTCTCTTTCCCTCCTACTCCACTTTTCCTTTTTCTTTACATCCCTTCTACCCCCTCTCTGCCTTCTCTCACTTCCCTTCTTCTGCTCCCTCTCCACCCCTGTCCCCTTCCCATCCTTCATTCTTCTGTCTCTGGGTCTTTTCCTCTTTCTTCCACCCTGTTCCCTCTCTCTGAATTTCAAAGCCAACTGTGTGACAAATGACTTTGTGATTCTCTAGTATTTTGGATGATTCAAACTTTTCTTCTGGCTATTAGCATGAATTATTTATAGCATGTATTGACATTTTCATTTTTTAAAACATTCCTATTGGCTAACATCATTGTATCTGTTTCTGTGAACTATGGACTGTGGTTTTTTTTTCTTTTCAAGATCTATATTAACTAAGAGAAAACAGATTTCAGATCCTATTTCTCTACTTGTGGTCCATTTTGACTCTACTCTGTTAATTACATCAATGATATTTTGTTTCCTTTGGAAGAAATGGGTGTTCATGGCAAGGATTTTAACTCTATATGGTTGTGTTCATTCTGTCTGTGTAACCTGTTTATCTCAATATTCATGGCATATAATAAATAAGTTCCTTTTTATGTGTTCGAAAGAGGTACCATCTGAAATTCATGCCATAATGTCCTTTATTGAGTTCCTTACTGTTGACAGGCCAGCATTTTAAAAGGATTTTCTTCTACTTGTTGGCTTTTCTTTTGGGACCTAGTATCTGTTTTTCCGATATGGAAAGGATATTCCATACATTATCTCACTTTGCTGGCAGCATAAAGAATTTTGCTGAAATTGAATCTACATGGTACAGAGGCAACTGGGACAACAGAGAGGACCCTGGATCTAGAATCAGAAGACTTGGTTCTTACTTGTGTAAATTTGAGCACATCATGGATCTCAGTTTCTTGTTTTGTAAAATAAGGGAGTTGAACCTTAAGGTCCTTGCCCATTTTAAATCTCAGAAAAGTAATGTCTAATAGAAGCAGGAGACCTAAGTTTGTGTACTGTCTCCATAACTTAAAGCCATGGGATCTTGGATAAATCATTTAGCCTCTCTGAGGCTATTCAGTAAATTCAGAATAATAATACACTACCTATCTCCCAGCGTGGTGGTCCCTGGGAAGTACTATAGAGGCAACATGAGGTTCTGTGTACATTCTAGTGTTGTATGATGCCACCATAGCCCAGTCAGTCCATTAAGTCAGATTAGTTGGTGACTTGGCAAAGGCTTAGATAAGGTTATCTTACCAAGGAAGAAAGCCCAGAAGGGCAGAATCAGGCTGGTGAGCCAAAGCAGGCGCCTGATTAGACCTGATCTGACCTGACCAGAAGCAGAAGGGAGAAAGAATGAACCTTCAAGGTTCTGGCTCACCAGTTAGAACTGGCTGGAAGCAGAAAGACAGATCCTAAGGGGAAATGGAGGGCCTTTCAAGAACCTTCAATGTCTGTCTGCCCATGGTACTGCTTTCTACTTTGTCTATGCATAGACCACAGGTTATCCTCCCACCTGCCCAATCTGTCTACTTTCCCAGAGAACTCTCGTAGAAGCCACTTGGAAGAGTGGGTAGAGCAGGTGGCCAGAGATCTCATCCTGGCTCTGCCACTCACTTGCTCTGTGATTTGGGGCGAGTGAATCTCTTGGAGTCTCAGTTTCTTCATGTGTGCAAATGGGCATAAAAATACATGTAATGCCTCCTTCACAGAATTGCTTTGAAATTTAAATATGTAAAACATTTTGTAAAACTTAACCAGCTGCATATATGACTGCTATTCTCCTTTTCTTCATCATCATTATCTCCAAAACAAGGGTCCTGGCCCAAAGTTCTTTTCTTCTCCAGAGAAAGAACTGATGAACTCTGAGTGCAAATTGAAGTATTTTATTTTTCTTGCCTTTTTTATACCATGGCTAAAATGGAAATAATATCTTGAATGATTTTACATATATAATTGAAAACATATTTTTTGCCTTCTTGGTGGATGAGGGAGGAGGGACGGAAAGGAAGGAGGGAATTTGAAATTCCAAAGAAAAGAACGTTTAAATAAATAAGTAATACTCTTCTCTTTCCCCCTCCCCAGAAGAAATTTGGGTCAGGTACCTTCTCATCTAACATGCAGGGGAAATGGAGTGGTACAGTGAGTAGTAGTGTTGGACTTTGAATCAGAAAGACCTGAGTTAGAGCCCTGACTGTGCCACTTATGAGCTGAATAGCCCAGGACAAATCTCTAAGCCTCAGTTTCCTCATCTCTAAAATGGGAGTAATAGCATCTCCTTCACAGGGTTTATTGAGAAGATGAAATGAAGTATTATATAGAAGGCCTTCACAGCCCTTAAAGACCTATATTAATGCTGGCTGTTAGTGTCAGGTAAAAGTGCTTTGTAAACTTCAGTCATGTCATGTGTTCATTGTTACTGTTAACTACTGTTGTGGATTTTAGATTGTCTTACTTAATGGTTACGAAATTCTCCACAGGGGACACCCTTCCTAAAGATATTTGTTCTCCAATTGGAACTGAGAATATAAAGAGAAAAATAAAAAACCATCCCTTCTTTCAAGAAACTTTAGTTCCATATTTTCCCATTTGTTTATCTTCCTTTCATTTAGATTTATCCAAAATTGTTAGAGGGATATTAAAAGACTCCTTCACTGTTCTGTTACTGTCTATGTCTTCTTGAAGCCCACATAATATTTCTTTGATTAATTTGGATGCTGAAACATTAGTAGCGTTTTATTAGTAGTGACTCACTGATTACCAGCCTAAGTGTCTAGCCTAGCTGACTTTTGGCTGGTCAGAACTGGCCCTACCTGGATGCTGTACTCTTCCCTCCAGTTTGGTAGAGCACTGTACAGCTCCCCACGTGCATGGTGTCCTGCCTTCGTGACCTGTCCCACTCCATTTGTTCCTTACTTCTCTGGCTCAGCACTAGTAGTTATGGGTCTACTTGATGCAGCATAAGCAGTTCAGAGCTTTGCAGCACTTCTGGTTGGCAGCCTCTGGCAGGTCTTCTGAAGGGCTATGGCCAAGCTGGCTGGTAAGGCCTGGGCACACTTCTACAGCCTGGAGCTGGAGCCTCTACAGCTTTGGAGAGACAAAGGGATGTTTGAGGTACAGAGGTGGGTTTTGGTATAAGTCTGTGTTGCGTGCTTGGGTCTACTAGTACAGCCTTACTGCTGATAGTGTAAAAGGTAGGAGTGGGGACCTAAGTTAGCCTCAGGGTCAGTAAGCATCAGTTTCTTGGTTTGGGAGGGGTGTTGATTTTTTTTTTTTACCTTCTTTTGGATTCTGGGTGGCCTACATCATGGAAACAGTTGAAGTTGCTATGTCTTTGGTGTATAATTTCTGTTTTAGAGAGTTTCACGTGTTTGTTGGAATCAGAGAGAATATGTAGTCTGCCATCTTGTTGCTCCTATGACCAGGAAGAAGTTTTCTTGGCTATCTGTGCTCCAGCCAACCTTGGTTATCGGCTGCCCGCTTTTGACTTTAGCTCATACTATTCCTGATACTGGAAATACCCTATTTTCCCCAACTTTGGAAGTCTTATTTATCCTTTAAAGTTTTGATCAACTAGAAGCTTTCTCTCATTTCCTCTACTTGGTTGGTTGTTATCCTTCGTCTTCAAAGAGGACCAAAATGACATCACCATTGTAAAGTGAAATGTCGTTGTGTCCGACTGTGGCTAATCAGACTAATATGAGCTCGGAATGCTGTACCACAGGTTGGGCACAGATTGTCCGTATGAGTATTTGGGGTAGATATCCCAAATTTGCCCTCCTGCATTTACTTTGTGCTATCTCAATTCTACTTTGCTTAGAAAGCACAGCAACTTTTCTTATGTGGGCATGCAATGCTGAGCAGTCTTGTGCCAGTGATTCCCATGTTGCACAGTCAAATCCAAAGTTATTGAGAGGGACCTTGCGAGTGTCCTTGTATTGTTTCTTCTGGCCACCATGTGATCTCCTGCCCCATGTAAGTTCTTCATAAAATAGTCTTTTTGGCACGTGTACATTTTGCATTCGAACATCATGGCCATTGGAGTTGTGCTCTCTGAAGCATAGTTTGAGTACTTGGCAGTTCAGCTTGAGCAAGGACTTCAGTGTCTGGTACCTTATCCTACCAGGTGATCCTCAGAATATTACTAAGACAGTTCACATGGAAGCAATTCAGTTTCCTGGCATGGTGCTCATAGACTGTCCATGTTTCGCAAGCATATAACAATGAGGTCAGCATAATGGCTCTGTAGACCTTCAATTTGGTAGTCAGTCTAATACCTCTTCTCTCCCAAACATTTCTTTGGAGCCTCCCAAACACTGAGCTAGCTCTGGCAATGCATGCATCAACCTCATTGTCAATGTGTACATCCCTGGAAAGTGTGCTACCAAGATAAGTGAACTTATCCACAACATTCAAAACTTCTCCATTTGTTACAACTGATGGTTCCAATGTATGGATGGTGTGCTGGTGGCTGATGGAGCACCTGTGTTTTCTTGGTGTTAATTATTAAGCCAAAATGAACACAGGCAGCAGAGAATTGATCCATACTTTGTTGCATCTCAGCTTCAGAGGCTACATTGAGTGTACAATCATCTGTAAACAGAAAATCATGCACCAACACTCCATCCACTTTGACCTTGACTTGTAACCTTTTCAAATTGAAGAACTTCCCACTGCTGTGTTCATCCTAATTGAAAGCATTTGTCAACATGCCTAAAAACAACATGCTAAAAAGTATGAGAGCACGCTCACGGCCCTATTTCACTCCATTGGTGACTGGAAAGGCACGAGAGCTTTGTCCATTATTCAGAACGTGGACAAACATACCATCATGAAATTGACATACAATATTGATGAACTTCTCCAGGCAACCAAATTTTGACATAATTTTTCCATAAGCTCTCATGATTAACAACGTCAAAGGCCTTGGTCAGATCTACAAACGTTGTGTACAGACCTCTGTTCTGCTCCTGGTATTTCTCCTGCAGTTGTCAGGCGGCAGACACTATATCAATTGTTCCTTGGCCCTTTCTGAAGCCACACTGGCTCTCAGGTATATGGCCATCTTCCATCATTTTAGTTCCATCAGAAGCAAAGTACAAGCAAAACTTAGGGATGCAACATTCCTGGCTCAGTAAGGAGGCAGATGAAATTCAATTTTGTTCTGATAGTAACAATCTAAAGCACTTTTATGATTCCCTGAAACCTATTTATGGACCAAAAACCTATGGTGCATCACAACTACTCAGTGCTGATGGAGCCACATTGACTAGTGATAAGGACATGATCCTAGAAAGATGGGCTGAACACTTCTGTAGTGTTCTCAACAGGCTGTCATCAGTCAATGCTGAAGCCATTGACCGTTTACCTCAGGTCGAAGTCAATCCCTCCTTAGCTGAACTTCCAACTGAAGAAGAGGTTTTTTTAGGCTCCTTGCATGTGGCAAAGCACCTGGTGCTGATTCAATTCCAGCTGAGATTTACAAGGTAGGGGGACCATTGCTCATATAAAAGCTGACTGAAATTTTCCAGGTTATATGGCAAGAGGAGATTATCCCCCAGGAGTTCAAGGATGCCTCCATTGTCCAACTCTAGAAAGGTAAAGGGAATAGATTGTCCTGCCACAATCACAGGGGGGTCTCTCTCTTAGTCATTGCTGGCAAAATGCTTGCTAGAGTCCTCAATAGGCTGATCCTTCACCTGGAAGATGGGCGTATACCTTTCCTCTAGTATTATATACTTAGAACATGTTATTTTGTATCATAGTTATTTTTGTGTATAAGCTCCATGGGACCAGGGACGATTCTTATCTAAAATTGTTATTTTTCCCACTATCTAATCTGGTGTTCCACACACAGTAATGTTTCTTAATACATGTCTTATATTGAAATGTATCCGGTTATAAGCTATTTAAAGAAATTTCATTATGAATTCTCTGTTAATTGTTTCAATAGTTAATGCTTTTGATGGCTACATATTATTTTTGGCTATAGTGTGAATTTTCCTATATGGGGTTTACCAAAAGTGAGTTACAAAGTAGAGTATATAATCCACTAAATTCCGATACTTTTAAAACATAGGTGTACATTATTACATGCCCCAAATTTCATCTAATTCTAGATACAGACAAGCAACACTTCCAAGTCAGCTTTATAAACTGTTAAACGGCTTAATGAAGTACGTGTGTAATATATACTCAGCAAGTGTGTGTTGATGGTATTGAGGAATTGAGACTAGACCAACCTAAAATGGAACTGGACCATGCATTAATATTTTAAGAAGAGTAGAAGCCCACTGTAGGGCTGTGCTCAGAAACTTCAGGAAATGTAGTACATTCGAAGAATCAAAGGTTCAAATCCCAGTCCTGACCTGTATTATATGGGCAGCCTTTAACAAGGCTAAAGGGCCTCAGTTTCCTCACTCCCAAAATTAGGGCCTAATTATCCTACTTAACTCACAAGTAAAGGAATTGTAAAGGCTTATATTAATGTGAGCTGTTAGTGTTACCTTATACATACATAGTCCTCTTCTGGAATAGTGGTGCTGTCACCTCCTTCACAGCTAGACCTCTCCTCCCCAGTTCCACTCTTTAGTGAACAGTATGTTTTGATGATTGCTGGCTGCCAAACAGGCTGTATAAAGTGAAGGCCATATGGTCTGTGTCACTTCCAAGGACTGTCCTATGAAGGAAAAAAGGGAAGACTGTTGTTACTCCAGAGGAGTCAAGAGTAGCATGGGAAAATATCTAGCCTAAGTCTCCCAGATTGTAACCTGATAAGAAACACTGGATACCCAATCCCCCAGCTCATGGTTTCCATGCTCAGACCCTGAACCCAGTGGAAGTACTGATTTTTTTTTGTCTTTGGGAATGGTTGGATACGTCCATTGACCTCTAGCACAAATACAGAATCCACAAAATGTCCATGTGGTTTGAGGAGGTGAAGAAATTCCAGTAATAAGGAGACTCTTCCAATACCCACCCCTGTCAGTATCTTTGCAAAATTAAGAAAGTCTCTCTCTTTGGGCCTCAGTTCCTCATCTATGAAAAGAGAAGGTTGAACTAGCTGGCCTCTGAGGTGTCTTTCGGCACAAAATCTCTGCTATTTTGATTGTGTGATCTGTTCTGCTCGTTCTTGTGCTAATAGCACCACATTCTCTCCTGCCATCACCTGGGTTCACAAATTCAGAAGCATCCTTCACTCTTCATTCTCTCACCGATGCTCCTTCCACCTTTCTCTCCTCACCTCTAGATTGTGAAAATAGCAAGTGTTTCTCATCTCTTGTCCATTCTCATACCTATTGGAAAGGTATTGCTAAAGTACAAGTTTCTTCCTAGTACTCCGTTATTCAGAAATTCCCAGCCGCTCCCCATCAGTGCTTTCTTACCCTCAGATCACCTTGTGTTCACCTCTGTATATATGTCCTTCTTTGTGCACATGGCGCTTCCTCCAGCAGAAGGCCAGCGAGTTTTGTCTTGCTGTCAGATCCCTGCACAGGAGGCCATGTGCCACACCCATACACTGAAATAAAGGTGATTAGGTATGTTCTTACTGTTTTCTTCAGAGCTCATCTGAAGCATCTCCTCCTCCAAAAGGCCTCTTGCAATTTCCACAACTGAAATTGATCTCCCCAGCATTGTGTAAAGTGGAAAGGGTTTGGGGTTCAAATCACACCTCAGAACCTAACTAGCTGTGTGATCCTAGACAGTCACTTGACCTGCCTTGTGCCTTTATTCCCTCACTTGTAAAACAGGCAAAGGTGGATTCAGTGGCCTCTCAGGACTCTTAGCTCCAAACCTGTCATTCTATGAAATCTTCCTTTTCTGGACCTCTCCAGCCCTGTACCATTCCACCTCGTATCCTACTTCTTGATTCTTGGCTCCTCAAAGAAAGAGATCAATTACCATTTTTTTAACTCCAGATCCCCTGATGGGGCTATGCATATGCTAGGAGTTTTATATATGCTTGTTGACTAAGTAAATCAAGATCTACCTGAGTGGTCTTATAACCTGAAGGGAATGCAGGCTGGTGGCACAGAATCATTGGTTTCTGTTTTAAAAGTATGATGAAAGTATATTTTGTTGATGTCAGATCTTTTAGGTGTATTAAATTATCAAAGGCAGCAGGGATGGCTACGTGAGACCTACACCATCCCCAAGTGTTGTCCAAACCAAATTAAAATACAATTGGGAAATACTTAGCAAAATAAGTAAAAATACAACAAAACATAGATAATACTAATATGTGGTTTTCTAAGTTGATATGCAGCCCACAGGGATCTTTATGTATGGTGACCTCTGTTTCTATTTGAGTTCAATAGCACTGAGGTCTAGCTGACCTCGAGTGTCATGAAGACCTGGATTCAAGACCTTAGAGGTCATTGGAACTGGCAATGACCTTCGAGATTGTACATTCAAACCTCTAATTTTAGTGATGAGTGAAGCCCTGGGAAGTTAAGATCTGCCTTTGATGTATAGTGGTTGTGCAATCCTAGACGACTCACTTAACCTCTCAGTAACGCAGGTAATTTGCTAAGACTATATAAGCTCCCAACTGATGACAGGTCCACGTTAGTGAAGGGTGTTTCTTCACCTTGATGTTGCCTATTCTAATGAAGTCACATGTATGAGGACCAGACTGTCATATACATATACATGCATGTATGCATGTATCCACACACATATGCATTGTATGTATATACATATGCATGTGTGTATACATATGTATGTAGTATAAATGTATTTCTGCATGTGTGTACTGAAACGAACACTTATATCCTTGCCTAAGGATGTGTGTCCCATGTGGACTTTTCTGGACACCTGAATCCGGTTTATCCATTTATCACTTTTATCTGTTTAAGATACAAATCCCATTTGATTTGCGTCTAATTCTTGAGCTGACTGTTTCAATCCTTCCAAGGAATCTGTCTCAGGGAGCAGGCTGGCTTTGCCTTTTGCTTCACAATTTTTCTGTCATCCTCAATCTCCACCTTCATTCCATCTCTTTACTCCAAATGTTACCAGGGAGGAGGCAGAAAGGAAAGAGGGGGGGAAAGAAAAGAGAAGAGGGATAGAAAACAGAGAGGAGGGAGAGAGCAGTGTAGAAAAAGAAAAAATTTAAATGGGAGCCAGAATGAATGCCTCACTTGTTGGCTTTTAGCACAATTACCATACCTTAGGAAGTATGCAGGGAATAGTTAATTATGACCAAATGAGGTCCTTTTTAGAGTCAGTGGCAGGCCCAGGATCTGTCAGCATTCTGAATGATATTGAATTGGAAGGCTGGTCCCCCTGTCAGCCAGTAGGATGGTCGGCCTTAGTGAAATAGACAGTGAAAAGATAGCTGGGTATGAGGAGGCTCAGACAAGGGAACCAAGGCATGGAATTTGCATACTGCTTCTGCAAAAGGGGTTTTAATCCAAAGAAAGAAGGAGATTTCAGTATTGTCAGTCAGGGCTTTGTTCCGGGTAAAGAGTGGAAGGAAATCTCCTGAAGAGGCCTTTCTCAGAGCCCCCAGTCTCAGCCTGGAGGTTGTTCTGGTAAACTTGTGTCCCTGTGGCTTGTTTGCCCACTATTGTCCATTAGAAGATCACTAACGTCCCTCAAAGCATTCCCCTTCCCGAGCACAAAAGCAGCAAGTTTGGGAAGGGAAAAAAATGACTTGTGCCAACTGAGCCAAGCCCCCTTTGTTCGTGCCCCAGATCTGCTCTGAAGAGTCACAGACAGACTTTAGCATCCAACTGAGTCAGGCTGTAAAAGTGCTGTTTGTGGGACTGAAAAACAAGGTACAACTCGCTCCCCCTGAGACAGCTGACCGCACACTAGAGACTCCAGTGGGCTTGCTCCTTAAGGAGAGGCCTTGGAAAGTGAAATCTGTAAAGCTGCCTTTCTCCAAGTGTTCCATCAGTTAGGAAGGTCTGCGTAATCTTTAGACTGAGGGAGAAAGGACAAAGAAGGATGAGAGTTCACATGTAGGGCTAAGTTAATAATGACCTCCACTTTTACATATCTCCTGTTCAGAATACAAATACTATCTCTTGCATAATAAGGTCATTTCCCACTCATTGAAATACTTTTTTTCTTCTAATTTCATGCTTGAAATTTAAGGGCTGCTTTTACATTGCATGAATTTCTGAACATATCCCAAAATGTCTTGGCCTAGATCAGGAGTTTTTAAACCTATTTTTGTGTCTGCCATGTACCCCTTTGGTGATCAGATGAAATCTATGGAACCCTTCTCAGCAAATTGTTTTTGAATACATAAAAATATATAGAATTGCAAAAGAAACATGTTAAAATAAATGCTGTAATTTTTCCCAAGTTCATGGACTTTTCTGATATCTGTGAACGCCAAGTTAAGAAATCCTGACCTAGAATATGTGAAGTTTTTGGGAATTTTCTCTGCAGTGTTTAGGTACCTCTCCCATTTAATGGTTGGGAATATTCTTCCTATGGCTAAAGAAAACATCTTTATTAAAAGAATATAAAAAGAGAGAAGCATAGAACCCTTGGCAAAATTCTTCACCATGGTTAGTAGTATTATTTATCATTGTTCAAGTACTAGAAATAACTGGTTCAGTTTTATAGGGTTGTAGATGTGGAGCTGGAAAGGATTCCATGAGCCATCTAATCTTATCTAACCCACCATTTTGTTAATGAAGACATCTCTCTGTATATGACTTGCTCAAAGCCACACAGGCAATAAGGAGCAGAGCCAAGATTTGAACCCAGACCTTCTGACTCCAAATTCAGCCATTTCACACTTTGCTACTGAGACGGCAAGATGGCACAGTGATAAAGCCATGGGCCTGAGTTTACATCTGACCCCCAACACTTACTAGCTGTATGACCATGGGCAAGTCACTTAACATCTCTTTTCCTTAATCCATCAGAGAAGGAAGCAGAAAATCATTCCAGTATCTTTGCCAAGAAAGCCCCATGAATATTATGGTCAGTGGGGTCATAAAGAGTCAGATCAGACTAAAGGAAATGCTACCTATTTTTACAAATGAGGAAACTGAAACCCAGAGGGACTTATCTAAGATCATGTGCGTAGTCTGGCAGATCTCGAATTCAGATCCAGGTGCCTTTTCCATGTGCCTTGCCTATCTGTACAAGGTACAAGTTAATGTCCAAAGTGCTGGGCATACAAAAATGTAGAGCCCCAAGAAGTTTACATTGTAATGAGTGAATAGAACATGTTACTCTTGATATGAGAGAATATGATAAGGGCCAAAGAGAGAATATTTTCCCCTGGTGAGTTTGGAGGCAGCCTTCCTGAAGGAGGTGGCCTTGAGGAAAGAAAAATATTTCAGCAGGTGGAAATGAAGAGTGAGGGTATTCCAAGGATGGAGGATATCCAGGGAGTATGAAGAATGAAAATGAGGTCAACAAATAGTCCAACTTAGAATGTACTTGGTTCTTGGTTAGAATGTACAATAAGAAGGGAAGTGGTGGTGGTAATGGCGGTGGTGGTGGTGATGGTGGTGTTGGTGGTGGTGATGGTGATGGCAGTGGTGGTGGTGGTGATGGTGATGGTGATGGCAGTGGTGGTGGTGGTGATGGTGATGGCAGTGGTGGTGGTGGTGGTGATGGTGGTGATGGTGGTGGTGGTGGTGATGGTGGTGTTGGTGGTGGTGATGGTGGTGTTGGTGATGGTGATGGCAGTGGTGGTGGTAGTGGTAATAGTGATGGCGGTGGTGAGGGCATTGGTGGTGTTAGTGATGGTGATGGTGGTGGTGGTGGTGATGGTAGTGCTAGTATTGAGTTGTTTCAGTCATTTCTAAACATCGTGACCTCATTTGGGGTTTTCTTGGCAGAGATACCGGAGTGGTTTGCCATTTCCTTCTCCAGTTCATTTTACAAATGAGGAAACTGAGGCAAACAAGGTTCAGTGAATTGCCCAGGATTACACAGCTAGGAAGTATCTGAGGCCGAATTTGAATTCAGGAAGATGCTTCTTCCAGACTAGGCCAGGCGCTGTATCCACTGTGCCACCTAGCTTTCCAGAGAAGGGAAATAATATAAAATAATTAGGTGGGGAAGTTAAAGCCAGAAATGGAAAGCTTTAAGTTCTAGAATGAAGAATGTGTTTTTTATCCTAGGAGCTACTGAAAATTTTTGATCAAAGGAGGGTGATGGTCAGATGTGTGCATTAGGAAGATTATTTCTTCAGTTGGGTGAAATATGGATCAAGGGAGGGCAAGGGTACATGCCAGGGACATCAGCTAACGGGGTAATAAATGATTATCCAGGAGAGATTAAATGAGAGGCTGAACTAGGTAACAGTGTGTCTGGCAAGGAGGGGACACAGGCAAGAGACATGATGGGGAGCCATCAACACACGAGTGAAATAAAAGACAAGACACTAGTCGTTCTAATTGGTTTACTGCTTTTTAGCCTGAATTCATGCTTTTTAAATGTGGTCAGTATATCTTTCCTAGACTCAAACCACCAAATGGAGTGAGGAGATTACATGAGAAGATCTTAACTTCAAATGGAATATTCAATTTAGAATTCAATATTAAGATTAAAAGCACTGGGAATATTGACTTATAAACATGGGGGAGAGGTGTATTTTTTAATGATTTAATTTTCTAGGACTAAATTTTGAGATTTGTACATGAGTCCACTCTGGAAGCATAGTGCAAATGCAATGAAAAAAATGTCTTTATAAGTTCCTACAAAGTGAAGGAAATGTGTATCTTCCTTCCAAAATAAAGGCGATTTCCCATTCAGGGAAATAGAAGGGTACTTAGAAATTAATTTGAGACAGCTTTTTTCAGAGAAGTTTATGCCCTCTGCATCTGGAAAATAATTGGAGAATCTTTCACCAGTCCAGTGGTCCATTTGGTCTCTCTCTACTGACGTCACTGATGTTGGTGGGTGTGAATCAAGGGTAAGATTGGGTCCCTGGTGAATCTGTAGTGGTCAGACATTCCTTTTAAAAAATAATAACGCATTATTAAATGAGTAGAGAAGAGGGTGGTTTCCCGCTCTTGTGGGCCTGCTCATTTTTTTATGTTTTAGATAATTGTGTATGGTATAAATAAATTCTGCTTTGCAAGAAGGGGTGAGCTTTTTTTCCTTCCTCTGCATTTTTCCCTGTGAGAAGCGTGTCAGAGTTGGGGGGGACTGAATATCCCCTTTTGTTACCAAGCTTGTTGAGTGCAGCGCTGTGTTCTCTTTCCCACCAGGAAGGTCAGACTGCTGGGGGCCAGGCTATTTTCTGAAATGATCCCTACTGTCTGTCCCTGGTGTCTGACAGATTGAAACAGTTGTCTGTGTTACCATGCTTTCAATGTTTGCTAAATGCCTCACTTTCCATGAAAAAAGCAAAACATGTAGATAGGATTAAAAAACATTAGACTGTTTGGAGTTTTTTTCATTACACAGTGGAGTTTTAACTTTAGTATTTCTTCCTAAAAGTAAATTTAATTAACTTTCTACAAAGATAGTTACAAGTTCAGAAAGTTACCACACACACACACACACACACACACACACACACACACACACACACAGTTAAGCCTTCATTTATGAGCAGTACTTCTAAAGATACTTTTTTTTTTGGTAAATCAGGGTAATAAAATTATGAAGTATCGACTGTTTCAATAGCTGAATTGTCATGGTAAGTTTCCTTTGTTCGCTTATATTTCAGTTTAATGTATTTTGATCAGAGGTATGTATAAAGCCTAAAGAAATTAGTACTGTGCTGAGCCTTCAATACTCTCCAGATAATTGAACTAATTAAATCTTTACCAACATTAACACAACTTCAGCATTCCTTGGACAGTGGTTAATTATTGCAGGAGCATGGCAAGCTTAAACTAAACAGATGAAAATAGAGTTCTGTGGAATGGGCATTGAGTTTATTCTTTATTCATCTTTTGATAAGGTTTAATTAAAACTGCCTCTCTCCATTGTGGTGAGAATGAATGTGCTTGTTTTCTTAGTGAAAGGCAAATTATTCACTTCAGCCATGGTTCGATCATCAAAGCCCCTGCAAAGTTTTGGGTTATACTGTAGCTGGGGAGATACAATTGCTGCAATTCTCTATGAAGGTTTTATCTGTTTTATGACTTTGTGGTATTTATTTTTGTAGGGAGGAAATGATAGAATCCATTTTCTGATGTGGTGTTTAAATGAATAGGTTTGAAACATCTTTGCGTAGGTTTAAGAGTGTTAGATACAGTTTTAAAAGTTGCATCTTGTGGGGCATGACGCCAAATTAAAAAGTACAAGTGTAAAAAAAGTAAAGAAATTAGACACATACCTTTAACTGAATGGCATTAGGGATGATTTTATGAGATTAAGCATAGATTCAATAATAATTTCTTAAAAGCTTAAACCTTTGCCACATGCAGACTCCTCCATTTCTGGAGCTGAACTGAAAAGATTTTGTAAACAGTCATTTCTGAATGTAGAAGGCGAATTGGAATTGGCGCACTGATGCATTGTAATGGCCATTCTTTCTGCTAAGACTTTTTTATTTATTTTTCTTGTTTATTGTTAATTGGCATTTTGAAAACAATATTTTCCGCACCATTCTTGAAAAAATGGCCTGTTTGTCTTTTGAAGGTGTGTGTGAGTTTTAATGAAGACAAGTTTAGGAAGCAGTGTTGCCCACTGGGTAGTGCTGTATTGGGAGTTGGTAAAACCTGGGTTCAAATCTTACCTCTCATACTTAATTGCTATGTGACCGTCAGCTTCTACATGCCTTCATTAGCTCCCTAGAATTTGCCTTTTAAACCTTTAACTCGCCATCTTCCTTGGTGGGAGGGATTCTCCACACTGAGAAGATCACAGTGCCTTCCCACGTTCAGATGAGCTAACATTTTTGAGCTTCTTATAGTGATTGGATATTATTCTGAAAGCATAATACGTTTGAACCTATAATCATCTTACTTGAAGTGACTTCCCTTGTATGCATTGTTGTCTGATGATTAAAGAAATAAAGTCATGGACTGGAGGTTGAAATATGGGTTCCATTCACAGCGAATTGACCTTGGAAAAAAGTACAAGAAGGAAGATCCAGATTTTTTCAGAAGCAGTTAATCAAAAGCAAGAATGATTCCTGGTCTGAGCAGAAAGATTAGTCATGTATGATACAAGTAGTTAACTGCCATAGGACTAAGCAGGGCATTCATTTGGAATATTGCATTGCCTATCAATCCAGCCCCTGGATTTTCTCTAATTCAGATTTTTCTTGACTCAGAAAATCTTGGCCTTCTTGAAGCTGAATATGATTTTAAACAATTTTTTACATGAAAAAGAGAAAAAAATGTGTTCTTATCTTGACTTCCCATTAAACAGGGTAGACAGATAGAAGAGGGAAAAGGAATCCTGGCTACCACATAAGGTGGTTGGAATAAAGACTGTGTAGACTGTACCTCAACTTCCCTAAACAAAGCTTTATGGCAAAGCTCAAGATAGTACCATTTAACAAAGGGGAGTGAGTTAGTCAAGAAACCTCCACCTTCACTCATAAGTGTATTTTTTCAAAACCGTTTCCTTGTCAAAGTTGAACACATTTTAGACTTGGCTTTCTTTTACCTTTAGTGCGATAGGCTCAGTCATCTAGCTAGGCTTTGTAGTCTACTTGTGTTTGTTTACCAAGAATTCCTTACTCACCTTTGTGATGTTTACTCTTGTGCCTGGTTTCATTAAAACTCATGACCAGCAGCATCTAGGAATCTGTGTTCATTCCACACAGATGCAGTATAATATTCACAAAGTCTTCACCTCAGTTAGGAGATAAGAGCAGACTAGCACCCAGGCAGCTATGCCTAACCCACAGCAGGTGCAAAGACCAGGAAGAGGGGTACCTAAGGTCTTATGAAGGACTACCCTTAGTGAAATTGACTTCTGTTTGTGGCCTGAGTCCAACTTAGGGACAGAGTTAACTCCAGGTTTGAGACTATGCAAGGAGACAGAGAAGTGGATGAGGTCAAATGCTCAGTCAAGCCACCAGGACACTGAGCCAAAACCCAAGAATTCCTGTGATTACTGGCAAGAGGAGAGTTTGACCCAAACACAAAGCCACAATCCAGAAACTGAGGTTAGAGCTATTTATAAACATAAGAAAATACTAAACATAGTGACTGTTGAGAAGTCATTTGACCTCTGCCTCAATTTCCTCAAGTGTAAAAGGGGATCCTAATAGTACCTGCCTCAAAGAGTTGTAAGGATCAAATGAGGTATTTGTAAAATGCACAGCGAAGTACCTGGCACATAGTAGGTGCTTAATGAATACTTGTTTCGTTCGTATCAAGGAGCCACAGTTAGACTTGCACAAGATTTCACAGCTACCGTAATGTAAGAAGAAGAGTTTGGATATAATATTTCAAAAGGCCAAGAGATAAAAGGCTTACAATCAAGAATAACTTATCTGGGAAAGCTTAGGATAATACAGTAAGGGAGGAAGTGCATCTTTGATGAGATAGAGGACTTCTAAGTGTTACTGATGAGAAGGTCAAAATTAAGAAGCTTAATAGAGAAGACTTAGTAGAGAAGACGCTACAGTGGTAAAGTGCTTATATTCTAACAGAAGGAGAAATAAGTGTTCCTTCAAAACCCTGCTGTCCTCAAGAGTCATGTAGAGAGTTAAGTAAGGCAAGCAGAGAGCCTGGGAAGTGATGGTGTTTTGTTTTGATGGTCCTAAGAGAAGAAAAAAAGGGAGGGTAAAGGAAACATTCTAGTAAATTAAGGGAAAGAAAGAGGAATGAATTTACTATTTTACATAATAAAGTGCAAGAAATGAAAAAAATATAAATATGGAGGAAGGGATGGGGAAAATGGGTATGAAATAAACCTCTCTGCTCTGATCTGGACAAATAAGGGAATTGGACACATACATGCAGATTTTGCTATGGAAATTCATCCAATTCAGTAAGGAAGTAGAGATAGGTAGAGAAGGAGGAAGCGAAGTTATAAGAGGGCATATAGGATTACTGAGGGGTTAGACATAAGCAAACATTGTAAAAATATCTGATGGGGGCAAGATCTAGACAAAGTGAAGAAAAAAGGAACTTCTTTTGCTTATATAATTTTGTTTCAAGATAACATAATTAACCACAGATCTAATTTAAGGTGTACCTGTTTACTGACCCCTTAGACTACATGCCAAGTAAGATATAGATTAGAGCTATTTTAAAAATAAGAAAATGCCAAGTAAGATTATGTGTATATACATTAAGGTATCTCAAAAAAAGGTAGCCAGGACATTAAATGATAGTATTTTTTTTAAAAGACTGAAATGTACTGAGTTTTATATCTTCATTTTGAAGATGGTGAGGAAATAGGAATGCTAGAAGGCCATTCAAATTTAAGGAAAAAATAGGAAATAAACTGTATACAGAAAGAAAACAGCTGATAATTTGGTTTGAACAAAGGAGCTGTTGTCAATTGAAAATAATAGAATAAAATGGTGTTTGAGGATTATTTTAGCAGGAATGTGTATAGAGTCTAAAGAGATTAGAAGACCAGCTAGTAACCTGTAGCACTACAGGCAGTATGATATACTATCCAGAAGATCCAGCCTTACAGTCAAGAGAGACAAGTTTAAATTTGGTCATTTCCCCATCAGCTTTGTGCCAGGCCGTGGTGCTATGTGCAAAGTGCTGTGGATACAAAGAAAGGCAGAGACAGCCCATCCTAGCAAGGAACTCACAGTTTCTTCATCCATAAGATGAGGACTACAGTAAGAGCCCCCACCTCCCCAATGAGAATGTCCATGAAGAGGTTTGTCAACCTGAGAGCATTATTGTAAGTGTCCCGTAGGCCGGTTGTTTCTGTTCTTAGCAGTCCTACCAACATTATGTTGATGGTGTGGATTAGACGTGACTGGAAATAGAAAGGGAGTGGGGGAGAGAAGGTCTTAGAAATGTTGCAAAAGAAAAATTAGCAAGAAGAGAAACCAATCAGTCAACCAACCAATAAACGTTGTGGATACAGAAACAAAAATTAACACAGTCCCTGCTCTCAAGGAGCTTCTGTTTTATCATGGCAGACAAAATGTACATATGTAACTACATATAAAACACACAAAATACAATGTAATTTGGCAGGAGGACAGGAACTGGAAGCTAGGGAATCAGGAAAGGCATGAATGAGTGAATGAATGAATGAATGAACTTTGGGCTGACCTTATGGTAAACCCACAGAGCTCTCTCCTTGCTTTGAACTCCCCCTATCCCACTTACTTGGGACTTAATTATATGTTGCTTTGTGTGGTTCTTTATACCTGTTTTTTAAATTGCCTCAAAGAGCTTGTAAGCCTTTCAGGGCAGAGAGGGGCTTCTGTTATACTCCCTGTGATATACCATTGCCCCTAGAATAGTGTTCTACATAAGATATAAATTTAGTAACTCTCTGTATGCTCCAGGGAAGGAAAACTAAGAGGAAAACGTTTTGAGAAGAGTGGATGGATGGTAGATAGACAGATGAGAATTTATTAAGCACCTGCTATGTGCCTGGTGCTATGCTAAGTACTAGCAATAAAATAAAATGTGTGGGATCTCAATTGAGAAGTCCAGATAAGGAAGAATCAAGAAGAAATCATGCTATCCTGGATTCAGAGCCTTAGATCAGAGGTCATCCAGGGCAGCCCCATCACATGATACATCCAGAACAGAGGCCCTCACTCAAAGAGACAAAATTGGCATATGAGAGGGACAAGGTATCCAGCCCAATTCCTCCATCTCCAAATCCAGCACTTTACCTGGAGTTTGTGCCAAAAATTATTTGATATAGTTTTTTCCTTAGTTATTTTATTAGATTTTATTTTAGAGAATTGATCTCTCAACCCCATTTTACAGCCTGATAGAAATATAAACTAAGTAAGACACAGGTTACATCACTGAAAATGTCTCAATTCCCTATTCTGCCACAGCAGATGTTTCAATCACATAGTCAGTTATAAGCCAGGACCTCAAGCCATTATTTAGTTGATACGTAGGAAGGAACCTTAACGATTCCAGGAAATAAAAATTTAAAGTGGGAAATACAATGCGGAAAAAAAAAAAGCTTTCCAAGTTGAATTAATTAATCCATAACATTGAGCTCCCCTAGAGGCTTTATTTAAATGTAATTTCACTGTGAGTGAGAAGCTTTGGGAGCCTATATTAAGAATGAAAGAGGGGAAAGAATATATTTTTAGTTTTCTACACATAATTTTAATAATTTCACCATAAAAATGATCATTTTTTTTTATCTCATCATTTCAGTCAACTTCACCATTTGTTTTAAATAAAATTTGGAACATAGTTACTCTCTGTGAAATTTCATTAAGGTTCACTCCCTCTGAAACTACCTGAGATTTTAACACGGAAACTCACTTTTAGAACATATTTAAGACGTTGGTTAGCATTGGCCACACATGGTTGATATTATTATTTAACATTGCCTTCAGCATGAAAACTGCACTGGATATCTTGCTAGAGAGAAATAGGCTTGGGTCTCAGTTTTTGCCTACTTTGAATATCTGTGGGCCACTGACTAATCTAGTGGAGACAGAGAAACCTAGATATGAATCCCTCTTTGGATACTTAGCATCCTTGTGACCCTGAGAAGCACACTTACCCAGTCCCAAGCTTCTATTCCTAGAATGTCAAATGTTCTGTGTTAATAATGAGATCATATTATCTTACCTCACAGAGCGGGTGACTATCAAATTAGATTTTACAAATATCAGTTATTATTTTGAAGATGGAGAAGGGTGGACCAGACCTACATTTTAATTTTTGTCCAGAATGACTGACGAGGAAAGAGATCCCTCACTCCAAGTCAGAATATGTTCTATAACTTGGAGTCTCAGACAGTGTAGGTCACAGTCAAAACTTGACTTATTGACACTCAACCCAGCTCTCCTCTATGCCACAACTGCCTCTCTGTTTATTATATTGATCTCCAAATCATTTTTATTTGGCTTTAGAATATTTTATGCAGTTGTTGGATTTAGCTTATTTTATCCATGTTTTACTTGGTTGTGGTTGAGTCTTTTCAGTCATGTCCAACTCTTCGTGACCCCATTTGGGGCTTTCTTGGCAGCGATACTGGAGTGGTTTGCCATTTCCTTCTCCAGCTCATTTTACAGATGAGGAAACTGAGGCAAAGAGGGTGAAGTGACTTGCTCAGTGTCACAGCTGGTAAATGTCTGATGTCAGATTTGAACTCAGATCATTCTAACTCCAGGCATGATGCTCTATCCAGTGCACCACCTAACCATCCCCATATTTTACTTGATTGATGTTAAAATGAGTTTGTATTCCTTGATTATAAGCTAGTTAATGTCTGGTGAAGTGAAATTAGCATGAGATTTAAAATTTGCCATGAGAAATACACAAAGTAGATAATCCACATCCACTTGATTGAGAGTTTTCTGTTTAGAAAGATCATCAAGGGAAAAAGAGAAGGAAATGGGTAAGACTGGAGTGGCCTGACCTGAAAAGAGAATCTTCTGCACCTCCAGTTCATTTGCAGAATCTGAAACTTTATGGTAAACTGAAGGAATGTTGATTTGCACCATCTTGGAAGAAGTATATCTTAGATTTCAATTTTGAGGTCAGTGAGTCTGGCCACTGATGTCTTAATTAATAAAATAATTTTTTGAAAAGTCACAGACTGGTTGAATAAAGATCCTGGATTTGTTTGTTTGGTTTTTTTTACCTTAAAATAATATGCAATATAATATGTAATAGTGGGAAAGCCTAGTGGAAGAAAGGGGCAGGTAGGTGGCACAGTAGATAGTGTGCTGGGCCTGATATCAGGAAGTCCTGAATTCAAATATGGACTTAGGCCCTTACTAGGTTTGTGGCCCTAAACAAGTCACTTGACCCTGTTTGCCTCAGTTTCCTCATCTGTAAAATGAACTGGAGAAGGAAATGGCAAACCACTCTCGTATCTCTGCCATGAAAACCCCAAATGGAGTCGCAGAGTCAGACATGACTGAATGGACTGAACAAATAAAAGAAAGAATGAGAAATGAGACCCAAGGGACCTCTTCTCTTGCATGTTGTCTCTTCACCGGATGGGGCTTCTAAGTTTATCAAACATCACCAGGGTACAAGTGAAGCAGACTATCTTTTTTAGATTGCTTCAAATATAAATTAGCCATTCAGGTAAGACCAATGCATGGCTACTAGACTTAGAATTTGTTGATCTAGTGCCTACAAACTGTTCTACTCTGTATGTTTCTTATGATAATTAGTAACGGTAAGATTAAATGTTGCCAACTCATTTTTTAAAATTAATAACCCTCAAAAAGATGATTTACATTTTCAAACAGTGCTGTTTGTTTTGTCTGGTTCTTTTTCCCTCCTTCAAAATTGGGTTACTAGGTGCCCAACTAGATTAGAGAAACATAAATAATCAACTCTGTGTTATGAAAAGAAGATAAAAGAAATAGCATATTAGATCAGACTAGTGTCCCACCCACTTTAATATTTTGGGGGGAAGAATATGACTGTCCTCTGAGATGTCAATCTTAAAAGGTTTGGAATGTTCTTCAAGGCCCCAAACTTAACAAATTGCCTATTGTCCACATGTATGTCTCTTAATAAATTATCTGTAGTCTGTGTACATTTCTCTGTCATTTTCTTGAACTCATTTAAAGTATCAGCCTGTTCCAATCTTTGTTATTGATAAACTTAGGAGATGAGTTTATTACAGTGTGACTAGCATATGTGCTTATATTCCCCCTAAAACTACATCTTTCTTTGTTGCAATAATGCCTCCTGGTATAGGGTTATCTGATCCATACCTTTTACAGTTTTATAAATGTGATGACCATTCATCTTGGAGAGCCTGTCTTTTCTCTTTCTAGGAGGATACTCTCACTGTATCCTTTTTATAGAGATTCTCTGTATGCTATATAGGATCTGTAGCTTATATGTCCTCCCCTAATTTCTGTTGCCTTTCTCTGATGCCTTTTAGGCCTCTGTAATTTCATTTCTTGAGATGTGGTGGCCCAAATTGCACAAATTCTGCTTTTTTCCCCCAGGGTGGAATAAATTATTTCATTTCCAATATGCTTCTTGATTTTGCCTGGCATTTTGTTGCCCTTTGCAGGCAAAGCTATTCTTTGAGTGATGGCTGTTTCTATACACGCATTGACCTCTAGATCCTCACTTTAAACTATAGCTGACCTCTCAGCGTTTGTCAGCCTGGTCACCAAGTTGAATTTCACCCTTCATGCGTACCCTCACACGTGGCCACTTTTCTGGCCCCATTTATTTATGCTCTGCATTGAAAATGGTGGAACTGAAAGGGATTGTACAGATTACTTAAGCCAGCCTCTTCATTTGTAAGAGAAGGAAACTGAGACCAGCTGGGCATTTCATTATTTGAAAGGCCCTAATGACATCTGCAAACCTGGAGGTTTCTCTGTGCAGGCTTCCACATCATTTCTAAAAATATTACAGAAAGTCAGCCAGCTCCAGTCCCTCTGGGGCCCTCACTATTAACATTCCTGCAATAGAGAAGTGTTATCTCTACCCTTTATTTCCTGTCTTTAATCCAGTTCTCTATCTAAAGGAGAAAAAAACCCAGCAATCCTATACCCACCCCCAATCCCATGTTCACTCTTAAAAAAAAATTCTTTGATGCAGAACCTTGTTAAGTGCTTTTTGCAACTTTAAATAAATTATGCCCACTGCTTGTTTACCCTATCTAAGAACTCCAAAAGATTAGCAAGACATGATTTCTTCTTAAACACACCATGTTGTTATCCCCCAGTAGGTTATGTTGCGTGTGTAATAATGGTCTTACCCCTGAATAGATGTTCTAATAGTTTACAAGATTGTAAAGTGAGCTTATAGGTCCCAAGATCTCCTTGGAGAGAAGCATAGCAGCCGTCTTTTAGGGAATAAACCTTTCTTTCCCCCTATCTATTCCACAATTGTTGCCTCCAGTTCTTTTACAAATATGAGGTAGGTGCCCCATACCAAAAATAACCCAGGTGCTCCAAGATCTACATCCTTGTGGTTTAACATCAAAACACATTTATGTTTTAGTTTAACTGATTTGCAGTTCTAATTATGGGATATTTAAAAAAGAGTATTCAAATTAGTATCCCCTAAGACTAGAGTTGCTAGATCTATAGAGAACTAGCCTTGAAGCTTAGGAGAGAGCAGAGGAAAGGAGATACAGATTTAAACATGAATAATAGTTAATCTGTGAAGTTGATAGAGGGTGTGCCAACAATCAGGTGGCATATTTATAGAAAATCAGCCATCACTGGACTCAAGAATAAGGGCTTGCGCTAACGTTCACATAACACTTTGTTACGGAAAGCTGAGATTACTGGCAAGCGTTCCCAACTTTTCTTCCATGTCTGTAACCTCTTTTCTGGTAGCACTTATTGAAAACTTTCAGAAAAAGAATCAGAACCATGATCTTTGACAGATGAGAGCTGTGACCCAAGATACTGCTCCCTCCCAGGTAGCCTTGTTGGATGCTGGAAACACCGCATGAGACAGATTTCGTTATCATTCCTGGAGCTCTGAAATAGACCTTCTATGTGGGGTACTTGGCATAATGCAGAGCTCTTAAGTTTCCTGAAATAGAATCGGCAAGTAAATAAATACAGCATCCAAAAAGTCTTAGTGTGGTTTTTAAATTCCCTTCAGGGCTTGAAGCTTAACCTGCACTAAGACTTTGGGGACACCTTGTATAGAGGTAAGAGCTAGAATGCAGCATGTAAGAACTGGTTTGTTTCCTTTTCTTTTTCTGGTCTCCTCAGTTCTTGGTGCAATGTCTGACACATAGTTGATATTATATATAAATGCTTTTTGGATTGGGTTGAAGAGCCAAATGGTAACTAGCTTTTGGATTTGTAGGAATTATTTGGTGACATGTTAACTAAGCAGATAGGAAAAGTGTGTTGAAGGCCCAAAATGTATTAAGCTTATAGAATAATGTTTATTCTTCTAAAATTCCCAAATTCTTCTGTGTTATGTTGAAAACCATTATTTTCAAAATTGACCTTTTTTCCAGTGGATGTTGCAATGCACTTTTCCTCATTCCTCCCTCTCTCCACCTCTTTCAACTCCCCCCCCCCCCCAGGTCTTCTATTGCCCCGCTTCCTCACAGGGATTCTCCTCCTCCCCCGCAGCCCTCACACGTGTGGACAGCAATGTACATGCAAGGTGTGATAGAGATGCTATTGTGATAGGTTAGCAGCGCTCACTCTGTCAGTTAGTCTGCATCAAATGCATAAAATGTTAATACTCTTTAAAAGAACATATGTTCCAACTTGAGTGTCTTGTCAAACAGACTAATCTGTTGGCAGTTTCAGACCTGACAAAGCTCATTCCTAGGCCATGTATCTGCCTCTGCGGTTCAGTCCATTAAACCCTGTGCAGCGTTCAGAGCATGACACCACTCAGCAGCATGCTTCCTCGGCTTTATTAGGGAAGGCCAAACTGCTTTATATTAATATCTTAACAAACATTATTGAATGGAATGAAATTTGCAGTTTGGAATGTTCTCTTGACACCATTGTTTTGCCCCATCCTCCCCCTCCCCCAAGGATCTAAATCTATAATGAAAAAAATGGATTGACTCATAGAGGAGGGGATGCAGTGTAGTGATTTCACGCTCCGTTGTTGGCTAACAAGGCGCCATAGTTTTTATTTAGTGAAGCCCAGTTGCAAAAGATGAAGAATTATGTAGGGCCCAGCTGCCAGGGCTTCAGAGCAAGCAGCTTAAAGGGCTCGGGGGTTCCAAGTGTGCGGGGAATTGTCTCTTCCCAGCAGGTAAGGAATAGATCTAGACAGGAGCTGTTGTATGAAAGATGCTGACTGGCCTGGGTAATTCATAAATCCCCCAAATTACAACATTCTTCTCTCATCAGGAAATGGAGGAGACACTTAGCTAGATCATTAACCCTTTACTGTGCAGGCAACTCCTGGATTGGGCCTGCCTGACAGTGAGAGGTCAGTAAGTTCTTGTCAAATGGCTCGTCCCAGGAGTAGGTTATAAAACTCTTCTCTTTTTCTTGCTCTCTCATCCCGTGATGCTGACGGTGGTGTGTTGTCTGTCTTTTTCAGATAACTAGCAGTTCTTATATATGTCTGCCAAACAGAATTTGAAAAAAAAATGTGTGTGGGTGAAGAGGGTAGGGAATGAGGATAAATAAATGTCTGATGTTTAAGGAATAATAGTTTAATTGTGTTGTGTTATTACTGAAATCTGTATACTGTTTAAAAAAAACAACCTAATATATAATTAAGTTCTCATTAACTTAAGCTTTACTAATTCAAAATTTGTGATCCTTCTGACTGGGCCTGGGCTGAAGTCTGTCTTTGAATTATTTATGACAATGATGCTTGCTAAGCAAATAATGAGTATGAAAATGATCACAAGGGGGCAATGTTTAGACTTTTATTTGAGAGAAGTCATTTTCAAAGGCATATTAGAAATACCATTTACATAGAGGAAGCTTGATATCGTTAGAGAGTACTGCACTTGGAGTCAAGAAGACACGGGTTTGAATCTTGCCCCAGCCACTGAGGACAGATCCCTTAACCAATCTGGTCTTCAGTTTCCTTGTCTACAAAAATAAGGAGACTGGATTGATGCCTTCTACTGTCCCTTCCAGTTCTAAATCTATTATTTTATAAACTCCATAATGGCAGAGATGTTGTGCTATTGATCTTTGTCCCTTCCCTACTGCCTAGCAAAGTAGGGACTTAAGCATTTGCTAAATAACTTCATAGACACATAGAATGGGGGATTCCTTTCCCAAATGGGAAATTAGTTGTATATTTACACTGCACTAGATCCTGGAAGCATCTTTGTTTATTAATGTTTCCTTAGTTCATTAATTGAAACTAACAATACTACTCTTTTTTATTTTAAAATTCATTCTTTTGTATAATTCAGATATTGAGTGATTTCAGACAAGTTGGTCAACTGGTCAGTTGGTCCAGATTCATCAGTTTTTGCTCTGTAAAGACAAGATTAGTGTTTGGTGGTTATTTCTAATGTTGGCGTGTTAAGGAAGTTTTCTTCTTCAGTTTTTTAGTTATGGTCCAAATCAAAAGGTCCATTTCTTACTTTCTGGGCATCAAGTCACAAAGGGATTTTGTTGCTGATAAATCTCCCTGAATTCCGAGTATCGTTCATCTCACCAAACATCTATAATTAATACTTTTAAAGTAAAATTGTTACACAGAATGTAATAGAATCATAATAATTTGACTGATTTTATAGCTGTTCGTTTTGCTGCTGAAAAAAATATACTTCAGGGTTGAGTTGTTGGGTTTCTTTTATCTGACTTTGGGACTGATAAATGATATTCCCAGTACCAAGGTCAGTCACATTCAATAACCTACAATAACAGGTTAATAATATTCCTTCTCAGAGACAAATAGTATTTTAGAGCCAGAGGGGACTTTTGTGTGTACCTTTCTCATTTAAAGTTAAGAAAACTGAGGCTTAGACAATTTAGTGACATGCCCAGGGTATGAAATGCCTGCACACTACAGTGGTTTTCTCACTATACTGTACCATATTATCTTTGTTTCATGTATTTCTCCTGAGGTATAATATGCCTGAAAATATTTCAAAAAATACTTTTTATATTGAGCCCATAAGTTGTCCATGAGTTGAATTACACAGTATCTTTAAGGATGCCAAAATGACCCCAACATGAAAATTTTAAACACCAGCATTCTTTTTGTGATATTATGTGTCTAAAAGGTATGGAACGCCATCATCACCAAAGCTTCATAGTTTTAGTTGAACTAAAGAACAATGGTGAAATGGCAGGTGGACATAAGAAGACTTACTGCACGTTGCCAACAAAGACGTGCATAGAGTAAAATGGAAGGTATGATCTGAACATATATCTAGACATATATCAGGATTCAGGAATGACAAATAATCTAAGTGCTATACTGTTGCTCATGGAGTGTTTTAAAAGTCTTTAGGGTATTGGGTTGATCATCAATTATTGAGTATTTGTTAGCGGGCATAAGCAAAAATCATGCCAGATGAGAAGATATGAATAGGTTCCACACATGGAAAGGGTGCCTATGTCCATAATGTCATGGTGGGGATCTGTTAAAGTAAATAGAATTCATCTACTGGTACTTAATATGCTACAAACTGTAAAAATATGAAAAGGGAAGGCATATTCATCACTGATTATATCCTTGAAATAGGAGAATTCTGGGTTTTTTTTTTCCAATTTTTAACATCTTCATTTAAAGTTTTGAATTTCAAATTCTATCCATCCCCCCTCCATGTGACAGTAAGCAATCAAATATAGGTTATACATGTGTGTTTATGTAAAACATTTCCATATTAGTTATTTTGTACAAGAAAACTTGAGTAAAAGCAAAAAAAAAAAAACGAAAAAGGAAAGTGAAAAATAAGACGCTTCAGTCTGCATTCAATCAGTATCAGTTGTTTCTCTGGAAGTGGATAGTATGCTTCATCATTTGTACTTTGGGATTCTCTTGGATGGTTGTATTGCTGAGAATAACTAAGTCATTCACAGTTTTTCAAAGTATAGTATTGCTATTACTGTGTACAGTGTTCTCCTGGTTCCGCTTACTTCACTCTGCATCGGTTTGTGTAAGTCTTTCCAGATTTCTTCCAAAATCATCGTGCTTGTCATTTCTTATAGCACAATAATATTCCATTACAATCATACCACAGCTTGTTTAGCCATTCTCCTGTTGGTGGACATCTCTTTGATTTCCAATTCTTAGCTACCACAAAAAAAAGCTACCAGAAATATTTTTGTACAAATAGGTCCTTTTCCCTTTTTCTGGATATCTTTGGGATATAGACCTAGCAACAGTATTGCCGTATCAAAGGGTATACACAGTTTTATAGCCCTTTGGGAATAGTACCAAATTGCTTTCTAGAATGATTGGATCACTTCCCAACTCTACCAACAATGCATTAGTGTGCCAGTTTTCCCACATTCCCACCAATATCCAGCATTTTCCTTTTTTGTCATATTAGTCAATCTGATAGATGTGGAGTGGTAATTCAGAGTTGATTTAATTTGCATTTCTCTAATCAGTAGTGATTTAGAGCATTTCTTCTTATGATTGTAGATAGCTTTGACTTTTTTGTTTGAAAACTGCCTGTTCATATCCTTTGACCATTTATCAATTAGGGAATGACTTGTATTTTTAAAAATTTGACTACATTTTCTATATATTTGAGAAATGAGGTCTTTATCAGAGATACCTGGTGCAAAGTTTCCCCCCCAGTTTTCTGCTTTCCTTATAATTTTTGTTGCATTGGTTTGTGCAAAACTTTTTAATTTTATATTATCAAAATTATCTATTTTACATTTTATAATGCTCTCTGTATTTTTGTTGGCCCTAATTTCTTCCCTTAATCTGATAGATAAACTTTTCTGTGTTCTCTTAATTTGTTCATAGTTTCACTCTTTAAGTGTAAATCATGCCCATTTTGACCTTATCTAGGTATATAGTGTATACCTAGTTTCTACCATATTGTTTTACAGTTTTCCTTGCAGTTTTTGTCAAATAATGTGTTTTTGTTCTAAAAGCTTGGATCTTTGGGTTTATCATATACTAGATTACTATGGTCATTTACTATAATGTAATTAGTACCTAATCGATTCCACCACTCTTTTTCTTGGCCAATACCAGATTGTTTTTGGTAATAACTACTTTTTAATACAGTTTACAATCTGCTATGGCTAGATCACCTTCTGTCACATTTTTTTCATTGATTCCCTGGATATTCTTGAACTTTCATGCTTCCAGATGAATTTTGTTATTATTTTTTCTAGCTCCGTAAAATATTTTTCATAGTTTGATTGGTATGACACTGAATAAATTAGGTAGAATTCACATTTTTATTACATTGGCTCAGCATACCCATGAGCAATTAATATTTTTCCAGTTGTTTAGATCTGCCTTTATTTATGCGAAAAGTGTTCTATTGGTAACCCTCACGTACAAAAATATTTATAGCAGCTCTTTTTGTAGTGGCAAAGAATTGGAAATTAAGGGGATGCCCATCAGTTGGGGAGTAGCTGAACAAGTTGTGGTATATGAATGTAATGGAATACTGTTGTTCTATAAGAAATGATGAGCAGGGAGACTTCAGAAAAATCTGGAAAGACTTGAATGAACTGATGCTGAGTAAAGTGAGCAGAACCAGGAGAACATAGTACACAGTAATAGCCACATTGCGCAATGACTGACTTGATAGCCTTACCTCTCCTTAGCAATGCAAAGATCTAAGGCAACTCCAAAGAACTCATGATGAAAAATGCTGTCCATATCCAGAACAAGAACTGTGGAGTCTGAATGCAAATCAAAGCATACTTGCTCCCTCTCTCTCTCTCTTTCCCTCCCTCTCCCTTTCCCTCTCCCTCTCTCCCCCTCCCCTTTATTTCTTCCTTCTGGTGGTGTCTCCCATTGGTTCTAATTCTGCTTTACAACATGACTAATGTGAAAATAGCTTTAATATGAAGGTATATACAGAGCCTATATCAAATTATATGCTGTCTTGGGGTTGGGCTGGGGATGGAGGTAGAGGAGAGATGGGGAGAAGATTTGGAACTCAAAATCTTATGGAAGTGAATGTTGAAAACTAAAAACAAATTTAATACCATATGTAGGGGTGTTTACGTGTGTTTGTGTGTGTGTGTGTGTGTGTGTGTGTGTGTGTGTGTGTGAGGGGTGTACTATTAAAAAATTGTTCTGTAGTTGTGTTCATATAGTTCCTGGGTTTCTCTTGGCAGTTAGGCTCCCAAGTTTTTTATATTGTCCACAGTTATTTTAAATGGAATTTCTTTTTCTATTTCTTGCTGCTGGATTTTATTGGTAATATGTGGAAAGGCTGATGATTTATGTAGGTTTGTTTTGTATCCTACAACTTTGCTAAGGTTGTTAATAATTTCAAGTAGTTTTTTAATTGATTCTCTAGGATTTTCTAAGTATAACATATCGTCTGATAGCTTTGTTTCTTCATCACCTCTTATTCTTTGTTCCCTCATATTGCTATAGTTGACATTTCTCACTTAACCCTTTGGGACCTCAGGCTCCTCATTTGCAAAATGAGGGAGTTGAGCTAGATGATTCCTAGGATCCCCCCCTACACCTTTGTGGCTGAGCGTAGGGCAGCAGCATCACAAGTCTGTGTGTCTCCTGACAAATCCTTCTTGCTCCTGCCTATTCTAACCTAGCCCTTTGTCAGCAGCTCACATTCTGTTCAGATGATGTATGGAATCAATACATGAAGTCAGAGGGCCTTTTTCCCCCAAGAAATATAATTTGTGTGACAAACAAAAAATGCAGCTAAATGAAATGTGAAATCAAACCCCAAATGAAGCAGCAGGTTCCAAATCCTTTGACTTTTAGATCTTAAAAATTCTGTAATCTTTGGCAAAATAACAATAATTTTTGTTCCATGTATCTTCCCATCTCTTTTCCATCTATATACAATTGCTTGTCTACAGTATAGTACCACAAATAGGGTCCTAAGTGCAGAGTCCTAAAACCTGAACATTGAATCCTGTCTTTTCCAGCTGCTGTCTGTGTGATCTCACACAAGTCTTCTAAATGTTTTTAAATGAGGGGTTTGAACTTGATGGACCCTAATGCCCTTTCCAGCTTTAAGTCTATGATCTCATGATTGTTTTAAATATAAATATATATATATATATATATATATATATATATATATATATATATATTAATTATTCTAATTGTGCTTTCTGCAGTTTGGAGTGATTTTCTTGATTTACTTGAGGTATGCTTCTCTAGTCAAAAGATCGTTTTCTGTCTTTAACTTAAATAGTATTAAGAACATTGTCACTATGAATACAGCCAGTGTTAGTCTTTTGCCTTGAGTATATTACTGTTCAGAAGAAGATATGATCTCAATGAGAGTAGTAAAGTAGCCCAAAATAAGGACAGTTAGGACAGATATAAGATGGAAAATATCTATGGTGTGGATACATCAAGCTGAAGTCAGACCCACATATTTAAAACCAAAATGGCAGGTTCCGAATTATGATGCTCTTAATACCAGCCTTAGTTTACTTGGATGACTGCACACAAACCGGTTAAAGTTTCCTTGTGTGGTCATATCCTCCCCTAAAACCGTTTGCAAAATTGCTGTTCTCCATGTATACCATTTATAACAGTTGTCTCTTAGGGATCCTCATTTCCTTTTGGACATAGGAGAAACGTGCTATCATTCTCAGAGTATATAGTAAGAAACATTAGAGGCTATCATCGGTTATCTACTTTCTTTTATAAAGAAAGATCAGTTAATTCATTAACTGGCATAAATTTTTAATGTGTGAGATTAGGATGATAACAACCAGATTTCCATTTCACTTTATTTTGCAGATGAACTTACGTGTTCTGTGACCTGGGCAAATCTCTTAACCTCTCTGTGTTCCTAGGCGATGCTCCAAGGGTTCTTAGCTTTTTTATGTGTCATGGGTTCCTTTGGCATGAAGCCTATGGACCCCTTCTCAGAATAATATCTTTAAAATAAAGTACACAGGATTACAGTGGAAACTAATTATATCAAAATAAAATTGTCAACATACATATTTTTTAAAGCTCATAACCAATAAAATCAGTTTTAGTCCAAAAACAAAGTCTGTGTCAGCTTGTAAATATTTTTAAACATTACATGGCCAAGTGATGCATCCTATTATATCTAAACTGCCTGTTGTGATGCTAATGTCATTGTCTCCTCATACCTGAAGTGAAAATTATTTCCAAGATTCAACAAATTTTGCTTTCACTGCCTACCAAGGTTATGGATTTCCAAATGCATGATATGCAACTTCCAAAGTAATTTATGCAATATGAAGGGTGACTTTAAATGATTTTTCTAGTCCAGATATGTCTAGTTCAGGTGCCTTTAGTTGTACCTAAAAGGATTTACATGACTGTTGTTATTCAGAGGTCTTCAGCCTTGGTCTCCAGCTAAGACTTCGTAGGCCGGTGAAGATCATACCTGAATGTCTAGTGTAGAGGAATGATGGAGTCTACTTTCTTTGCTTGGGCTAGTAGGCAGAGTTTAGCCCAAGGCAAAATTCTCTTAGCCCTTTCTGCTGTCTGAACCTCTCCCCCAGTGCCCGCAGGCTGCTCAAGGCCTTCTGCCACACTTCCTTATTCAGCCTGACCTATCACAGAAAGTGTCCCCCAAACTCCAGGCCTCGCCTTCTCCTTTGCTTTTCATTATAATTAGCTTTTCCAGTCTACCTCTATCGATTTCTTGCTAGGGATAGATAGATATTTCTTGCTAGATTAGACAACTGTAGATAAAGATACATATATACACACATTGATTGGCGTACACATGTTGTGTATACATATACATACATATATTTAATTTTTTCTTATTGTGAACTTTATCATCAACAAAAAAAAGCTTTGCCATGTGAAAAGAAAAAAAAGACAATTGAGTAAGAAACTATAAACTTCTATTGTACATTTTTAAAAGAAATTATTTTATTTATGTATATGTGTATACACACACAGGGAGAGAGAATGAGAATATAATTTATCAAGATGGTAACAAAATTATTATTTGTGCCCTCTTCTGAATTTCTTTTTCTTCTCTGCATTTAAAAAAATGTTTTATTCATACCTTTTATTCCCATATCTCTCCCTTCACACTAATCTACCCAGAAGCCCTCCCTTATAACAGAATGTTTAGTCAAGTAAAAGAAATCCACACATTGACTCTATCTGAGAATGCTCATCTTATTCCACACCTCTGGTCCATCACCTGTCTGCTTTCCGAGGTGCTAGCTGCTCTGATTCATTTATCTGTGATTTATGCTACTGTGCTAGTGGGAGATAATAACCAGGTATGACTGCTGCCTAGAAATATACATGTAAACATATTGCATTTCCTCGTGGGCCTTCTAGGGTTTCCATAACATTGCGGGGAAAACAGTAGAGTGAAAATCTGGAGATTCTTTCCTCAGGTCCATCTTAAGCAGGCCACTTCCACCTCTGTCCTTCATCATGAGTAAGACAACATTTTTAGGAGATATTTTTTTTAACTGAATTTAAGACCTGACTTAAAATCTATCTCCTGCACAAATCTTTTCCTAATTTGCTAATTCACATTGAGTTCTTGCCCTCAAAAGCTATTTTTTGCATGGGTCATAAAAGTTAAGAACTAGAAAGAGCATAATAGTCTGACCTAGGAATTATTAGGAAGCTTTTGTGGATTCTGTCCCACCAATAACTAAGTATATTTCAAACTCTTATGTATGTTGAACATAGAGTGAGAAAAGAACAGAGGGAGAAGATACAAGTCCTGTTCTTAAGAAATGTACAATGTCATTATAAGAACAAGACAGCCACCTCAAATATCTAGCGAACTGTTAAAGATTTAGTCACGGTCAAGACTGTGCTTGAGGAATTCACAGATTTTCATAGTTAGATGAGCAAAATGTAAGGGCTTACAGAATGATAATGGCTAGCATATTTATGTAGTACTTTGAGGATGGCAGAGCTTTTGACGTGTGCTGTTATTTGATTCTCCTAATAACCCTGGTATCCCTATTTTACATATGGGGAAACTGAGACTTAGGGATTTGCCCCAGGGCACCCAGCTAAGTGTCTTAGGCAGGATTTAAACCCAGCCCATCCTTATTCCGAGCACAGTATCCTCTGATGTGCTACCTAGCTGCCTGTAAGAAGTAAGAAAGTAGAAGCAGACAATTTTTTTCAAGAAATGTGTTGGTCATGAGAAAAAAGAGAGGATTATGGCTCGAGAGAAACATTGGTTTGTGGGGGAACCTTTTTTTCATAATAGGAGAAAGCTTGCATATGTTTATAGGCAAAAAGCAAATTACCATGGGGGAAGGGAAAAGATAAAAGATTTGCTTGCTTACTGTGGAGGGTTTTTATTAAGGAAAAGTTGGATATAAAGTTGTTTAGGTAGGGGTACATCCAAATCACAGGAGGTTAATCTTCAAGAAAAAAAAGATAGAGTTTTTTGTTTGTTTTTTTTAAGGGCAAGACAGTCCCTTTGTTCTTAGGTTCTATAAAGTCCTGTACCGTTGGAGAAGGAAGCCAGTGCCATGGAGGTAAAGGAGAGAGCAAAAGAAAAGATGGCAGACGTGTTGGGAAAACCGAAAGGGCATTTAAATCCAAAAGAGAACAAGAAAACAGCCCAGTGAATAAATGAAGTGAAAACATAGGAGAGAATGGGGAAGTAATTGTAAGAAAAACCCAGAGGTCTCAAGAAGGATGAGGTGGAGGAGGGAGGAACTGGAGGGTTTGGTGGTAAAAGCATCGAGAGGAAAACAGGGAGAAACAAGGCAGAAAGGAAAGCTGAGGGACCCTTCCTGTCACCATTCACCACCCCTTAAACAAACCAGGGAGAAGAATGGGAGAGGAAGAGATCAGAAAATTGAGATGGGAAGGAAGAATTTTAGACTTAAATGCAGTAGACTGAAGGGAACTGTCATAACATTCTGGAGCAGGATGAACATGGTGTTTGGGGAGGACCTGGAAGATGCTTTGGCTTGGAAAGAGACTGGAGGCAAGAGATCAGTTAGGAAAATTGGGAAACTGGGGGACCAATGTTAGCCAAGGAAGGAAAAAGGATCAGTAATCTGAATGGAGAGAAGTGAAAATCCAGACTAAGATGCTGTCTATGGGAGTAGGAAGGGACAACTTGGAGAAACTCATTCTAAGAGAAAAAAAGACTTGATGTCTGATTATATACAGTTGCCTGTATTCAATCAAAAAAGTGACTGAATTTACATTAAAATAAATATATACAGGCTACAAAACATGCCCCCCCCCAAAAGCAGATCTAACCATGTTGCACACACACACAGACACACACACAATCTCTCTCTCTCTCTCTCTCTCTCTCTCTCTCTCTCTCTCTCTCTCTCTCTCTCTCTCTTCCCCCCCCCCTCCATGGTTCCCTCTTACCTCCATGATAAAATATAAAATGCCTGCCTTTCAAAACTCATTACAACTTTACCCTGTGTTTTCCTACCTTTCCAGTCTTGTTGCACTTTAATCTAGCATTACTGGACTTCTTTACCATCTCCGCAGAAGACATTCCATCTCCTGACTTTAGGCCTTTCCCATGCTTAGGACACTCCTTCTTGTCTCTGCCTCCTGGCTCCCCTGGCTTGTGTGAAGGTGGGTTAAAATACCACCTTTTGCTTGAAGCTTCCCAGACTTCCTTGATGCTAGTGCCATCCCTCTGAGTTTATCTGATATATCTTATTTTTCCATAGTTTTATGGGTGTTGTCTCCTCCATCTGTAGCAATGGTTAATATGATGCATGCTATGTGCCAGATACTGTGTTAAGGTCTTTACAATTTTTCTCTTGTGTGATCCTTACAACAGCCCTGGGAAGTAGGTGTTGTTACTACCCTCATTCTGCAGATTAGGAAACTGAGGCAAACAGAGGCCAAATGACTTTTCTAGTAAGTGTCCAAGGCTGGATTTGAACTCAGGTCTTCCTGACTCCAGACTCAGCACTCTATCCACTGTACCACATAACTGCCCCCATTTCATTGGGTCCTCCTTGAGGACAGAAGTTATATGACATTTCTTAACATAGTATCTGGCACATAATCAATACTTAATAAATGATTATTGACTGACTGACAGGGATCATGGAAACCCAGAAAGGAGAGAGCATCCAAAAGGAAATGGTTCATTGTTGTAGGAAGAACCCTGAATTTGGAGTCAAAAGTTGTGATTTTCAGCCCCAGCTCCTCCATTTTGTAACCAAGTTGGGTCATCATTCCAGAGCCAGACAGGACCTTGTTGGCCATCTAGTCTAAGCTTTTCCCTTTCCTTTTTATTTTTCACCTTTGTTCACTTTTAGGTGATCTTTATGGTTCATTTCCCCAATTCAGGGGAACACTCGGCTCTTTGAAGTCACACCGTAAGCTTCCGTACAAATCTGGGTGACTCCTTTTTCATCACTACTGCCACGGAAGAGTGTTTCTACCTCATCATGTGTCCCCAGTCCAGTTCTGTGAGCATTTGGTTCATGTAACTATTAAACATGCGCAGGGTAAAACCTTCTTTAAAATAAACAGCCTCACAAACTTTATCCTGCTGTCACTTGCCAGATTTCCCCTTTGAAACTAAAACTATTTCTGAGTCACTGAAACTTAATAAAATGGTCAGCCACCAACAGAATGACAGTCTGTTTGTCCCCTTATCACATCAAAACAGCTGACATCATTTTTTAATAAAAATGTTAAAAACCATTTGTTCCTTTGCCTCAGCCTTGTAGAAAGTGTGCATTCTTGATTCATGTTTTTATTGACCAAATTTTGATGTTGGGTTCATTTGCTGCCTAAGCTTCGAAAGGCTCCTTCTCCATTGTAAAAAGGCAATGCCAGATGTAAGTCATTTCTTATTTCTTTGTGCCCTTATTCAAGCTGTTTGTTTTCTCATAACCGGCTCACTCTTGGCTTTCCAGACTCAGTCTATTCCCATCTGTAAATCTCATTAAAGTTTGTTTTCTGAGCTCTTCTGATCTATCCTTTCCCTATCCTTGTTTCATTTCACCTTGAAAGAGAGGTTCTCAAAGTTAACTGGAATTGTAGATTGACTCTAACCTTGTTCCCCTCGACTTTACTGGAAGTCATCATGGCCATGGCTTTGGGGATCTGAACGCTTTTGGTTAGACTCAGTCCACATGCTTTTTCCTTTCTCTTCTTTGGTTTGCTTTTCTTGCACCATTTCTGGGTGCCCAGTACTGAGCACAGATGGACTCTTTATCACTACTATTTGATGATGATTTGGGGAGAGTGAGAGGATTATTTTTTTCCCTTAGCTTACAGCTGCTCTCAATATGGCTCATCATGAGTGAAAGGAAATGAATAAAGATGGGATTTCTGAATCCAAATTCAACTGTGGCAGAGAGAAGGCCCAGACTGCTCAATTGAGCTAGGAATTAAACAGGAGAAGGAAGTCACTGTGACCGATTATTATTTAGTTTCTTATTTCTAATAGGAACAGGACTTGCCTTTAAGCCTCATATCTGTGAGGTGTGTGTGTGTGTGTGTGTGTGTGTGTGTGTGTGTGTGTGTGTGTGTGTGTGTGTGTTATTGCTGCTGCCATATGGTTCCGAATGAAATTCTCATCACATTCAATGCATCTGAAACCATTTATGTAGAGCTTGTTGGCATGGCTTGTGATTACAGGATAAACAGGCCTATTAAAACACTGCAGACAGAATGAAGAAACATGGAGATAACATTTAAAGAGACATTCAGATCCTAGAAATGGAGTTTTTGGATCAGCCTATACTTTTATTTTAAGCAGCTATCATTTCCATACTTTGTGGGTTATATGTTTCCATCTGCCCTGGTAACTGAGGTACCTTTAATGCTCAAACACTTTAATATAGGGGGAGAAAAAGGAAACAGCGTGTGGAAAGAGAGGTTTCAATTTCCATACCGGAGTTTGTTGAGGGATAAGATTGAACAGATGATTTGATGAATCATACAGTCCACGTTTCCAGTGTAACAGTGGAGGACCTTTGCAAGTACAGAAGGCAGTTTTAGGGTCCCTGAACATAAGCATTTAGCACTAAAAGAAACTTTTGTTAAAGGGCCTAATAAAAGTGAGGGACTGTATGATTCTGGTGGCCTACCAGGCCAGTTGTCAGATATGATCAGTTCCTCTGTTGACCCCACATGTTAGCTTCCAAGGCAGTTCTTGTGGTTGGGCTACATTCACCACTTTGATATTTATTCTTTACAGCAAAGGCAACTGGTCTGGCAAATGAGATAATCTAGAGCACTACAGCTACCCAAATCTACAATAAATTCAGCAATTCCCCAATTACTTTATATTTCTATAAAACACAAATTAATGCCAGAGTTTTCATTTTTATCAACCATTCAAGATACCACCTCTTCAGGATTTTTTTTCCTTGCACTCGGAGAATTAAACATCATTTTACATGCAAATGACCTTTGAAAGCCTGTAATCTCATGGTATTTTCCTTTGGAAATAAAGACCATGGCACATGTTGCTTTATTGTTCCTATTGACTACTATGTGTTGATAGAAGTTCCCTTGCTACAGAAAAGTTCTCCAAATGTCCCTATTTGCTGATAGCAGATCCTGTGGAGCTCCAAGCTCATGATAAGTCAACAGTGTGTTATGGTGGCCATCCAAACCAAGAGGATCATGGGTTGAATTGAGAACCACAATCTCCAGGACTGAAGTAACAATGCCATCGTACCATCTGTCCTAGACTCACTATGTCTTGAGTGTCATATTCCTTTCTGGGAGTCACAGTTTAGGAAGGATTTCAGTAAACGAGAACATTTGGAGGAAGGCAACCAGGCTAACAAAGAGCCTTGATTGTACCATTTGAAGATTGGTTCAGATTAGTTGAAATAAAAAATAATCTTAATCCTGGAGAAAAGTTAGCAGGGAACATGATAGTTGTCTGCAATTATTTGTATGTGGAAGATGGGATAGCTTTTCTGCTTGACCCCAAGAGGAAAAAGCTAATAGCAAAGAGTAGAGGTTTCAGAGAAGCACTTTTAGAAAACGTAAGGGGAAGACATCCTGCCAAAGTGAGCTGTCTAAAAGTCAAATGGCTCCCTTCGGAAAGAGTAACTTTCCCCTTATTAGGAGTCTTAAGGTAAAAGTTGGTTGGTTTCTTGCCAGCCACACTGGAGGAGGGGTCATTATTCAAGGAAATCCTGTGTGGTACTGAAAGTTTATGATTAATGAAAATACATAGACAAGAATGACATACAATGACAAAACCACAGGTGGGTTATATCTTAGAGAGCAGTGCCTACACCAATGAAATCAAGGCTTCTTTGATATCTGTTTAGCGGAAGAGTTCAGAATCTGCCTCAGACACCTGTACCTCTGGGCAAGTTACTTACCCATTCTCAGCCTTTGGTTCCTGTATGTAAGGTGAATTTTACTGTAAGTAAAGTAGATTTCAGTGTGTATAAAGTGAATTTTTGTTATTATTTCTCAGAGTTCAGTTTCCCAAGATCCATAGCCATAACAATCTTTGGTTCCGAAGTAATAGATATGAGTTCCCGCAGTTATGGTTCAAAACATCTCCACCATGCTTGCGCATAGTTATATAATGGTAAATAGCATATATATCCACAGCATATATGTACACAGTGAGATACAAGGATGGGGTAATGTAAACTTGTGAGACTATTGCTGGCAGTATGCCTTCTTTGTCTGTTGGCCTGTAAAACAGGTGATCACTAGATAGTGAATGGGGACCCCTTAGGGTTGAATACACAAATGCTGTCTGTGCCTCAACTGATCCCCATTGAGGCTTGGGGGGAACCTTAGGATTGAATGCACAAGCTGGAATGCTATATGTGCCTTGATTGGCCCCCACCAAGACTTGGGGGAATCTGTATTTGCCTTAACTGGCCCCCATTGAGGCTTGGGGATTAAAGAGAGCACAGTTGTGCCTGTCTTGATTGACCCCATCGAAACACAGGGGGTAGTTGCCCCCCCTTCTCAGTGGCCCCTGTGAGAAGGGTGATTAGGGAATGTTGTAGGAATTTATGCTCTCACTATCAGCAACCTCTTCTGAGAGAGCTAGACTAGAATAAAGTGAGATTATTAACTCCTTTTTAGTGTCTTTCCTGTCTGACCAAATCAGGAGTGAACCTGAGCAAGCAGCCCTCCAGTGTGCTGTGCTTATCTGTCCTATAGCTTCTCATCTGGAAAATGGGGGAAATAGTAAATAGAATTTAACTCACGTAGTTGTGAGGATAACTTATAGCTATTACTATTGCCATCATATCTCTGAAGGGAGAACATGGCATGTACATGGATAAATCATTAGTACTGTAGGAAGAAAATAAAATTTGAAAATAAATACCACTTCTGGGGGAGGGGTGAAGTCCTTTGTCCTGACATAAGTAAAGGACCAAAGGGTGAAATATTTATTTCTCTTATATAAATGTGTGTGTATACATACACACACACATACATATGTATGTACACATACATACATATACACACACGCACACATATATTCAGACCACAGGAGGTGTATAACATCCCAGCTGTCTAGAAGCAGCTTGTAAAGATTAGGTACTTGAATGGCCCACTTCAGGGGCTGCCAAAAAAGAATGGAAGTTATGTTTCATTCCAATGATGTGTCCTTCCCAAGGGGGAAAAAGAGTTTTAATATCTGTGAACATTGTATTTAATACTCAACAAATGTGATACGCTGCTGATAGTGGGGGAGGGGCTGAGAAGGTATTTCCAGTTTGTGCTTTGTGGTAATAGCACAATACAGAATTTATATTGCAGTCACCAGGCCCTAGGAGCATAGGCTTAATGAAAACCAGCACTGTTTGGGCAACTATTTCCTGGCATCTTTACATTTCCTTTAACTGGAAACAGATAAAATGCTGGCATGGTGTCATAACTGAGGGATAGTGTATTTTCGAATGAAAAACACATCTTAAAGTTGTTTTTGCTGAGAAAAATGAAGTTGGTTGTTTAGATAGAGGACTGATGGCCTCTGGCTCCTCACCTGGTAAATTCAGTTAACTAACAAAAGGCCGGGAAGTTGAGAGGCTAATCCCATATCTTCTTCTGTCTTCTTGTGTAACCTCTCTGAGACAGTCACTTAACACTCTTTCTGCCTGCTTCTTCATTGATGGGGAAAAGAACCTGAAATGTGAATACCTTGCA
>CM053770.1:38882543-38976649 GCA_028658325.1 Potorous gilbertii | reverse complement strand
TTTGACAATACAAAGTGCTAGATTTAAAAAAAAAGCTTGACCAAAGTGAATTAATATGGTCCTTATCATCTTCTATTTTTATTTCTCTTTTTTATTTTCTATTTATTTCTATTATTTGCCAGCATTTTGACCATTTCATTATTTTTTAATAGGGGGCAAGATTAGAGAAGGAAAATGAAATGAGGTGGCTCTTTTTTTTATTGAAATGGAGGGCTAAAAGGTAATTTCAGGGTTATCTCTCTCCTCCATCATGTCAGATACTCAGAAATGGTGCCATTTTTAGAAAACTGATTTCACATACATGTCCTTTGGTTGAGGGGGGTGGGCTTATACTTTATGTATTGCTTACCTTTGTACAACTCATTTATTCGTACATTAATTCAGCATTTATCAAACTCCCACTGTATGCATCTGGCACTAACTATGGTAGGGCTACAAAGTGGTAGGTAGAATTGTAAAGTTAGGAAGCTACTTCTACAAGCCATACATTGGCCCTTGTCTCCATACTTTATAGGCCCATCATGAATTCGGCAGGGTCTCTGCTTTCCAGGGGCCTGTAATCTTAGGGATGGACAGAAGAAGAAAGGCCTAGCTATGGATAACTGAGGTATAGAGCAGAATATAAGTGGCTTTAGATTGTAAGCCTGTAGGCCAAGATAGGGTAAACTAGAAGTGTATATGGGATGTGAATTAGATGTTCAGAGATGATGTTTTGATAGGCAAAGCTGGGTGCTAAAGGCAAAGTAGATGCAAAAAAAATTTGCTTACAGTTCAGTGGGTTAAATAGTTTGACGGAAAGGAAGAATTTGGGGAAATAAGGCTAGGCAGATGTACTCACTCCAAATGGAATCCAAAGTACCGTCCAATAGCAGAGCCAGATTTGTGAAGTCAACATGAGAGGAACACTCAGTTTTGAGTTAGAGAATCTGAGCGCAAATCCCAACTTGGCTACTTACTGCCTTGGCAATGTTGGGTAAATCACTTTATCTCTTTCTATATGTATAAAATGACTAAGTTGTCAAGATCCATTCCTCAGAGGATATAAACAGTTCTTAGAAAGAGGAGCACAATATTAGAAACTATATGAAAGATTCTTTAAGGTCATTAATAACAAGAGAAATGCAAATCAAAGAACTCTCAGTTTTTACCTTATACCTGGGAGATTGGAAAAGATGGATATAGAGTTGGAGGAACTACAGAAAGATAAAAAAATAATACCTGGTTGATGGAGCGGAGGGATGGGTCTTACCCTTACAAGCAACATTTTGGAATTGTGCTTTAAAAAAATAATTAACATATGTGTACCCCTTGACCCAGAGATTCATTGCTTCAGTCACAAGGAAGTCTAAAACAGAAGGGGAAAAAAAAATATCCATATCCAGAATACTAATACTAATACCTTTTTCATAGCAAAAAACAAAAATCCTGAAGCACAGTTCATGGTCATCCACAGGCAAATAGCAAAACAAATCATAGTATCTCAATGTAAAGGGATTACTCTGAAGATATAGGGAAGCATGGGAAGACTTGAAGTGGTACAGAGTGAACTAAACAGAACTAGGAAATAATATATATAACCATAGCAATGAATATGGAAAGAACAAAGAGATTGAAATGGAATAGAATGTTATTATAAAACCCAAGCTTGCTCCCAGAGTGGTGTTGAAAAGGTGGATCTCTGCCCTTCAGTGGAAGAGTAGACCGTATGGAATATTTCATATACTGGTGGATATGACTGATGTGTCTGTTGGCTTTCATAACTGCTTTTTTTTCTCTTTTAGTCTCTGTTATAAGGAATGATTCTGGATATAGGAGAAAAGAGAGCAGTAATCAGAAATTAGTATCATGTTTTTAAAAATTAATACAAATAAAATGAAATTTCAAATTAGAGTTTAGAACTTTGAAGGTCTTTCCTATCTCATCCAGAGTGGACTTGCTAGGGTGCAGTGACCTAGAGGCTTTGACCTTGCTCCATTTCTGATCTAACCCAGTTTGCTCTTCCATAAACAGCCAGGTGGGCCTCCACTCTGGGGCCCACCATCTTGGTGATGTATCTAGTGCAGACACATCTCAGAACTCCCAAGTTCAAGTGATCTACTGGTCTCAGTCTTTCATGTAGCAGGGATTGTAGATGCCTAAGAAACACTTTGTTCACAACTATTCTGCAAAGTAGATATTATGCCTATGATGATGAGGTATTCTTTTGCCTATATTGCAGAAAAAGGAGATTAGTTCCGTAGTGGGAAAATCACTTATGTAAAGGCGTAAACCCCCTCCTCTCTCCTGACTCCAGCCAGCACTCTCCTCAATTCTGCCTCCTCCATAAGAATAGGGGAGATATGGGAGTGAACTTAAACAAAACACAGTAAAGAACTACTCCATGTTTTTATTGGTGAATAACCTCAAATATTTAATTCAGCTTGATGAAATAAGGAAAGCACTGGACTTGTATTCAGCACTGGAGGATTCACATCCTTCTGCCACTTATCTGACCTCTATGAGGCTCATTTGTAAAACAGGAATGAAAATAGATGATTCCCCCCTCACTCCACCTCAAAGAGTTATGAAAATCCAGTGAGATTAACAGATAAAAAGCTTTCGTTCAGTCATTTCAGACTCTTTGTGACCCGATTTGGGGTTTTCTTGACCAAGACACTGGAGTGGTTTGCCATTTCCTTCACCAGCTCATTGAGGAAACTGAGGCAAAGATGGTCATTGTCTTCTAGGTAAAACTGACAATATCCACTTGGACAGACATGTCAGAAGCCACAAGGACCAACACTAGACCAAGTACATTGTAATGGGGGGAGCCTCCTTGTGGGACAGCAGGTTCCTGCCCCCAAACCACATTTTCTCAGCTTTGACTTTAGACTAAAAATACGTTTGCACAGGCTCCCATTCTAAAACTCCTACCAAGTCACTACACAAGCAGAGTTCTTTTTGCACTATTTTTCAGAAATATTTTATAATTTATAAAGTTATCCCATGTATTTTTGATGAACTGAAGTGATGCTTTTCCTTCAACACCCCCAGTTCAGTCCCCTTCCTCTCCTTAAGGAGTCTGCATAGAATTATGGGCATGTTTTGCACAACTCCACATGCATGACTACACATGTATAACTATGTCAAATTGTTTTCTTTCTCAATGAGGCGGGTTAGGGAGGGAGGAAGGGAGAGAATTTGGAACTCAGAATGTTGAAATTTGTTTTTTCATATAACTGGGGAAAAATAAAACCCTAAAAGGAAGACTGCATGGGGGTTGATTTAAGACATTCTTTTGGCTTGGTGTGATATAGATGGTGACATAATGAAGGCATACAATTGGAAACAAATGAAAGGAAGATGAGGTTGGCATGAATGGAGGGGAGTGAGCAAGTGTGTTACCAGTAAAAAACAACAGATCACCATGTAGTAAGGAATAATTCGGCGATATCGGCAGACTCAGTTACAATCTAACTTTCCAGGTTTATTCTCTATGACTTGCCTCTATACGCTCAATAGTCCAGCACACTGGGCTTTGCGCTTCTGCTCACTCACAATGCTATTTCTGACTTTCCCTCATAACTACAGCACACTTGCACTTAATCTTTTCCATCTAAACTCTCTAGCTTCTTTAAAAGTGCAGCTCAGTCATTACCTCCTATAGAAGTCCTTTCCTAATTGCTCCTCCCCATCCCCACACCTGCCCCCCACCTTTGAGGGTTTCCTCTACCACCAGTGCCCCTCCCAGTCACCTTATATTCACATACATCACCTCCCCTGCCTCTCCCCCTGCCCATGATAGAATGTAAATTTCTGACTCAGTGTCTGCCATAAGCGTTGACACATACTGCTGAATCAGTGTTTGGTGAGAGATTGAATTTGAAGGTACTGGTCATAAAGCCTTTGTGTCATAAGAGAGGACAGATGACCAAAAGGAAATCCTGACCGAGACTTATTCCTACTTGAGGATTCAAGGGGTAATAGACTCTCTTTTTCTTTGGGAATTTTGTGATTCACTCTGGTCATGCTGAGATTAAAAAAATAAAGATAAATCATGGTTTCGGTTCATTGCTGGGACCCAAAGGGGCTTTGCAGAACAAATCAATGAGCCTCCAGTCAGTACTGAAAGCAGTAAGCCCTTTCTTTGTGCATTTACCACATCGGAGAATGCACTCAACTTGAGACACCTGGTCAAGGTGGAAGGGAGGCAGGAGCAAATGGGGCAAGACAGGAAAGGCAGGGAGCAGCCATAACGAGAGATGCCCATGCCCAGAGAACTTCAGGCACAAAGACCTGCAGCCCATGGCAAAGAGAGGGACTCCACAGTGGGCATGTGAGACACTGGCCCCCAGGACTTAGCACATTTTTCAGAACTGCCTTCCGACCAGTTTGATGGGCATAATCTCTGTCTTTTTTCACTGCATGAATAAGACCTTCACTGAAGAGGGTCGTGTGTGTGTGTGTGTGTGTGTGTGTGTGTGTGTGTGTGTGTGTGTGTGTGTGAGAGAGAGAGAGAGAGAGAGAGAGAGAGAGAGAGAGAGAGAGATGGGATCTTACTGCATACCTCTGATGAGCTTCCTGTCCTGCATGTCACAGAGAGATGCCAGTTAGTGAATGGAAGTCTGCATAGAGAAGAGGCCCCAAAGAAAGAGGAGATGCCTCTAAAGCAGAAATGACCTGTCTCCAGAAAGGCTGGTTGGAAAAAACAGAGGATTTCCAGGCCACAGCTTTCACAGCTATGTGTTCACTTCAACATTTAACATTTGTCAACAACAAATCTCACTCTGTTGCCATTTTTCTGTCTTTTTGATCAGTGTCACTTGCTCTCTCTACCCTTATTTTGTATTCCTAGAGGACGGGTTCTCCATCTGGGGTCCTTGGGCCTAGTTCATACAATATTTGGATGCAATATGATTGCTTTCTTGTATAATTCTATTTATTTTATTTTACAAATTTAAAGGCCTTCTGAGAAAGTGACCATAGGTATCACCCAACTGCCAAAGGGGTCTATGACATAAAAAAAATGATAAGAACCTGTCTTGGGTGATGGCTTTGGCCCTCAGCCCAATGTCCAGGGCCCACAGTTATTCAGAAGCTGAGCAAAGAGGAGATGGAGCTAGAAACTACTCTACGGGGATGTTGGGTCTCAGTATTGACCATCCTCTTTCTCTCCTGTCTCCCTCTTCTCCCTCTCCCCCTCCCCCACCCCTGCCTCCATCATTAGTAAAACTCCATCCTCTCAGCCTACCAAAAAAGGGCCAGGCAAAGCAGTAATATGGGCAGGGTGGCAGGGCCTTAGTGTCAGGGTGAAAAATCCAGGTGCTGCTCTCCTAGGGAAGGTGGGAGGTGCTCTCCCAGGCCCAGCCCCCCCCAAGCAGTTTAGAAACTTCTTGGTATCCTTAGTTAGGCTTCCTTCCTTTCTTCCTTCCCTTTCCCCTCCTTCTACCAGCACTACTACTGGCCTTTGAGGCTCCTCACAGCTTTTTAGTAAGATAGTCATGTTCTACACCCTTAGCCAGAACAGTCAGTAAGCATTTATTAAGGACTTACTATGATCCAGGCACTGTCCTAAGCCCTGTACAATCAGCAATACAAAGAAAACCAGCCATGGGCCCTGACTTGACAGCAGCTCATGTACTGATAGGAAAGACAACATGCAAATAGCTGCCCGTAAATAGAGGGCTGGGCCTGGAGTCAGAATACCTGAGTTCAAATTCAGCCTCAGACACTTGCTAGCTGTGTGACCATAGGTGAATTATTTAACCTGTCTACCTCAGCTGTTTCCTCAACTGTAAACTGGAGGTAATGAAAGTGCTTACCTGTGAAGATCCGATAATATTTGTAAAGCTCTTAGCACAATGCCTGGAGCACAGTAGGTGCTTATTAAATGCTTGTTTCATTCCTTCATACATACATACAAGATACATACAGAGTAGATAGAAGGTCAGCTTTGAGGGAACATGAAAGGACTCCTTCAGAAGGCAGGTCTTGATCTGAAATAGAAGGAAGTTGGGAAGCCAGGACATGTAGGGAAGGATAGAGAGCATTTCAGGCACACAGGAGAGCCATTGCAGAGACGGAATGGAGTTTGAGTACAAGGAGCAGTGGCAAATGGACCAGCCAGCGAAGCAGGGTCATAGACTGTGGAGAGGGTTCGATCAGGTAAGGAAGGTAAGACAGGGCCAGGTTGGGAAGGGCTTCAAATGCCAAACAGAGGATTTGGTATTTGATCCTGGAGGGATAGGCAGCTATTGAATAGGGATGCATGTCCAAGTGTGGGCAAGGGAAGATTTCATTTTTCTTCACTATCTATGACACCCCATTTAGTCAATAAGACTCAAGAGCCACACCTCCTACCAAGACTACTTGCTTTATTTCTTATGATGGTGTCTGTTATCGTCCACCCTCCTATACCCTCTATTCACCTTCTTATACAGACTTTGTACAACCCTAGAGTTCTCTCTTGGATTCCTTCCACCAACAGTAACTGTAGAGAAGGAAGTTAAAGCCTACTCAGGTTCACTGGGACCTCACTCTGTAGGCAGCCAAAACTATATAGAAATGGGAGCCTTTCTAGTTCTGTACCCCTGGGAAGTCCTTATATGTAAGTCCTCAATTGTCCACCTCTAACCAAGACCCAGATATGCACTCCAAAAGACTAGCCAGCTGGGCAATAATAGGTCCCTCAGTGAATCTGACAGTTGTGAGCTGTTACAACATATGCTGCATGTCTATCCAACTGTGTTTATTGCGATGGGTCCACCTTAATGACAAGCTATAGTAATTGAAACCTTCTCTAACCCCCATTCATTGTGAATAGAAAAGAAAAATATGTAATCCAAGAGATCTGAGAGTTGAGGGTAGGGGCTTGTAGACTGGGGAAAAAATATGGAAAGCAGTACACACCTTCTATGGCCTAGAGTGTTGGAAGCTTTCTACCAATGATTGTTCACCAGCCCATAGCCTTGAGTTCACTGCACGTCATGTATCTAGTTCTAAAGTGTTACAGCTTTAGCTGATTTGAGGAGAGGGCCTGGCTAGTATTCTTCAACCATCAAGGAATACTGTCTCAGGATGATTCCATGCATAAGAAAAATTGCCGTTTTGATGTTTCCCTGCCCTGTCTCCACCTCTCCCAATCCATGATGTTTATATGACCTTGCCCCCAAAGGATATCCCCAGAGTTTGGACCTGTCATTACTAAAAATCTCTCCTATGTGAATTCTTGGCTTCCTATTTCAAATAGATGTCAGTTTAGGTTTTTTTGCTCTTTTCCTCTGGGTCTACTAATTTCTTCCAATCACGACCATTTATTGGCCCCCGCCTGCCCCCTCACCTCACCCACACTTGTGTGGGGCTCTAAGGATTGGCTGTATGTTGGTGAAAGGAATTTTCCTTCCGCCCAGCTTTAGTCTGATTTCATACACATATGTACACATCAGGCTAGCCTGTTATAAAGGAAAACAGTAATTATCACATTGTGGTCTGAAAGGTGATTCTGTTATCTCCTTGTTCTCTTGAAATTGTCTAATGTCACCACCATATACCAGGCTTCCCTGTAGATCACTGCTGGCCCAGGCAGTTTGGAATGAATTGTGAGAAGGAATTAGTAGGAATGGATTCTTTTGAAGCCAATTAACATTTCTAAGGAGATGATGTTTCTGGCACTCCTAGGCAATCAGAAGTGAAATGGGCCATTTTGCAAGATAGTTTCTCGTCAATAGAAGTCTTTGAATAGACACTAATTGACCGTTTGCCAGGTATATCATTGAGTGGCAGTCCTGTTCAGGTATGATTGAACAAAAGGACCCTGGGCTAGAGGAGAGAGGACTTAGGAATTGTGATGGAGTAAGAAGAGACTGTTCTGGCCCATACCAGAAAAAAGGAGTCCCCTCTTTTTTGTGTACCTGCCAAGTGATCGATCATCTGCTGAAAGACCTCCAGGGAGGAAGTTCTCCTACCTCCCACGACAGCCATGCTGCTTCAGGATGGTGCTGTTAGGAAATTCACCCACTCCAGAATCCTCCAACTTACCATGGTTGAAAGGCCTTTTTAAAACAATTTTCACTCTCTCCACTTTGTTCCAGATTGTTAAAATTGCCTGATAATACAGGGTATCGTGATTTAGTGATAGTACATGATATCAAAGCTAGAAAGATAACCAAATTAGTGCCACATAATGTGCAAGGGAGAAAGTCACTGAAGACTTCAGTGTCATGACCAGAGCTAAGCATAACAGAGATAGTTCTAGTGGTGGTGGTTGTTCAGTTGTGTTCAATCCTTCACAAGTCTGTGGACCGTACTGTCTGTGGGCTTTGATAGATAGGGATATTTTCTACATAAGACCATAGAGTGTTTTACCATTTCCTTCTCCAGTGGATTAAGGTAAATTGCCCAGGGTCACATAGCTAGTAAATGTGAGGCCAGGTTTGGACCCCATTCCTCTTTACCAGCACTTTGTCCACAAAGCTTTATAGCCATTCCCTAGTGATGGTAGGAAGGACCAAAGAGTTGTTAATAAGAACCATGGCCAAAGAGAAGAGGGGGAGATAGAATGTGACAGATAGTTGGGGGATGGGTTGTTCCAGTGAACAGGACTTGATGACTGACAGGACATGAGTGGTGAAAGAAATAGAAGCGTTGAAGTTACTACCAAAGCCTTGAATATCGGAGTCAGACCAAATGACTCTGCCACAAAAAGAGAGTGAGGACAGACAAGGGGTCAGGCTTGGGACAAAATATAATAAGCCAAGTTCTAAGTATGTCAAGTTTCAAGTACTGGTAAAACATCCAAGAAGAGATGTTAAGTAGGCAGACTAATTAAGCAAAGAACAGTCTGAATTAAGAGCTCAAATTATAACCTTTTTAAAGAAATACAGTTTGGTTAAAGTCAAATACATATAAGGAGAGTCCGCTTGTCTTCCTTAAAAAGTATTGCCGAATAGAGGTCTGGGGGTAGGAGTGGCCGGGGAATGAAGTGCTGTTGTAACAAGGGAAGGAAGATGTCTATGTAATTAACAATATCCCTTTCTGTGAACGTGATTTTTATCCCCAAAGCCTTAAAAACAGCTTGGCCTCTTAAACAGATCAACACCATTTTGCATCGGTAATGTAAAGGTAAATCTCAGGCTTTAAGAAATTTTCTGGGAGAATTTAAGTGCTATTTCCGACTGGTAGAAATTGGTGGCCATTTCCAGGGCTTGTCCTAGCTCTGTAGTCCTTACCTAAACATAGATAACAGGCAGATTTGCTGTTGATGTTTAAAACATAATATCACCACACTGGTGACATAACATTAACTGGACTGAGGGAGGACATTGTGTAGCATGATCTTACTTCACTGGAGGGTCATTAATAAAGTAGTCTTGTACCTCTAGCGTCCATTGGCGAACCATTTTCCACGTGGTAATGCTTCACTGACTATAGTTATCGAACACAAACTGTGACGTACAAGAAGTATCTGAGTTAAATTTGTAAAACATCATGTCAGACCCTTTCTAGTCCCCATATCCCCTGGTGATCCAAGGTTGGGGTCTGAAAAATAGAACAGAAGAGAAGAGAAGAAGCAGACACCAACTTGCCACAGATACACGTAGAGTGAAGAACATATTTTTGTTTAAAAGAGAGACAGTTGAGAAACAGTCATTTGATCCCTGCTGCTTGAGGGACAGTAGGGAAAGAAAGGTATTTTTGTGATCACTCCTCGGCGATCCCTCTGCGGCTTGGTTCCTACAGTCACAACAAAAACCTAGACTATAATAATAACATTGCAATAGACCGGAGAGATGTTGCAAGCATTATGCACAGTTGTACCTAACGTTCCCATTCCTTTTGATTACTTCCAGACCCGTGACATTTAGATTGCTACATATTTTATCTAACCTCAAAGAATTCCCCCAGCAAATTGCATACATCTAATAATTATGTGATGACAGAGAGAGGGAGAGAGAAGCAATAAAGAATGGTGACTGGTTAATTCTGTTTCGCCTTCTTTCTTCGTGAATATATGGAGAGAGTAGAAGGAGCGCCAGTGTGAAATTTAGGAGGTCTGGGTTCAAGTTCTTCTTTCCGCCCATTCCTGTTGGGATGACTACAGATCTCTTCTCTGAGCCCCACTTTGCTATCTGTAAGATCAGAGGGATGGACGGTCAGATTATCTTCATTGTCCTTTAAAGTTCTGAGGTTCTGTGGTCTTTGAGCCCTTTCAGAAGAATTAGATCATCACCACATTCTGCCTCCTTTGGACAGTCCTTAAGAAAACCTGGTTTAAAAAACTCATTGGCCATCCTCATCACTCCATTTGGGCTTTAAAATTCAAAATTTTTGGTAGGAAATTGCCATTTTATATTTCAATTCAATTCGAGTCCAAGAGGAGGAGATTTGAGAACTTTTCCATGATTACAACTAAAACATTTTTGGTTTTGTTGAGTCACTGACTCCTTGTGATTCCTTTGGGAGTTTTCTTTGGCAGAGATACTGGAGGGATTTACCATTTCCTTCTCCAGCTCATTTGACAGATGAGGAAATGGAGGCAAACAGGGTAAGTGACTTGCCCAGGGTCACACAACTTGGTAATATCTAAGGGCCAGATTCAAACTCACAAAATTGAGTCTTCCTGACTCCAGACCAAGCACACTATTCACTGTGCCACCTAGATGCCCAACTAAACCATACCTGGTTTTGTTTTTGTTTTCCAAGATTCAGCGACTAAATTCAGTAGGTGTTCAGGGCCCATTTGTGCAATAACAAATAATTTGCTTTTCTTCAAACTTCAAGGATTCTAAAGGAGGTGAATGGCTTATGAAAATATCGTTATCCCTATTTTCCAGATGAGGAAATTGGAGCTCAGAGATGTGAATTTACTTGCCCAAGATCACACAGCTATTAAGTTGTCAGAGCTGGGCACAGAGCCCAGAGCTCTTTCCAAATCCAGGGTGCATCCCACTATACCATACTGAAATATCTTGGCAGAATGAAGGTTGATTTTTTTTTCTTTAATTTTTTTTCTGAAGAACATACCTCTGAATTGAATTTTCCTTCCAAAGTCGTTTACATGATATCACTATTCTCCCTACTCCTGCTCCCACCATAGATGTTTAAATTAAACAACTTTAACAGGCAATTAACCATTTGTTGCCCTCATGTTTTCATGCAGGACTTTATTTTATAATGTAGTACAGACTCTGTAGGACTGTAATTTTAAACTGAGTCTGCAAAGAAAGTCTTTTGATAGATCAAGAATTCATGGAGACTCTTTTGATTCTACTGGTTACATTTGTGGGGCTTTCCTTCCCCCCTCCCAGCTGCCACATCCCCACATTGTAAATGGGCTGTGTGGAATACGCTTGCTTTCATTTCTGAGCTGGCAGTATGTTATGAGGATCTTATATATAAATATTTGAATATAGATATATACTTCAGAAAATGCAACCTGAAATTGCCAAGTAGATATTTTTTCAAAAGGTTAACTGATTCTTCTACCCAAATCTTCAGGAAGGAAATTTGTTTAGTAGCTTGAGATTACTTCTGGGACAGCCTGTGTGTGTCTGTAATGAAAGCCGGAATCTCATCTCAGCAGACCTGACCTAGTTGATCATAAGTACACCATTGGGGTGCAGCTCACTTTGGAATTAATAAAATTAATAAAGAAATAGGATGTCCTTGTGAAAATTTGAAGTCAGAAAAGCTCTTACGTTAATAAGAAAAGAAATAGAAGTCTGCTTCTGGCCACCTTCCTAATGCCCAGTTTGTGGATTGAAAATGATTTGCCAGAGAGAATTGCCTTGTTTGCATTTTAAAAAGATTTAAAGAAAAAATGGAAGATAAACCCAGGTGTCGCTATGATAAAGATCAGTATGTATGTCTTATCAGGTGTGTACATTACTTTGGGAAGTGGTATAGGGTTGTAAAAAGAACACTGACTTTGGAATCAGAGACCCTGGGTTCAAATCTTCTACTAAGTCTTCTACTTAGCTATGTAACTTTGGGCAACTCACTTAACCTCTCTGGACTTCAGTCTCTCCATCTATAAATGAGAATGATGAGCTCGATGTGCTTTAAATCCAGCTCTAAATCTGTGTTCCTAAGATCAGAGCTGACTGAAATGACCAGTCTCATCATCTAAGAACTTTCAGGGTTCAGCTCTTTCTTTGCAGTGTCCCTGAGACTATATTAGATTTGGGAACTCCTCAAAAATGCAGACTTCTGTTTATCTTCTGGGTACAAAGTATCCTACCTATTTTGTCCCTGACCTCGTTAGCTACCTCGGCTAATTTTTTAAAATTATTTTTATAACGAACTTAATCATCAACTAATGGAAACATTCCAGTATGTAAAGAAGAACAAAAAAGAGAGAATTAAATATGAATCTAAATTTCTGTTGTGTAAGTTTGTTTTTTAAAAGTGTACATTAAATTTTACAAGGTGATGACAAAATTGTCCCTTTTGTGTTCCCTTTTCAACTTCTTTTTGTTTTCATATGAAAATAATCATGCTTCTGTTTTATTGATTTTTTTTAGTTTTATATCTCTATCACATCCCACTAGCATAAGATCCGTCAGTTAGAACAAACATTGTCATGCAAAAAAATCAACACACACTGGCCATGTCTGACAATGCCCATGTCTCATTCACCGTCCCTAGTCCATCGCTGCTGTGCCAAGAGGCAGGAGAACATGTGTCATCATCAGATTTCTAAAATCCATATTGGTCACTGCCTTAATGAGAGTTCTAAAGTCTTTCCAAATTGTTTTCCTTTACATATCTGTGGTCATCTTGGAAATGGTTGAAGGTGCTAAGTGTTGGATGAGGCTCCTTTTCTGTGAGTACTGAACTGGGATTCCCCAAGTGTTCATTTCACCCATAAGAAAGTCCAGCGAGACGAATCTATTTCAGTTGTTCCTCACTGCCGCTGAACTGTAAATAGTGATCGGAAAAGATGAGGCTGAAAACTCCCTCTTTGAGCAATCTAACAACCCTCAAATTTTATGTCTTTTACAGTGATTCTTTAGAATGAAGTTCTTCTGCATATCATTTACTTTTAGACATGATATTATTCTTCCATGTAGACTCAAAGAGGATCCTTTGAACTTCAGAGCTGGCAAGGAAAATTGGCCAAAAAATTCTCTGGTGGAAGATCATTTAGTTGCAAAACCAGCCACATTACACATGGGGAGGTACAAGATCAGTTCTATGTGATTCACCTCGTGACTCTGGCAGAAGGACTTTCCTTATTGCCTCTAAGTCTTGCTGTTTTCTTCTGTGCTGGCCCATCTTGGCTAGACTCCAATTCAACTGAATTCCCCAAACAGTTACTAAATGCCTTTTATGTGGTAGGCACCGCACCGTACTAGACACTGGGGAAACAAAGACTCCTTGCTCTCAAGGAGTTTTCTGCTGGGAGAATAAGATACATCCAAAGGCAATTAACGTAGAAAAGATAAAAAAGAAATACAGGGTAATGGACAGAGCATGTTAAGAGAGGAATCAGGAAAGGCTTCTTGTAGGAGGTTGTACCTCCTACATGATTTTTGGTACGTTATATTAACCCAACAAAAATGGAGCACCCATAATGTTCAAGGCACATGCTGCCAGAGATACACTGTAAAATATGACAGTCATTATTTACTATTTTGAAGAATATTAATAATTTTATATTCACATTTTATGTGCTTATAAAATGCTTCCACATTATTCTGTGAAGTAGGAATTTCATGCATCATTATCCATAGTTTATGGATAAGACAAGTGACTTGCAGAGAGCACAGTGACTTGCCTGTAGTACAGAGCTCTTCAGTGTCAGGAGTGGCACTCCAGCCCATGTCTCCTGACAGCCAACTGACTCTCCTTATATCATGCTTCTCCTCCACAGGCAGCCTTCTTACTGTCTTTCTGCTCAAAGACGGAGGAGGCTCTCATTGCCTCTTTTTATGGCCATTCTTGGTAGCCATGTGAGTGATTGTAAATTTGGGATCAGGAAACATCTTTCTGGTCTCTTCCTTGGAGATACATTCCCTGCCAAAATTGCCATGGTCTTGTTCACGTGAGAAATAGTAGATTTTTCTAATGGAGACAGGATATTCGCTGTAATGTGAACAGTCTTAGTGCCATGTTTCACACGAGCAATTATCTGAGTGATTATTAATGACTTTCACAGAAGACTGATCTATAAGCTTTGCATTCCAGGAGGCAGAATAGAGAGTGGGATTTTATTTCTGCATCCAAAGGGGTCTTCAGGTACCTTGTAATGTAAATACAGGCATCGATGTGCTTCCCCATCCTTACGGGATGCTGTTTTCTCATTGGCACATTAGGCATTATGCCAAGGGATTAAGGGGGAAAAGGGATGTACTTTTATTTTTTAGAGCCACTGTTTGATTTATTGGATAAAAACTCTAATAAAAAATCTCATTGATAGGGTGGCCCCAAAGTCTTAATGTTACTAAAACTGAAGACTACACTATGAATTTTGAGACGCCATAATTATCAGAAAACATTTATTAAACATCTCTTGTGAGTCAGGAACTATACAAGTACCAAGAAGACCAAAAAAACAAAAAACAAAAAAATCATGCATACCCTCAGGAGAAACAACTTCATTCTCTATAAGGAAGGTAAACACAATATGAGGAGCTGGCATTTAAGCTGAGTTGTGAAGGACTATTCATCAAGAATGGGACGATATATGAGGCAGGGTCACAGTATTTGGCACATAGTAGATGCTTAATGTTGAGTAATTGATTGAGCAGTGTCCTCTTTTCTTTTTTTCTGTCATGAAAGGATAAAATTTTCAACCGCCCAACATAAGCTTCTTGAGATTTTTTTTAATTGAAAATCAGAGGCAGAAATTTGAAGTGTCTGTAGGAGAATTTGGAGTCAGGAAGTACAAGATTCAAGTCCTACCTCTTTCTATCACTATATGTGTGACCATAGACAAGTCACTTGCCTCTGAGCCTCCTTTCCCCCAGCTATAAAATAATAACTACAAACAGTAATTATAGTGAGCATCTACATAGCTCTTTAAGGTTTACAAAAGGCTTTACAAACATCCTCATTTTACTCTAACAACCCTGGGAGGTAGGCACTCTTATTAGCCCCAATTTTAGAGATGAGAAAATCTGGGCAGACAGTGGTTAAGAGACTTGCCCAGTGTCACACAACTAGTAAGCATGTGAGCTAGTAAGCAGTAAATTTGAACTCAGAACTTTCTGACTCCAAGTCCAGTTCTACTGTACCTGCCTAGCTGCTCACGGTGTTAATAACTGTGAAGAGAATTCTCTTGACAGAAAAAGTTACTTGAGAGACAGACTGGCCTCTTTGGACTAGATGACCTCTAAATACCCTTCCAGAACTAAATCTATGATGGCATGGTGGATAGATGATCTTTGTCCTACAATCTCATTTTCAGAGGTTTTATAGAATTTACAGATTTCACAGAATCTGTAATTTTACAAGAAAGCAAGAAGGATTATCCCATCACTGACTCAAGACAGAATTTACAGTTAGAAAAGGGCCTCCACCAAAGGATCTACTAACTAGAAGTGCCAAGGTCCTGGAAGGACCTTCATCTGGCCCTGTGTGTGGAACCACAGATGAAAACAACATTCTCTGGCAGTATAAATAGAAGTCTTGTAAAATTATATTCGTCTTTCCCTTTCCTATAGAAACAAAGACTCTTCAAGGAACTCAAATTTTATTAAAGAAAAATATTAAACAGTGCATGTCAGCAAATATTTGCTCCTTTTCTATGTAGACAGACAACCCTGTCCATTCAAGCACAGGGGTCAGTGTGTTAAGACAGTTTGAGTGCCAGACTTGGGGTCGAAAGGTCTGAGTTTGAATCCTGCTGCACACATTCACTAATTGTGCGATTGCTATCTTGGCAGCCTTAATTTCCCTCTCTATAAGATGGAGCTAATGGTCATTGAGGCCCTTGTATCAAGTGACATAATTTGGGTAAATTACTTTGCTGACTTCATATTTCGGTTGTTATTGCACGTTTTATTCTCATGTGTACCTTTCCATGTGAGGCTAGCAACTGGATCTGTGATTTCACTGGTATGGAGAACATGGAAGAAGGAAACTTCTCCTGCCAATACATGTTGACTCCCTGCTTGGCAGCCTATTCTTTGGAGCTGCCCAGGTTCGCCTGGTACATATGTGGCAGGGGCAGAGTTAGGGCTCAGATCTTTGGCTCCAAAGTTGATTCTGTTTACTACTTTGTGGATTCCTCTTTTCCACATAAGACCACAGGGTAGAAGACTTGGAAAAGCTGAAAGAGACTTTGGAGATCATCTAGTCCAATTCACTCATGTTACAGATGGGGAAACTGAGGCCCACAAAGGTGAAATGACTTTATTTGCCTGTGTCTCACATAGCTCATGTGAAAATAATCTTCATAGCAACCTTATTGGTATCATGATTACCCGTCCTCTTTTTCCTTTCTTCAGGTAAACCTAGAAATATTTGTTAGGTGAATGGTCAAGGTAGTAAAGTAAGTTAATGAGCCAGGACTAAAGCCCAGGTCAGTATATAGACCGTATAGACCAGCCTGGGCCATTTTCTCCTTCATCACTGTCTCTTTGGTATGCACTAACGACTAAGGACTGAGTGAAGGCCCCACCAGTGCCTGCTTCCTCAAGGCATTCATTCTGCCTGTTATGAGTCAATACCTATTTGTAGATAATAAATCCATCAAATTAAAGACAACATGGAATTCTGTGTTTTACTGGGATCTGCTCCACATATGTCCGTTTTCCTTATGCTCTCTTTGAACAAAACACAGTAAAATCTATTGTAGAGCTTTCCAGCGTGATAGCGCTTTGATAGACACTGAGTGACCTAATATACACACTGTAGTGTACTCTAATCTGTGGTCTCCCAGCTCCCACTCGGCAGGAATCCTGAGATGTTGATGGAAGCCCATGATTTAGCAGAGCAGCTGGTGTGCCCTTTGACCCCTCACACTGGTTCTGACAGCTGCCTGCCATGTGCAGCAAGAACCTCACAGGCTGAAATCCCAGTTGGAAGGTAGAGGTTTGGGGATAAACAGGCAAGGCTGATCTGGCTACTACTTTTTAAATAAACATATATTTTGTTAAATGCAGACTTTTCCATAGAGAAATCCTACCGAAGAAAAACTTTTCAGTCCAATGTCAGAAATAAACATTAAAGAACCAAATACCCTCTTTCTTTAAAAAGTCAAACAAAAACAATAATGAGGAAAATGATAAAACAATCCCCCCCAGCATCCATACTGATCTGACTTCCCTGCCCTTTAAAGTGACTTCATCTCACTTCCCAGTTCCCAGGTTTTTCACTTGGAAAAAAACACTAGACTTCATCAGCAGAGTGTTCTAGCAATTCCTTGGCTAGCTACAAAACTCGTATTTCAGTTTTAAATTTAATCCACTCTGCTCTTTTATCAGACTTTTCTCCAGGTGGAGAGAAATGGAAAGAAGCATTTAAGTCATAACCGTAGTCCTAAATAGAAAGTTGGCTTTTAAAAAAAAGCCCTATTATAGACCCAAATGCTGGGCTACATTATACTTAGAATTCATTCTCTGCACACCAAGTACTCGGAGTTATCATGGCTAATGTTTTCCTGCTGAGCCGCCATCATCTTTTGTCTAGCTGGCATGGAATTAAATTGATAGACCTTCCACATTTGGATAGAGGTCATTATCCTGTCGCCTGCTTGCATTGCTTATACTGAGCAGGTTAACTGCTTGAGGTCTTTTATCTTGATAAATGTTCCACTGACACTCACTCCATGATGAGTTGAGCTGTTCCTTAGAGGTCAAATACAGTGGGATTAGGAATGCTAGAGTGTATTTACTGTGTATCCAATGCTCAAATGCAGACACTATGTGTCTATAGCATGCTTGAGCCCCACCTTAGGCACAGACATGATAATGAAAGCATAGTTTTTCAAAAGTCATTGCCTGGAAAGCTTTGCTTTTTCCCCTATCTTTAAAAAGCATATTACTATTGTTCCAATATTGCTCATTAAACATGAGAGAATCCAGATATATTTGATGGAAGCAAGTAGGCATGTCCATAGGATACAGTCCTATGCAATTTGTAAGTTGTTTCAGAAGTGATTTAAAAACACTTTTCCAACTGGCTTCGAGAACTTTAGAAACATTTAATGTATACATTAGACATTTAGAGAAGAGACAATTAATGCATGCAATCAGACAGTTTTTTGTGACTGTAAAAATTTCATGTATCCTTTTTATGTATCCTTTTAGTAAAAAACAACTTTTTCTGTTAAGAAATGCTTCTAAAGATGGCAGACTAGACATGTCTCCTATCTCCATGATCTCTCAAATCAGTCCAAAAAAAAGAAATTATGTGCCAAAGATAAAGTAACCTTAGTTGTCTCCATGGTCTGAGACATCTAGAATCTAAAAGAGGGTTTAAAAAACAACCCAAACCCAGGAACTGACATTTTTTAAACCAGAGTTCACTCAGCACCACTTCCCTACTTCCCACACTGCCAGCAGCATGGCTGCAGTGGCAGACCCAAGGACATGCACATGCTTGCATCAAAACCCAACTCCTGTAACTGTCCCCCTCTCACCCTCCCCCAACCCCACCCCCACTCCCCACCTCTTTCCAGTTCCATGGAAACCCTGGCTGTGGTAATTTGCTCAGGTCTCAACAACCAGCTTGACCAGCTCCTCAGTAGCAAAAACTTGCCAGAGGCAGCAACCCAGAAGCACCAGTGCTGCAAAGCTCTGAACTACCAGTGCCAGAAAAAACAGGGTTCAGCTCAAATCTCACATTCTTCAGGAGTCTTTTCCCAGTCTTATTTCACCACTTGCTCTTGCTATTAGTGCCTTCCCTCCAAGATTACCTTCCACTTACCCTGTGTCTGTCTGTCTCTGTTGCTGTATGTGTGTGCGTGTGTGTGTATGTGTGTGTGTCTTGGATGTACAGTTTTTTTGCATACTGTCTCCCTCATTAGAAGGTGAGCTTCTTGAGGGCAGGAAATGTGCTTTTGCCTTTCTTTATAATTCCAGTGATTAGCTTATAGTAAGCACTTTTAAATGCTTGTTAACTAATAACTACCTCTAAGACCTTGGACACACAATTCATCTTCTTTGACTTAACTCTTCTGTAAAATGAAAGGAGATGTCCTATGATGTCTCTTCCAGCATTATGCCTGTAATTCTGTGATAATGTACTGCTACTAGTTTTAAATATAAAACCTGGATCCTACCTGGAGATCTCACCTATTATTTGAACTAGACTAGGAGGCAATGTAGAGTCTTATGGAACTCTTCAAAAGAGAGGACTTAGAGGGAATGGAATGGAGTCATTCTATGAAAAATTCTGTCCACTTGTACTCTAACTGAAATGTATTGATAGAATATTAGAATCAGAATGGGAGCCCATGTAATGCATTCTGTACACAAAGAGGACTACTGACTACCATTTTCCTGAAATTAAGCATCCAACTTCTTGATGATCTCAAGTGACCACTACTTCTGAAAAGTAACCCATTCCCTTCTTGTTTAGCATTAGTTATTCCTTCTGTCCGGCCTAAATCTGTCTATGAATTCAGCTCTGATTACATGGTTTAAAACTAATGATCACTAAGAGATGGGACAATCAGGGAAGGTTTCATGGAAGACATGGGACTTGATCTGGACTTTGGAGGGAATTTAAAATTCCCTTCAAAGAATAGAGAGACAGCTTTCTGGTAGGAGACCAGCCAATCCGCAGCTGAGGATTTAGTGGATGGAGGTAAAAAAGGGGGTAGGAAGATAGCAGGATTATTTTATAAGACTTTGAAAGCCAAGCTATGAAGTTTGGGCTTTATTTTATAAAGCAGCAGGAATGGCTTTTGATTAGGGGGAGTGAAAACTCAGCTTTAGAGCTCCAAACAACATGGAATTCAAGCCTCAGTCTTTCTCAATCCCTCAACTCAACTGTGGCAATAAAAGCCCAAGTTTTGCCCTTGGTCCAATTGTGAGGCCATACTACAATAAGAAGGAGGAGGAGGAGGAAGAAAGAATTGCTAGGAAATTATTTAAGTACTAAGTGTGGATTGCCAAATGAATCCATAAAATTTGCTTTTCAAAAGCCTTCGAAAAATTAGCTAAGCACTGACCTTTTAAAGATAAACTGAGTATACTCTCACTACCAGGCAGGAGGTAGACCAGGTACACCCTGCTGGCTCATCTCTCGTTTAATTCTGTTTTGTGTTGGCTGCCAAATAAATTTGGTTCTTGAAGAGAAATAACAGCAGCCATGGAAACCAGAAAGAAATGGGAATGGAAGGCTGGTATTGGTTTTGACATGAACTTGTTGAGAACATGGGCCATCATTTCCATAGCCAAAATAAATGTCTGTGATAGGTGTTTGCTTATAGCCTGTGGCCCCGTTGCTTTACCATTTCCTCTCATCTCTAATGTCACTTATTCTTTTTCTTTAACATTTCACTTTTATAGTCAGAGTTACCAAACCTAAATGCACATTGAGAGATTAATCAGAGTGCCAGTAATTAACTGTTTTTATTTTTCATACCATTTAGGCCAAATCATACTGCTTTGAAAAAGTTCTGGAATAAATTGTGCCCTCAAAGGGGAAAGCATGGATGCTCATTACTTGAGCAGAATCTGGGCTTTCCTAGATAGAGAGGTTTACATCTAACAAGCAAACACCAGCTTTGAGATTCACACTGCAAAGCTAGATGCTTAGCTGACTTCTAAGAGGATTTAATCAAGCTACAGGATATATGAATCAAAGCAAAAAAAAATGTAATTAAGAAAAATCTCTTTTCAGTAAGGAAGAAGCAGATTGTTTCCATTAATTTTATGAGGAATTTTGTTTTCATTGGCTAAAGCTTAACCCTGTGAGGGGAGAAGGTTTAATGGAATAGCTCAGAGTTTTATATCACAAATAATGAGCATTCTACAAACATCCCAGCCAGGTTGGCTTTATGTAACTTAATAATACATAAAGATATTAAAAAGTGCCCCCAATGGATCTGTGGTCTTGTTGCTGTGGTTATTTCCTACAAACATGAAGCTCTAAGGCAAGATTTGAACCCAGACCTTCCAGATACTACTTCCAGTGTAGAGTGACATCACAACACTGACAGTATAATTGGACGAAGAAAAAAAAACATGATCTAGTCACATAGTGGGGGTTAATCAGTGGATAGCCCATGGACTTCACTGGTATCCATGTAACTAGGTAGCTAGATAGTGCTGTGGATAGAGTGCTGGGCCTGGAGTCAGAAAGACCTGAGTTCAGATTTGACCCTTAGACCCTTAACTAGCTGTGTGACCGTGGGTAAGTCACTTAACCTCTGACTGCCTCAGCTTCCTCATCTGTAAAATGCGGGGTCATAATAGCACATACCTCCCAGGGTTGTTGTGAGCATCAAATGATGTAATATTTGTAGAGCACAATACCTAGAGCATAGTAAGTACTATATGAATGTTAACTACTAATATTTTATCATTCTTCACATAATCTAAAGAGAGCACAAGTATGAGTTTCATCATACTGGTTGGATGTTAAACAGAACTGAGTTAAAAACACTGTGATCCAACATGACTAATGTGGAGATGTGTTTAACATGATTGTACGTGTATAACTTGGATCAGATTACTTGATGTGTTGAGGAGGGGCAGGAGGAAAGGGAAAGAGGGAGAAAAGTGTGGAACTCAAAGTCTTACAAAAATGAATGTTGAAAACTATCTTTGCGTATAGTTGGAACAAATAAAATACTATTAAGTGAAAAAAAATATACTATGATCTTAAATTGGGTCTATACAAATAAAATGGAATGCAGAATCAAGATAACTGAATATTTCTACTACCTGAATTCTCCAGATATCCTGCCTACAACCATTTACAAGATATTTCCTTAAACATAAATTCTAAGCCAAACTCATTATTTTATGGCCAAATCCACTCCCCCTTCTATTCCACCTGTCACTGACACCACCATTCTTCCTGTTCCTTCTCAGATCCTTGGGTTCACCTTTTACTCAACCCTATCCCAGAACCGTTCCTTATGTCTATCTCAGATCCATCTCCCTGCCATTGCCTAATCCAGATCCTCAGAATCACATCCCCACAGTATAACAGCCTACTCATTTATCATTATGGTTTCAGACTACCTCTCCACTATTCTGTACAACAATACCAGTCTAATTTTCCTTAAACAATGGCCATGGTAGTGAATATTCAATTTGTAAACATTTCTTAGGTGCCTACTATATGCCAGGCCATGTGCAAAGTGCTGGGGATACAAAAGGAGGCTAAAGACAGTCCCGGCCCTCAGGGCTTACAGTGTAATGGTGGGAAACAACATGCAAAAGAAAATACACAGAGTCAAACAACTATGTAAGGGTAAAATAGGCACTGGAGTTTAGAGGAGTGGGGAAGAGTTCCTGTAGAAGCTTGGATTTTAGTTGGGAGGCCAGTAGACAGAGTAAATGAGGGAGATGTTCCAGGAATGGGGGACAACCAAAGAAAATGCTTAGAGCTGAGAGATATGGAGGGTCTTGTTCCTTGGAATAGACAGGACGTATGTTTCACTGAATATCATGTTGGGGCTTGGAGTACAGAAGTCCTCAGTTCTCAAATCTTGCCTCATATAATCATGGACAAGTGCCACTTTCCTGATCTCTAAATTGAGGATAATATTACCTGTAGTACCTGTTTCACAGAGTTCTTGTGTGAAGCTCTGAGATAATATACAGGGTGTCCCAAAAGTCTTAGTACAGATTTAAACTTACTAGGTTAATATAAAGGGACACCCTTCACTTAGAGCACTTTGCAATCTTAGAAGCATTATATTTTGGGATTAGATTAGATTTGGATTGGATTGGAAGCATTATATAGCCATTTAGTAAACTCCAGTGAGGAAGCTATCTCTACCAAAGGCAGATCAACACCTGCTCTGCAAATTAGAGACTTAAAGATTGTCCTGGGGCACTGAAAGGTTAAATAAATCACTTGACCCAGATATTCTGACTCTATCCACTGTACCAAGTTTGGATTTACAAGCAAATCATTTTAACTTGGGATTCCATTTCTGTAAAGTTGAGGGTTGCCTTGGAATTGTGGGAAATGAGCAGATCATAATGAGTTCAGATGATGACCATGGTTCCCCTAGGTGTCGGTCATTTGGTCTTCTTTGGTTTTACAACTTATATTAGACTGTAGTGCATCCGTGTGTTTTTACTAATAGTCATGCTTCACATTCAACTGAAATAATTTTTGTCATGTAGCCTTCAGATTTTTTTCTTTCCTCCTTAGCAATAGTATCAGTGTTAATGATCTTTACAGATTATGTTGCCATTTTAAAAGAATCACAGAAACCATTTGGTTTAGATAAATGATATCAACCATGAAGTTTTTTCTTCCCCTTTCCTTTCTTGTTCAGTCAGATTTATAGAAGTTTTACGAAGCTTTAAACAACAGCCAACTAACCAGCTATACCAATTGGCACACCATTAATACCAAATAATACCAATTAAATGTAAATTTTTATTGTAAATCTCTAGTATTCTATTCGTCATGGGGTTATGGGGCCCTAGCAGTGGCTGTTCTGGCTTACTTTGGATCTGTGATTTCATCCATGTGTCTGTCCCTTCTACTGTTACAGAGATGCAGACCCCTCGTGGCCTCTCATCTTGGGCAGTTTTCCATGAACCCGTGCCAACATACTGGAGCCCAACCTAGTACCCAGGCTGCCCGTCTGGCATCTCTCATTCTTGCTCCATCACCACGCCACCTTTTTTTCCCTCCCTGTCTTACTTCATTGCTATCAGGTTGAAACATATTAATGCCCAGGATTACTTGTAATTTTCATTCTTCTGGGAGCAGCGTGCCAAAAGGCAGCATGAAGGAATACAAAAAAATGCTAGATTTGTATTCAAAGGACCTCAGTTCAAAATCTGACTTTACTATTTCCTACCTATATCAGCTTGGGCAGGTCTCTGGGCCTAACTTAGTTCCCTTGTCAAGTTAAGGGGGTTAAGCCACAAGACCCCTAAGATTTCTTTCAGCTCTAACTCTATAATCCATTGACTCTATGAGTTGTAACCCTTCAAAAGTAAGAGGAGAATTTTTGTTCAATTGTTTTTCAGTCTTGTCTGACTCTTGGTGACCCATTTTGGATTTTCTTGGCAAGATACTGGGATGGTTTGCCATTTCCTTCTCCAGCTTATTTTATAGAAGAGGAAACCAAGGCAAACACGGTTAAGTGACTTGCCCAGGGTCACATAGCTCATGAGTGTCTGAGGCCAGATTTGAGCTCAGGAAGATGAATGTTCCTAACTGCAGGCCTTGTACTCTATCCATTGTGTCACCTAGCTTTCCTGAAAGAACTCTAGAGTTCCTCAAATATAAGCTGAGCATGTCCTCCAACATAGTTCCAGTTATCATCCAATCTAGTGCCTGTTAAAGTTGGGTTTATTGATGAACTACTTACTGCCTCTGCAGACTACTTGTCTGCATGTTTCCTACTCTTCCCTTTTCTGCAGTGGATGATTAGACTTTTCTATGTTAGATGATGACTTTATATAGTATTCATGGCTCACTGCAAAGACTATGATGTCATCTGCAGATAGAACCCGGTTGGAGATGCTCACCATCAGTACTTGTTAAACATCACATTAAAATGTGTGCAGTCTCCAAAAACACTGGATTTCTCAACACTGAAATGCTTTTAAATCTAAACCTTTCAGAATTTAACATGTTGATCAAGCTTTGGTTGGTTCTCACCTTTCCCACATCATTTTAGACCACATCATAAGAAGTTCAGGATGCCCCAAGATTAAATTTGCAACTACCAAGAAAATCCCAAATCTTTCATTTTAGCCATAAAAAAAAAAAATAAGCTGTTTTTGTTTCTAATGCCCGGAGGAAGATGTGAAAGCAGAAACAAATGCCACCAGACTAGCAGATATGGTCAATACCATCATCAAGTTCTTGTTGGTTCCTTTGAAGTCTGAAGGGAGCTTAGAGAGTGTCGGTGGGACTGTCTTCTTACCTGTCTGACTTTGGACTCAGTTTCTCCCCTTTGAGAACAGAGAGCTAGCCTCAAAGTCAAAGCCTTTGACATGCTGTGCCTGAATATCTGTAGAAGTTACCTAACCTCTCGGGTCTCTGGACAAATTTATAACACTAGAAATTCCAGAAAAGTGCTAGCCTGCTTTGGGAGAAGTTTCCTTCCCATGAAGTCCCTGAGAGTGATGAAATTCCAGGCCCATTCTCCATTCTCTTCATTTCTTTGTAGTTATACTGTTTCCTTATATGGTCCTGTGGCTTTTGTCATTTTTTTCTGCCAGAGAAATTATTACTGAGGGGCTTGAATAATGTAAGTAGCATCAAATGACTTAGATTTTATGACAATTGGTCCTATTTTTCCTAATTTTCTTCTACTCTGGCTTAGTACCCTGTCACTTTGTGGAAACTATATTCTAAGTACTTTGTGTTGCCATAAGATCTACATCTGCCCCTGTAGGATCCATCTTCAAAATAAAACACAAGCCCACTGTATCATTAGTTGGCCTGTGTCGTTGGTAAGTATCTCTAATTGTTGAAAAGCTGTTCCTTAGATTGGACCAGAGTCTGCTTCTCTGTCGTAGATCATTGCTCTGCTTTAAAGGACAATCCTTCAGATGTCCAAAGACATTTAACATCTCTCTCCTCAGTCTCCTCTAGACTAAACAGTAACTCCTACTTTTCTGTTACATCATGATTTCCAGACCATACTGTACATATGTACTGCTATGTAATTTGTCCTTTGTTCTCAAAAAGGACCATGACACCAGGAAGGAGATGTCATGACTTGAAAGTGAATTGGATTTAAGTGAGGGAGGACTGTGCAAAGTCATCTGGGTCCAGTGGCAAAATATAGATCAGGACAACTGGAGATGGCCCCAGTTGCAGTGGAGGCCTTGGCCTTTTTAAGCTAGAGAAATAAATGTATCTCTCTTTTTTATGGACATGTATTTTTCCCTAGAAATGGACTGGTCGTCGTGCTTTTTAAAAATAAGATCCTACAAGAAGAATCTTGGAACTGTGGTATACAGACTGTTTATCTCAAAGTCTGAAATAATTGATATAAGAAGTATGTACAAACTCGGTTCCTGAAACTCTAGAGATTGGTAATTAATAAATAAAAGAGTTTCTTCCCTTTTTATGGCTCATGTCCTTGCTCACTGAGCAAGGTGTCTCATGCTGAGCAGTTGAAACTAAGAATTGTGATGGGAAGAAAAAATAAAGCAGCTGCTAGAAGTTGATTTTACTTGGCCTTTTTTTTTCCATATAAGCTGTACTTTGCACGACAGGCATCATCTTTAGTTGTCGTTGCTTAAAAGTACATTGTCGTGTGGGTGTTGGATTGGGTTGGGTTTTATTTTTCTCCTCTGAAAATATGAGGCAACCTGAATCACCAGGCTTTTCTTTTTCCAACATGATCTAAGTGCGAAAAATCAAAAACTTTGCAGATGATTGGTGGGGCATCCTCTTTGGTGATGTGTGTTTGGAGTGTGATGTTAATGCCAGCAGACTGGAAAACAAACAAAATAATTCAGACAAGCCATGACTGTTGTTTTTGGTAAGTTTGAAGAGGAAATCTGTGCTTGCTTACCAATCAATAGTCTGGGGTGGTTTAGGTGTGGTCCTGCCTGAAGGCAGAGGCAGAGCTGGTATGACCTCTTACTTCTGTTGTTTTCTCATCTTGGAAGGAATTTATTGAGGGGTGGGGATGGTGAGGGGTGGGGGTGGGGAATGGGTAAGAGTGCAGGAATGCTGTGGTATTGACTTGGGTGTGATGATCTGGACTCAGTTCTGTACCTTGGTAATGCTCTTCTAGGCTATTGAAGTGAACCCTAAAAAATTCCGAGATCTTCTTTTATCCATAGGACTCTTGAGTACCATCTGCTGCCAAAACTTGTTTAGTGTCTTCTAATGTAACTGTGCAGTGGGAGATGACCCCATTTCTTTCCACTGCCACTAAACTGCCAAGCTTTCAGCACTTCGTTTTTTTTCTAACTGGAACAAGTCGGTTGTCACCTTTCCAATGAACTGGAACTCTGGGCCCAAGAGGATATGTAACCAGTGTGATCCAAAGCTTGAGTACAGTGACCAAATCTTCCTTTAGAACTTTAAAACATTTGTTGTTAAAAATTGTAAGTGGTGTTACAGCATTTTGACAATGGTTGAAGCTTATGTATTCTTCTAAGACAACTACTTATTTGAGAGAGAAAAGGGAAATGAAAACATAAAGTTAGTAAATGGTACTACCTTGTTTTTCTTTTACTTTAAAGTAAATTAAAGTGTTCATAACTTTGAAGTTAATCATAGAACGTCAGAGTGGAAAAAGTCCTCCATAGTCCAACCTTCACTAGAGTACGAATTCCATCTTCAGCGTTCGATGTACAATCAAATGATTCTTCATGGGTTTGATTCTTGATGCCTCTGGTTCTTGATTTACCCATTCTTTCCCCTGATCCTGTGTATTTGGGCTTGCAGTCCCAGCACCCTGCTGAAACTTTTTCCCCTGAAGATCACTAATGACCCTCTAATTACCTTTATATTTTTTGGTTTTGTTTTTGACCTTCACCCCCTTGATGTTTCATCTGCCTTTAGCACAGTTGACCAGCTCTTACTGCTCAATGCTGAACACACTAGTTCTTAGCCCAAGGCCTGGCACATAGTAATCATTTCATAAATTTTTTTAATTGGTTGAATACTCTGACTTCCTTTAGCTTCAGAGACATCACATTCTCTCAATTCTCCTGTCTTCACTAATTCCTACATCTCTTTCCAGTTCTTTGATGTGTTTCCCATAGGTCTCTCCTTGGCATTTCTTCATTTCCTTCTCCACAATATACTGTTGTCTAAGTACCCATGATATCTTTCTGATGCATGAAAATTCAGATTTCCCCATGGGTTAAGCTTTAGAAATTTAGACACTAATAAAAAAAGTTTTGATTCTAGGCCATAGTTTGTCCACTACAAAACAGACTTTTCTGTGTAGGTACAAGGAAAGTTTATTACCAGTAATGTGCCCTTTGGTACTTTTTAAGTAGGTAAAATGGTTACCATTAGAGAATATGTATTCGTACCTGGAGTCTACAGAAAAGCAGCCAAAGAATTCACCTCCATGAAATTGCCTTTGACCAAATGTTTTGGTCTTTCTGATCCAGTCTTTAACTAACTCGATAACAGTAAGTCACATTGATATAACATATTATGATTATAAAGTCATTTTCACATATGCCCTTCATAGCAGCCTTGTAAGATAAGTTTTTCATTATTCTCTCCATTTATATGAAGAAACTGAGACAGAGAAAAGTTAAGTGCCTTGGTAAAGTTCAAATATATTAAATGGTGCAGCTAGGTCTAGAATCCAGGACTTCTGATTTGAAGAACTACCTTTCCCATTATTCTATGCACTGGGTTTTTTAACGATGGAGTCAAGATTGGTACTCCATTACCATTTGTGTAAAGCTGCCACAATCACCATATATAATGTGTCAGGTTGCAAAGAAACATCTATCATGTATGGATGAAATTTATGGAAGAGATTATCATATGTTTTATGATTTATAAATCACAGAATGAATGAATGAAGAATAAATGAATTAATGATTGGAAGGAAGGATAGATGAATGAATGAAGTATTTATTTAGTGTTTACTGTAGCTAGGCACTGTGCTAACTTGGGCCACGGGTGTTCTCTAAAGCAAGTTAGCAAGCAAGATCTTTCCCTCTAGGAGCGTGCTTACACTGTAGTGAGGGAAGTAAGCACATGAAATAGGGAAGTAGAAAGTATGGGGACTGGGTGGGTATGTCTGTATGGAAATGTCCAGGAAGGAGCTTGGAGGCCTGGTTTCAAACAAGCTATCAGAGTCCCAGGAGCAGAATCCAGACCCCAGTGAGGAGAATGTCAAAGCTGGAATCCAATCTCACTTCACAGATGAGGAAACTGAGTGAAATAATTTGTCCAAGGTCCCAGAGCTGTTGTGTGGTGTGATGAGGACCCTGGTCCCAGAGCTAGTGCTGTTTTCTCCATACAAGGCTGTCTCTCATCGTTATCCTCATCAAACACATCAGAACTGGAAAGAAGAACAATAAGCATTAAGTTTAGAGCCTGCTGTTAAGGCTGCTCGTGTATGAAGTATTATGATGGAGCAGCGATCCATTATTGAGAAAGACACACCGAGTAACCGATTCTTATTCCAGAGGAATTATAGTAAAATGACACAGCATTGACATCAGATGGCCCCCTTAGAGATTTCTTCCCTCTGCTTTACTATCTGCCTCAAATAGGACTCAAATAGGGTTGCAGGAAAAAGTATGAAATTTGGGGTCATTATTTTAGTAGTCATTGAATCCAACTCCTCCATTTTCCAGGTGAGGTAGGGTAGTTAAGAGTTTGCCTTCGTTGTCCCTCTCATTTTTAACTGGCTCCATCTTCCCTCCTCCAAGTCTACTTGTCTTGGATAATTACCATCACTCAGGGCTTGGTGCTGCTTTGTTTCCTCTTTCCCACCTAGAAGTTCCTGTTATCTCATTCACCATATGTAGCATAGGACCAATTGTAATACCTAAGATGTCTTCACTGCCATCCCCTTGGTGATTTCCAATCTAGAACATCTACCTGTTAGTCATTCTAAAACTAATGCACTTAGAACGAAGGCATTCATCTCTTCACTACCACTATGAACCTTTCTTTTGAAATCCAGTCACATATTTGAACTCAAGAGAGCTATATATATTACAATACTCCTTTTTCTAGACTTCTCTGTCAATCTTCATGTCACTGCTTCATGGAAAAATCACAACTCATTATTGCCCATGGTAGATTGCAAAGTGGACCTCAGCTCATCCACCATATCAAGGTAGATGAGGTAGAGCATAGTCCACCCCACTAAAAAGGAAATTCATGGGGAATGGAGTTTTGAAAAAGAAGTCATTAAAGAGTAACTTTGCATAGAAGTAGATGAGAATTTCCTCCTGCACACAGGTTCTTAACCTGGGCCCATAGACCCATGGGCTCTGTGAATAGATATCAGGGGGTCCATAAAATCAGATGGAAACAACATTACAACTTTATTTTCACTAACCATTGGTTTACTTTGGAAGAATTTTATTTTATACATTTAAAACCATTATTTTAAGAAGCATTTCATAGGCTCCACCAGACTGCCCAAAGCATTCGTGACGTGAGGATTTGGTGATGGGGGAAGTAGGAGGCTGGCCCCCTTCTCTAACTGCACTAACATATTCTTGACCATTCTTGGTGTTGAACAGTGGTAATGCTGCTATGACTCACTGTTTAAAGCCAGCAGTGTGTTTTAACACACAATACCAAACTGGTTAGTGCCATTTTTATAAGGGCTTCGAAAGTTATAACCACACTAATCCCTGTAATCTCTACTTATGAGGCAGCTCATACATTGAATGCAATGGGTAATTTAAAGGTAAACAAACATACCTGCTACCAGGCAGCTAGGTGGCCTAGTGGGCAGAGCACTGAACTTGAAATCAGAAGACTCATCTTCATGAGTTCAAATCTAGCCTCAGACACCTATGCGTGTCCCTGGGCAAGCCACTTAACTCTATTGGCCTCAGTTTCCTCATCTGTTAAATGAGATGGAGAAGGAAATGGCAAACCACTGTAACATCTTTGCCAAGAAAATCTTAAATGGAGTCATGAAGAGTCAGACACAACTGAAAACATCTTCCACCAACAAGACATATCAGTAGCCTAAAAGGTCAGAACTTCCAAGTTAAATGTTCAGAACAAGCTTTGCAAGTATCTATTTGTACATTTGTGTAGATTTGTAGATTCCCCCCCCCCCACTAAAAAGTGTATGCTCCTTGTGGATGAAAATGATTTTGTTTTTGTCTTTGTATCTCCAGTCAGCTAACTGAGTTAATTGTTGAGTTAATTGAATTTGCATAAAATGAGATGAGATACAGAAAGTCATTTTAGAAAGAGCACTTGCTCTGGAGTCAAAGAATCCTGGTTCAAATCCAACCCTGGAGGTTACTATGTGACAGCCTTGGATAAGTCCTTTAATCTCTTCTTGACTTCGATGGCTCCTGAGGCCTCTTTTAATTCTAGATCCATGACACTGTCACAAGGTTTTGGGTTTTTTTAATCCACTTCAGTCCAGAGTTTTTATTTATCGGTTTGCTCATTCATACAGATGCCCAGGCCCAGTGAAATTGTATCATCCTTAAATATTGGAGATATTTTTGATTTTAAAAATTTTCTGGCTTCAGAAAGTTTTACCATTCTTCATTTTTCCTTATGTATCATTTTCTTCTTTTTTATATCACCAGGAGAGTGAGGTTGCAAACTTCTGAATAAAACTGAACCAAGAAAACATATAGGAGCTGATCACTTAGATGTGGCCCAGGAATGAAGAATCTGTATATACTTCAGGATCCTGAGCAATAATACCTAGTCAGGCTTTAATTTGGGGAAATCCATCCTGAATGGATTCCCATTCCCCTCAGATCTCTTCATGAAAGTCAGCATGAGCTGCTAGCGGTTGCTCTGATTATGGAGCGCTTAGGAATTGGTTTATGGGATTTTTAGTTTGTTTCTTTACCATAATCAGAAAATAGAATGCAGGCATTGTAACCTTAGGATTTTTTTCCTGTGGTTTATTTAAATAGGTAGTACTTGGGAAGTGATATATAAGGAAGGTAGAAAGGTCAAAATCCTATTTAATTTAATTAACTTGTGCTTACTTGGAAGCCCACCGAGGCAGTGCAAAGGTGTGCTGCAGAGAAAACCAAATCTCAATGAGATCCTGGGAAAGAACAGGCCCCCTTTGATGAAGGCTTTCCTAGCCTTGGTATTGTATCATTTTAATTATTTGAATAAGCCGTTCCAGGCTTTACATTTAATATTGCATGGTACTTCAAAAGCAAGAGTACATAAGACTTGATGTTTACAAGGAAAACTTATTCTTGAGACCTGAAAAGAAGAAAGTTACAATTCTTTTGATTACTGTTGTAACAATTATGTCTTAGAGTATAATGTGTGTTACACTGAAAAGAATCCCACCTCTGGCATAAACTACCCCAGATATTAAACTGATGGTAATGTTAATGATTGTGTCTAAGGCTTCTGGCTTAGAGAACTGCTGCTTATTTTTTCTAAGAAATTCATAAATCACAATTAATATATAGCATTTTTCACAGTTATGCACACTAAAACTACACAATGCCTCATCTCCAATGGGAATTTCAATCAGCCTGAACTGATAATAGTGAAAACAGCAAGATATGTTCAGTCAGGCCTTTCAAATAAATGTTTTCATTTGATGTAACCTGTCACTTAAAGTTTTCAATTCTATTTTTTTTTAATCAAGTCCTTTGCTTTGGATTGATACTTAAAATATGAAAAATTGTTGCAGTTAGTGGTTTGTTTATCCAGATGGACGTGACCAAATAATAGCTTTCAACTTGAAGGATTTTGGCGATCTAGGATATGCCTCTAATTATGTCCCTTCTGTTGAGCGGGGGACGGGAGAACCTTGCAGATCTTAACACTTTTTAATTGATATCCTTTTTCTGGACTCAACAGTGTGGTCTCTTGTTGTAGGAGATGAGGTATATAGAGAATTTAGATAATCTAAGGTAGAAATTGGTTACAAAAAAATAAGTTTTCATGAGTTTGATGCTTTTTAATATTCCATGCCTGGTGACCTCCCATTTGCCCCTAAAGTTCCACAGCAAAAATCTTAGCTATAACCTAAGAGTAAATAGTGAACATTGATTTCAGATTATTGTATAAGAATTTATTGTTCTATCAAAACTGAACCCTGTTTAAACACCCTGAAAAGAGTTAGATAATTGGATGAGCTAAAGTTCTTTCTGCCCTATGACTTTGAAAACTTGGTATTTTGATAAGCGTCCATTCAGAAAATTTTAAATATCCATAATCTACAATTATTCTTAAAGGTCACAATTGTTTTTCTGCTACAGTATGGAACAGAAATATTCTATATGATATCACTAACCAACCCCCTGCCCCTTTCGCCTTCCCATTGATTATGTCTGAATTAGAACTCTGCTGTTCTGATCTCTCTGATCAGAGAGTTTCTCCATTGTAAAATCATTAAACACTTCTCATTAATGATTAGGTGGATGTGAAGTGACCTTTCTTAACTCCATAAAAATAGTTGTAACTAAATGTTAATATATCTGAGCTTTTACTGAAAGCAACTCATGTTTAAAAGCTTACCTATGTACCAGCAAGGTCAGAGTTCATTTTCTCATCTCAGTTTTCAAACTGTTATTTCGAATTAAGCATTTCAAACTGAATACTTGAATGTGTGTGTGCCAGAAAGAATGTTTAATCATTGACTTTTTTATTTGATAGATTTTGAAAGCTCATCTGAGTTTTATTGTTGTTTTTATGCACAACTATCTTCATTTGGGAGGAAATTTTCTGCTCCCTGGGTATTCAGCCCTTAAGCTTTGATCAGGACTTTTCATGGGCTTGATTGCACACTGCAGCAAACTCTGCTTGAGGGTGGGTTGGTTACAAAAGACTTATTTTGTTTACTTATTTGGGTTAGTATTTAATCCAAAATATTCATCCTACCCCTGTAAGGGGAGTGATGTTTCCTTATCAAAGCGACATAGCTGTAGAAATTGCTTCCTGGGTATATTTCACATGAGAATCTATTCATATAGTAACTGAGGGGAGACAAAAGTGCACTTCATTCTCCCTTCCGAGACTGTGGGCAAACTCCCTAGGCAGTTAGGGTAACAAAGGATTATTTAGCTAAGATGCAGGGCTTGATTTTTCAAACTTAATCATACATACACTCTCCATACCACCACTTCCATATGCCACCCATCTGGGTACCCACCTGAATCTCCCACAGTCGAAGAAATGGATTCCTAAGTAAATATCATTCAGCTACATGAGTCTCTGATGCCAAGAAAGCTTCTTTATAAAACGGAGTGGCCAAGATGGTAAAATTTTAATTGAATTTTGGAAAGTAGCAAAATGGGAAAGTGACAATATAGAATCAGACTTCACGCAGGCTCCAGAAGGGATTTATCGAAACCTTTTGCAAGGAAGCCACAGGAAGAAAGCTTTGGCTCTGGAGAGCTGGCATCAAAAGTTTGTTTAGGAGACATTTTCAATTATGGAAATTCTTGTTCAGGGATTATGGGATTTGACCTACCTATCCTAGGTATCTTCGTAGGATATGAATTGTTCTTTTTTTTTCCCTTTCCATTTTCTTTGCTTCTTATTTCCATCCCTACTGACCTGATAATTATTCATCATTTTTACGTCTCATTGCGTTCCAGAGTCCACAATTGTTGGGACATCAAGGATTTGGAACCTGCTAGATATATTCTGAGCAGGAAAAACCCTAAGCATAGAAAGGATGCATTTGGTTTCTTTGAACATATCAGAATCATTTGTTAATGCTCTAATTTCTAAAGTACAGTTGCATTCTATCCAGACAGCCTGAATATTTCTTCTACCTTCACTAGGCAACTGTACAAAACAGAGCCTGAAATAGAAATGAGCTAAGTCGCCCATTAGCCCTATATATATACTCCAGCGAATAGCAGTTCTCATCAAACCGTATGCATGTTTTAGCCGATGGAGGGAAGGCCGATAGCAGATTCAAGTTGGAACTGAAATAGTCACTGCCATATAGCTGAGCATTGACACCACTGAGGAATGAGGGCTGGGGGAGGGGCCAGGGAGGAAGGGGGAGAGGAAAATAGGTTGTGGAATTTTCTTGGTTTCTTTAAAAGAAGAGTTCTTGGGTTTATTTTTTATTCAGTTTAAAAATTTTTTAAAGTAAGGGAGGGAAGGAGATAAAGAGGGAGAAGGGAGGGGGGGTGTTACTAATAGTGAGGAAAATAGACCAGCCAAGGCTTGACTACCTGATCACACTTGAGACCATGAAACAAGTTGTTCTGGGATGTGTGTGTGTGTGTGTGTGTGTGTGTGTGTGTGTGTTTTCCTAGGGCATGCAGACTGCACATATGTGCCCTCAAACATACACACACAGATTTAATAGAGGGCACAAAGGGGAAAGTGGAGGAGCCTGGCCTGTTTTTAATTTGGATCTGTTTGCTTGCATTTAGCACTTAAGGGCTCGTGCATTCAGTTCGCTCAAAAGAGTGATCAAGTTTTCCTTGCTCATGCCTCCAATCAGAAATGCATGAAGGGCAGCTGCAGAGATAATACATTTTCCCCAAAGGCTTTGGCTGAGCAAATTAGGTGTCAATGGGGTGCCCGCTCAGGCAGTACTCTCTCTAATTAGTCTCTTGAGCCTAGTTGGTGGCGGGTATGAGATGATCTAATCAATTGGTCTGTGTCTGATGGTACGCGTAAAAATCCTACCCGGCAGAGCTCTCTCCCACAGGTCACTCACCTACACAGCAGGAAGGCTCACTTTCATTTTTCATCTCTCCTGTCACATGATGCTGACAGTTGGTTTTAAGAAAATTGAATCCAAAAAATATCTAGTTCATAGGGCATCCAGGTCAGAACAAAGTTGCATTATGGGTATCAGGGATCCAATTAATTAATATTTATAGCCAAGGAGCACCATGTAGATACTTTCTGAATAAAACTGTTATCAATAATAATCCATTTCATGGAAAATGGATTCCTTTTCTAGAGATAGGTGAAAATGACAAATGGTGATGTCTATTAATCTTTTGATTGTGTGTGTGTGTGTGTGTGTGTGTGTGTGTGTATGTGTGTGTGTATCTGAGGGGATGGTTCACGTATAAGATTCATGTCTCCTGCTGTGCAGTATATCTCATTGGTGGAGAATGTATGAGTGGATGATTTAAATCAGTCTGATATTTTACTTCCCAGACAAGGCAGTGGCATCCTTCCCTCATCCCCACCTGGCCCCAAATCCTACAAATATCTGGTCATTCTTACACTACAAAGAGTATACATATACTCAACATACTCATACACACGAGTAGTTCATCCTACCACCAAAATGACGGCAGCATAAACAGTGCTGCGCTGTGAGCAAGCCAAGCATTTTGACAACTACCTAAGCCTTAGAGTGGGGGCTCTTAACATCATGACTAAAATGATGTTCAATAATGTAATATGGACTAGGGGTGGCTGCTTCCAGTGAAGCTTTCAGTAGGGTAGCATCGACCCTGTCATTGGGTCTTTCCAAGGGCTATGTTGGGTATCAATTTTTTTAAAAAATCAAGGGGTAGTTCAAGCAAAGTCATCTTTCAGCATGACAGTATTTTACTGCAAAATTACAACGGACAAAACCTTAGCCCAGAAGTCACTATAGCTCACAGCTGCCAGAACTCAGACACTGATAGGAACAAGCTAAAGAATTCAAAAGGCATAAAAAAATGATTAACAATAAACTATGTATGTAGCAAAGACAAACTTGTGGAGAATATCCCTCCATTCCAATGTCTTTAACTCTCTCAGGTCTTCCAACAGCTTTCTGAATCCAGACTTCAGTAATGTCTAAAGCACAGTGCTTTTGATGAGCTGGTAACTGTGACCATAATAACAAAAAAAAAAACATTGAGTAACCACCTAGTTCTCTGAGCTTTAACGTGTTTGTAAATTAAGCCCACAAAGAATTAATAGCGGCATAGCTTTTCCTGTCTAGAAGCAGAGACTCATAGAGAGCTGGCTACACTTAGTACCTTTCCTTCCTCTCCTCTCACTAACTTTTCTGGCCTCATCACTCAGCTGAGACGCCCTCCCTCCAAAGTGATAAGCGCTCTGTTAATTGCCATATCCATTGACACCTTCTTAGTTCTGGACCTTATTGATCTACATGCAGCATTTGATACTGGTGACAACCTCTCCTCCAGATTCTTTTCCTTACATGGGTTATCATGACACCACTCTCTCCTGGTTCTCCTCTTAACCTATCCACTGACTCCATCTCAATCTCCTTTGCCAGATGACTTACCGTCTTGACCCCTGTGTATTAGTTCTGTCTTGAAACCTCTTCTCATTGTCTCTGTTCTCTTTTCCTGCTTTCATCTGCTCCCACAGGTTCAGATTTGATCTCTTTAAAAAGATCACTTCCAGATCTATCTCTCTACCTCTAGTCCCTCTTTTAAATTCCAACTCTGTATCACCAACTGCCTGGTGAGCATTTCCAGCACACATCTTAAACTCAGTATGTCCAAAAGACAGTTCATGATCTTTCTGTCCTTGCCAACTTCTCTGTTTCTCTTGAGGGTACTGCCATCTCTCAGTCTCACAACTTCAGAATCATCTTTGACGCTTCCCTCTCATCACCCACCTTACCCAATCATTTCCCAATCCTGGTTGATTTCACTTCCATCTCTTTCCCATATATTCCCTTCACTTTCCTAATCTGCCAGTATCCTAGTTCAGGCCTTTAACATCTCTTTCCTGCCCTATGGCAATAGTCTCCTAATTGAGCTCCCTGGACCCCATTCTTCCTATAGCAGAGTTACAGTGCATAGATCTGATCATATCATTGCCCTTCTCAACAATCTCCAGTGGGTCTCTGGACCATAACTACCTCTTTTTTTTTGCCCTTCACAGTCTGGCTCCAAACTACTTTTTTAGGTGCATTATACATTACCTACCTTTCTTTACTCTATGGCCAGCCTTGCTGTAACCCCATATGTTATAATCCACCTTCAGTTCTTTACACAGACTACCACTAATCCCTGGAATACACCCTTTCTTCATATCTGATTCATGGAATCCCTGGGTTCCCTTCAAGACTCAGCTCTAAAACCAGCCTATACTGATCCCCAAATGCGCTCTTTCCCCTAGAAATTACTCAGTCTCTTGGTATATACTCTGCGTCTTTATAAAAGTTATTTTATTTACTTCTCTGTGTTCATATGATTTCCCCTCAGATTGTAAGCTCCCTGAGGTTAGGCATTATTCCATTTTTGTCTGTGTTCCCCAAATGCCTAACATAGGGTTTGGTGCATGATTTGCATTATGGTTATCAGAAGGACTCAGTAAATGTCCAGTGAGTCTGGGTCTGTCCATAGAGAGTAGAGCAGTAGCATTAAATAACCTCAAATAAACAGGAAAGTACCACTGCCTCCTCAGATAGCACAATTCAGTACTGCATAGCTCTGCACATTCTAAAGGGCAAATCAGTCCTTCTCAACAGCATTACTTGTGATCTGAGATTGCCTGATTGGGGAGCAGAGGCAAGGAAGGGAGGGAAACAGGCATTCATATAATACCTCCTATGTGACAGGCAATGGGCTAAATGCTCTTTGCCAAAATTATCTGATTTGATCCTCTCGATAACCCTAAGAGGTAGGTGCTATTATCACACCCATTTTATAGCCAAGGAAACTGAGGTAGAGAGCTGTTAAGTGCTTTGCCTAGAGTTACAGAATTCGTGTCTGAGGTCAGATTTAAACTCAGGTCTTCTTGATTCCAAGCCCAGAACTCTTTCCCCCGTGCCACCAGCTTGTTGGTATACCTGTACCTGCCTACAGACACAAAGAAAGTCACTGTCTGTGGCATGGATGTTATAAAGAAGTTCCCTTATTTACTAAGAGGCAATTTAATTTTAGGAGAGAAGAGCCAGGGGAATGTACATGTTAGAGGGTTAAGGTCAGGGACTATGTTTTATTTCATCTTATATTCCCGGCACGTAGTCTTGTCCAGAGTAAATGCTTAAAAAATACATTTCTTGAAGTAAATTGGAAGAATTGTGTGCAGCATGTCTGGGGTAGAATAGATTCAGAGCCTTAAGGGACCTTCAAGATCATCTAACTTTCATTTTCAAGATGAACTGATTGAGAGCAAGAGAGGGGGATGTAGGAGCTGGCCTAGATCCCACAGACAGGAAATGTCAGGTCCCCTGACTCCCAAGTGCAGGGCCCTTTCCAATCTACCACACTTACTTGGATGGCTTTAGGACAAAGCATTGAGTCTCATCTTCATATTCTAAAATGGCTTTTGTGAAGAACCTGTGATTCTGGGGGTTTTCTGAGTAGTAGTAGAGTGATGACCACGGAGATCGGAATATGGTGGGATGAAGGGAGAGGGCAATCACTCTGTTACCTGCTGCAGCTTGGGATGGTTTTGAAGACAGGAATAAATAAATGAATGAATGAATGGATAGATGAATAAAAGCAGCCGTGATTAAATAATTCTAAGCAAGTTAGCAGGTATGACTCTGAAAGCATCAAAACAAGATGGCCAAGTCAGAGCTTGATGGATACAGAGGCACCCCACACTTCTTAGACTCTGCTGATACTATCATCTTTGTAAGATGGCTCAGATTCTGAGGAGAAAGCCCTAGGGAGAGGGAGATGTAGGGGAGAAATCAGAGGAGTGGGCGCTGAGAGATACCAAGATAGCAGTAATAGAAAAGAGGTGAAATGAGTGGCTAATAAGGAAATATTCTATTTTCACAATCTCACAACTGTAAAGCTGTGAAATCTAGCACTCTGCCCAGCACCTACTTGTCAAGAGGCTGTTTCCATGTTCACTGTCTCTGGGAATGTGGTATCTACAACATTAGACTCAGAGGTGCCTGCCTATGTTTGAGAGAGGCCAGTTATATGGGAGAGGTTGGAAACCTGGGAACCAGGAGTTCTAACAAGTCTGCACTTAGAAGGAAGATGCAACCTCAGGACTTTATGTAGTTCTATCCGTTTGAAAGAAGACAGAGTCCTAACAATATTGGAATGGCCTCTTATTATGAGGTAGGTTCACGAGCCCTTATTTTGATAAACAGGAATAACTTACTTGTGTAAATGTTTCATTTACCCAGCCATGCCCTTCCTGCTAACTTGGAGTCTCTCCCAAGGCTATGGACTAGGTCCTCTTCTCCATCTGTCTCTATACTGATCTTATTACCCTAAGTGCATGGTGGGTTGAAAGATGGTCCTGGAGTCAGAGAGACCAGAAGCTAATATTAATCACTTTGTAACCCTAAGCAAATCACTTAACCTCTGTCTGCCTCAGTTTCCTTAACTGGAAAAGGGGGATAAGAACAGCACCTACATCACGGGGTAAATGAGATACTGTTAGTAAAACACTTAGCACAGTGTAGGCACTTACTACAGGTTTGCTTCCTTTTCCTTCACCCTTCTAATGAATTCAATTAAAATATCCATTCAGATGATTCTTCGATCTAGCCCTAACCTTTCTCTTGACCTCCAGTCTTGCATTTCCAGTTGCCTGTAGGACTTGTCAAATTGGATATCCTAGAGACATCTTAATCCTAACATGTATGGAACTGAAGTTATTCTCCTAAACCTTTACCTCTTTCCTTCCCCCTCCCCCCATCCTCCCAAGTCACTGAGGCTCCCAAGTCAAATGCCATCCTCAGCTCCTCCTTCACATTCACCTCCACGTATCCAATCTGTTGGCAGGGCCTGTCATCTTTACTTTCGCCCTCTCTCTCATATATATACCCCCACCCCAGGCCTCTTCTTTGACATAGCAGACACTGTGGGACAGACCATGCAGTGCCTTCTGGTTCATCTCCCTAGCTTCATTTTCTCTCCTCTCTAATCTGTCCTTCACTTAGCTACCAAAGTGATCTGCCTAAAGCATAGAACTGAGTAACCTCCTCCTTTCCATACTCAGTAAACTCCAGTGTCTTCCTGTTATTTCCAGGATCAAATATCAAATCCTCCATTTGACTTTCAAAACCCTTCACAACCTGGGTCCTTCCTACTTTCCAGTCTTCTTACACTTTATTCTCTTCCACATATGCCATGATCCAGTAACACAAGCCTTCTTGCTTTTTCCAGCACATCTTCCAACTTTTCACTGGCCAAGTCCTCGTGTCTGGTCTAGTCTCCCAACTCACCTCCAGTTCACAGCTTCCTCGGCTTCCTATAAGACTCAACTCATATCAAACCTTCTGCAAGGATTCTTTCTTTGGTCCTTTAATGCTTATTTCCCTTTGAGATTGCTTACAGTTTACCCCCTATAGATCTTGTATGGATATACCTGTTTGCCTATTGTCTCCCTCATCAGACTGTGAGCTCCTTCAGAGCAGGGACTGTCTTTTGCCTTTCTTTGTATCCCAAGCATTTAGCAAAGTGCTGGGCACATAGTAGGCACTTGATTAATTTTTGTTAACTTGTTGCTTGATGTACCCACATCATTGATCCTTTGGAAGTGTTCAAGAGATAAAGATAATTAACTAAGGGACTGTGGGACATGGGGGTGGGTAAGAAGGAACATCCTGTCTCCTTGATCTGTTTGGCTGAAAGTATTTACCTTATTAATCATTGGAGGCACCTACTAGCTATTTAATCCAGGTGGGGTGTGATTTTTTTCTTTAGTTATGGGTTGTATTTGTCTGTTGATTCATTAGGTTTTGGTTTTGGTTTTGCAACACAGATGATATTGACAGGTTTTGGACTGATCCTATGTATGATCCTAAAATACTAAATGCTTTTAACCAGCGAGCACATACTACTTACACTAATTTGGAGAAGGAAAGTTTCTGAGCTTCTTTCTGTCTGAGTGATCCCAGGGTATGTGAAATTAGATTGAGGGGAAAAATGAGAAAATAAGATCATCTGTTTATCATACTATACTATTAGGGTAGGTTCAGACTGGATCTACTGCCTTAACTTGGTGCTGCGTTGTAGTGGAAATAGGTGGCTCTACTTTGGAGTGATGTTTTATTAACCTTTCATACAATTTGGGGAGCATGAAAGGGTGAGAGGTTTGGGAGTTTTATTTTGGTTTGGGGTTATTTGTTTTTGTGTTTTTTCACAATTTGCGTTTCTTTTTTTTCTTCCAGGATTAAGTTGTCATCATTTTGGGGAGAAGAAAATCTAATGAAGAGGCCAATAATATGAAGTGAATCTTGGTTCAGATTCCTTTCTCTCTCCCTATGGTGGATTTTGTTCAGAAGAAAATTGAAGCTGGCAAGACCCTATTTTCCCTGCAATTTATTTAAAACCTTGCACGCATTCGGATACCTTGTGATTTCAGAGAACTACGTGAAGATTAAGCTTTGCTTACTGATACATGGCATGTATTCTTTCCAGTCTTTTGTGTTGGATTTTGTTTGATTTTCCACTGCGGCGCAGCATTGTTGTAAAGGTTTTTATGCTTTCACCAGCAAGGTCTTAAATACATTAAGACAACACATTTGGTGTTCACACTTCTCCAGTAATGTCTGTACATAAAAGCCACAGAGTGGCATAAAAGAATGTGTGTTTTCTTTGAGAATAGTTCAACCAGTAGGAAGGCCATTTTTAGCTAGAGCAAACCCATATTCTCTGACTGACTGACAAGGACAGTCCCTGGTCATGATGCCATTGATGTTTTATTTACTTCTTGAGAATCTTTGCATATAGATTTAATTTTTTTAATTCATGGAAATAATTGCACATTTATTTAGCACATCAGAATTTGGTTACAGTTCTTAAATTACATAGCATGCCAGTCATCAGAATAGATTGAAAATGAGAACAGGGCTGGGGGCTGGGTGGGGGAGGGGGTGGGAAAAACAGGCAAACAAGATATATGAACAGAGACAGTAATTAATTAATTGGTTAATTGATATTTGGCCTTTGGAGATCAAAGTAACTTTTTGGACTTCATGGATATTGTCTACACTTGTTTTTTTTCCCACGTTGTCTCATCTTTGGGGTATTTTCTAAAGGAAAAAATAAATTTATAGCACTAGGGTGTAGAAAAACTGTATTTGCTGAATGAGCCATTAAAGCAATCTTTGCTTGTTAGCTTTAGAAAAAAACAAAATGTAAAGCTGTCCACAGGTGAGTTTGCTCTCTTGAATTCTTCCAGTTCCATTTTGTCTTCATTTCAACATGATTGTTGAACACCCGTCAGGCTAGCTGCCAAATCAGATTTCGCACATTTTAGAAATGATGCAGAAGCATCATAGAAATTCCCTTGTTTGAAAATGAGGGAAGCTTGAGGAAGGAGGAGAAAATGTAAAATTAGAAGCAGAAGGGAGCGGGAAGCGTCTGATTTTCTTGGATCTGGAATGAATGGTGCCTGAATACAAGAAAACTAGGAGTGTGTGTGGAGCTCGCTGTTGCATTGTAAACAACATGGAACCCAAGGAATACTTCATTCACATCCCCAGGACACAACTTCCCATGGAAACATCAGACTATACATTGACTCAGTCTTACTATTTCCCTCTTGATTTTCCATTGATTATGGCTACAACGAGGGAAGTCTATCCAAGTTGACCAATACTCGATCTTAGCTTTTTTCCCTGCGTTCAGAACACAGCAGAGCAAAGAAGCTGAATTCACAGGCCTCAGAATTATATGCACCGTTACAATGTGATGTCACTGCTTCAATACATTTACATCATGGGTGCTCTGAGGGTTCAACATTGATTGTGTAGTACCTGCTAAACAGGTAGTCTTTGCTATTTAACATTTAAGGAAGGCAAAACATTTACCCAACAAGAGAATGTTCACCATTTGCTCCCAGATAGGTCCCATTCTTTTTTCATACATTCCTACCAAATTTAAGGTATTTTGCAGCATTTTGAGCCTTTGAAATGTTTTGCTTTAAAATTAATTGATATTAGAATTTTTTAAAAGAAAATTACCCTCTCAGTCTCAAACATCCTTTTCCCAGGTTTGTTCCATTTGGGTGAGAGATAGGTCTTCATCCAGTGATTAGGATGGATGATTGCAATTTGCTCTTTTAAAAGTCTTACAGTTGTTGACAAGAGGAGGAAGAAAACCCTGAAAACATTTACTATAACAAAGGTTCACATTAGGGACAAGGGGGCCTTTCCATTGGTATGTGTCACTTGTTCAATGACAAGTTCTCTAGGAAAGCCAGAAAGTGAATTTGTACTATTGAATAAAGAAATCTGCTGGTCTGACTTGGAAATAAACTGCTGAGGGAGTTAGTTGCCTTTCAGGGAGGTTTATAGGCCTTCTACTTTGCCATCCATGGTATAAAGCCAAAGATTTGGCCAGCTCTCTCTTCCATTCTCATTCCCATTCCCTTCTTTTCTCCCCTTGTTTGAATTAGCCCCAGAAATTGTGTTCCATTTCTTCAGTCGAGGAAGGACTAGAACGTTGGGCAAGTTTATTTTCCTAGAAAAGAATAACTTGAAATCAAAGAGCTGGGTTAGTTAGAATGCCTAAGCACTGTGATTATATCAACATTACATCACTGCAGAGAGTTCTGAAGCAGGGTTTGGGATTCGATTTCCATTTTCTTTTGAAAAGAAACACTCTGGTTAGCAATACTTCTGCACACATAACAAGAAAACTTTCTTCTGCAAAGGAAAATCTGCAAAACTTACCAGGGGAGGTGGGGGGAAAGACAGCTGTCAGTCCTTAGATAGGAAGGGTGAGAGATATTTCTACCTCCCATGAGTGATAAGAGAAAGTTTGGGGGTGACATCTCCCCTAGGTATTGGTAGAGGACGCAGGCCTCTTGGCATTCTCTGTACGCACATGACTGAAAGTATAGTCCATATTCTATGTTATGCTTCTTTGCTAAATACTTATTTGTGAGTATTCTTGATTTTGTAATCTGTTACTTAAGAAGATGTGTAGGCTGTACATACTTGGGGAGAAGGCTGGCTCCCCTTTGAAATAGAAATGCACTGCTTCATTACACAGAAGCCTCTTTCCTGGCTGGTGGGTGATGGTAACCTTGTATGTCACCATTTTGCAATTCTCTCTCTCTCTCTCTCTCTCTCTCTCTCTCTCTCTCTCTCTCCTTCTAACACACACACACACACACACACACACACACACACACACACACACACACACCAAAAAATAAAATAAAATAAAAAATCAATGTCCCTCTACCTCCCCCACCCATTCACTTACCCACCCAAGTGTATTTTAGTGGCACATACAAAGTCTACATTCTCTAGCTGGAAGTGTTTTTTGTTGATTTTTTTGTTTCTGTTTTTTAACTTTTAGTTTTTGGATGATACACTACGCTGTGTATTTTGTAAAAGGGCACAAGATGAAGGCAGCCATGTCATTCAGATAAAAAAAAAAGTATGATTTCTTCACAATGACAGCCTTGTAAGCAGAATGGTATAATACATGTTGCATTATTTGTTACAACTTGTACTTTGTCTGTATTATGAGAGATGTAATGGTTTGTCAGCTGTAACTTGTTTTCTTGTAACATGATATGGAATAAAGTGTAGCCGAATCTCCCTATATCTTCTCCTATGGATGCATCATAAGGTTATATACCCAGACACACACACACACACACACACACACACACGAGATTAATCATCCTGCAAGCTTTTATTAAGTGCCTACTGTGTGCCAATCACTGTGTTACCCACTGGAAATACAAAAACAAATAGGAAACAGCCTCAGCTTTCACGGAGTTTTACAAGACATAAGTATAGAACTTGTATTTTTTTTCTTTTTTTAAGTGCAATGATAACCACATACTCCCTTCTCCACACCTCCACCCCCCAAAAATCTGAACTTTGTAGTACTGGACCAAACAGAAAGAAGTTAAATGAAACATTCCAGAAGATTCCATTAAAACTATATTTTATTTTCTATGCCAGTTTTACCAAAAAGGAGTAGAGACATTGCAAAACAAACCCATTCATTGCAAGATCTTCAGTATTCCCAAGGCATGATGCAGATGTTCACCACATGTTTCATCCATCACAGATTTCATCTTTGATCTGGTCTGGCTTTGTGTAATGACTCTTCCTTTTACATTTTTGTAACTGGCTTTTTGCTCTGTTTTTTGCACCTTATCCTATAATGTAGGATGCATCTGTTAGCCTCCATCAAGTCCATATCAAAGTGCAAGTGGTTTTTTCCTTCCTTAATGTTATACAACCTCTTCCAGTTGACCTCTCCACCCCATCACCCTCCCCAGACTCATGCGGCAGAGGGGAGCTTAGTGTGGCCTCTTTTTTCAGAGCTTCCCAGACAGCCTAAAGTACTAGCTAGCAAGGGTTAATGTCTTGAAACAGAACCAGTTTGGGTCAGATCCCAGATCAGCAAACACTGACCTTGGTGGTGATGGATCAGCACTGTTAATAGTTATTAGTATTCATCTCTCTTGTGAGATTCATCAAGTTAACAAGTTATTCCTGTAATTGATGAATTTAGCAGAAAGGGGGGGGGCGGTGGGTCAGCTACTGTTATGGACATGACATTTTATTTTTTTTTTACATTTTCCAAAGTGAAGAAATAATCTCTTAATTGTTGTTTGGCACAAGGGGAAGAAGACTGGATTTGGATTGAGAGGATTCTGGGTTCAGATCCCAGCTTGGCTACGAACTACTTATGTAATCTCAGGGGAGTCACTTAAATTCAGCCTTGGTTCTCTTATCTGTAAAATAAAGGGGTTGAACTAAATGACCTTTGAGGTCTTCTCTGGCTCTAAATCTATATACTATCCTGTGATTTAACTTTTTATCCAGAAGTGTCAAAGGACTTCACACTTCCCTATGGTGCCCATGCTAAATAGCAATTATTTAGAAGCCATGGCTCCCTAGAGTCAGCCTTCTTTTTTTCCTAGCCTAGAGCTTCTGGCCTTTCAGATCATACTGCAGAATAAAATTTTAATGAATTCTTACAAAATTTCAGCATGTCTCCCACCTCTGACACACATTAGCTGTGTGACCTGGGACAAGTCACTTAGCCTCTCTGGGCTCTAAGCAGCTGTGAGGCCATGTTACAGAAAAGGTGCTGATCTACAAGAGAACGAGAATATTTTCATCTTGGAGGAGCCTATATCAAAGAAATTTTAGGCCCTATTTTTGTCATTATTGTGTAAAACTTAGCCTTTGTGTTCCTGGCTTACCTTCCTCAAGTAACGTGCAGGCCAAGTGACTTTACCAAAAAGTGGTCAACCCAGAGGTACACTCTTTAGCCCTCTGAAAGATCGAAGAAGTTCATGAAGTGTACCCCAATGGCTCCAGATGCTTGGTCACAAGATCTAAGGTCCTATGACTCAGAGACTGGAAAAAATGATGACCCTTGATGAAAACAATTAAGGATGCATTTTTTTTATTAAAATGAGCATCTGCCCTCACATGGGACACTGGTTGAGATCACAAATGCATGAATGAATGAATGAACAAGTGAATTAGAGAGTAAAGCATGGCAAAAGACTTGCATGCTCCTCGGAGCCCATTGGAAAGAAACAAGCTAGGCTCTTAACCCACTTTTAAGTGAGTATGAGGAGAGTACTCAGGTCTAGCTAGAGCTCACTGTGGATGCCAACCCAGCCATCATTCAAACAAGGACGCTGATGTTTTGTATGGTGTCTATATGATGGTATCTGGCCTGAGTTAAGTCTTGGGTTCAAGTCCTACTTTGAGACCTGAGCAAATCACTTAACCCCTTGAAGTGCCCCCAGGTGATTCTAAAATAAGTCACAAAACAAATGGCAGGAGTTTCCTTGTTGGAATCTCTCCAGTCTAGAAATGTGGACAGTGCTATGATTTCGTCTCACAGAACATATTACAAGAAATCAACATGTTTGGTGGGGAGCAAGAAGGGAGAGTTTGTAAGATCCATATCCAAGGCAAGAGGAATGAGTGTTCAGAAACTTATCTCAGTTGTATAAAAAGATGGTTCTCCAGGTGCATGGCCACATCCCAGCATCCATTCAGCTCAGTAATTGTTCAGTGTTTGCTCTCCCTCTTTGGCAGAACTGTGGCGCTGATGTGTGCTCACTGAGGCCGGCAGTGAAGAGTCAGAAGGGCGGCACTCGCTGCAGTCACTGTTGCCCCCCAGAGTAAAGAGAAACCAGAGGGGAAGGTGTTCATGCAACCTTGTGCCACTAGGTTAACATAGACAGTTGCCAGATAATGGCCGTCATTGTCAGTCTTTGCAAGGAGAGCCCTACCGTGGCACAGCTGCCTGCTGCTACCAGTGGGTGGTGGTGTTATGGGCATTAGCTTTGAGAAGCTTATAGAGCAGAGGGGGCTGGGATAAAGGACACAAATCAGGGGAAAACTGACAAGATTAAAAAAAAAATCCAGGGCCTAGTATTTACTGTTCATCTTCCTTGCTTGTGGTGTTATATATTGTCTGCTGTGAGTCATGCTGAGAGAGAGCCAGGCACAATAATAGCAGAGAGCAGGCTTGTAGCCCCCTGAGCTATTCTCCGCCAATGGTGCTTACTGAGTTAGGAGAGAGTTTGACTCTGATAGACTTGTCTTTTTTTCTTCTTTCCTCCAAGACCACCCATAATTATTGAGGACATACCTAGGATAGGAAATGCCTAGATGGATTTAGGGCTAGTGTAACTGAAAAGGGGCCCAACCTGGGGCAAAAGGAAGGCATATTCCATGTATTGACCACCATTTGTGGATGTAGAACAAAATGTATATAACAATGGGAATAGGGGTGGGGGGATCATCATAGGTCTACAATTTACAGGTTAAAATATAACAAACATAAGAATTGACCTCTTACCTATTCTGCCTCCACCTTCATCTCAAGGTTGTCACCCAGTGTCCCATGTCCACCAAAGAATTCTGCAGAAAATGTGGAAAAGCATTAATACAACCTATAACTATACAACCTGTTCATGGATGTGCCTCATTCCTTGGGGCATTCCTTAGGTATGCTGTTAATAACACTATATCTATCTTCAGTTGGCAGGCATTGTAACATAGAGAGGTTGCATGGGATTTGATGAAGAGTAAAGGTAAATTTCAGGTAGATACTCCATTGGGCCCATAAGATCATCATCAGCGCACTTACTCCCTCCAAGGATGCAATCAAGTCATGCAATGAGCATTTATGAAGTGCCTACTTGATGCCAGTCACTGTACTAAGTAAAGGGGATGCAAAGAAATGCAAAAACACAGTCCCTGCCTTTAAGGTGCCTCTTAAGCAGTAGATCACAACCCCTTCAAGCCTCTCCATCCACCCTTGGACTCTACCCCACCCTTTCCACCATGTGGCCATCATCAGAGCCAAGTAGAACTGGGCAAACAACTCTGTGACATTTTGTTTTATTTTTTTTTCATGTTTTGCCATAGTCAAAGAATTCATTTCCAGATCATCAACTGCCTGGTACTGAGTCTATACCTAACTATGACATTGTTTATTACTGGAAATCCAGGACTATATTCAAAGGTTTTTCCAATATGGTGGAACTTTCCAGAGTTTATCCTTCCTTTCAGAGCTTTCAGAAACCCAAGGTAAGCTCCTCATATAATAAGCCATCAGAGTACATCTTTGTGTAAAATAAAAGGCCATAGAGTCTAATAGAAAATAAGCAGTGAAATGAAACGGTAAAAGATTCCCCTTGCCTTAGTAAGACGAGTTCATAAAAAGTAGCTAGGTAGTGAGCATAAAGACCTGAATTGCATTCAAGAAGACTTGATTGTGAATCCTGCCCCAATCACTTCCTAGCTGTGTGACCCTGGGCAGCTCATCTGTCACAGACGGACAACCTCATGGAATCTTTCCTCATCTGTAAAATGGGGATAATCACAATCCCTACCTCCTAGGGTTGTTCTAAGAATCACATGAGAAGGCATATCTAAAGCTTTTTACAACGCTTAAAATGTCATATGTAGGCTAACTTATTTTATATACATATATATATGTATAAAGCATATACTCCATCTCCACTAAAGCCATCCTCCTGTACTTTTTTGTCACATGACAAATCAGATTATCAGCAGAATGTGTGCTCTGCCACATCCTAAAAATCTGTTAAAGTTTTCACCGTGAACTCAGTGGTGGACAGTGTGTCTAAGAACCAACTGAGCTTAGTTTAGAGGTGTCTCCCCAGATGGTTGACCATGGAGGATGAATCAAGTTCACCGTAACATCCAGGAAACTGAAGGAGGCACAAGGAGATACAATCTGCATCAGATAAGGGCAACTGAAATCCTTGGTCTTAGAAATCTGATCATTGATTACTGTAACATCAGTAGTGACTTTGGGACAAACCATTTGCCAGAGAATTAATGACCACCTCCAATTCACAGTGGAGTGGGATGAACACAGATCCATTCTAGGGATCAGGAATGGCAGAGTTTAAGTGTTCCCAACTCTGGGCCAAATCAACTCCAAGTTAATGGTGCTTCCTTGCAAATCATCATTCCTATTCAAGCAGCAATGTCATTGGTTACATGGTGTAGTGGAGAGAGTGCTGGACTTGGAGTCAGGAAGACCTGGGTTCCACTCTAGTTGTATGTCCCTTAGGAAGTCACTTAACATCTTGAAGGAAACTTGTTTGTTCATTCGTGAAACGAAGAGTTGAATTGACCTCCAAGGTTACTTCCAACTCTAAATCCATGATCTATAATCTTTCAAATACTTCCTCCCTTGTTGCCCTGAATGTATCTGTACTTCACAACTTGATGGTCAAATCAATGGCTTCTTTTATTTTCCAAGTAAAATCTCATCTTCTACAAGAAACCTTTCGCAACCCCTCTTAATTCTAGCACCTTCTCTCTCTCTGAACATTTCTGTTTGCTTGGGGACTTCCCCATTAGATGGTAAGCTCCTTGAGGAGAGGCAGTGTCTTTTGTCTCCTTTTGTATCCCTACTGCTTAGTGACTCCTGGCACTTAGTAGGTGTTTAATAACTGACACATGATACAAATCATCTGAGTTACTTTAGCAACTCCTCTCCGAGCAAGAGTATCAGTAGAAATGCCTGTTGTATACAAATACCCAGGTCCTGAGCTAACTTCTCACCCGCTCATTTGGACCCACAGGCTCCGTCCACAGTGACAAATGAGCACTCTCAGCTTTGTGCCCGAGAATCAGAGAATCCTATTTCCCAAGACCTAGATCCTTGAGAATGTCCAGGACCTCTTTGTAATGCCCACAAAATTCTTCCGGGGTGGTGGGTTGACTAAGCAGCCAGGATAGTTAAAGGCAATTCATGAACTTGAAGGTCTGATAGTGTGGAAGAAAAGATTTCAAAATTCACACTCAAGGCACTACTGGAGACCAGGAGTCAGGACCTCTATTCTCAGTTTGTAATTTTAGCAACAATAGTAACAACGAAAAATAGCTAGTATTTAGATAACTCTTGCAGGATTGCAAAGCATTTTACGTATATTATCTCATTTGTGATATCAATCTTAGTGTCACTCTTGAAGATTCACTCTTACTGACTCTACATATCCTATTAGTTTTCAGATCTTGTCATTTCCAACATTCTCATCTCTGGCATATACTCATCCCTTTCTTACCATTCACACAGAGGTGTATGGGGTGCTCGGGGAGAACTAGCATCTCTGGTGTGAGTCTGCTTAGCCCTTTTCAGGGCTGCTCATTTGGTGTCTACTTGACACTCCACTCTCACTGGAGGCTCCAATAAGCTATAGGATGGGCAACGGCCACACCCCAGTAAATCATCTGGGCAGACAGGTTAAACAAGGTTGAGAGTAACTGCCAGGTCTCAAACCCATTGGTGAGTTAAAGGGGTGTTTATCCTAAGCGTGTGAAGATTTCACCTGGTGGGATGGGTAAATAAGAACGATTTGAGCCAATGTCCCTGAAGGTGCTGAAACAGGCATTGTGGAGAACTTGGAGCTTGGTCAGACATGGAAGACACCAAGGTCATTCACTGAATCTCATGCCATCACCAGTCATCTTGATTTTTGTCCTGCCACAGAACTCTGATGACTCTGTAAGAGAGAGTGAGTTCGATGACTTGGTGAAACTCTGCCTCACTTAAATCCAATTCACACACAAGTCAAGACATTATAGCGTGATAGAGTTGCTTGTCTTCAAAATTGAAGGCTCTCACCATCTCTTGCCTAGACAATTGCAGTGGCAATATTGGGAATTGATCATCCTGACTCATCTCAACCTATTTCAATCCAGCCTCCACATCCTGCCAAAGTGATTTTCTTAAAGCAGAGGTTTGATCACGTCACTCTCTTCCCCTTCCCTCTCTTTCTTCCACTATGTAATAAACTCTACTGGCTTCCTGTTACTTTCAGGATCAAATTTAAAGCCTATAGTTTGGTATATAAAGCAACGTGGCCCCTTCCTACTTTTCCGGTCCTCTTACACTTTGTGGCCCTCCATGCACTCTACATCTTCATGTGTGACACTCCATCTCCCATCTGTGTGCCTTTGCACATGGCCAGAGTGCTCTGCTCCTTCATTGCCACCTCTTAAAATCTCTGGCTTCCTTCAAGACTTGGGTCACTTGTGTTACCTTCTGTAGAAAGCCTTTCTCAGTCCTTCAAAATCCTAGAGCCTTCCCCTCCCAGGTTACCTTCCATCTACTCCATATTAGCTAAGTATTTACATGCTTTCTTCCCCAGCTAGACTTGCTCCCTTGAAGGCAAGATCCAGGATTTTTTTATTTTTGTTTGGTCTTGCTTGTACCTCCAGCACTGAACACAGTTCCTGGCACATTAGGCACTTAATAAATACTTGTTGATTTATTAATTGATCGATTATTCCTCCTCTCTCTTCTCTTCCTATTGTATCTGACATTGCACTTAGGAGCTGAGAAGAGCTCATTTTAAGAAACAGTTGATGTTTGTTTCTCATTAAGATACTCACTTTTCTTCACCCATACAGAGCTTTTAGAAAATTAATAACTGAGTCCTATGTGGCTTATTCCTAAAACCTGAGTTGTTACAACAACTTATTCAAACAAAAAACCTACTATTCTGTCTTGATTATGCTAGGTTACGCTAGGGGAAATAATTTGCAGGTATCTATGGGCATTTTTCATTCAGGGAGTAATTTATATGACAATAAATTACCCTGAGAATTTTAAGCATGATTTTTAGTACTCTAAAGTTACTCTCTAGCCTGTATTCCATAAATAAATTGACATACTAACCTAAGGAACAGTGAATAAAAGCTCACTGTGTTCTTGTGAAAAAACGATTTATATGCCAAATTCAAAATAAAAAAAATTTTAATTCAGTATTATTATTTAATAGAAATACACATGGTTTATGAAGTACTTAATATATGTCATCTCTGTTATCAAATGAGATAATATTTATGAAGCTGTTAGCACAATAACAGACACAACATAAGTGGTTAATAAATGTTTGTTCCCTTTCCCTTTTGAATGTTGGCTCAACAAACATTTATTGAACTCCAACTATAGAACTAGTACTGTACCTTATCCCCTGCTTGGACTGATGTATTCTTCTTGTGCATGACCATCTTGTATTATAATTCTGAGTATTGTGCAGAGCTGTCAAGGGATGATTAATTCTGACTCAGATATATTTATCCAATCTATGTTACGATGTATTGATAATTGATTTGGTCTGGAGATGGTAGAAAAACAGACAAGGATTCATTACTGGAACAGAACATAACCCTAACAAATATACAGTTGTTAATATGTCTATTTTAATTAAATCTCTTCCTTTCACTTCCTCTCCCTATATCCCTCCCTCCTCCTCTTTCCGCCCTCTTCTATTTCTTTCTTCTTCTTTTCTCTGTCTCTTTGTCTTGTCTCTCTGTCTCTGTGTCTATCTGTCTCTTTCTGCCTGTCTCTCTCTGTCTCACTATGTCACTGTCTCTCTCTGTCTCTGTCTGTCTCTGTCTCACTATCTCTCTGGCTCTTGCTCTCTGTCTGTCTTTGTCTCTATCTCTCTCTGTTTATCTTCCCTTACCTCCCACATCCATTAAAAGCTATTATACTGAGCCAAGAAGGCACCTTGGTAACATGGAAAGCCCTGATCAGAGAGATAAAACTCTAAAGTCTTGGTTCTTTCGCTAGTTGAATTTCTTTAAGCCTCAGTTTCCTCATTTTTGAGTAGAGCATGAATCATCATGAAGCCTTTGACTTACTCATTTTAATTGCATCCTTCTTGCCTTCCTGGTGTCAGTGATGTTGCTGCCAAAACCCTGCAGCTGAGAATGACACAAGCCTTTAAATTTGCCAGAGACAGATGGCGACATAAATCTCCATTGTTACTAATGGCCTTCCCAATACGGCTGCTGTTTGTTTTGAATGGGACATTAGCACTCCTGAGTTCTCCTACGAGCACTTTTTAGATTTCCCTTCAGGAAGCAAAGATGCTTTTCATTTTCTGTGGTGGCTTCCCTGGGTTGGGTTGTGCATCTTGTGGCAACAGTTGGATTAGGAGATTTAATTAAAGGTTAGCCCATCAACAATCCCATGGCTCCCTTCAGCCCATGACAGAGGCTGCATTTATTTAGGGCTCTGGCCTTTTCATTTGTTCTTTTACATTTTCGGTGAAAGGAGTGGAGTCTCCAACCTTGGCTGAGAGTGACAGCCACAGGAATCTGGGAATTTGAAATCAGGCTAGGTTGGCAGCCGGTGCAGTATTGATGCCCCAGAGAACAAGGAGCAACCTTCAGGAGGGTCCTTCAAGATGCCACTGCAAAGGAAAGATTTGTCTAGCAGGCACTCAGCATCTGGGTATGGACTCAGTAGGACCAGTGCTATGGAGAAATCGAGCTAAGGTGGGATTCTACTCCCCCAGAAACCATGATGAGGAGAGCGGACCCCCGGGGTATTCAGGAAGATGTTTGAACATCTGTTCGGGCTATATCTTTGAAGTGAATACCCATTTGTGGGGTGGGGTGGGGAACATAATCAGTAAAGACTTGAGCCAATGGCAGTGGAGAAAAGAGCTCCTTTCCCCCAAGCTCCTTGGGATACTCCGGAACCTTCAGAGGTAATAGAGCAGACCTGGCTCTGAAAACGTGCGACAGGAACACGCATGTTACATGGGCTACCATTATTTATTATTTTGTTATTACTATTTATTGCACATATTCTACATGGCCAAGAGAGCTAAGTACCCTTGATGAAGGGTAGACCCTCAACATGTCACCAAGAGTAAAGCACTTTCAAGAATCCCAGTGCGATCTAACGGACTAAAGCCAAGAAGGCCTGCCAAGAGCAGACATTGCTCCCAGACCTGGCAAATCAAAGGGGCGCTGGGAAATTCTGATTTTAATCTTTAGAAATGTTTTAATTTCGGTAGTAGAGAACATTTTCTCTAGGGACAGGAAGTTATTCCTTTGCCCAAGTTCTAAAGTTATTAAGTCTTTAAATCTTATTAGGAAAATTACTAGTTGGTCAGATTCTTTCTACCAGAAACACCCAGTTGAAGGGTGTGGGGGAGAGAACACAGAATTCCTCATAGGCTCAATACTGTCTCTATGGAGTGTTGTCTCCTAGAAAATTTAGGTCAGTTGTGGACAGGATCAAAAATTATCCCTCAGTTAGTCTCTTTGCTGTATACGTGTCCTGCCCCCTTTGTTTGATGTGGACCTGTGATTTCTGGTGTATAAGGGAGCTCCTCTGGAAGCAAATTCTTCCTGCCAATGCAGATCATCAATAGTTCTTCAAATTATAATCTTAGTTACCTGGAGCATCAGAGATGAAGGAACTTACTCAGGGTCACACAGCCATTACGTATCAGATGTGAAACTGGACCCCAGGTCATATTGACTCCTTTGCCAGACTTCTATCCACTACTTCATGCCTTGTACCTGTAAGCACTTAATACAGACTTTAAAATATGAAAATGCATTCTTTCCTTGTCTCTTCCCAGTTCTGTCTTGCTTCTCCCATTCACTGAAAAGTTCTGTTCTTGGCCCCAATAACTCCATCACAACTCTCCACTCTCTCCTTTATGAATTTATGGGTTGATGTGATTTGAAAGAGATATAAACACTGTTCTAAGAAAAGGTCACTACAAGACATCTAGTCGGTAGGGTCATGGGAACTGTCATTTACACAATTTCTTCAGTGGCGCCTTCTCTGGTATCTTGGAATTGATGTCCAGCTGTGAAGGGATGGGGTTTACTCGTTGACTCACAGCCAACATTTCCTGAGGAGTAGCTTTTGCTACATGCGATCATTGTGGATCTGCTCTCAACAGAGGAATCCTCTAGTGAAGGAAGGTTCTGATTTAGGTTGGCAAGGATTAGATCCCTCTTATTGGGCAGCAGGGAAGAGAACCAGTGCATGTTGGTGGAAAAAAAGAGTCTAAGAGGTTGTAACATGAAGCACTTCTCCAGAGATATTTCCATCAACTGTTTCTACAATTCCCATGTTATGATTCAGTCAGGCAGTCAATCAACACACATTAAGTGCCTATGTATGCAGAACACTGCAATAAGGGCTGGGGGAGATAAGCCTGTGCCCTCATGTAGCCTATCTGGTGGAGGGAGAAGACGCAAACACAGATAACTACAATCTACACTCAACATTAGTTAAGTGCAGTAGAAAAGGGAGAAAAAGTACTGGTGAGATCCTAGGGGAATGTTTGCCACTAGCAGAGGAATCAGTGAAAGCTTCATGGAGAAGGCTGGCATTTAAAATTAGACTTTAGTGGAGGGATAGGAATTAAATTAGGATTGTTGTTCAGCAGTGTCCAACTCTTTGTGACCCCACTTTGAGTTTTCTTAGCAGAGATACTGGAATAGTCTACTATTTACTTCTCCAGCTCATTTTATAGATGAGGCCAACAGGGATAAGTGACTTGCCCAGGGTCACACAGCTAGTAAGGGTCTGACTGGATTTGAACTCAGGAAGACGAGTCTTTCTGCCTCCAGGTCCAGCCTCTCTATCTACTATGCCACCTAGCAAATCGAGGGAAAGAAGGCATATAAGAAAAGTCATGGTGTCCCGGAGCACTGGGTATGTTCAATAGGTTAGATAGCAGGGGCTTAGATATAAGAGCAGAAAGAAATCAAAATGTAATTATTGACTCCTCAATCCATTTGGCCTCAGCTCTCCAACGTTAGCATCCCTCTCCTGCTGCATAGATAGTTTAAACTCAGAGCCCAAGTATTATTTATTCGTTGTGCCTGACACAGAGATGAGAAATGGCTCCATCCTGGAAGGGCTGAAGGCACAATCAGCAATCACTCTAAACATCTATTAAGTCCCTACTCTCAAAAAGCTTACAATCTAATGGGAGAGACAACATGAAAATAAATATATACAAAGAAAGCTGTATACAGGATAAAGGGGAAATAATTCACAAAGGAAAGGCATTAGAATTAAGAGGGGTTGCGGAAGGCTTCCTGTAGGAGGTGGGATTTTTAGTTGGTGCTTAAAGGAAGCCAGAGAGGTCAGGTTAGAGATAGAGTACTCCAGGCAAGGGGGATAGACAGAGAGAATGCCTGGAGCCCAGAGATATGCTGTGTCAAATTGCAATATAAAATAGCCTATAGTTATGTAAGGAGAAGTTTCCTAAAAAATGCAAGTTGTCCATGGGTGGTATGGATTGCCTTGGAAAGTGGTGAGTTCCTACTCAGAGGTGTTCAAATAGAAGCTTATTGGCCACTTGTGGAGGGGTGGTGGTGGTGGTGGTGGTGGTGGTGGTAAATAATGGTCTTCAGGCACAGGTTGGAGTAGATGACCCCAGAGGTTTAATGAAAATCATATTAATGATACTTTTTCCATACTTCTTCTATACTACTACTATTACTACTACTACTTACTACTACTGCTGTTGCTGCTGCTACTGCTATTGCTATCTTCTCTTAGTAAGAATAAGAGGAGAGACAGAACTGATATTTGTGACAGGCCAGATGAGTAGTAGACATGGTAAGGGGTCTCTGAATCCAGAGGCAGAAAGGATGATCATAAGCTGACGTGGCGGGGCGAGTCCTAAATGGAAAAGGGCGGGGCTTGAACTGGATAGGTAAATCTGAAAGGACAGGTAGGACTTGGACAAGTAGAGAAGAGAGGTCATTGACCGTGGAGACAATAGCAGAGGGGAAGGTCTGCAGACAGGAACAAGTAGGCCACGGCCAGGAAATCTGTTTGGAGCAGAGGATTTCTTTTGGAGAATTATCCTTGCTCATAGTCAGTTTTTTCTGATTTTTTCTCAAAATTAATATCTGGCTTTGAGAGGCACTCCAGATACAGAGAGAATACTATTCTGTAATTCCAAGGAGTGCCAGTCAAACTGAAACATTCTGAGGGATGCAAATAAAAAGTCTAGAGGGAGAAAAAATGAAAATGAAATTCTGAGTCCCTCACTCCATCCATAATCCTCTATCCCTCCTAAAAATTCAAATGGCCCATAGCAACAAACGTGACTGTTTACATTCTCACCCTGCAAAAATGTCATCCCAGAGGTCTCTGACAGCCCATACCACTGACACTTACTTTATTTTGTCAGGAAGAGGTTTTTTGCTAGGGATGAGGCTGGGAAAGATGCCTTTCAATAGCATTCGAATGACTTCCTCAAAACTAAAGATTAGAAAGACCTGCATCCTTTGTGAGAGACCCCATCTTTTGGATATGGAATGATCTGTGAGCATGAGTAGGGCAGAGGTAGATTTTTTTTCTCTACTATGCACAGGGGCCAGTGCCCAGAGCCCTCCCTCATCTGTCCAGGCACAGCTGGATGTTTGCAAATGTCCTCATTAGCCAGCAGTATTGGAAATCACTGTTTGAGGGTTGACTTACTGAATTTCTCGTTAATGGTTCTGGGCATTTATCTGTTTGTCTGTTTTCTCTCCCAATGTCACTGGATGATGCTGCCTTTGCCTCTGAGACACAGTGAGTCGGAGCTGCCGAGCACATGAATACTAAGGAACTGGTTTCCTTAGTAACAATGTCCATGAAGCAGCTCTGAGAAATTCCTGCCTCTCTGTCTCCTTGTTTGTTTTTTGCCAGGGTTGGCCAGGAGACACCTTAACTAAAACTAGCTAGAAGTCTATCATATCCTTTAATGTCTTGGAAGCAAAGCCATGTGTCTCACCTGATGCCACACCTCACTTGCCCTAAACTACTCATAATAATCTAGCATTTCTGTAATGCCATAAGGCTGGCAAAGTATTTCACTATATCCTCTTACTTGCCCCTCACCCCCAAACCTGGGAGGTTGTTAATATTATCACCCCCATTTTACAGATGAGGAAGTTGAGGCACAGAGTGGTTTAGTGACTCACAGAAGTTCACACAACCTGTAACTGTCTGAGATGCTATTAACTCGGGTCTCTCAGAATCTAGGCTTAGCACACTTAGCTAGCTAGTTCTGACTGGGCTGAAGCTACCTCAAGCATCTGTATCCCAAGACTTTTTCCCTTTCAGGTGTTTTGGAGTCAAAATGTTACTACAAAGATCCTAATGTGAGAAGTAGTAAGTCTGAGAGGCGACACTCTGTGGGCTACTAATTAGGCTTTTCCTGAAATATTCTAAGAAACAATGAATGTTTGACCAAGAATATGGAATCATAAAATGAGATTAATACATGGAGAAAGATTTGGTAACAGACTAAAGACTTACAGGTAGATTTTTTTTTAAGGGATAATCTATAGATCATGAAAAAATTGGATATTAAGACCCTTCAAAGAGCTTCAGTTTGGTGACCTTGTGTTGTCAGGAATCACCCAGCTTCCTGCGCCTTCACTCCCTGATTCCATCTAAGCATATTGCTCTTGCCCCCACCTGCAGTCTTAAACCCATCCATACTCCAAGAGCGTGTTGGGCCTTTATAGGGCAGGAAGCTTGGAGGGAATAAGTCTCTGGCTCACAGAACTTTGGCTCAGCCTCAAGCTCCATTAAACAGAATACAACACACAATATTGAAGTGTTTGCTGTGTGCCAGGTACCCTGCTTAGTGCTGGGGGTGGAAACATGACCAAAAAGAAAAAGAGTCTCTACCCTCAAGGAACTTACAATCTCATGGGGAAGATAAGATACAAAAGGGCAGTAAAGAGGGATTAAAGGAGAGAGTGAAGGTACTGGGGATGCAGGGGGGTGAGGGGGGGAACAGGATATGGTACTGAAGCCTGGAAACTGAGGAGCGCATCCAAGGGAGGAAAACCAAGCTTGGCCATCATGGGCCTCTCTACAAAATGGAGGCCCCAGGAAGAACTCACCAATAAGAGAAGGGGGCGGGCCTGGTGGAAGGATATGCTAAAGCTAGAAGACTGTAAGAGTGGTTGGGTATTCCAGGGCACAGAAGTCCCAGACTCTGCAATCTCAACATTTACACTAACTCTCACTGACTTTGAATGTCATTTCCTCCTTTGTAAAATGAGAGGGTTTGACTAGAGAATCTCTAAGTCCCTTCCAGATCCAGTATTCTACAATTCCATCTTGACCACTGGTACCTCTTGACTAGACCCTGGATCCTTTGCTCTTGTCTCTCCTCACTTGAATGCCTTGAATGCTTGACTTTTAACAATCTTATCTGTCATGCTGAGACCAGGCTTCTACCTACTATTTTAGATCTTTAGCCAGCCTGATTTGGAACAACCAGTTTCCCCATTTCTGGTTTGCCAAATGTCTGATCCCTTCCTGGAATATACTGTCCCGCTGCTGTTACAGACAGACTGGCCTAAACATTCTGAGCATTGTATACCATCTGAGCAAAGAATCTGCACAATTTAGCAATGTATGGAGTTGCTGATTAATTTATAAAAAAAAAACATTTTATATGTCTTGAAATTGAAACCCAAAGTAGTGAATAACAGAGAGCACCCTGTGTTAACTCCCAGAGACATTTAGCAGAAAGAGAACTGGAATTCATGGGCTAGATGGAAGAATATGAGACTATTCCACTGGTCATATTCCTTCCCTTACAAGTGCTGGTTCAATCGAAAGTCCTGCCAATATCTGTGAGAGAAAAGAATAGTTCTTATGTAATGAGAAAAACCAGTGGAGCTTTGATAGACACCACCACTGTTTCCTATGGCAGAAACCACCATGGGAGTCTTCTGTGAAGTGTCTAGCCCCTAACTTACTAGTTGAAATTTTGAAGTCACTGTACTGAATGTGGATTCAAGAAACCACTCATAGGTTTTTGACTTCAGAAATACTCTAATGGATCCACATCATGAAGAAAGGAGCTGAGGAGGAAGAAGAAGGAGAATAAAGAGGAAATGAAGGAGGAGGAGGAGAAGAAGAAGAAATAAAAACCCTCCTAACCCTCTCCTTCTAAGAGGAAGCCTTAAGAATGGCAGTTAATTAAGTAAATAATAGATATTTCTTTAAGTAATATCCCATTTCATCAAAGATCTAGAGTATTTCCAGAAGCCACCCTCACCTTTCTCCATCCTGGTTCCTGGACTCAGAGTTCCAATGCCAGCTTACTTTAATGATATTAAATTCTCATAACAGAATATGCCCATGTTACCAGGGCACTGACAGACTAAAGAGTAAATTTCAGTTTTTTCACAACTCTTGATCCCGATATCTTCTTTCCAGTTTCATATTTTGCTTTATCGTAGGAATCTGAAAATCAAAGAATATTCAGTGGAAAAACATCTGAAGAAAAGTTAGCAGCTATATAAATTAGTTACAACTTTCAATGAATCCTCCACATTTAAGAAAAAATTCAGTTTGGTATTTGTGGTTAATGCAGAACATTGGGTTTTATTCACTGTTGTGATGATGGGCAAGGTAGAGCCAACCTGGAAGAGATGGGTAATGTGTGCCAGTAAGGATCTACTGCCCCACTGGGTCTCAATAAACAAGTACTATGGTTCTTAACCTTGGTTCCAAAACACAGTAGGGAACCACTTGTTATCAAAGTAGACTCAAGCTTAAGAGTAGTAAATTTAGAGCCAAATGAACGTAGTCGGAATCCTGAACTTGCTACTTCCTGTCTGTGTGACCCTGGGAAAATCCTTCAGTACTAAGACATGATGCCCACACGGTGGAATAGCTCGTTTGCTTTTTAAAAGTGTCCAGGGATGAATAGTGGACAGTAGATGTGACCTTCTGGGCCAATAAATCCACAAATTCGATCTTCCAAGGAAACTAGGAAGGCTGAATTCAGATGCTCAAAGGTTTCTCAGTAAAGCAGCTGAGCTAGACAATCTTGGACCCCTGAAACTACCCACACCAAAGAGGCCCTCTGATCTGGGGAAGGACGAAATGTAGTCGTGTTAAAGAACAGGAAATCTGGTTCCTATGATAAAAAAGAGCCCCTATTTCTGATTAACTGACCCAAGAAGGCAGACTCCCCCACACTGAATCAAAAGGACATTGAAAAACATAACTAATTCTCCAATTATCATATTTTAGCATATGGTTCCACACTGCTTTATTTCACAGTTATAATGAGATTGCTAATGCAGTGCAGAATGGGACAATACATTAATTTGGTACACAATTCCACTTATCTGATAGAAATGCCATATTTAGACAGCAGGAATCTTTCCCAAGGCAAGTAAGCAACCCTTCCTTCAACATAAGAGTTTTAGTATTCTCTGTATGGCCAAGGGTGGACATTTTTATTTCTATTGCTAAGACATATGCCACCATGTCTGCAGATATGAGCCATGTGTCATGCTATGTCATTTATTCTCAAACTTTTATGTGATTTCTTTTTGGGGGGTTTTCTTTCTCTCTTTTTTTTTTTGCCTTTGGTACTTTAAGACTGGATCTTTTCCAGGACCAGCCTGTGTGCCAGCCATAGTAAATACCAATTTCATTTCCATCCTATTATTTTTCTAATTAAGCGTTTGTCATGCAAAAGAAGATCTGAGGTGCCCGTGTTTTGTATTATGCTAAGTATTCAGTTATGATAATGGTTTTCTGAGAGCTTCCTAAAGGTGATGAGGAAAGGAGACAGGAGAGGAATTCATAAAACCCAGCCCACTCTCCCTGCCTGCTCTTGTTACTGACAGGCCTTGGCTTTGCCCTCATTTTGTCTGCCACACACACATTACCACTGCATTCCCAGACTTGGGCTCTGTGCACATGTAATTGGCAGCCTTCAATGACCAGATTTCTGCTGAATGCCAACCAAGCTTGGCCTTGCGATCACACATCATCCAACCTTGACTCCTTCCCACCCACCCACCCCGTTCCATTCACATTTAGTAAAACCCATACTTGCTGAAATTTACCTTGAGAGCTCAAATTGTTTCAGAACAAAGTCAGAATGTGCCAGCAAGGACTGCCTGATATTTCTTAGAAATTCCCTCTTCCTTCTTAGGACAAATCCCATGGGGAAGGGCTCTGCAGAAGGGGAGTTTATTTTTTAAACCCTTTGAACGCAAAGCTTTTCTGTTTTCTAGGGCATGATATTTTTTTCCCAGACAAACCTTAATAATCGAATCTTTATATTAATATGTTTCCCTCTCAAAAAATAAAATAAGGTTATGTTTTAAGCTCTAAATATTTCCCTAGTTCTCAGAGAATCATGTATGAGGCTGAAGGGCTTAAAGGTGCTTCATATTATAGTAAGATACACTGAGATTATTTTCTTTTCCATTTCTTAGAACCCAAGAAGCAGAGACTCTTTAGGAGTTGAGGAGAGACCTGGGAAATAATCATAAATGGTCTTCCCCCACCCACCCACCCACATGTACATGTGAAAAGTGCTACAGGTGCCCATGGGGGCTGAGCCATCCAGCTTTAAAAATATACCACTGAGTGTGTTTAAGTGCTTGGAGGGCATTATCCTGTAGTGTGAAGCTTGGAGCAATGGGCCCTACATTGGGTGTTCAGTTTTAATTGGGATAATTGCTCATCATTGCTCCATATACACACTCATACTCATAAATTAACCCATCAAAGATATTATTCACCTTTGTGATGGCACATAGAATAACTGGATGTAGATTCAGAGCTGGGAGGGAACTTAGAGATCATCTAAGTCATCACCAACCCAATACAGTTGTGGAAACTGAGACCCAGAGAGGTGAAGTAATTCACTCATTACATCAGGTTTAAATAAAGCCTCCTTGACCATTTCTGTTTCTTCATACATCAGGCTGAACAGAGTTTTTCCATGTAGTTTTTCCCAGTGCTTAGTACAGTACCTGGCACATAGTAGGCCCTGAATAAATGTTTATTGAATTGTTAGCCTACATTTTGAATTTCTACTCATTTAGGGAACTTAGCACATTTCTGATTAATCCCTGCTGCTGTTAACTGTTGTACCCCACTTTAAGCAAACTCACTATATGAAAGCTGATTTACAGATCAACTAAATGAGGGGGTGGCTGCTGGTTTGACAAATAAGGTCTCTCTTTTCCAAAAGCATCTAATTCCTTTGCTTAAACAGCTCCCCAGGGCACTAGAAATATGACCAAAGGTAAGAAGTCATATTTTAAGTGCCCTGGGGAAATGCTAGGGCCAATGGCACAATGGATGATATATGGTCTAATTACAGAAGGGAAAATACCAGGTTTGAATCCTGCTTGATTTTCAGGTCCAGAAGTTTGAAAGCCAGGACTCATTTTAGAGAATTTCAATTTGGAGCCAACATGGCAGAGTACAGGCTGCAAACCAGCTGAGCTCTCCCAACATTCTCCTCCAAACAACGTTGAAAGAACAAATCAAATTTTGGAGCAGCAGCACCAAGAAAAGTCAGATTGGATATTTTTCTAAGCTAAGACAACTCAGGAGAAAAAGTCTATAACACTGGAGTGGAGGGGGAGGGCGGGGGTAAGATGGGGGAGGAGGGCTTGGAGAAAGCAGCAGGAGCAGTAGCAGTTTTAGGATCTTTCAACACCACAGAGATAGTAAGGGGGTTAGATAGCTGATCAGAAAGAGATTATAGGGGACCCTTTGCTGGGATTGGGTACAGCTGGCATTGATTGGCAAATCTATTGTCCATTAGCAGTTCTGAGTTCCAAAGCACGGAGGAGCACTTTTGTGATTGGTCACAAAGGAGCAGGGGACCTGGTAACAGTGCCAAGACACAGAAGAGTGCTGGCACTTGTGGCTTCAGAAGATCAGAGGACCCAAGAGAAACAATAGCACTTGTGGCATCAAGTAAAGACGAAAATACAGACCAGGAGAACAGTAACCACACCTCTCCCCAGATCACACCACTTTGGAAGCTCTGTAGATTTGCAGACCCCCAGAACTAGCTCTGAAAAGAGCAGCACGCACATGTGCACGCACGCACACACACATACAGCCTAAAATTTGGGACAGTGCCTCCCCTGCCTGGGTGAACACTACAACTTCAATATAAAGTTCAGAGTCAAAAAAGAAGATAGATAGATGAGCAAACAACAATAGAAGAACTTGACCATAAAAAGCTGCTAAGGTGGCAGGGAAGATCAAGTCATGAACTCAGAAGAAGACAACAACATGAAAACAACTACAACCAAACCTTCAAAGAAATATGCTAACTGGATCCAACCCCATCAAGAAAGAGATGAGTGGAAGAGGAAAAATTGAAAAAAAAAAAAAGAAATCAGAATAATGCAAAAAAAAATATGAAAAAAATTGACAGCTTGGTAAAAGAGGCACAAAAAAAATTAATGAAGAAAATAGTACTTCAAAAAATAGGGATGACCAAATGGTAAAAAGAGGTAGAAAAACTCATTGAAGGAAAGGGCTTCTTAAAAAATAGAATTTGCAAAAAGAGTTACAAAAGCTTACAGAAGAAAATAATTCCTTAAAATGCAAGCTAATGACTCCATGAAACATCAAGAAAAAACAAAATAAGTCAAAAGAATTTTTTAAAAAAAGAAAATGTGAAATCTCATTGGAAAAACAACTAACCTGGAAAATAGATCAAAGAGAGATGATTTTAAAATTATTGGATTATTCAAAAGTCATAATTTTTTTTTAAAAAAAGAGTCTAGACATCATATTTCAAGAAATTATCAAGGAAGACTTCACTAATATCCTAGAGCCAGAGGGTAAAATAGAAATTGAAAGATTCCACTGATTACTTCCTGAAAGAGATCCAAAAATGAAAATTCCAAGGAATATGGAAGTCAAATTCCAGAACTCCCATGTCAAGGAAAAAATATTATGAACAGTCAGAAAGAAATAATTCAAATATCATTTTCACACAAAATTTAGCAGCTTCTACTTTAGAGTGGAGGACTCAGAATATAATATTCCAGAAGATAAAGGAGCTAGGATTATAATCAAGAGTGACTTATCCACAAAAAATGAATATAATCCTTCATGTGGGAAATGAATTTTTAAAGGAATAGAGGACTTTCAAGCATTCCTGATGAAAAGACCAAAGCTGAATAAAAAAACTGACATGCAAACACAAGACTTAACAGAAACATAAAGAGGTAAACGTGAAAGAGTGATAATAAGACACTTAATATGTTTAAACTATTTAAATTCCTATATGGGAAGATGATACTTATAACTCCAAAGAACTTTATCATTATCAGGGTTCTACATAGACAGAGAGTATGCGTGTGAGTCAATTATGTTGGAGTGATGTCAAAAAAATGAAAGTGCGAAAAAGAGGAATGAAGTAGAAGGGGGAAGGAGAAGGTAACAGGAAATTTTTCTCATATGAAAGATAAGCAAAGAACAGCTTTTACAGTGGAGACAGAAATGTGGGGGGCAATGCTTGAACTTCACTCTCATTGAAATTAGTTCAAAGAGGAAAGAATACATATATATGTATGTATGTGTGAGACACATATATGTTGCATACACAAACACTCATTTGGGTATGTAAATCTACCTGACTCCATAGGGATATAGGAGTGGAAAAGGGATAAGAGATATGGGAAGGGTTGATGAAAGGGAGGACAGATTAAATAAGGTAATGGTCAGAAGCAAAAGAAAGTTTTGAGGAAGGATGGGAGAGAGAGAGAGAGAGAGAGAGAGAGAGAGAGAGAGAGAGAGAGAGAGAGAGAGAGAGAGAGAAAGATAAATATAATAAAGTAATATGGAAGGAAATACACAATAACTATAACTAAATGTGAACGGGATGAGCTCACACATAAAGTGGAAGCAAATAACAGAATGGATTAGAAACCAGAATCCAGTAATATGTTGTTTATAAGAGACACAACTGAAACAGAAAAATGCTCAGAGAGTTAGAAATAAAGGGCTGAAAGAAAATCTGTTATTTTTTAGCTGAAGTAAAAAAAGGCAAAGGTCTCTGAAAAAGCAAAAGCAAAAATAGACCTAAATTAAAGAGATGATCAGGGAAATTACATTTTGCTAAAAGATACCATAGTACTTTTGAAGTAGTATCAAAAGAATTTATATCGTTTCTCTGATAAATGCTTCATTTCTCAAATATATAGGGAACTGAGTCAAATTTATAAAAATAGGAACCATTCCTCAATTAATAAATAGTCAAAGGGTATGCACAGGCAACTTTCAAAAAAAAGAAATCAAAACTACTTATAGTCATATGAAAAAATGCTCTAAACCATTATTGATTAGAAAAAGGCAAATTAAAACAACTCTGGGGTACCCCCTTACACCTACCAGAAATGACAGATGCTGGAGGTGCGGAGGGAAAATAGCTGGACTTATAAACTAAGTCACTCTGGAGAACAATTTAGAATTCTGCCCTGAAGGCTATAGAAACACATACCCTTTAACAAAACAATACCACTACAAGGTCTGTACCCTAAAGAGATCAAAGAAAGAGGACAAAGACTTATATGTTCAAAATTATTTATGGCAGCTCTTTTTGTGGTGGTAAAGAATTAGAAACTAAGGGCATGCTCATCTGCTGGGGAATAGTTAAACAAATTGTGGCATATGATTGTGATGGAGTACTAGTGTTCTATGAAAATAATAGGAGGAGAAAGGTTTCAGAAAAACACGGCTTGATCTATATGAACTGATGCAAAGTGAAGTGAGAAGAATCAGAAAATCAGGATGTACAACAATGTTGTGGTGATGATTAACTGAAAGACTTGGCTACTTTGAGCAATACAATGATCTAAGACAGTTCCAAAGGACTCATGATGAAAAAAAAATACTATCCACCTCCAGAGAGAGAATTGATAAACTTTGAATGCAAATTGAACTATAACTTTCTTGCTTTTTTTTGTTTCTTTTTTTGGTGATATAACTAATATGGAAAACGTTTTTCATTATTTCACATGTATAATTGATATCATTGTGCTTGTTTTCTTAGTGAGTGGAGGAGGGATTTGAAGGAGGCGGAGAATTTGAATCTCAAAATTTAAAAAGAAAAAAATGTTAAAAATAAAGAATAAATTTTAAAATAAAATTTCAACTTACAGTTTTTCAGAAACACATCTATAACAAAAGACAAGGTACATCTTCACAGTTCGACATATATGTATTTAATATATTGATGCTCACTTAACAATGAATTCTTATGACTGGGGTTGCCTGACTGCCTATTACATGTTCCAATTTTTAGCACTTCAAAGAGTCACAAAGAAATCAATCAATATTTGTTACATACTCCTCTTCTGTGCCAGGCTTTGGGCTAGGTTCCTGCCCTCAAGGAAAATATATTGTATTAGGAGAAGCAACATACACATCTAAGAAAATAAAAAATATATACAAGGCAAATTCAGAATAATGGGAGCACAGGAATAGGCTTTAGAAACTAGGTATAGGGCCAGGATCATTTAAAATCTCATATAGTAATAGCTAACGTTTTTATAATATTTTGAAGTTTGCAAAGTGCTTTATAGATATTATCTCATTTTTACTTCACAATAATCCTGGGAGGTAGGTGTGAATATTATTCCCATTTAACAGCTGAGGAAACTGAGGCAGGCAGGAGTTAGATAACTTACCCAGGGTTGCACAGCTATCAAATGGCTGAGGCTGGATTTGAACTCAGGTTTTCCTACATCCAGGTCTATTTACCAGGAGGTGACACCTAATGGAAGTTAGAAGCTCTAACTTCTAACTCTAACTTTTTCTAAAGAGGAAGTCCATTTCAGGCATGGGGGAGAGCCTGTGTAAGGACAAGGGAGGTGAAATACTGTGGACAAGGAACGGCTTATATGAATTATATGAAGGGAAGTGATGTGTAATTCATAAATCTGGAGGAGTCAGCTAGATCCAAACTGTGAAGAACTTTCAGTACCAAACAGGAGACTTGAAATTTAATTGAAAAGACCGTAGAGAGAGATCGGAGATTTTGAGCAGGAGAGAAAACATGGCCAAATGAATGCTCCAGTAATACCATATTGGCAGGTATGAGGAGAAAAAGCTGAAGAGGTGAGGCATGACACAAGGATATTGGTAAGCAACCCTTTGCAATGTCCTGGTGGCAGATAATAAGACCTGAATCAAGGTGGTTATGGCGTAAGCAAAGAAAAGAGAGTGTGTGAAAGGTATCATGGAGGTAAAATCAACAAAAGCTGGCAACTGAATGGTGTGAGTGACAGTATAGGACAACTACAGATGAAAGAGGGTGGGTGGCAGGGGATTATAATAAGATGTTATGTTTTACTTATGCCAAGTTTGAGATGTTTAGAAGTCATCTAGTTGAAACTGTTCAAGAGGCAGTTAATGATTGGAGCTGCAGCTCAGGAAAGAGACTAGGACTGGATCTATAGAGCTGAGAATAGTCTGTGGAGACATTACAATCAAACCTCTTGGGAACTGGGGAGACTACTGAAAGAAAAGATACAGAAAAAGAAGAAAAAAATGGTCCATGGTCCAGCGACAGCTAGGGAGAGGAACATCCACTATCATCCAGTCAAAGAGACCAAGGAGTGCTGAGCCTTTGGTTGTTTTATTTTCAACTGAAGAATCCTAAACAAAAAACAATCACTAAATTTGTCAAGGAAGTTGGCATATATTATTTCCAAATTTTACTTTGAAAGCCCAACTGTATTGATAGTGGATTCAATTCAATTCAACAAGCATTTGGTCAATGCCTGCTGTATACCAAGCACTGCTCTAGATCAGGGGTGGGGAGCCTGTGGCCTCGAGGCCACATGTGTCCCTCTAGGTCCTCAAGGGTGGCCTTTTGACCAAATCCAAACTTCACAGAACAAATCCCCTTAATAAAAGGATTTGTTTTGTAAAATCTGGACTCAGTCAAAAAGCCACACCCAAGGACAAATAATTTGTTCTGTGAAATTTGAATTCAGGCAAAGGGTTACACTTGAGGACCTAGAGGGTCCACATGTGGCCTCGAGGCCACAGGTTCTCTACCTCTGTTCTAGATCCTTGAAATTCAGAGGCTTAATAGCCCGTGACCTCAATGAGTTATATTTAATTGGGGAAAAAAGTGTCCACTGATAAATTGGATGTTAGATAGAGTGCTGACTTGGGAGTTAGAAAGAACTGCGTTCAAGTCTTGCTGTGGGAATTTGCAGGTTGTGGGTTCCTGTGTAGGTCTCAGTTTCCTCATCTATAAAATGAGGGGGTTAGACTATATAGTCTCTGAGGTCACTTCCAACTGTGAGTTTATGATCTGTAATCTAAATAAACATGGGTCCATGTTGGCAATAATAACTTTAGGAATAAAAAAAAAAGCCTGTAAGAGATGGCACTTGTACCAAGCCTTGAAGGGAGCTAGGGGTTCGCAGAGGGAAGTGCCCATAACTTTTCCCTAGGTTGGTCAAATTCTCCAGAAATCTGCCAGTCATTAAATACATTACTTCACCTAGTCAGTGATCTCTTCTCAAATGCCTACTGAGTGCAATCCAAGGCAAGGAAAGACTGAAATGACTAAAAACTGCAGGGAACCCTTAAGCCACCAAAAAACTAAGCCTTGTGAGTAAATGTGGCCAATGAATTTCAGGTTGACGACTCTGCTGTAAATATTCCCACTTAGGATTCCTGTGGACTTTGTAATGACCATGAATCACAAAAGGCAAGAAAAAATGAGCCAAGTTTTGCAAACTGCTTGAGCTCTTTTTATGATGGTCTTTCCCCAGGGGAATCTGGGCAGCACTACAAGTCCATTTTAACAAAGTGATGTCTGGTGGCGCCTTCTCAGCACATAGCTCCAATGGAGTCAGCTGTCTGGCTCTGGGTGTGTGTTTTTCTGGTTCCATACCCAGTCAACCAACCAACACTGCAATTCCCAGGATTGGCTTTAGTCACTTAATAATTTAATGGCATTTAAATCAGGCTCAATTAGGATATGAGATAATATTAATAATTACATTTTTTATTTGTATGGCGCCTTTCACTGCAAAGCTCGTTAACTCTCATTTATCTTCACAAGGAAGCCAGAGGTTACCATTTCTTTAAAGATAAGGGAACCAAGGCATGAAGAGGTTAAGTGAATGGCCTACAGTCTAGACGTGGTCAGATTTAAGATCAGAAAATCTGAAGATTTTTTTTCCTCCTTAGATACTGTATTTTAAGAGAATTATGTGTAAAGTATGCATTTCTCACTCTGATCATTGAAGTCAAGTCCAGGCAAACTTATTGTACTTACATCTTCAAAAACCTGATGTCTAAAAATCAGATTCGCTATCCTGACCACTTTATCTGGCCACCTCATTTAGTAGGAATTGCTATAATCCCAGACTTGCTGTAATCCCAGATTATGACCTGTCATCCTGCTGGAATTGCTTTTGTCATCTTTGTTCATGGGTTGCTGAATGGGAGAATTAAGCATTTAAAACTAACAGTAACCACACAAAAAGAAGACCTCTGGAGCATGGGCATGTACTCTGTGGTGGATGGATGGAAAGGGCTGGACAAGAGGCACATAGGATGAGAGGATGTGAAGGGGTTGTGGTTTTACAGGAGAAGGAGTATCTACACTGATGTCAATCTAGATCATAGCATGGTTTGAGATTTAGAGCTGAATAGGACCTCAGGACATACTGAGTCTACACCCCTAATATTTATGAAAGTACTGAGGTTAAGGGAAGCAAAAGAACAGGAAAGAAGGAAGGAAGGAAGGAAAGGAAAGGAGGGAAGGAGGGAGAAAGGGAGGGAGGAAGAAAGGGAGAGAAGGAGTAATATGAAGAGGGATGGAGGAAGGAAATAACATTTATTAATTTTATACATATCTGCTATGGGGGTAACGGTAATCAAGATATATTGTTAAGGACAAGTACAATAAAAAGAATTATTATGTTCTAAATACTGTGCTTAGTGCTGGGGACTTAAGTAGAAGAACTAGATAGCCCCGACTCTCAAAAAGTAACATTTTAATAAGGGGGAGTCAACACGTCTAGGAGATCCAATACATTAGCGCTGGGCCTGGAGTCAAAAAGGCAGGAGTTCAAATCCAGCCTTAGACACTCACTAGCTGTGTGACCCTCTGGCTGTTTCTGTTTCCTCCACTGTAAAATGGGCATCATTATCTAGCACCTACCTCCCAGAGTTGTTGTGAGAATCAAATGAGATAATATTAATAAAATGCCAAACTGTAAATAGTTGTAAAATACTTAACACTGCGGCACATAGTAGGTGCTTAATAAATGGTAACTTCCTTCTTCTTTTCTTCTTTTATGTCTTGCCCCAACCTCACGTAGACAGGAGACACTGTGATTCCAAATGCTGCCTTTTTTTAAAAAATGTAAACACTTCCTTTCTTTTTCCTTTTTCCTTCTTTGTGCTTGTATCCCTAGCACCTAGCACAATGTCTGGCACCTACTAAGCGCTTAAAAAATCCTTGCTAACTGATTTCTCCCTTATGTCATGCAAAGTTCTGTTTCCTAGCAGGTATTATTCAATTAATTTTACCCCTGAAACTTCACAAAATAAAGTTATCAGAAACAAAACTCTTCATTCACTCATGTCTCCATGGTGGGTAGAGATCTCTTACTCAAAAGTTTCCCTTGATAGACCCAAGAATTAGGAGTGTGATTAGGGAATGCCTTCAAAGATCTTTGTTCACACGTAAAAGGGCAGAATTGAGGGCATCTAGGTGGCACAGTGGATGGAGTGCCAGGCTTGGCATTAGGAAGATAGTTCAAATTCAGCCTTAGACACTTCCTAGCTGTGTGACCCCGGGAAGTCACTTCACCCTGTTTACCTCAGTTTCCTCAGCAGTCAAATGAGCTGAAGAAGGAAATGACAAATTCCAGTATCAATGTCAAGAAAACCCCAAATGGGGCCACAAAGTCAGACATGAGTGAAACAACTGAACAAAACAGGGACTGATGTAGATTTTGAAATTCAATAAATTATCTTCACACTTTCTCTTAGTAGAACCTTGCAAGATCAGCAGGCAAAAGGTATTTAATGTGTACCTGCTATGTACCAGGCACTGTGCAGCACGGAGGAAGTTATTATTCCCCTTATACAGAGGAGAAAAATGACGTTGAGATCAGTTAAATTACATACCCAAGGTGATGTGGTTTACACAACCCCACAACTTCTGACTATCTAAGACTCTAATGTGTCATGCATATGTTAACAAGTTTTATAAATGAGCTTGCTTCTTATATAAAGCATAAAACATCCCAATAAAACCATGGCTAAAATTAGAAATCCGAGAGTAAATCCAGAAACATTTAAGTAGGTGTTATAGGCACTTGAGATATTTATGGACATTGACTCTTTATAGACTTGGTTCTCCTCTCCCAGCTTGAGAATGTAACAATGTGCTCTCTGGGGACAGCAAAGGGAAAAGAGGTTCCAGCTGTCCCTTCCTGATGCCTTTGAAGCTTCCAAGTAGAAGCCCCAGAGAATTGCTGAACTGTCCCTGAAACTGAACTGCCAGTTGCACACCCTCTAGGCTGGGTGGTTACTCAGTCCTTGGACCCTGGCTGCTTTCCATCTGTTGTTTATTTCCAATTAATCCTGTATGTAGCTTGTTTGTACATAGTTTTTGCATCTTTTCTCCCCCATTAGATGTGGGGAACTCCTTGACAGCAGGGAATGTCTTTTCTCTTTCTTTGCATCCCCTGAGCTCAGCATGATACTTGGCACATAGTAGGTACTTAGTATATATTGATTGATTGGCTTTGCTATTATTGCCAGTGATACCTTAGCCCCTGCTTTCTGGCCTCCAGATAGGAAGGGCAGCATTCAGATTAGCACAAAGTCAGTTCTAGGACAGCAAGGAGATCCATCTTCTCAGGAATGTACTCTTTTGGCACCACCACCCCTTAGGTTTAAAACATTCCCTCCTGATCTCTACAAGTGGTAATCACCCACATTTAAGAATGAAAAAAAAACTATTATGGCTAATGTCTTAGTTTTATTAAGAGAGACAGAGGACATGGCTTCAAACAAACTGTGCTAATTTTCTAAGTACTCTGAGTAATGAATCTGATGTGAAGCTGTTCATTGGGTGGTAGCTGGTCACAAGAAGTCAATATGACTGAAAAACCAGTAAACAACGAGTCAATCTACAATCAAAGGATCCGGGTTTGATTCCTGGCTGTTCTGCTTACTGCCTCGGTGACTTAGAGCGAGCCCTTTAAACATCTGTGGGTCTCAGTTTCTTCATGTGCAAAATGAGGAGATTGAAATCCATGATTTCCACGGTCCTTTCCTTTGAACCCTTGGACCTGAATACCCATTTCTCTTGGCCACATACATCCCTCTTTATGTATATTTCCTCTTGGCCATATGTATCACTGCTCTACCAAATGTCTGTCTGTTAAAATTCCTTTTTTTCTGTTCAAAAAGAGAGGTAAGAATTACTGCTACATCACAAATGGAGTGGAAAGTCAACATAATTAATCAATTTTACAATCTATTGTCTTAAAATCTATTGTCTATTAGACTTTCTTCCAACAAACTTAAAGCAAAAGTCAACTAACAGACATAGGAGCCATGGAATAAGTGAATGAGAACTGGTCTCAGAGTCAGAAGATGGTGTGAATTTGCCACTCACTAGCTCTGTGATCTGGGATCGATCCAAGTTTCAATTTACTCTTTTGTAAAATGAATATAATTATTTTGGCTACTGTATGGAGACATAGTTTTATATCCTACTTCTCATGCACGGAATGTTTGAGATGGCCTGACATAGTGGACAGGACATTGGACTTTGAGTCAGGAAAACCTGAGTGCAAAATCTACCCCTAACACTCACTAGCTATGTCACCTTGAGTAAGTCACTTAACTTCTGGTTTGGATCCAGTGGCATCTAAATTTCCTCCCAGTCTTAAATGATCCTATGATCCCTGTCCAATCTATTCAGAGGATCATTATGAGACTTAAACGACATAATATAGAGGAAATTGTAAACTATAAAATACCGTGAAAATATAAGATTTCCTGGGCTTTTTTTGAGGCATTTGCCTTCTTCCCCCCTGGCTAGTTTATGCAGATACCCATCATTTGCAAGAAGTCCTTTCCTTTTCAGCAAATTTGACTTAGCGTCCTGAAATCCTGCTAATCTTGGTAAACTGGTGGACAGAAGAGCCAAGTAAGGCTCAAGGCCTTTAGTATACAAATTATGTGTAGAAAAAACATTCAGGAATATCCTGAAACTGAAGATCAAGGAAGGATCTGAGGAAGAAACCTGTGTAAAGACACAGTGCCCATTGTTCAAGAGTTACAGTTATAATCCTTAATAGGATTCCAGTAGGCTAATTACTGTATTTGTTTCCTCAACTTGCAAGGGATAATTATGGTGCTTTGGGGAATAAGAAGGCTAGGTGTTGTTAAGTGACTCCAGAGGCACTCCATATCAGCTCTGTTGTGCCATTGCTTAATCTTTTCAACAAACCAAAAAACAAAAAGGATAATTTTGTGGTCCATCAGCTCATGCCCTCATGTCAGACTAGAGATTTCTGAGAGTAGATCAATCCTGAACCACTTTGATTTCAGACATTGCTTTCTATTCTTTTGGAAAGGGAATTTACATGGAGTGGTGCCTAAAGTCAAAGCGCCTACTGGGACCAGTGTCTCTCAGATCTTCTGTCTCCTTGCATATCTTTTCCTTCTACAACTTTGCTTTTGGCAGGCAAAAAGGAAACCCCCAGCAAAATAGAAAAGCAGCCTATATTAATGTTATATCTGCTATGTAAAACTTGGAAATTCTCAGGTTCTGATATTTCAGGATTCTGCTTTAAATCTATATGACCTCAAACCCTATGACAAAATGGAAATGGCATTTGGAAATAGGGTTAAGAAGAGCAGCAAGACCAGGTAAGCAATCCTCAGGTGACTGTGCTTGAGGCAGCACCATTTTGAAAGTATCGTGGGATGTGTTATTAAGAAGTGTGTAAGGGGGAAGATACTAAACCACATGGAAAAAAAATAAATCATTGTTAGTATGAAAGAAAGAAAGGAAGGAAGGAAGGAGGAAAGGAAAGAAAGAAAGAAAAAAGAAGGAAGGAAGGAAGAAGGAAAAAAGAGGGAAAGAAAGCAAGAAAGAAAGGAAAAAAGAGGGAAGGAAGAAAGGAAAGAAGGAAGGAAGAAGGAAGGAAAGAAAGAAGAAAAGAAAGAAAAAAGGAAAGTGGATACCAACTACTATCAACTAATATAACTAACTTTTAAAATCTGTACAATTTTGATGAGAATGCTCTAGTCCATACCTCCATTGAGGATATCTTGGCTTCCTTTATCTCAGCTCAAATCCCACCTTGTAGAAGAAGTCTTTTCTGGGTCCCCTCAATGCTGGTGCCTTCTCTCTAAAATTACCAATAGTTTACCATGTAAGTGCCTTATATGTACACAGCTGTTTCCTTGTTATTTCTCCTGTTAGCCTGTGAGCTCCTCAAGGACAGGGACTGTTTTTGCCTTGCTTATATCCAGCTAGGTGGCACAGTGGATGGAGTACTAGGTCTGAAGTCAGGAAGACTCCTCTTCCTGAGTTCAAATCTGGCCTCAGACACTTCTAGCTGTGTGACCTTGGGCAAGTCTCTTAACTCTGCCTCAATTTCCTCATCTGTCAGATGAGCTGGAGAAGGAAATGGCAAAGCACTCCAGTATATTTGCCAAGGAAGCCTCAAATGGGGTTGTGAAGAGTCAGACATGACTGAAAATGTCTCAACAGCAACAGAAACAGCATATCCCCAGAACTTAACACAGTGAGTGGGACCCAATAGGCACTTGGTAAATTTTGTTTAACTGACTTTCAGATGCTTCCACCCACAGACAATAAATATTGTACTGATTGCAAAGCTCACAATAGGACCTCCTTAATAAAATTCATGAACTCTCAAAAGAGATCAGACTAACAACCCATATAGGAAAAACCAAATGGATGGAAAATTGAGGGTGCTAGAGCCAGCTGGCTCATGAGAACCGATTGTTAAATATTCAATGTGAGCATTTAGACTTTGGAAATTGCCAAATTCTGTAAATCAGGCTTGAATTACTGTTTTGATGATTGTCTAGACTTAAGAAAGTGATAGAGGAAATGTTAATGATCCAATTTAACTTAAAAATGTGTTGTTTATGCAATTTTTTTCCTAGTTGTTAAACATTTACCAGCATACCCTTGTGGAAAATGCCTGTTTTCCAGACAGTGACATACATTTGGATGAGCAGTCCATTGATTTCGTCCATCGGTACATCCAACTTAGACAAGCACCATAGATGAGTGATAAACTGGGCAGAGAAGTAAGTGGGAAAAGGAGAATAGGTTGGATGGGATTGGAAACTTTGAGTAGCACTTTTAATGATCCTAAGCTACTCCCTGAAACGAATGTACCCATCTCCTGAACAGCATATTCTTCAGGTGTCACCAAATGACTAAGAAACATAGAACCCCACAATCTTGGAAAAATCAATACTGTGAGCGACAGAAAGTATAATGGAAAAATTCACGAGAAGCAAGAGTAGACAGCGGCAAATTACTGGTGGTGACTTGTATGATTTAAAAGAAATCACCAAAGAAATGCAGTGTTGGTGGTCTCGGTGGGGAGAGCAACAGATAAAGGGTGGGTGGCCCAAGTGATGCAATGGAACCCACAAAATAGGAAAAAACTTTAAGGGAGGCCTTTTTCTGGATAGGTCCTCTATGGGGCATTTATAGGATTGCCATAGATAAGAGTTTCACAGAATACCAGGATGTGGCTCAGTTCCAATCTGTAGCATGAATATTCAGTGTTCTGAGAAGTGCTCTGTTGAATTATGACAGTATTTCTTTAAAGGCAGCGATAATTCTGAGCATGGAGTCCAGGGATCTGAATTTAAATCCTGGCTACACCACTTACTGTATGTGAGACCCTCAACAATTACAATCATCTTCTTGAGTCTCAGCTTCTCATCTGTGAAATGGGAATAATATCTATATCACAGGATTGCTGTGGGACTCAAGATCAAGTAATATAAAATAGACAAATATTTAAGTTCTGTATGAATCTAAGTTATTCAGAATGTCCCCCACTTTTTAAGATTTTAGTAACGAAATACACACCAAGACTTTTGGGATTTGCTGTATAAATGCTAGCTATTATTAACCATTGGCCAGAGTTTCAGATAGCATTTATATTTTTTCCCCTGAAAGACCTCAGAATTTGGTTTTACAGTTCCAAAGGACTCATGATGAAAAATGCTGCTCATTTGCAGAGGAAGAACTGACAGATTGAATTATACTATTTTTATTTTTGGTGGGGCTTTTTTGGTCTGTGTTTTCTTTCAGAACATGACTAATATGGAAATATGTTTTGCATGATTGTACATGGATAACCTATAGCAAATTGCTTACTGTCTCAAGGAGGAGGGGGAGAGGGAGAGAATTTGGAACTCAAAAAAAAAAAGAATTTGGTCTTAATTTAGTTTAATTATCTTCATGAGCTTTTAGCAAAATTCATAATCCCTCTGAACTACCAAGAAGACTTGCAATTCAAGAAACTCTGTCATTTTGATGATTCTCCAATCCATAGACCTAGCTGTAAATTTTAGAAAAGAAGGCAGAATGACTTTCTCCAACTTCTTTGAAAAGGAAATCCCAACAGATTTTTTCAGAATTTCTGGATGAATGAAAATTATTTATGAAATTCTTATTATGTGTTAACATCTGGAGATACAAAGAGAAAAGTGAGGCAGTCCATGCTCTCAGGGTACCCATGTTATAATGGCAGAGATAACACATTGAAAGGTTTCAACTGCAATTCAGATGGAAAAGTCCTGTGGTTCTTAGGGTACAGTGGAAAAACTGATGGTAACATCTTTTCTTTAAGGTCCTTTCTATTGATAAAGCTAAATCCAGCTCTAATGATGAGCCATTTGCCACTGCCAAGGACTTTGGTAGTGAGAACTTACTTTTCCAGGTCTTTAGTAGCAAAGGCTGCTAACAATAAGTTAGAAGCATTTCTAATCTTAAGTAGACCAGTGTTCTTGCTCAAAATGGAGGTGTTGGAAGATATAGTCGATTCAATATCTACAAACCCATTATAACTTTTTTGGTAAATTATATTTGTCCAAAACATGAATCTGCTAGGTAACTCAGTTTGATGTATGAAAATTAATCACATTTAAAAAGTGAGCTTCCTATTTCTATGCTTTTGCAATTTACATTTTAATTGCTCTTCAAGATGAAAACCTTTTTTATTAGAATATTTCTTGATGACAGCAGAGTTCTGAGTTGCTGAAATCTATTAGAGAGTAGACTGCCAAAATCTAGCTGCCCAACAGTTATAATACAGCAGCTCTCTATGTCCCTGTGAGCCGCCTTATTCTTTTGGGAATACCTTTCAAGGCTTACTTAGCTCTACCATGATAATATAGAGCTAACTTAAAGGTTTTTGTTTAGGCACAGGAAGTTTTGGCCAACCACTACTGAGCTGAAGCTACTGAATCTATTGACTCATGGTAGTTTTACAAATACATTTATTGTACAGGGTTTTTTTAAAGATGTCATTCAATATTTCCTTGAAGATACACACTGTCCTAAGAATCATATATGGATATGATACAAATCGCAAAAGCCTACAACAAAAAATATTATTTATTTGGAGAATGTCATTTTATAAATTACACTCTATCCTCTCTAATCATCTACACAGCTTCCTTGGAGCTCAGACCAGAAACCATCTCCTAAAGCAATTTCTCTGAGGTCTCCTTCTAGCTTCCCTCTCTGCATCTCTCTTCCAGTTTGGGAACCAAGAACCATGATATAATCAGCTCTATCATTGTTCCTGGATAGGGTATGTCAACCTACTCCCCTTTGGAACTATTCACTATACCTTAACTTTTAGGACCAAAGTGCCCTCCCCAGCCCCAGCTTCCCTCCACCATTAGAATGTAAAGTTCCTAAAGGAAAGGGATTGCTTTTGCTTTTTTGTATTTGTTCCCTAGCTCTTAAGCTAAGTGCCTGGAACTTAATAAGCACTTTTTAAATTTTAATAAATACCTAATAAGCACTTAATAAATACTTTTTATTCATTCATTTATAAATTCAGATAGTTTAAGTGAAAGAGAAATCTTAAATGGTCCTAAAGTCAGCATATCAAAGGGCAAAGGGCCCTTGGATTTAGTCAATGAACCTAGGTTTGAATGTTGGTTCTTGATGAAATTCATTATTTTTCTAAGCCTCAATTTCCTCAGTTGGAAAATGAAGGGGCTGAACTAGATAACTTCTAAGGTTGCTTTCAGTTCTAAATTAATGGATCCCATGATTCTATACTTCACATCCCATTTTTGTCTTTGTGTGTATTAGAAATATGTTATGAGATAGACTAGAAAAGTCTTAATGACGTCACCATTTCTTTATATTCCCCAAAATTATATGAATAGGTTAGAGTGTTAATCTTGAAAAATGGAAGTAATCTAATTGTAAGCATTTGAACTTCATGGGTTGAATCATTAGGAAAATAAAGGATGAAGATGAGACAATAGAATATTCTTCAGTTTCACTTGACATAAACTGTTTTCTAGTTTATCAGGTCAACAACATAAATTTGTTGTGATTATTTACAAAATGCACCTAAATTGACATTAATAATCCACAATTTAACATAATTCCACTGAATTTATGTTAGAGTTTTGGAGGTGGGCAGGAATTACCTAGTTCAACTCTCTCTGTCTCTGTTTCTTTCTCTCTGTCTCTCTCTCCACCTCCATCTCTCCCTCCTTCCCTCATCTTCCTGACATTCTAACTGCTGGGTTACTTTGCCGCTTAGGGGGAGGCTACCCCTCTGAAGGATCAGAGTTGATTTCCTGTAAGAAGTGGACCTTCAACTGAACTTTAAAGGGAATGAAGAGATTGGGTGAGTCAATAGTGGGGAGGGAGTATATTCCAGGAACAGGGTGGGGGGGATGAGGGGGAATTGCCTAATACAATTGTCCTAAAGCTGCAAAGACAGACAGAGGGAGTACTGAAATTGGGGGCCGTTTTTCATGTCATCTTCAGGGGGAAAATACAAATTAAGGAAAGCAAAATAATACTATAATAAGGGCATTTGAACAGGATATAACATGGTTTGAAAGCAGAGATATAAAGGGATTTCCTGACATGGACTAAAAAATGCCAAACCACCAGCAGGATGAGCAGAAGTTTTTCTTGTTCTCCCAAACTTTCTGAGCACTTGTTCCAAGTCCAGTCCAGCCAATCAGAGGAGAAATCTGGAAACACAAGCAGCAGAGGCTTTCATTTACAAGGGATCGTCGACAATTCTTTACCAAGTGCTTGAAGAAATTCTTTAATTTTCATGGAATACAAAGACAGTATGTGGTTTGCATGGTTTGCCAATCTGAGCATAAATGATATCGTAGGCATGAAAACAATTCAATCTGGAATGTCTTTGAATCTTGTGTTCCTGAAACACTGAATGCTAAAGTCCAGTGAGAGAGAGGGCATCTTTTATGGTGGGGGAGGGGGAATTTAACAGATGAATCTTTATTACAAAAATTTTAATTTATAGAATTTTGAGTAATTATTAGTCACCAAGGACCTGAGTTCAACTCAAGGTTATGGCACTTAGTCTCTCAACTGCTCTGGGCCTCAGTTTCTTCATTTGTAAAATGAAAGAATTAGTCATGATGGTCTCTAAGGGTCTTTTCTAGTTCTATGATCTTATAATACAGTGGGACCTGTCATTTCACTGGAGCAGGGAACTGCCAGTGCGAAAATTTTCCTCTACTAAGGCAGATCTCCCCACTTCTGCAGTTTACAGCCTGCGGACCCTGAGAGGTCGAATCACTTATCCAGGGTCACACAGTCAGTACCAGGCAGAAATGGAACCCAGATCCTCCTGACTTTGATAAGGCTGAGTTTCCTGTATGACACGTTGATTCTCCTTCAACAATTTCATATTTTTCTTAGTCTTTCCATGAAAAATTTAAAAAATTTTCTTAAAACGATTTTCCTTAATAATAATATTCATGCAGTTTCATACCCTGATCTATTGTATGTAGTCTCTCTCCTGTTGATCAGTCCACAACCATTTAAGTGTCTGCTATGTGCCAGATATGGGGCATACAGATGCCAAAATGAGGCAGTCCTGGCCTCCATTACATTCTACTAGATCTTCTCGTTTATTTTGTGTCTTGTGTTTCTAATGGAAATTTCGAACAAATGTAGTGGTGATCTTCCCAGATTAAATAGCATTTTAAAGCCCAGTATAGGAATTTTCTATAAGATAAAAGAGGTAGTCAGACGGTAAATTTGCCTCTGATTCTAACTCTAATTCCAGCCCTAGTGCTGGACCTGGAAAGGGGAAAACCTGAGTTCAAATTTGACTTCAGATACTTACTAGCCAACTCTGTGACTTTGGGTAAGTCATTTACCTTCATTGATCTCAGTTTCTCCATCTGTAAAATGGGGATATTACCACCTATCTCTTCCAGGATTGTTGTGAGGACAAAATGAGAGATTTAGAAAGTGATTTGCAAACCTTAAAAAGTTATGTAAATGTTAACTACTTTTACTACTACAATTAGTATTATTATTAAAAGTGGTTATTATATAAGTTGCTTTGGAGAAGATTAAATATGTAGGAAAACTGAGGTCCATTCAAAGACTATCTGAACTAGAGGCTTTGTGTGTAATTAAATCCAAGAGCTGCAGTGCATTGCCGCAGTGCTGCAGTGCGATACCGGGGAAAGGGGAAAGAAATGAAAGATATATTTATTTATTTACTTTTCGAGTGTTGCAAACTAACCAAGCTGAATTTTTTGTTTTGTTTTGATTTGTTTTTGAAGATGAGTTGGCTCCTGCAGAAACTCTGGGGTTGTCATTTTTCCAAGAGGAAATGAGATAGAGATCAGTGCTAGCCCATCCACGTCGCTGCCCAGGTGTGTACCCAGGTAATTGAATCACATGTCACAGAGTCATAGCCAAGATGCCACCTAAGAACAACAGAAGGGCATTTGACTACTGACCACTAGATCTTGTACCTGTTGAGAATACCAGTGTTGGGAGATTAAACTCTCAGTAATCATGGGGCTAGCTAATTAATAAGCCTTTCCTAGGAATTAAGCCAAGAGAGCCAGGCACTTGGAGGACTGGTTGCTTTGTCTACACTTCTGACAATCAAGAGTGAATCAAAGTCCGTCATAATATTTGCTTCCTAGTCATGGGTTTTTTTTTGGCCTCCAGATTTCATCAGGAGAGAATTGCCCATGTGGAAACTTCCTGCCTAGTTGAAGCTCAGCAACTTACAGACTTAGAAAGTTGCCAGAGGCACTGGGGCATTGCATGACTTAACTAGCTAATGTGCTAACTAAGGTCCAAATTTACTCCAAAGCCAATCCTGTATCAACTAGACTAGTAGCCTTTAAAGTGGGATCCAAGCTGTAGGGTGACTCAAGGGGATGTGATCAACCAATCAGAGTGTGGGATGATGGATCACATCCCACCCTTCCTGTGCTATCAAATCCTCAGGTTGGTCTCTGTTGAAAACTTACCTACATTTATCTCCCAAGATACCCCTTCCCTCTTTGTAGATCCTTCATATAATTATAACTGAATGTCTACCTAGGCATTCACAGCAGCAACTATTCCACTGGGGAAATTATCCTCCCACATTCCAACACATGGATTCTTTATGCCACAGAGGACCTTGTGGAAAGGCTGGAAGTATGACCAGTGGGGAGGAGAACTTTGAGTTCTGGGCAGTCTCCCTTCAGAGCTGGGGGTTTCATCTTTGAGATCCTCACCTTGCATGTCTAATAAGTTGCAGAATGTTATCCATATGATCTTCACTATATCCCATAAATCTGTTGTCTTCTCTCTACCCATCGAGATCTTACCCTTGGTCAAGCCATCATCACCTCTTGCTGAGACTATTGTAGTAATCTCCTCATTGGTCTCTGCCTCCATTCTTTCCCCTTCTCCAATCGATTCTCCACACAGCTGTCAAAACCCTTTTCCTAGCACAGATATGACCGTGTCACCCCCTCTCATTCAATAAGCTCCAGTGGCTTCCTAGTGACTCTAGTAGGATTAAACATTACTTCATCTTTATTACATCACTTAAAATTTTCTATTTTGTGTAATTATGCACATAATTATTAGTATAGTAATATATATTTATAATTTATAAGTGAGTAAATATACACGGATTGCATGCTCGAAGTTTTTTTTTTTTCTTTGTAAGGGCTCATCATTAAAAAGGTTTGGAGATCATTGCATGATACCACACTGCCTCTTTCTAAGGTAAATCTGAGTCTAAACCATAATCACAAAATCACATAAAATCTGAGTGACAAAGGACCTCAAAGATCATCTGGTATTCTCATAGCCTAGCACAGTGTTTTGAAAACCAAAGGAACTTAATATATTTGTCTAATTGAATTGAATTCACTGGGTGAATTGGGAGAGTATCTGGGACAAGAGAAGTCCTCCATTATTTATCCATGTCTTTCTAGTGATCTATTCAGATATCTTCCTTCCTTCATTCAAAGTCAGTTCCAGTTTCTCATTCAAAAACAAGAATAGTTCTGCCATCCAGCTATTTACCTATAATTTGGGCATGTACTTCAATGTGCTCACATACACTAGGCTGTTTTCAAAAGGAATTGTTTATCCATGCTAATTAACCACAGTGATCTTGACAAAACAATCCATCATGAGAAAGTCTGGGGGATTTGGGAAAGGGCTGGTAAAACAAGATATTGAAATGTTGACTAAGATGATGAGTGCCATGATGCAACCAAACGCATAGGAGAATAACATTATGCAAGTCACTTTAATGTAAATATTTTATTACATAGTTCAATAATAGTTTGTTTTTATTTACTCATCTTCATTTGAAGATCTCAAACATCATAATATCCTTAGAAAGTAATTTCATCAGCATTAAAAAAGTGGCATTATTAAGAAGGGAAACTTTCCCTTCCATTCCTTTCTCCTCTCCTACTACCCCTCTGCTCCTCTCCCCTTCCCTTCCATCCCCTCCTCTCTTCTCTTTTCTACTCTCCTCTTCTTTCCTCTCCTTTCCTGTTCTCTTCTCTCCCTCTTTCTCTTCTCTCCCTCTTTCTCTTCTCTCCCCTCTTCTCTCCCTCTCCTCTCCTCCTCCTCCCCTCTTCTCTACTCTCTTGTTCTCTTCTCTCCTTTCTTCTTTTCTTTCCCCTCCTCTTTCCTGCCCTCCTCTCTCTCCTCTTCAGTTTCTTCTCCTCTCCTCTATCCTCTTTTCTCCTCTCTCCTCCTTTTCTCTTCTCTGTTCCTCTCTTTATTCTCTCTCCTCTCCTCTCCTTTTACTCTTCTCTTTCTCCCCAATCTCTCATTTAACATTGAGTTTGCTATAGGTTATAACTCTGCCCTACTTCTCATTTCACAGAATCTGAGAGCTGGGAGGGACCTCAGACACTCTCTAGTCTAACTCATACCCCAAAAGACTCCCCACTACCACCTGCCCAATGAATAGTTATTCAGCTTCCATTTGCCCAGCTCAATGGAGGAGGAATCTTCTTGAGAAGCTCCATTACCCTTTTGGACAGTTCCGCGTTGGGGAAAGTCTTTCTTGACTAATTTGCCTCTTTATAATTTCCATCTTTTGCTTCTGGAGTTGCCTTCTGGGGATGAAACAAAAGAAGTACAACTTTTCCTTGACATGACCCTTCAAATATCTGAAGATAATTATTCTATTCCACCAGTCTTCTCTTCTCCAAGGGAAACACCCCCAGTTCCCTCAGATGCTCCTCAGATGATATGGATCCAAGGCCCTTCCCCATTCTGGTTGCCTGTCCTCTAGATGCTTTCCAGCTTATCCTTGTCTTAAACTGGAGTACCCAGGACTGAATAGAATATTTCATATAAGATCTGATGAGGGCAGAGTATAGTGTGGTTACCACCTCTTACTCCTTACTATTCCTCCCTTAGTGCGATCCAAGAACCCATAAGTCTTTTGGATTGCTACATCACTCTACTGACTCATAATGAGCTTACAATCTGTCTAAAGTACCCAATTTTTATTTCAGACAAACCACTGACTTACCATGCCTTCATCACTGTATACTTATAAAGTTGATTGCTTGTACCCAAATATAAGATTTTCCATTTCTCTAATGAATTTAATCTTCTTAGATTCAACCCAATGTTCTGGTCAGTCAGGATATTTTTGGATGTTGATTCTATCATCCAGAATTTTTAAATGATCCCTCTCAACTATGTATCATCCACAAATTTGATGAATGTGCCATCTGTCTTTATTCAAATTATTAACGAAAATGTTAAGTGAACAAGGATCTATGGTACCATGATTGACCCTTTATCTATGCTTTACACCCTAACCCCTCCCCCAATTTTCACTATTGTGAGGGATGAAAATGGGAGTAAGGGAATGCACAATTGTTCATTTGGGAAGAGAACCAGCAGGAGAGGGGAACTATGCTTTGCTGCAGGAAGCTTGCTGTGGTGTAGCTCAATTTGGAGGTATGATGCAGGGTGGGAAACACATCAAGCTATAACATGGAGACTTATAGGATCATATTGGAGAACTGGAAAAGACCTTATAGGTCATGTAGTATAGCACATACATTTTACAGATTAGAAAATTGGGATCTTAGCAATGGTTTCACCTCTCAGGAAATCTTCAGCATGTATGTAGCCCTACTTTGGAGGTACAAGAATCCCAGAATTCCCGGCCTCCCACAGCTTCTCTTCAAAATATTTGCACTTGTTTTAGAGCGAAACTTGCGGAAACTAGGAATTTCTTGTGTCTGAAAAGCTGAGCTACATATAGAAGAACCATGTCCTAGCAGCACAGAAGAGAGTTTGACTACAGCACCAGATAACCAGCTCTCATAGGCCACCTCCCCCAACATTTCTTGAAGGGTAGGGCAAAGGGTTCTCCACTCTCCCTCCACCCCCAGCACTGGTCCTGACTCTTAAACAGCTCGGTGGAAATCCTCATATTACTCACTCCTTTGGGAGCCCTGAAGATAAGTGTGAAAAAGAGACAATCATGTGGAAGGCTAACATTAAGCCACTATCAGCTATTAGAAATTAATAAATGATTATTATTCTATATTGATGGCTTATTCTGGCATAGATTAACTTCTTAGTGAGTCATGTAGCAGAGCTTTGAGGCATTTAGATGGAACAATGCAAATTTTGGAGTAGGAAAGAATACTATGATTCATAATTATGACACTGAAGATGATGTATCACATTTTGGCCACACTTTATGGTCTATAAGGGTTTATGGTCTATAAGGGTTTATGGCTTATATACTAAGCTTTCCTTACAACATCTTAGAGGGGTTGGATGTAAAAGTAATATCATCTCCATTTTCCAAATAGGAAAACTGAGGTTCTGTGAAGTGGAATGATTTCCCCATGATCACATGGCTATTAATTATGGCAGCGGAGATTTAAAACAAGCAAATATTTTTTCTTGGTCAGAGCATCTATGACTTGGAGGGAGAGGACAGAATCTGCAATTTTTTTGGAATAGGGAACTGTCTGGTGAAGTTGGTACCTGTACTAAGAGGTTAGTTGACTTGTCCAGGGTATAAGAGACTGACCATTATATTACGGTGACTATCAACATGGAATATTAGGAAGGAAGTCATGGGTGGGCCTTAGACAATACAGAAGCACTGGAAGGGAGGAGTGGGTCAGAAAAAGATACAAAGAGATCCCAAAGGCTTCACCTGCTTCAAATCCTTTGGCCTTTACTGATTATGGATAGATATCATTTCATGAAATGAGCTGCAGATGGATGGGCCTTTTCTTTAGAGACATTGTCTTGACAAGAAGGATTATTTTTTTCAAGAAGGAAATTGACACTATAGAATTGTAAATAATAGTGGCAGGATTACTAACTGGAGACTTTAGAAAATAGTTACTGAAAGATGACTGTAGATAAGGAGACAAAACTTGGCAAAAATATCTTCCAGTCTTTTATTTCATAAAATCAAAAGGTAATGGGATGCATTTACATGGTTGTGCCATTTAGTTAAAATATCACAAAAAAAAATTTACATAAGAGATTAAAAACCCACAGGTATGTAGGTCTGGCAAGAGGTTACCTGACAGAGCAGCTTTGGAGTCAGGAAAAACGTATATTCTAGTAGTATACTACCTGTGGAAACCCTAGGGAAATCTACTATCAGAGGGATGCTGGCATCTCTTCCAAGTGAGTTGCTTGATTTGCATTGGTGAAGGGAGTTTGCAACAAATGAAAATGAAATAACCATACGGATAAAAAAAAAATGGCCTAGCATAAGTATACTATTTCGTTTCATCATTAGCAGAGGATTTTATAATTCCATTCTGCCCCCTTCTGCCCCCCTCCTTTTCGGTAGATTTCAAGGTGACTAAAAGCTGGTACAGTCTCAAAACAAGTCATTGGTCAGACACCCCGAATTCCTTCCAGATCTCTCCAGAGTTTCGGGTATTTTCACAAGCATTCCCTAGGCCAGGATATTGTTATTTTTCCTCTGTTCTTGAGAACCGGTGGGACCTCAGAACATTTGAGTTCTTCACAAGCCAGGGCAGTCCAAGGCTGGGCACGACTGTCCTAAGCTATAGACAGCAGCCACTCCCAATCTGGCAGACTCGGAGGTCTTCAAGAAAAGACCGCCTCAATTTTCAGCCAGATACCGAATCCCCCAATTTCTCTAAAGCAGAGGTTCTTAACCTTTTCTGTGCTCTGGATCCCTTTGACAGTCCGCTAAAGCCTACGGTTACTTTCTCAGAATAATATTTTTAAATATATAAAATACACAGGACCACAAAGGAAACCAATGACAATGAAATTCAGGTATCAAAATTTGAAAAATAACCTTCAAAGACCCCAGGTTAAGAACCTCTGTCCTAAAGAATTAAGGAACAGTAAGCGTCTGTTTCTGACTCATTGAAAGAAGAGGAAGGTGGGAGCCACGGACTTTACTTTCTTGATTTCTGTTCCAAAAAGGGGGTTTTGTGTTTGTGGTTGCTCGGATAATCAGAACCCAGGGAGAACTTTCCGTTCTGGCTCACAGAAAGGAGGCACGGCACGCGGAACAGCCCCGTAAGGGCTGCCAAGCCCGGGCCCCCAAGTGCAAATGGCCCGAGAATCCGATTCCCTGCAAACTTTGACAGGCGCAGGCTTCCACGCAGCGAGCCCTGCATTCAGAAGCGGCTCCGCGGAGGGCTGTGCCCTGTTTGCTACTTTGTAACCACCGTAAAGAGCAGGATTTTTAAACATGAAAATGAAGAACAGGGAAGAAAAGGAGAGTCTCCCGGGCTGCCAGCTCCTATTCATCGCTCCCAACACCATATGGGACGATTCTCCTGCGCGTCCCGGCTCTTTCTTCGGCTGAAGCAAAGGCAACCAAGCCTGTCCCGCCGCGGAGCGAGCCCCGCTCTTTGTGCCCGAGCTCGGCTCTCCCCGGCTCCAAGTCTCCTCCGCCCCCGCAGCCCCCCCGCCGCCCGGGGTAGACAGCGGCCAGCTCCTTTTCGCCGGGAAGCGGGTGCAGCGATTGGGTGACGATCCCTTAGCCCGCAAGTTCCGCGTCGGTTTCAAGGCTCCTCCCTCCGAGTGAAAGACAGACTCCGGGGCGCCTGGAAACCGGTCGGGGAGAGGGAGAGGGAGCCCAGTTGAGGGACTGACACAAATGGTCAGGCGGCGGCGGCGCAGGCGGAGGCGGAGGCGGAGGCAGAGGTGCGCTCTCGCCGGGGCCCGGGACGCCGGAGCTGCGCCGGCCGAGCCGGCACTCGGGGCTGTCCCCGGCTCGCCCCGCGCCGGCGCTTCATGAGTCGCCGGTTTCCGCGGCGCCGGCGCCGGCTGCGGGACGCGGAGCGAGCGCGGGACGAGCAGGGCAGCGGCAGCTCGGGCGGAGCGGCGCCCGGGACGGGGCCGACCCAGCATGGCTGAGCGGGGGGCGTCCGGGGCGGCGGCGGCCGGCGGCCGGGGCCGGCAACTTCGCGCGGCGCCGCGGGGGCCGCCGCTGCCTCTGCCGCTGCCGCTGCCGCTGCTGCTGCTGCTGCTGCTGCCGCCGCCGTCGCTGCCGTCGGGGGTCCGCGCGCAGGCGGCCGGGCAGGGGCCGGGGCCGGGGCCGGGGCCGGGGCCCGGGCCGGGGCAGCCGCCGCCGCCCCCGCCGCCCCCGCCGCAGCCGCAGGCGCAGGCGGCCGGGCAGCAGTACCACGGCGAGCGCGGCATCTCCATCCCGGACCACGGCTACTGCCAGCCCATCTCCATCCCGCTGTGCACCGACATCGCCTACAACCAGACCATCATGCCCAACCTGCTGGGCCACACGAACCAGGAGGACGCCGGGCTGGAGGTGCACCAGTTCTACCCGCTGGTGAAGGTGCAGTGCTCGGCCGAGCTCAAGTTCTTCCTGTGCTCCATGTACGCGCCCGTGTGCACCGTCCTGGAGCAGGCGCTGCCGCCCTGCCGCTCCCTGTGCGAGCGGGCCCGCCAGGGCTGCGAGGCGCTCATGAACAAGTTCGGCTTCCAGTGGCCCGACACGCTGCGCTGCGAGAAGTTCCCGGTGCACGGCGCCGGCGAGCTCTGCGTGGGCCAGAACACGTCGGACAAGGGCACCCCGACGCCCTCGCTGCTGCCCGAGTTCTGGACCAGCAACCCGCAGCACGGGGGCGCGGGGGGCCGCGGCGCGGGCGGCGGGGGCGCCTCGGCCCCGGAGCGGGGCAAGTTCTCGTGCCCGCGGGCGCTGAAGGTGCCCTCCTACCTCAACTACCACTTCCTGGGGGAGAAGGACTGCGGCGCCCCCTGCGAGCCCAGCAAGGTGTACGGACTCATGTACTTCGGGCCCGAGGAGCTGCGCTTCTCGCGCACCTGGATCGGCATCTGGTCCGTGCTCTGCTGCGCCTCCACGCTCTTCACCGTGCTCACCTACCTGGTGGACATGCGGAGGTTCAGCTACCCGGAGCGCCCCATCATCTTCCTCTCGGGCTGCTACACGGCCGTGGCCGTGGCCTACATCGCTGGCTTCCTGCTGGAGGACCGGGTGGTCTGCAATGAGAAGTTCGCCGAGGACGGGGCCCGCACGGTGGCCCAGGGCACCAAGAAGGAGGGCTGCACCATTCTCTTCATGATGCTCTATTTCTTCAGCATGGCCAGCTCCATCTGGTGGGTGATCCTCTCCCTCACCTGGTTCCTGGCAGCGGGGATGAAGTGGGGCCACGAGGCCATCGAAGCCAACTCGCAGTACTTCCACCTGGCAGCGTGGGCAGTGCCGGCCATTAAGACTATCACCATCCTGGCGCTGGGGCAGGTGGATGGAGATATCCTCAGTGGGGTGTGCTTCGTGGGGCTGAACAACGTGGATGCCCTGAGGGGCTTCGTGCTGGCGCCCCTCTTTGTCTATCTCTTCATTGGCACCTCCTTTCTCCTGGCCGGCTTCGTGTCCCTGTTCCGCATCCGAACCATCATGAAACACGATGGCACCAAGACCGAGAAACTGGAGAAGCTCATGGTCCGCATTGGAGTCTTCAGCGTCCTCTACACCGTGCCTGCGACCATCGTCATCGCCTGCTACTTTTACGAGCAAGCCTTCCGAGAACAGTGGGAGCGCAGCTGGGTGGCCCAGAGCTGCAAGAGCTATGCCATCCCGTGCCCTCATCACCAGGGCGGTGGGGGGGCCCCTCCCCACCCACCCATGACCCCTGACTTCACAGTCTTCATGATCAAGTACCTCATGACATTGATTGTGGGTATCACCTCTGGGTTCTGGATCTGGTCCGGCAAGACCCTCAACTCTTGGAGAAAGTTCTATACCAGACTCACCAACAGCAAACAGGGGGAAACCACCGTCTGAGAGAGAAACATCCATCCCAACTCCAACCAAAAGCCATTTCCAGTTTCCTCTCCTTTCCTGTCCCTGAAAAGGTGACTCCATAGAATTTATTCCTCTTGTTTGACTCTGGCTCCTTCCAGCCATGCTTCCTCTCACACACATTTTAAAAAACAAAAACAAAATCCTTCAAACCTCTAGAACCGTCCCTGGAAGCAAGCAAACAAGGGGACTTAACTAAGATTTGGGACATACTGAATACGGACACCTCACTCTCTGGTACCAAGACTTTATGGTTTTATGATTGTAAATAGCCTGTGTAAGATTTTTGTAAGTATATTTGTATTTAAATGATGGAAAATCACATTTTTAATTATTTAGGGATTTTTAACCATTCCCACATTTTCTTCCTCGAGTTTTTTTTTCCCCTCCAAGTATTCCAAAAAGAAAAGGGGGAAAACCCATTTCCCTTCTTCACACAGGTTTTTTAAGAGCCATCTGCTCAGGGTTGAGCAGAGAAGTCTTGATTTTGTTGCCATGTCTGACAATTCTCCCCTCCTTTCTCTCTGACCCCACTCCGCCTTTCTCAAGTGGGGTGGGGGAACTCAGATCTCTTCCAGCCTTCCAAACCCTGCACTGGGAGCCCTGCCAGACCCAATTCCACCCTCCCCTGGGGGCAGATTTTGAAGCCTTGTCTTTTTACTTTATAAACCTGAATTTTCTATGTGAACTGTGCTCAAAGCTCACCAGGAACCTGGCAGATGTGGGTGCTGACAGTCTTCAGCTTTCCACCACAACCCACCTCTCATTCCCAGGCACTTAACCTGGTTTGAGGGTGAATAGAATGTAAATTCCAAGCTTGTTTTGCAGTCTACTTTTTCATGGATGAACTCATTTTTTTTTCCTGAGTGTGTAAAATCTGAAATAGATTTGGCCAACCTCATGGAAAAAAATGTGGTGACTGAGCTTTCAGAAGAGGCATCATACTTTGTGTGGGTTGGAAAAGACTGAAAATGGTGGTTTGAAAATGTTAATTTCAATTGTAGACTCATTCTTGGCAGTCTGCCTCCTGAATTGAGACAGTTCAAATGTTTGTATTTGACTCTTCTGTAAACAAAACAGTTGAGATCACCTGGAAATCTTTATTGGAAAATTGATATTTATTGTCATTAAGAAGACAACAAAATATAAACAGAATCAGAAAACTTAAGAGGTTCAAGAAAATGGGCTTTCTCACAGTATATTGTTATAGTCACTTTTTGAAATCAATTTACAAACTAATTGATTATTAGTCTTATAATTGCAGGACTCTTTAAGCAAACAAACAAAATGCTGTATGTTTTTAATCTATTCTTGTTATTAAGAAACTAAGACGGAGGAGTCTTGGGTGGGGGAGGGAGGAAAGACAGTTCCTTCCTCTGATGAGGAACCTGAGAAGATTCTGGAGGCTGAGGAGTATCAGTGATTGATAGGTTTATTCCCTCAGTAAAATAATATTGCATACAGTGGGAGAAAAGGGGCCCAGGTTCTGCCATCTTAAAATCTTGTGTGTTTCTCCTTCCCCACAGATTTGTACTTCCAAAAAAAATATGATCAAGTCGTATTTTTTGTGAGTTTATGTGGAAGGAAAGGAGGAGAAATGCAGCTGTCCTGATAGCATTGTTTTAAACTTTCAGATTATATCATAAAGTCTGTACTTAAGATCCTAAATTAATCTGTGGCCATCATAACCCTAAAATGCAAAGGTTTCTTTCTTTTTTTAAAAAAAATTTGGTATGCATTTATTCTGTTCACTATCACAAGATCATCTATATTTATAGAGGAATAGAAGTTTATATATATCAAATACCATATTTTTAATTTCGCAAATAAAAAATTGAGGTTTTGTATAAAATGCTATGGTCTTTGTGCCTCACAGGAATAGAGCTTGTACCGTTTGCTGTCTTTACATTTTATAAGGGTCTCATAAGCCCGTCCCACTGTATGAGGGATTCATGAAACAGGTTTGCTACTTTAGCATTTAGGCTGGATCAAATAAATCTGTCTGTCCAAAGAACTATAGTGATCATATCCAGGATCTCTGTTGTGGTTGGTATCACTGAACTCAAGGAAAGAGCTGTTTTTATAAAAAAGAAAATAGAAATTTGTATGGACGTTGTCCAGAGAGCTTATGATTTCATCATGGGAAAAATAGGCCCTACTATGAACAAATTTACATGACTATTTTTTTTAACACTTTTGTTTATAGTTCATTAATTACCTTTGTCATAATATTCATGAGATTAACTTCTCTCTCCAGTTCTAAATATTCAGGAACAATCAATCAAATATGGTTTTAACCATTTTATACTGAAATTAGATATATAACTTTTTAAAAAAATGAAATGAAAAGCTTTTGAAGCTTCCAAATTTATCTCTTTATGGCAGTCTCCAGCAGAACTATTTATATGATTGGCTCAAAGGGTTTTGATTTTTTTATTAAAGAGATTTTGAGCCTTTTTTAAAAAATTTACTATATACATACAGAAGTTATTGAACTTTTATAATATGGAAATAAGGACAGATTTATCATCTAAACTATAAA
>CM053770.1:38848014-38882043 GCA_028658325.1 Potorous gilbertii | reverse complement strand
TGAATAAAAGAATTAGAATTTTTATCTCCCCGAGAGCATCCTTAGTACATGTGTACCAAATGTGACGAGGGGGAAGATCATTATCTCCTCCTCTTCTTGTATGATTTTGATTTCTTCTGCTAGATCTCTATGTGTTAGAAGCTTTTCATTCTTCATAGCTTGGAGATTAAGAGTATTAAGGATGGCAATATCTGTTTTAAAAGGTTCCTAATCTAGCCTCACTGGGTTGGGCTGGTTGAATGATACCCACAGAGGAGAGGGTGAGGCTGATGACTTTGTGCAATGCTGCCTCACTTAAATCCAAATCATGGTCAAGTCAAGATATTACTCTCAAGATATTAACTGGTCCTCTTCAAGAATGAAGGATGAACAGCCAAGATAAAGGGGACTTCATGGGGTGTATGTATGCCCAGGGTCCTCTTAGGCTGAGCAAGGCCAGAAGTAGCCACAGCTCTTCAGGACCAAAATGCCTTCCGGCAAATACTGCCCCAAGGTGAGGTGGGCATTGACTCTGATTTCTGTTCCCTCATAAAATGAAAAAAATCTCTAGGTTATGATCTGAATTTATGTGCATTCTGGAAAATTCTTAAAATAAGAAGACAGTCTCTTCTCTGATCTGCCCTCACCTAAGTTTGTTCTGAGGAAAACCTCTTCCCCCTTTTTGACTGAGTTCTCTAAATCCCATTCTATATATTCATAGTCAGACAAGCTCATACTAAATGGTCATATAGTTTTAATAGACACTTCAAATAGTAGAGTAATGCAAAAATGCAATTAAATGCATAAAGCTTCCAAATAACAGATGCTTTGGCTGCAGTAGAAAGTGAATATATAGGTTTTTATCTCCCTAGTTGAAGGAAAAAGAAATGATTAGCTGGACAGGTAAGCAGACATCTCTAATTCAAAATGGGAGGGAGAAGGAAAGTGTTGTGACTTGGGTTTGGGTTTCTCAGCAACCATACATCTGCTCAATTTGCTTTCAGTTCCTTAGCTTCAGCCCTAATCCACAGGTGTGTTGCACACGTTTGTCTCTGGTCCCAGTCTGACTTGGTCTCCACTGTCTTCTGAAAAACTAGAGCAGCCAGGTGGTATGATGGATAAAGTGGTGGGCTTGAAGTCAGAAAGTACTCTTCTTTGTGAGTTCAAATCTGGCCTCAGATACCTACTAACTAAATTACTCTGGGTAAGTCACTTTACCCTATTTGCCTCATTTTCCTTATCTGTAAAATGAGCCAGAGAAGAAAATGGTAAACCACTCTAGCATCTTTACCAAGAAAACCCCAAATGGAGTCACTAAGAGTCCAACACTACTGAAAAAACACTGAACAACATTGGGCAATTGAAGGCCACTGGTTATTACTTGATTCGATAGTTGGTTTAAAATGGAATGTCAGAGGACGCTATATCCTGACTGGACATCGGTATTGCTTGGCTGTCCCTGCTTTTCCAACCCTTTTTTTTCTTGTGGCTTTCTTTGTTGAAGCTCAAGGCCAAAAGCCATAGACACAGGGAACTCTGGGTAGTTCCACCCTCAGGCAACCACTTCTGCCTTTGTGATAATAACTCTATAGGAGAGATGATCTGCACTGAAATCTGTATTACATTCAATTTTTATGAAATAATGTTATAGCTGAGTAATTGTGGGCAACTGTTAGGGATGTGAGCTATATTTGGCTATATACGTATGTCTATATTTATAGTGTGGGAGTTCATTGTCTGCAATTCCATGGAAGACAGAGAGCTTCTGAAATATATTTCTAGCTACCAGGTCATACCATGCCAGGTGTTTATAGGTGCTAAGTATTAGTAACTTACAGTGATATATTGTGCAATTTCTACTATTCTTAACATAATTCACATTAATCATTAAGTTCAGGCTCCTTCAGGCTAACCTTTTTGTTATTTCTGGTATGAAAATCTTCTACTTGGTCTCTAAATTCTAAAAAGTTTTGGAGGTTTGGGCCATTTAATATAGTGACATCTATTAAAAATATTGTTCTTAAATATTTATGTTGCAGTTTCCACCATTTCGTTTTATAATGCACATGAATCAATAAGTGGGACCCATTAAAGATAACCTTTTTGTAAGTATTTGGTAGTGATAGTCTAATCCTGAATGACTACATGAATTACTTCCTCCATATCTATAATGACAGTCATTTGTTTGACTTATTGGTTTTCATCATCATCACCATCATCACCATCATATCCATGAGTTGTATTTTTATCTGGGAAATTTTGCAGACCAAGTATTATGGTCTCATTACTTGTAAGCTACATTACATTGCCTTGCAGCCTAGTTATACAGTAAATCAATAATTAATTTGAAGACCCCTGAAGTCATTGGCTTGACCTTATTATCTATACTGGGAAAGAGAGTTCTTCATTGCCAGTTGTGGAAAATGCCTCCATGATACCAGTATGGGTTAATCGATCAATTCAGACTAGTAGACACTGAGTAGGAAGCAAAGGTTTTTAAGTACCCTAATTAACTTGGGTTCTATTTCCTGATATGGATTCATCCCCAGTTTAGAGATTCACTCTGTTTTCCACTTGGCTATGCAACTTAATTTAATTCAATTCAACAAACATATCAATATTCAAAGTGCTTACATACTATTGGGCTATGGAGATTTTTTTTTTATGGTCCATATCACTGATTTCATCTGTGAGGCCTGGGCATTGAGAAATCAATGCTTATTTAATATGATGTAGCCAAGTGTATATTAGAGACAAAACTTGAACCCTGGAGATTCTGATGTTAAGGCTGACCTACCATTTGACTATATGATGATGGCTCTGGGGGCAGTGGAGATACACACATACGTATGCGCGCATGCGCACACATACACACACACGCAGGCATGTGCATCCCAAAGGAGCTTAAAATTATGGGAGCCTGCCTGAAACTTTCTTTCATATCTCCATTTTCTGGAAGCCAGGTGTAGCTATGTCTTTCTTCTGCCATATTGTCATTGCTATACAGTTCTTTACTCTTCTCTGGAGCCCCTCTTCCTCTTGTTGGTTTCTGGGATTTCCTACTGTCCTTCTCCTAAATGTCTCTTACTCTTTTGGTCAAGTTCAACATTCTTACCCTCACCCTGGGCTTTATTTGATTCTTGGCCTAAGGACCTTGAATTCTGTCTCTGCTGATTTTTAGCTGTTGTAACCATCATTTCACCTCAATGAGACTCAGTTTCCTTCTTATAAAATTAGGATACTACTTCTTACACTTTAGTATTATTTTAAGACTGAAATGAAACATTGTATATAAATGATATAAATGTAAGCTATATACATGTGTATACTATGCAGTTTATATATTGTGGGAGAGGTAGGGTTGGGGTTTAGTGTATGTAGCAGGCTAGACTTGGAGTCAGGAAAACTTGACTTCAAATCCTACCCAAGATATTCACTATCTTACTGACTGTGTGATCCTGGATAAGTCACCATACCTCATTCAGACTCAGTTTCCTCACCTGTAAAATGGAGATAATAAGCAGCACTTCTCAGGACTGCTGTGAAGATAAAATGAGGTAGTATTTGTAAAGTGCTATATGAATGCTATTATTATTTTTAATTTAATTATTAATTAAATTGTGACCATTGTCTCCCATGGCAGGGAATCCTTGTGGATACAAATTGACTTTTTTCTTTCTTGTGGTCACATATAAAAACCACTGCCATATAAAAGCTTAGACTACAATATAAGCATGTGAATTTAGGGTATATCATAGTAATATTCTATGTTCTTTCACTATTAACCACATATTATAGAATGGTACATTTACAATTAGGAAGATTTGGGTTCGAATTTTGACTCAGACCCTCAATTGCTATGGGATCTGGGGAAAATCACTAAATTTCTCTTTCTTCATCTGCAAAATGAGATCATCCTTGAAGATTTTAAGGTTCCTTCAAGCTGTAAATCTATAACTATGGCCATTTATCATCATACTTCCTTCTAAAGTTGATTCCATTTGACTTTGCCTTAATCAGTTTCTAAGTAAAAATATTTTAGTAACAGGTCAAAGTTTATTTGGCATACATGGATGTGTCCAAATGACAAACTTTATCAGAAACTTCAGAACCAGAGAAATAAATTGTTTAGAGAATATAAGAATATGTTCTAGGATATCAACTGAGAGAGAAACTTCAGTATGAAAAAGCCTTAAATGTTAAAATAACGTCAAATATTCTAAGAAAAGATTATATAACTGGGAGTCTCTGAGTGAATGTAAGGCAAAAGAGGACTCTTAGCTTAAGGTTAAGGGAGATGGGGGAGTGAACCAACCTGTACTAGGTAGGGAAGTAGGTGAAGGGAGGAAGGCTAGAAGACCTGCTATATGCTTGCGTCATGGCAGAAAAAATCATGTAATCACATATGTACAGAGTTGTTTGTGTGTATATGTATAGTACAATGCATGTGTATGTGCACACATGTATATGTATGTATGCATGCATGTGTATGGCCAACCTCAGTGTAGAAAATGAGGCAGAGTGAGCTGAAAGGACATATTTTTCTGCCTGTACTTGATCTCTAGTAAGACCTCTCTTTTCCTCCATGGGGAAGCAACAGATCTTCTGCAGGAAAGAAACTGACCCTCTTCCTGTCTCTCACCTCCACCTCTTAAGTCATTCTAAATGGACTAAATCATCAAATCCCTCTTCTGGGTCTTCTGAGTAGCCCTAGTGTGATTTCAGTAGTGTCTCCTGATCCCACAAAGTCCTACACCTGCTCTGCTGATACCTGGAATTTCTTTAACAAGTGACAGAGCCATTCACTTTACAATTAGAGATAGACACCCTAAAATGGAAGGGCTTGACTGGTGAGAATGAATTTTGATCAAAGTTAAATCAGTTACTTAATCAAACAGGAGCAATTGATGGACAACAGAACCTTCTCTGTTTGATAAGGGGTGAGAAGTAAAGGGGTCCTCTCTGATGGAGGGAAGAGGGCAGAAAGAGGAAGATGGGAATGCAAAAACCAAGCCTCTGACTTCATAATTCTGTCTAAAGTTAGCCCTGTTTACCTTCAGTTGGGCCAGCACAAACAAAGGCTGTCCTGGAAAGTATTCTTGGCATGTAGCTGCAAACAGAGGCAGCTCTGCTTTACGTGACTTTGGATCTTTGGGATTGGGAGTGGGGGTGGGGGTGATGTTGAGGTGGTTTGTTTTAAGATAAACAAATTACCATAAAAGAGATTCATTCCCATGGAATTGAGATATTAATTAAACAAAACATCAATTCATTAACTCATAAATCAAATTACTTTCCTTGTTGGACAAGACTGGTTGAAAATACAAACTTGTTATTCATGCTGGTTAATTAACATATCATTCCAGGAAACTTTAGAAAACTGGTACTAAAAGAAATTCCTAAATCCAAGACATGGATGTGCCCTTTGTCTTAAAGATATTAAAATTACTTTGCTAGGAAGATACTTTATGATCTAGAATAATTTAAGGCAAGGTTGTTGAATTCTTTTAGAATGAAGTCACATTTGAGCCATACAATTTAGTTCAGATTGGAAAGGATGTATGGTAATAGTGGGAAAATTACTACCACTACTACTAGTACTACCACTACTAGTACTAGTACTACCACTAGCTAACTTTTACATAGCATTTACTACGTGTTCAGGCATTGTGCTAAGTCTTTTACAATTATTATTTCATTTGTTCTTCACAACAACCCAGATAGATAGGTGCTATTGTCATCCCTGTTTCACAGATGAGGAAACTGAGACAAAGAAAGGTTGACTGACTTTCCAAGGTTCACACACCTAGTAAGTATTTGATTTGAATTTGGGTCTTCCTGATTCCAAACCAGTGCTCTATCTACTATACCTCCTAGGAAGCAATATCTCCGTAGTGTCTATCTGCATCTAGATGTGTAAGTGTGCATTTAACATATCAACTCACTACTGATTTTGAAGAATATTGCTAGGTTTTCATATATGATCTGGTAAAATTGATTAAGGAAGAAAAAATTAGTGATATTTAAAGCTGGATTTTTTTTGCATTAAGGGGATGGAAATGGTCTTCTGTTTCAAAAAATTTTTATAAAATAAATGCTGAAAATGTTCTTTGTGATATAGGATAGTTCTCTGGGAGGGGAATGGAATGATAAGGGGAAATTTAGGAGATATAGAAACAAAAGATATCAATAAATTCTACTAAAAATAAAACATTAACTGAATATCAAAGATACTGTTTTTCTTTTAAAGAAAAGTTTAATTAATCAAAATAAGCCACATCCTATGCCTAGCTAATTTTCTTGAGAATACTCTCAATACTCAGTTCCAAAGCCAGCTGCTAAAGAAGAATTGCCTATTTTATGGACATGTAGTGTTCATTTCATATGATTGAATGAATGAAGTATGTATTAAGCATTTACTTTGTGCAAAGCACTATGCAAGAGTTGAGGATTCTAATAGAACAGTAAGTAAGACAGTTCCTGCTTCCAAGAAGCTCACATTTTAGTTGAGGAGACAACACATAGAAAGTCTTGGCTCAAGTCAGATGGAAAAGTCCCATGGTGCTCAGCATGCAGTGGTAAAGTAGATGGTAATGACTCTTTAATGTTAATTCTATTGATAAAATAATATTCGTTTCTGATGTAGAACCATTGGACAATGCAAGAACTTTGGTATTAAGAACTTTCTTATCTGGGTCTTCAGAAGCACTGGCTGTAGCACTGGCAGGAGCAATTGCTGGGCGCATCTCCACAAGGTTAGTTTCCCAGGATGATGGTGGATGACACTTGACTGGAAAGGTTGCTCTTCCCAAGGCTCTTGGGTTCAGGATCCTGGGCTGTTTCCACTAGGATGTTAGGGGAGATGATGGTTAAGGCAATGGTGATTGTCTGACTTGCCTGGCAAATGTTGTCTCCCATCTCTCCTTCGGGGCACCCTGCTGCTTCAGCCAAGCTGACTTGCCTACCTATACATTGCTGTTGGCTGGTACTTGGTAGGGATGGCAGACCCCTTTTCCGAAGTTGTTGCTTCAAGTAATGATGGCTTTCAGGACTGACTTGGAGGCAGGGCAGATAGACTGGGAGGCTCTGCCACTGCACTATCTGACTGTTGGTTACTGTTGGTTTGCATTTGTTACTGGTCATGATAACAATGAGATCCTCTTTGCATAATAATTTTTCTCTGCAATTATGGCTATTGGGGGCTGGACTGGAAGCAGGTGTCATTTATATGGACTCTACTAAATTTTGTAAGTGAGAAATATCTGTTGATATTTCTGAAGGCTGCCACTTTAGTGAACCTATAGAAAACATTTTATATTATTTGTTATCTATTTTTAATAGCAGCAGTTTTTAGGTAGGTTTAGGGGGAAAAAATTTCTCCCCCTTTTTTTGACCAATAACTTGTGTTTTGAAATTATAATTCTATGTTATGTTATGTTTATCATATCACATTGCATCATATTTCATGTCATATTATATCATGTTATATTATATCATATTATATTTCTAACCGGTGAATCAAGTGGAAAGAGAAAAGAATTAATGAGTTAACTAGCATTGACAAGCTGGTAAGCATCAGATGTAGAATTCTTAGCTGTTTAATGTGCTGTGGATCTCTTGGGCAAGCATGTCAAGCCCCTTTCTGAATAACATTTTTTATCATTTTATTAAAATAAAAGCACATTGGGATTACAAAAGAAACCAATTACATTGAAATATAGTTATCACAATATTTTTTTAGAAAGGTTATGGACCCTAGGTTGAACCATTGATCCAGAGGAAGTCTACTGAATGATCTTAAGACCAAATCATAGGAAAATTGATTGAGAAGCATAGATCTCCACATTACAGAAGAAAAGATTTGTTTTCAGAGTAAATTAAGCACTTCCAAGTTAGAGAGGAATTATATTTGCCCTGATTGGGCTCAGAGAGCAGAACTTAGAGAAGTAGGTGGAACATGAAGACAAACAGCATCCCATCCACATTCCCTCATGCCCCACATATAAGGATTCCTGAACTATTCAAAAGGGAAATAAGTTTCCCGGAGAGGTAATTGATCGGTCAATAAACAAGCATTGATTAAGCCTTACTACGTGCCGGGTACTATGTTAAGCATTAGTGGGATTCTAAAAAAGGCAAAAACGTGGACCATGTGTTCAAGGAGTTCATAATAATTAAGAAAATATACAAATAACTATACATAATACAGCACATCCTAAAAGTAAAACAATTTAATAACTTAAAACTGTACTAAGACTTTTGGAATAATGTGTATGCATTTGTAACATACACATAGAAACATGTATGTATTTATGTTTATGTATGCATGTGCCACATGATAAGCACATGTGTTGTGTTAGATATTTACATGCATGTATGTTACATGCATTGATATTTACATATATGCATGTCTGTTGAAATACATATATCTCATATATAGAAAACAATACACATATATGTATGTGTGTGTGTGTATAGCCTCACACTTCTCCAATCCTTCCTCCATCTGGCCACCATATTGATATTTTTAAAGCATAGGTTTGACCACGTCACTCTTCCACTCACAAAGCTCCAAAGGTATCTGAAGGATACCTTTCTTTGTTTTTTTGCATTTAGAGTTGGGTGGTACAATGAAGAGTGTCCTGGACTTCAAGTCAGGAAGATATGAGTTCAAATGTGGCCTCATATATTTACTAGTTAGACATTGTCCAATTATTGAACATTCAGGTTGTTTCCATTTTGTTGTTTTAATTACAAATGAACCATATATTTTGAAAAATAACTTTTTTTAAAAAAATCTTTTTGATAATGTCCTTGTTATATATTATGGGCTCCAAGAATATAGTTGGTTATATAATTTTTGCAATATACTCCCAGATAGGTAGCTAGGTGGCACAGTGGATGGAGTACTAGGTCTCAAGTCAGGAAGACTCCTTTTCCCGAGTTCAAATCTGACCTCAGATGCTTACTAGCTTTGTGACCCTGGGCAAGTCACTTAACCCTTTTTGCCTTAGTTTCCTCATCTATAAAATGAGCAAGGGAAGGAAATGGCAAACCACTCCAGTATCTTTGCCAAGAAAACCCCAAATGGGGTCACAAAGAATTGGACACAACTGAAGCGACTGAACAACAACAATCTCCCGATGGTGCTACAAAAAATTCCATCCATAATATATTTGAAATTCTATCCATAACACCACAAGTGCTCCAAACAAACAAGTGCTCCTTAAATCATAAATGAATAATCCATCATACACATTATGCTCTCCTAGGGGATAAAGAGAACTTTATAGGACTACTAAATAGATATTTCACCTTCATTGTAGATCTTTACTGTCTAAGCAACTAATAAGGTCCACATCTTCTAGCCAAGCAGGCATGTGACCAGCCAGGCATGGACCCTCAGTCTTTTCAAGTGATGGATGGTCATATTGGTGGCCATCTTCTCTTCCAAGAAGTGATGTGGAAGAAACAACTTTCTGATGTGTGTCTTACACCAACCCAGCAACTCAAGAGAGAACTGACTGAGGGCCAAGCCTTTCTTCAATTCCTATGGCATCCTGAGAGGGCACTAATTCCTGGTCAGACTCTAATCCTACCTTATATAGACTCCTAGGCCCATGGACCAAAGAATTACCAAGGACATTCCTTGTTTCCAAAGTTCTTTAACAAGAGGCCAGAGTATATGCCTCCATAAAAAGGGATTAATATGCATATTCTACTTCAGATATCATCTCTGTTACATGCATCATTCCATGAGGTAGGTAGTATGAGTATGTGTACTTCCATTTTATGGATGAAAAAACTGGAACTCTGAGAAACAGAGCAGATAGATCTTCGGTGGTAGAGGAAATGCTAACATAAATGAGCTGATGACTCTATTGAAACCTGTAATTGAAACTATCCCCCTCATTTTTCATAATTTCTCCTATTTTTTCCAAAAAATAAAGTTTAATCTCTTTCCCACACTTGAGATAAATATACCATCCTTTTCTCTTTCAGCTTTATAATGATACTCTTTTATGTTTAAATGTATGATCGAGCTGGAGTTGGCTATGCTCTGTGTCATAAGGTCAAGATCTACATTTTTTTTATGTTGTTACCCAATATACCCAATTGTTGCTTCAATAATTTTATTAAGTAATGTCCTTTCCCCAGTTTTGAATTTTAGTTAATTTAATAAAGACAAATACTCTATATTCATTTGGTTCTTTATTGGCATTTTTATTCCATTCCACTGATATGTTTTTCTATCTTTGGCCTGGTGCCAAATGGCATTGATATCTTTTATATTTTAAAATCTAGCAAAGCAAATTTGCTGTTAAGCAGTTTTTTATTTTCCTAAGTGCCTCCTAAGATTATTTCTCATTTGTTTTTCAGTGTGAATATTGTCACAATTTTATTCATCTGCATAAAGAAACTCATAGGAATTTTGATTAGAATTGCATTATATCTATAAATTAATTTAAAAATATATATATATATATTTACTACTGACATCCTTTAACTTTGATTGGCCTTCCAGTTCCTTAGATCTTCTCTGATTTTTGTCACTATTTTTATAGTTACCTTTATAATGATCCTGTATATGTCTAGGTAAAACAATACTCAAATATTTAATATTTTCATTGATCTAAATAGAATTTCTTCTCGATGTATATAATGTTTTCTTGGTCGAGCTTAGAAACGTATTAGAATGTGAATGCTTTTATGAAATTATGTTATATCTTGATGAACTCCTTTTGTTGTTGACACAAATATATTTCCTAATTTATGTCATCTGCAAAAAATACTCTTTATTCAACCTCTTTATTTCTGATTAATAATTTTAATTTGTTTTTCCTGTCTTATTGAAATTGCTAGAATTTTTAATACCATGTCACATGGAGCAGTGGGCATATGCCTTTAATCCTTGTTTTAGTAGGAATACTTCTAGTTTTTCTCCAAAGTATAAACTTTTTTTCTATCAAAAAATCCTTCTATTATTATTCCTTTTGTATTTTACCATAATTTTTTTTCTAAAAGATCTTTGTGTATCTTTTGAAATTACCACGTAATTTTATATATTTTTTTGACAAGATACTTTATCCTCTACTAAACTACTCTGCTGATGCTTCATGGTGACCTAGAAATGACTGGATTCTCAAAGTCTCTGTTAGTAAGCACAATCTGTCACAGTCAACTAAACTGGGAAGGCTTTGAGTGTAAGACAAGCAATAGTTTTATATCTATGTTGTCTGAGAACTAAACAAATTAGCTAAGTTTGTAGTGATTTATCACTAGACTTTGGATCACTGAAAGAAGAATTTTTTCAGCCCCAGAAACTCATGAAAAACCATCTACTGAAGTAAATGGGTTGCAATTTGTATCAGTGGAAGAAATAACTATACATGTATAATTGCAAATTAAGCCTTGAAACATTGAAGTATAATACATAATATTGGATCTTTAATCTCATTGTTACAGATCCTCAAGCTGATGGTGCATATTAAAACCTGTCTATAATTTCTCATCTAATGAAACTTAAGTCTATATCTTCCTTTAAACCCTCCACAAGTGCTCCACCAGATACTTGGTGGGGGAGCTTTCTCTAGGTCACTAGACATTGTGCAGATACTAAAGGAGCATGTGGGATAGCCAATATTTTTTTAGTAGGTTTATTAAAAACAACTCCTTTAAATACATTTGGTTCTATTGCTACTGTCTATTCCATTTCATTGAACTATGTCCAGCAATTCCTCTCTCTTGTAATATGATGAGCCCATCTTCTTTTTTGTGCCAATATCTCTCTGAGGATATCCTCCATGTCAGTTTTTTCTGTACATCTCTTGTTTGGAAGTGTTTGGTATCTTACTTAACCTACTACTCAACATTTGTCTCTCCATTGTTCTTGGGGGGGGCGTGGATTTTAATTCTTACGAGTCTGTGAAATTCCATGGCTCACAACCAGGCAGCATGACCAAAAGGGTATTGATGAGTCATTGTTTTAGGCAGAAGGTTAAAATAATTAAAAGCACTGCAAAATTCAAACAATAAGCACACGTCTTTACACATTTCATCGAATGGTGTAATTATAAAAACGTAGTCATATGATTCTATGTGACCTGCTATAGACTATTATTTCCCAATGACATCCTTTTGCTTTTCTCCTAATCTTAAAAAAAGTGTGTAGATTATTCTGTTAGAGATTTTGCAGAGATGAAAAATACACATATTGATCCATAGATATTGATATCTTTTTAGTCATCCTCCCATCTTTTTTTTGTTAAAAATAAGGCCCATCAATTTCCCCAAACATTTGTTTTCCTCCATTTTCTCAGATATCTTAAGAATCAGTTCCCTAATACTTTCAAAATTACAACATCTAATTGTTACATGATTAGATCATGTTGAAAACATTTGATATAACTTTGCTGTTCTTTCTGTCTTTGTTTTTTTAAGTGTCAATTTTACTTCCTCATGTAGCATATTAGAACAGTGATGATAGAACCCACACATGGTGATTCCATTGTCATTGTTGGAAAGAAAAAGTTTGGTATAGGAATCTTACCATTTCTCATTTATTTGCTGTCATTCTTCTAGTTTCACTCTTAAATATCTTAGTGATGATCCAGTTTAAATCAATCTCTCACCAAGCTTTATGTAAACTCATTTTTACCTCCACTGTCTTACTTTTATGATATAATATTGCTTATAATCTTCCATTGCCCCCTTCCATAAGATTTTACAAATGGCTTTATGTTTAAATTCATGTTATCTTTGCTGTTGTATCTCTCTGCTTCTCAAGGAGACCAAATATTTTTGATTTTCAGTGGTTTTAGACTCTTTTGAACTTCTCATTTTACTGATTCAATTATATGAATCCAACTCCCTTAGTATGTACCAATTTCTGTTCTTTTATCCAGTTTCCATTTTTAGCATCAATATTTAGCTTAAATAGGTCAGACTGGAATTGGCTTAATTATGAGCCATATCTCATTTTTATTCCTTTTTTTTCTGATTGTCGTTAATTTTGATCTTTGCTCTAACTTGTTGGTGTTATGACCATACATAGACAACTGAAAAATAAATGAATCCCACATTAATAATCAATCATTTCATATCTGTTAAAATATAATCCATTCCTTGATTTTGTACTGTTATTTGGTATTAAATGCCCAGCACTTACTGTCTTCTTGAAGAAAGTGTCCATGATATAGAGGCACAAGGTTTCTGTTTTAAAATTTTGGTCTTTTTTATTTCTTAATTCTAAATGACACTTTCTAAAATATTTTTACTTCCTTCCCTTATGCTTACCTTTTCATTGAAATTACTGAAAATTATAGCATATTATAACTGATATTGGCATATGAGCTGCAACGAAAGGGAAAAAGCCATTTTTCAGAAAAGAAACATGGAGAAGAGAAAACTTAGGGGAGTCAATAGCTCTCTTCAAGTACTTGAAGAATCAAGTGCTAGGCCTGGAGGTCAGAAAGACCTGATTTCAAATCCAACTTGATATTTCATGACTGTGTGACCTTGAGCTAGTCACTTAAAGTCTGTATGCCTCCATTTCCTCCATTGTAACATGAGAATACTAATAGCATCTACTTCCCAGGGTGGTTGTGAGGATCAGATTGTTGTGAGATAGAATTCATAAGGCCAATGCCTGGCATACAGTAGGTTCCTAATAAATGCTTGTAACCTTCTCTGCCCTTTCCCATACTCATAGGTGGGAGGGTGGATTACACTAAGCTAATCATAATTAGCTCCAAGGGACAGTACTGAGTATGGAGAGTGAGCTCTATATTCCTCATCTCTCCTTCGGTGGTTAGTTGAGTTTCTCATTTATAACAACACTTCTTGCCATGTTTTGGGGTTAGTTGAGTTTCTCATGGGGTTCCAGAGGGTCATGTCTACCATTCTCAATTTGTCATCCTATTCCTTGTCTTCCTCTGGCATAACTGACCCATGTTATTCACATTAGTTCAGGGTTGCTTCATGAAACATCCTCAAAAGAGAAGGTTAGAAGAGATGCCAACTGAACCAGTTTGGATGCCTACATCAAGGAAGATGGAGACTTGTAATCCCACAGCATTTAGGAATTTATATATATATTTTGCAAATAAGCATCCATTTCATTTAAGCTACTTAATTTGTTATCATATAGCTATATCACTGCATTAGCCATACGATGATGATATAGAGTCTACAATAATCCACCAACAGAAGAGCAGGTTCATTTAATCGTATCTTATTATGAGCCACTATTACCCAGACAAGAGTTATTTCCAATTCTAATATTCTTTGTGTTTCTCTTAGTTTTGATTCAGATTTTTTTGTTTTTGTTTTTGTTCTTACTACCCATCCATCAAATTCCTCCGCTCTGGGCTTGCTACATACAATACATTCTATTAGCGAATAAACACTGGGATATGAAGACAGGAAAATGTGTAGAATGGCACATCACCTATACTGAAATTCCTAGATCTGCTGTTTAACAAACATTCCCAGGAAAAGTGAGTTTCTTGCTAGCAGGCACTGAAAAAATTACAACACAATTGTTGATTCTTTTCTGCACTGTTCCGAGGGGAACTTATTAGCATAGACCATGGTGGTCTACCGCGAGGCTGTTGCTGTTTCTCAGCTTAAAATCATTGCTAGTCTAACCTTGGCTTGCCTGTGTTGATACAACCCAGGTGCAGCGGGACCTGATTTCCCTGCTGCTGTTAGTTAGGTGTTAACATTCATTTCTGCAGTTAAGCTTGGGTTCTATTGGGCAATGCGCTCTGGTCCTGCCACACTTAAAAGACTTGCGGCAGAAATCTCTCCCCAGGGCTGCCCTAGCCTGGGGCTAGTCCTTTAGGCATTAGCCAGTGTGATAGAAGTTCTGGTAACATCTGGGTCACTGCGTTTCTCAAGTTTCAGGAATGCCAGGACCAGAGGGGTGACTATTTGGACAAGAAATGACACTTTGTTCCTGTGTATATCCTCTGCCCAATAAAAATTCCAATTTCAACTTTGAGCAGGTGTGTGTTCCCAGCTAGTAAGCTGTCTGGCTCAGCTTTAGAGGGAAAGTATTTTGTAAACCTCAAAGCACTGGATAAACATGATTAATCATCATCATCATCGCTCCAATTGCTACTTGACGTAGCCCATTGATAGTAAGTAGTACGGAGACAGATTATTAAGTTCCTTTGTTTAAAGGACTAATTAAATGATTTTTCATTTCTCAAATACATTAGCTGAATGGTTTCGACATCATCACATCTAAATGCTAAGCATATAAGATGGTGACTAACAGAAGGACATTTTACCAGTCCAAGTCTTTACTTTCTGAACTGAATTATTATTTACTAGCAAATCTTCTACAGGGATAGGTCTTCCTCTGGAGCTTTCTCTTGGTGTGGTGTTGATCCTGAATTCTTTTATTTATCTATTTATTTATTTAAGTTTTCAATAGTCATTTCCACAAAATTTTGAGTTCAAAATTTTCTCCCCATCTCTCCCCTCCCCCCACCTGAAACGCTTTGCATTCTGATTGCCCCTTCCACCAATGTACCATCCCCACTAACACCCTTCGCTTCCCTTATTCCCATCTACTTTCTTGTCCTGTAGGGCAAGGTAAATTTCTAGACCCCATTACCTGGATTTATTATTTCCCAATTGTATGCAAAAACCATTCTCAACATTTGTTCCTAAAACTTTGAGTTCCAACTTCTTTTCCTTCCTTCTTCCCCAACCATTCTCACTGAGAAGTCAAGTAATTCAATATAGGCTATATATGTGTAGTTTTGCAAACGACTTCTGTAATAGTCATGTTGTGGAAGACTAACTATATTTCCCTCCATCCTTTCCTGCAACCCATTTTTTCTATCCTCTCTTTTGACCTTGTCCCTCTTCAAGACAGTGTACTTGTAATTGCTCCCTCTTCCCATTTGCCCTCCCTTCCATCATTCCCCACACCCTACTTATTCCCTTCTCCCCTACTTTCCTGTAGTGTTAGATTTTCACACCAAACTGAGTGTGCATGTTACTCCTTCCTTGAGCCAAATGTGATGAGAGTAAGCTTCACTTTTTCCCTCTCACCTCCCCCCTTTTCCACTCCATTGGAAAGCTTTTTCTTGCCTCTTCTATGAGAGATGATTTGCCCCATTCCATTTCTCCCTTTCTCCTCCCAGTATATTTCTCTCTTACCCCTTAATTTTATTTTTTTAGATATGATCCCTTCCTGTTCAACTCACCCTGTGTTCTCTGTCTCTGTGTCTCTCTCTGTCTCTCTTTACATATGTATGTGTGTGTGTGTATGTGTATAATCCCTCCAAGTATCCAGATACTGAAAAAAGTTTTAAGAGTTACAAATGTTGTCTTTCCATGTAGGAATGTGAACAGTTCAACTTTAGTAAGTCCCTTGTGATTTCTCCTTCCTGTTTATCTTTTCATGATTCTCTTGATTCTTGTGTTTGAAAGTCAAATTTTTCTTTTCATCTATGGTCTTTTCATCAAGAATGCTTGAAAGTCCTCTATTTCATTGAAAGATTATTTTCCCCCTGAAGTATTATACTCAGTTTTGCAGGTTAGGTGATTCTTGGTTTTAGACCTAGTTCCTTTGACTTCTGGAATATCCTATTTCAAACCCTTCTACCCCTTAAGGTAGAAGCTGCTAGATCTTGTGTTATCCTGACTGTATTTCTGCAATACTCAAATTGTTTCTTTTTAGCTACTTGAAATATTTTCTCCTTGACCTGGAACTCTGGAATTTGGCTATAATATTCCTAGGAGTTTCTCTTTTTGGATCTCTTTCAGGAGGTGATCAGTGAATTCTTTCAATGTTTATTTTGCCCTCTGGTTCTAGAATATCAGGGCAGTTTTCCTTGATAATTTCATGAAGGATGATGTCTAGGCTCTTTTTTTGATCATGGCTTTCAGGTAGTCCCATAATTTTTAAATTGCCTCTCCTGGATCTGTTTTCTAGGTCAGTTGTTTTTCCAATGATGTATTTCACATTATCTTCCATTTTTTCATTCTTTTGGTTTTGTTCTATAATTTCTTGATTTCTCATAAAGTCATTAGCTTCCATCTGTTCCATTCTAATTTATAAAGAACTATTTTCTTCAGTGAGCTTTTGAACTTCCTTTTCCATTTGGCTAATTCTTCTTTTTAAAGCATTCTTCTCCTCATTGGCTTTTTATACTTCTTTTTCCAACTGAGTTAGCCTATTTTTAAAGGTGTTATTTTCTTAAGGATTTTTTTTTGAGTCTCCTTTAGCAAGCTGTTGACTCACTTTTCATGATTTTTTTGCATCCCTCTCATTTCTCTTGCCAATTTTTCCTCCACCTCTCTTACTTGATTTTCAAAGTCCTTTTTGAGCTCTTCCATGGCCTGGGACCATTGCATATTTATTTTGGAGGTTTTGGATGCAGGAGCCTTGACTTTTATGTCTTCCCTTTATGATAAACATTGTTCTTCCTCATCAGAAAGAATGGGAGAGAATACCTGTTGACCAAGAAAGTAGCTTTCTATAGTCTTATTTTTTTCCCTTTTTTGGGCATTTCCCCAAACAGTTACTTGACTTTGGGATCCTTTGTCAAAAGTAGGGAATACTCTGGGGACCTGTAAGTTCTCAGTTCCTCCAAGGTTGCACAATAAAGGGACAGATGTTTCCTCCCTGACCAACTCACGGCTGAGATAAGGAAGGACCTTGTTCCCTTGTCATGGAGGTGAAAAAGCTCTCTCATTGACCTTTGAAGCTGCCCTTGGTGCCTGTGGGCTGAGAGATCTGTGAACCTTGGAGCAGCACTGCCCAGGCTTGTCTGTGCTCCACTCTGCATCAGATACAACAGACCCTTCCTTCTGGCCCTCCAGGTCACCCTGGGCTGGAAATCTCCTCTACTCAGTTGCTCTGTGGGCTTTGCTGCCCCAGAATCCATTAAGAGTCTTTCTTCACAGGTATTTTATGGGTATGGGGGAAGAGTTTGAGTATGTGCATCTTTCTACTCCACCATCTTGGTCCTGACCCTGAATTCTTAAAGGCCATTCATTGGAGTGATAACAGTGGTACCTCTTCACTATATATATTTGAAAGGTTTAGACTACTGTTCCATCAGGCAGGTGGCTTAGTGGATAAAGTCCAGGCCTTGAAGTTAGGAAGACTTGAGTTCAAATCCAGCCTTAGACACTTACTAGCTATGTAACCCTAGCAAGTCACTTAAGGTCATCTGTAAAAGGAGCTGGAGAAGGAAATAGAAAACCCCAAATGGGGTCACAAGGAGCCAGCATAACAAAAAAAACAGCAAAGCACTTCCTATTAGTGAGTAAACACTGGGATATGAAGACAGGAAAATGTATAGAATGGAAAATCACCTATATTGAAATTCCTAGATCTGTTGTTATGGTTGTAGAATTGAACTACTCTAGTGGCTTGCTAATTTCTGCTTTCCAAAGACCCTACCTTAGTTTAGGACAGGGAAGACCATCACCCCTATGGGCTGGCCACTTAATGAAATAATTTCTGGTAACCCTGATGCAAGAGTGCTAGGGCTAGTTAAATTTTAAGAAACCCTGTAAGAATTTATAATCTAAAGCTGCTAACATATAGACATATATGTATTGTATATATACCTGACCCCTTCCTCCTCAACCCTCACTACATACATCAGAATACAGAAGAGGTTGGAACAGATGACATTTAAGATCCCTGCCTGCTCTAAATTTTGTGTAAGTACATAAGAAGAAACTTTACTAGTAGGCTACTCTCTTATTTCATTTTTTATTGTAAAACCATCAATAAGCAAACATTTCAACATAGAAAGAACAAGAAAAGAGATTACAGAAAAAGCTGAACTTTTAGGTATAGTTACATATGAGCTTTTTTAGCCTCTTTCAGTGAGAAAAGTAATACTGTCCTTAACTTCATTCCTCATCACACAATATTTTATGTCAGGGAGTTTTTGCATTACATTCACAGGTAAAATTTAACAAGGTAGTAACAAAATTGCTGCATCTGTGTTCCTTTGTGTGTACGTATCTTTCTGAAATTTCCTATACTCAAGGAGATCAGAGACAGAGAGAAAGGATCCATAGATTGAAGACTATTTGTAGCAGCACTTTTTTGTTATAGGAAAGAAAAGGATATGAAATAGATGCCCATTGTCTGGAGGTTGGGTGGACCAGTTGTGGTTATATGAACATAATGGAATGTGGAACTGTATCATATGATAGATGTTGTAGATTTAGAGAAGCATAGAAAGACTGGAATGAACTGATGCAGAGTGAGAAGTGCCAAACCAGGAGAACCATTCACTGGTTGACCAATCTAATAATGAGAAGGAAAATAAACTAAATTCTTCAGAACACTAATTAGAGCTATTTTCACAGAAAATAGAGGGGACTTTGCCTGAGGAAACAACGAAAAGAGTTAAGAACAGGTAGTGTAGAGGAGTTAAAAATGGTACTGTTTCAATGACTACAGAAGACCCAACCAGAATCCATCTTTCTCATGTAGGTGCTAGGGAACCCACACTACTCAGTTCTATTCCAGATGTTTGATGTCTCCACTCTTTTCTGCAGCAACTGTCTTCAAAGGTCACCAGTAGACTTTTAAGGTTAAAGATTTGGAGAGCAAACTCAGAAGTCTCATTCTACTCACCTCATCCAACCTTATTTACCCTGCAAAATTATTCATGAGAGAAGTGGGTTCATTCCCCCCCAAATGTTTTAGACCCTTAGTGGAATGAGCATTATAATTAACTTTATTTCTAAATTGTAGAGAACTAGACTCAAAGCTAAGTTGAATTTGTTGGATCTTCACTCAATTCTAACATCAGGATGAAAATTTCAGTGTGAATAGTATTCCTTTTGTTTATTCTTGCCAAGTGAATTTTGTACTTTTGAAGTTTCTGAAGCTGAGAGACCACATCCTTCCTCTGCCCACAGGGTAAGTATGGCTGGAAAGAACTATGCACACTCCTGGTGATTTACCAATTCTCTGCTAGAGGCATTGTCTCCTCCAGAGATAGAAGTTTGGCCATTCAACTGAAAGTTCCCATGCAAATAATTCTGATGCCAATGATGACTTACCTTAGCATGGCTAGCACCTCAGCCCCAAGCATGCTCTGAAGAGGTGAGACACTGTCAGTTGGAAAAATTGTGAAGTAACTGTGTATTTGTACTATGGGGCAATGGCCTCTGGAATATGATTTACTATTAACAAACAAAAGAAAAAAATCCTTTCTCTCATTGGTTTCCCATAAGACAGGCAATACTACCATTAGTAATTCATGCTATTGAGTTAAGGTATTTTTCACTCTGGTATCTGACCTATCCCAAGGGAAGCAGAAGCCAGAGGTGGGGGTGGGGGGGATCAAAAGAGGGCCCTGTGACCCCAAGGAGTAGAAGGGCTATTACAACACAGTAGAGGGTACCAGAGTTAAAAGGGGGTTATTAACTTTGTGATGAAGGTGAGGTAAGATGGGATTTGGGAAAACAAGTAAGGGGCCAAAGGAGAGTCCAAAGGGAGAGAAATTCTATCCTTACAAGGAGAAAGTCATTCTCCTCTGCCTCTCTGTAGCCTTTGACACTGTTGGTCACTCTCCTGAGTACTTTTCTCTCCAGGTATTCTGGATATTCCCCTCCCCTCCACCCTCTACCTGACTAATTCTCTCTCTCCTTTGCTGAATCCTGCTCCAGATCATGCCCTCTAACAGTAGATATTCCCTCAGGGTTCTGTCCTGGGTCCTCTTTTCTTCTCCCTCCATACTACATCACTACTACTGATCTCATCAGTTCCCATGGACTTAATGACCATGTCTATGCTGATGATTCTCAGATCTGTCTTTCCTGTCCCAATCTTTCTGCTGACCTCCAATCTTGCATCTTCAACTGCCTTTCAGACATCTTAAAGTAGATGTCTGGAAACCATCTCAGACTCATTATATCTAAACCAGAACTTATTATTTTTCCTTCTCCTGCTCTTAGCTTCCCTATTTCTATGGAGAGTAACACCACCCCAGTGCATCAGGTTCCCAACCTAGAAGTCATCTTGGACTCATCACTGACTCTTACCCCTCACATCCACGTTATTGTCAAGGCCAGTCAATTTCAGCTATGCAACATCTCTTGAAAATGCTCCCTCTTCTCCACTGACACTGCCATCCCCCTAGGCAGGCCCCATCACCTCACACATGGATTATTGCAATAGCTGTTGATGTGTCTGCCTGCCTCAAGTCTCTCGTCATTCCTGTCCATTCTTTATCCACTAAGGTCATTTTCCTAAAGCTCAGGTCAGATCATGGCACAACTACTCTCTCACCCCAAGTCAATAAATTTCACCAGCTTCCTATTGCCTCCAGATTCAAATACAAAATACACTGTTACTCCATGAACAAGACATAGCTTGGTTTTGGCCATTTCCTCTGGCTGTCCTTATGCCTGGAATGTTCTCTCTCCTCTGTTTCAACTACTAACCTCCCTGGTTTCCTTAAGTCCAACTAAAATTCCATCTTTTACAGGAAGCCTTCCCAAAGCCCTCTTAATTCTAGAGCCTTCCCTCAGTTTATTATTTCTTATTTATCCATATATAGCTTGCTTTGTATTTATTTGCACACACATTATCTCCACCATTATGTTATAAGCTCCTTGAGGGTAGAAACTGTCTTTTGCCTCTTTTGTCTTCCCAGAGCTTAGACTGGCACATAGTAGGTGCTTAATAAATATTTATTGATTGATATAGGTAGCAGCTGAGATTAGGATCAAAGTGCTGGCATTAGAAAGGTAGGGTATGTAGTAAAGCATTATAAAATATTGAAAAACTGGATTCAAATCCTATATTAATCAAAAAGACCTTAAACTAAGTGGGAAAAATCTTTGTAAACTATATAAATGAAATCATGCTGGATAAGAGGTCTATTTCAGTTGTTTGGAGGGTTTTGTTATATTTTATGAGTCCTATAGAGAAGTGTCCAGTTAGCTAGAGTGAGGAGGAATTACAGGAATTGGAAAGTGTGGCTTTCCAGGAAGATTGAGAAGGGAGATACTGAGCAGGGTCAGTGACTCCACAAGCATCTGAGGACAGAAGATCTAGGCTGAGCTAAGTAAAGGACGTCTCTTTTCCCATCTTTCTTTTTATGCCTCCCTATCCAAACCCACTATAATATAATTTACTGTTTTAGTATCCTGATGTTTCCCGTAAACTGAATCTTGCCTTAACCACAAAGAGACCAGGGGTTAACTAGAGATAGATATAAATGTAAAGTTAGGCAGAGAGCCCAATCTCTCCCTAAATGTTGGGAATTTTTTCTGACTAGGTGCTCCGAATGAGTGTAACTGGATTCATAACAGTGCCTTAAATAAATTCCCTAAAGATGAAGAAGAGGAAACTATGTGAACCTTATGAGCCATTGTATTTCTTTCTATTATAACATATTCACATGTCAGCTATTTTTGTATTATTAACTCATTCCTATGAAGTCAAGACCCTGATGTTGGGAAAGATTGAAGGCAAAAGGAGGAAGGGATGGCAGAGGATGAGATGGATAGATAGTGTCATGGAGGCATCAAGCGTAAGTTTGGAAAGACTTTGGAGTATAGCGTAGGATAGAACACCTCATGTCCATGGGGTCATGAAGAGCCAGATGTGAAAAAATAACTGAATAGCAATAGGGGGAGCTAGGACCAATAGAAAGGATGCTAGAGATGCAGATCTCAAGGACCACTGAACAATAGGTTCCATGCAGGTGGAAATGGGGAGCTGGGTTATATATCCAGTTAAGGAATGCTAGCCAGCAATTAGCTCTCAATTTAGCTTGTAGGGACACCTGTGCTTTGACGGACCTGTCCAAACTCTCCTTTCTTTGTTAGTTGATATCCAGGTGAGCCAAGTCCATTTGTATGTGCTGGCACATTCTGAAAAGGAAATAATTCTGAAGGGGATAACAGTTACCCATTATCAGTCTATAATGTTTACTCAGTCATTAACATCTTCATAAGGATTAGGATATCAGAAAACTAGCATATAAAAGCAGGATACTGAGATGGAAAGGGATTCAGGACAGGTCAATTCAATCATGGAATGGGGAAAGGAAGAGGCCCAGATAATGGGGTAGAGATAGAAGAGACTTAGCCCTGTTCATGGAAGTGGGAACATTATAGATTCAGCAATGTGACTTTGAGGACAGAGTACCAGACTTGAAGCCATGCATATATGTGTATAGTACGATAGCTCTTGTCTCAGCATGGTTCATCCCTTCCCAAGAGTCACCATTACGAAGACTTAGCGGCTAGAAAGGTCCATCTAGAGATGGGTAGGCAATATCTCAAATTCCCCAAGTTTCTCTGACTTTTTACCAGAGATATTCTGGTAATTCCCTAGGATTACAAATTAAGATAAACTGTCAATTCATATCTGAGGAGGTAGTTTCCACACCAGGAGTTTCTCCCATCAAAGAAATCATCAGTCTGGACTCTATCATCACCCTCACCCCCCAAACCAAACCTTCAACAGTTACTAAAAAGTACAGCAACGTCATCCATAGTAGCAATGACACTAAAGCTAGATTTATATAATGTTTTAAGGTTTATAAATATTATCACATTTTATTCTCACAGCAATGCTAAGAGGCCAGTGATGTTATTTCTACTTTGTCGATAAGGAAACTGAGGCAGACAGAGGTTGAATGATATTGGGAGCCAGATCTAAATTCAGGTCCAGTGTTCTAACCTCTGCACCACCTCGATGCCAAATAATAAGTTCCACTTCAGACACTTAGCTGGGTGACCAGAGGCAAGCATGTTGCTTAACCTCTCCAAAACTCAATTTCTCCAACTGTAAAATGGGTATGATAATAAATCTAATACCTACCAAATATGGTTTTGTGGAGACTTTAATGAGATTTTATATATATATATATATATATATATATATATATATATATATATAGCACTTTGCAAAGTTTTTTATATTACTATTGATAATAACTTTTTAAAATGCTTGACAAAATGATAAACTCTCAAGCCTGCTGAATCTCTCCATGAGAGTAACTCAGCTAGTCAAAGCAGCTTGAAGTAGAAGATTCTGATTCTGCAGGTGCCCTGGACTCATCAGAATTTAACCCCAGGTTCAGGCTGTATGAATTGATATCTTCCACTTTATTTTACTTGGAATAGGCGAAAGTTTAGTTGAATTCACACTTCACAGAACAAATCCTTTTATTAAGGGGATTTATTCTGTGAAGTTTGGATTCAGTCAAAGGACTGCACTTGAGAATCTAGAGGGCCACAAGTTCCCCACCCCTGCTAAACCCATCCAGAAGTAAGCAAGGACAAATCCACCAGTTTACAGGAGAGTTACATAATGAAATTATGTACATTGACAATGAATATGAACATTGACTAGGTAGGTTTCACTTCCTTCCCCTATTAGCCTTCCACTGCCAATGCTAATGAACAGTGAGGTTTTTCTTTAAGGAAATAGCCAGAGGGTAGAAGGAAGAGGGAGGGAAGCCATCTGGATAATTCACAGCCTAAATAATCTGAGTAAGAGGGTACAATATGGAATAGATAACCTTTTTTCCTAAATTCCCAGGGCTCCTGGGCTCCATGGAAAGAACAAAGTATTCAATTACCCAAATCTTTAAATGCCAAATGAAGGTTTCTAGTGATACTGCATTTTAAAAGTCTAGAGATATGTGTGGTCTTTAGGAAACTTTTTCACAGTTGTATCTGTTAATATTTAGACTTACAGAGGATTTGATTAACTTCACTTGCCTGCTGTTATTTTTTTTTTATAGAATATTCTGAATGAGAACCCAATATTTATATGTTCTCCCAGTATTCACTAGCAGAGAGATGGTTACTTTACGGAAAATACCAACCTCCTTGACTGATGCTGGCAAATTGTTTGTTGATGTGGAGGTGGACAGAGCACAGCTGCCTCTGACTTGGAAAACCAAACCAGAACCAGGAGGTGGTGGAAAGAAATGGGGTCTAGGATCAGCTTGGACCCCAGTTATATCATTTAATACCAATGTGACCTAGGAGAGAATTGGACTGTCTGGTCCCTAAGGTCCCTTCCAGCCAGAAATCATGGATTCTTTGTGCCTTCTCTGACCCATGTGCTACTTAACTCCAAGAGGTCTCAGCACATTTAGAGTTAGAAAGAATCATCTAGTCCATTTCAACTCTTTCATTTTATGGACAAAGAAGCTGACTCCCAGAAAAGTTAAATGATTTGCCCAACATCTTACAGGTGGTAAGAGACGTCCCTGGGATTCAAACCTGGGATCTCTGATTTCAGATCCAGATTCTACTCCACCACTCTGTGTATAGCATCATATAGGATTCATTATTTAAAGTCTCTGGAAAATTAGCAGAAGGTAATGAAGTAGAAACAATGGATGGTGACTAGCTTATGACCTGAGAGCCTGGAATGAAGAGTTCAATCCGTTAGAGGGATGTATGTCTGTGTGTGTAGGGAAAGCTTGGAGTAGCATACATGAAAGCAATGAATGACAAGGACACTATTTAATGCTGTAGAACATAAATTTCTTAAGGGTACTTTCCATTTTTATCTTTGTATTCCTGCTGCCCTGTACAGTGTCTGGCACAAAGTAGGACCTTAATAAAACTATGGAATGGAATGGAGAAAATAGAGAAGACTGTAGTCCTCTGCGAACTTCAGCCTGAGCCATAGATGTCTGTCAACGGTGCTGAGTCAGGGATGTTGTAAGACAGGCAAACACATAGGAGGGCTGCTAGCACAGGTTCACTCTTGATCAGGTCAGACAGGAAGGACAAGAAGACAGATTCAGATGGGTTAATAATCTTACTTTATTCTAGTCTAGTCTTCTCAAAAGGGTTGTTGATAATGGGAGCATCAACTTCCTACAACATTCCTAGTCATCCTTCTCACAGAGACCAACATGAAGGGGTTTGGGTAATCACCCTTACATCTCAAAGGGGTCAGTTGAGACAGATATGGCCTGAGCACTTCCCCTAAATCCCTTCAAGTCTCAATGGGGGCTGATTGAGGCAAATACAGATTCCCCCCATGCCTTGATGGGGGCTGATCAAGGCATTCACAGCATTCTGATTTGTGCATTCAACCCTAAGGATTCCTCACTCAGTGGTGGGTGCCCACCTGCTTTATAGGGCAACAAAGAAGGCATATTACCAGCAATAGCTTCACAAGTTTACATTATCTCAGAGTTGTATCTCACAGTACAGTCACTGGCTATTTATAATTTTAAGGACAAATGTTTATATTATTTATCACTATATAATGTTGCCCAAGCATAGTGGAGCATGATCGTGAAAACTCATATCTAACACCTGGGAACAAGAGATTGCTAAGGCTATGGATCCTGGGAACTAAACTATAAGAAAGATGAACAAAATCCACCTTACACACTCTAAAATTCACCTTACTTACAGATATGCAAAACCCATTATGCTACAAGTAATGGTGCATAGAAGGGGCTTATCACACGTTTCTATATTTCCTTGTCCCTTATCAGTCAGTTAATCAGTCTTTCAGTAATTATAGGAAGCCTACTAAATTGGTCCTATAAGCCTAGAGAAAAAGAAACTTGGGACATAAGTCATTCTAGAGTTGACATTAAGAGTCCTTTCACCTGAGGTAAACACAGTTAAGGAAAGTTGGGGGTGAAACAAGACATACTGAAGGCAAGTACAGTTCCACAGAGGGTCCTGCCCCTGTCTCTTCAGCCATTAGGGGGAAAGACAGCCCTAGGGAGAAGGGCACCATGTCAGCACCAGGAATGGGGTCAACCAAGAGAGTGGGGTTGTACAAGCTGGTACACAACAGAATGGCTCAGGGTGACGGTCTCTGGAGCACTCTGGAGAATGAGAAGGCCATGCTTGGAGGAAGTTTGCTTCCCTTAATGATGGCACCCCAGTCATCACATCCTACTTACTTCTGGTCTTTTCCTTTATGGACCTTGCTACCCATTTGGGGAGATAAGAGATAGTAACTGATTGGACTTGAAATTAAGTGTTTGGCCTCGTTAGCAAGAATCCCCCATCTTTTGGTGTGTTGTAGTTTTATATTTTCAAGGTTGGAAGAATTATTTGCTATTAATCAGTCATTATTTTTAAAAAGAAATCATCAAAATGTGTTGGCTTTGAGAATACTTGATAGTCTACTTATTTTGATTACAGACGAAATTGACTTTGACTCATAATTTTCTGGTTTCTAGTCATGCTTTTTCAGGCAAGTGCAGCTCATTGGCCATAGTTCCAATTATTGTTAAGATCCAATTTTCTGACAATCGAGTTTCATCTCTTACAGGACCACTATGTTTTATGTATGTGTTATCTCTTCTCTCTGCACTGTGGTGAAGTGGAAGAATTGAAAGTTAGAAGTGAAGAGCTCTAGTTAGTCCTAGCTCTTCTTCATTTGATTGACTTGAGCCAATTCACTTCACCTCTGTGGGACTTAGTTTTCCCACCTACCAAATTTAGGCTTGAAGTAATGAAAAACTTTCTGACAATTAGAGCTATATAAAAGATGAATGGGCTGCCCAAATCCCCCTCATTTGGGATCTTCAAGGAAAGGCCAGATGACCACTTCCTAATTATATTATTGGTGATCCTTTTTCAGATATGGGTTGCAGAGAATGAACTTTGTAGCACCTATCACTAAGATCCCTTCCGATCAAGAGAATGCTAGGGCTAGCTTCAATAGGCACACCTGGGAAATTGGTTGATATGAACCAGGGCTTGATTTATTGTTTTATTGATTATTTGTACTTAAGAAAATGTTAGTAATGTAAATTAAACTTACATATACATTGGGCAGACGTTTTTCCCCTAGAGAGATAGTTGTTCAACATTTACAGGCTTCCAACTAGGAATCTCTGTAAATTTTGCTCAAATGAGAAGGCTATCTTAGATGAACTTGAAGTTCCCTTTCTTTTCTTTTTCTTTCTTTCTTTTTTTCCTTGGAGGCACTTGATGTTGGGTGACTTGCCCAGGGTCACACAGATAGTAATTGTTTAGACCAGATTTGAACTCACATCCTTCTGACTCCAGGCAAATTACCCAATATCTCCAATAGGTCTCAATGACCTCAGTTATGGGAAGGGGAGGGTAATAAAGGCTATAATGCTTACTTTACAAGGCTTTTGTAAGGGTACAGTAAGGTTATTTATGTAAAGTTTGTCAAAAAAGAGCTACACAAATGCCCATTGTTACTGTCTTGAGAGCATTGGTAAAGTTCAGTAAGCTATAGCCTAAAACGTTAGGTTTGGAAGGAACCTTGAAGATTATCTTAGCTGAATCCTTTTCTTTTTCAGTTCAGCCATTTTTCAGACTGTTCATGACTCCATTGGGGGTTTTCTTGGCAAAGATACTGGAGTGGTTTTGCCATTTTCTTCTCTGGCTCATTTACAGATGAGGAAACCAAGTTAGACAGGGTTAAGTAACTTGTTCAGGATCCCACAGCTAGTAGGTACCTGAGGCCAGATTTTAGCTCAGGAAGATGAGTCTTTCTGACTCCCAGCCTGGCATTCTATCCATTGTGCTATTTAACTGCCCAGATGAGAGGACAGAGAGCCAGAGAATTTAAATACCTTGTCTAAGATTACCCAGCCCTACTAGACTTGACTTTTCACATCTTATGCAAATGTGATTCTACCATAGCACCTGGGCATAATATTCTACAAACAATAGGAGCTTAATAAATGTTTTCTGAATCAGCTGCAGAGACTGGTTTAGAAACCAAATCTCCCCTGTAATCTAGTGAACCTTCAGTAGTGACTACTGCCTTCTGTCAAGAATGGTCATTTGTCCACAGTCTGCTCTTTGTGTAGCCCACCTTCTGTTATCCCTATATGAGTTATTTCCATTGTTGATGACCTTTCATTCTGAATCAGCTTCCCTTCAAACTCAGAAATAGGAGACCTCTGACATGGGTATTCTTCCCCATCCCCTCCACCATGCACCATGCCTCTGAGTGTGTTCTCAGGAAACACTAAGTAATATTAATCTAAGCAAAACACAACAATCCATTTCAATGCCAAATTTAAACTTAAAAAACCTTTTGTGTGTGAGATTTTCCATTAATCAATACCACTGGTTCCCTCTATTAGCCCAGATAATTAACAGGTAATTAATACCACCATTAATTTAGAATAGTCTACATTATAAACTCATATGGGAAGACCTCATTAGTAAGCACCCTACATTTGGCAAATAAAATATCTTTTGAAGTTATCTGTCTGATCTATATCCGGTTTCACAATTATATTTGATGAAAATAATCAGACACTGCTGGGTATCTTTAGGCTCCTAAAGATAGCTTTCTGATATGCAGCAATACATAGCAAATATTTAATAAATGTTTATGAAACTCCATTGAATCGCATTCTGCTTTCATGCTAATACATAATATGGCCACAAGATTCAAGATCTTGATGGCTTTTTTATATCAGTATCCAGTCCCTCTTCATTTTACAGGTGAGTCACCTGAAGCCCAGTGATATACCAAAGCAAGAAGCTAAGATTTGAACTTAGATCCTCAGGCCGCATATCTAAGGACATTCCCCTCACTCACTTGTACTGACTTCCTTGCCTGTACTGCTGGCTTATTCTATAAGTGAGTCTTCTCAGAGAACAACTGGCCTGCATCCTCTTTGGTGTTTGCTTTAATATCTTTCACTGAACCTGGTAGTGAGCGTGAACATTCTGCATGTTAATGGAGACACTCACCAGAAGCCCTTTTGTCTAATCTGTCCACTGTAAGTGGGGAGTGGGGTTGAGGGAGATGGGAGAGAGAGAGCCTAGCAGATAAACATAGCACTCGCTATTCATTGAGAAAATGGGCAAGGAGGAGTTCCCCATTGTAACCTGGTGAGCTCTGTTGTTTCGGTAAGCCCAGCTGTCCTAATGCTTCAAGGACTGATGAATGCGCTGGCCAACAGATCAATTTATTCTAAATTCTACTGCCAGCGTCAGTTAATATCCACTGGGGTGTACAAGACGAGTTAACAATCTTTGATATATGGGGGTGCTTCTCTCAGTCTCTCTCTCTCTTTCTCTCTCTCTCTCTCTCTCTCTCTCTCTCTCTCGCTCTCTCTCTCTCTCCCTTTGTTTCTCTCTTGGATTCATTGAGAAACATTGACAAAACTGCTAACATATGTTTCTGCTGCCAAAGCTAAGTCTTATCACAGTTTGAAACTGTAGAAAATCAATTACATGCTTTGAATTACTCTCTTTACTGACACAAAAGCATTTCTTCATTCTTCCAGGGGTAGTGAGCACTTTGCAACATCTACTACTAGCAGGCTGTTAGGACTTTCTGCTAAATTAATGTATTACAAGGAAACTAAACAGAAGGCCAGTGGTATGTGAAAAATCCACTTTCTCTGTTGTGGCTGCAGCAGGGTTTGGTTGTTACAACATCTGGACAACATTTGGGGTTGTCTCTCAAGGACATAGGCATGCACCTCCGGTGAATTTCAACTTTCAACATCTCTCTGCCTCTAATCTATATTTAATGTTTCATGACTAGTAGTCAAAGAAGCTTCAACTAAATATCAGGTTGGAATGAAAATGATCCTTGGGAAAAACATTCCTTTTCAGCCTCGCACGCCAGCAAAGTGTCTGTGACAGAGATGCTCCCTAGAGACGTGTAGTCCATTCTGTAGCAGTAGTAATAATTAAGACTTATGATTGCTGTGCCCACATAATCAAAGATCGCTTCATGAAATGTATTCCCAAAGGGAAGCAGTCTCTGTTCCTAACTGGATGTCAGTCATTGAGATCAGCTCCCCCCCTCCCCGCCCCGTTCCCCACCCCCAGGGATCTCAAGTCTTTGCTTTGCCCTTTCCATTATGGTGTAGTTAGCACTGTATCTCTTCATATTCTTCTCAATGCAAATGAGGAGGTAATCATGTGTAAATCGAATTGTGCCCTCCAGAAGGCACATGTGGTGCAGGGGAGGGGGCTTGGTGTATTCTTTTCTTCCCCACCCCACCCCCCAACCTACCACAGGGATTTCTCACATGGAACATAATTACATCTCTACCATATGGGCTCATTTATATTCTATTACAGGTTAAGCTAATACGACTCAGAAATATGCTAAAAATACCTCAAAGTACTCTGAATGCTGTCAAAACACTTGTCATTTCTGGCTTCTCTGTTTGATTGCTTGTGATTTTATTTTTGTCTGGAGAGACTGGGCAGCCAAGAAACTTCAGAAAAGTGAAAGCGACACCAGCCTGCTGGTGACCAGCGTGTAAATACAGCTGTGGCTCCCTTGGATGATTGCAATCTTTGGGCTTAGAGGGAATAGCTCCTTCTTGATACAACCGAGAACCCCCTGCAGTTGTAAGTTTTAAGTCTCCCGAGAGGTAGAAAGCACACATTTCAGATGTGTGGCTTCGTCAATGTCAGACGGTTCCTTCCTTGCCTTTGTTGGACCTGAAGGTTCCCGGTGATAGAGAAACACCTGCAGGAGACAGCCGGTACAAAGGAGTTCTCTGGTTTCCTTAAGGGTTGGTTTGGCTCCGGGATAAATCTTTACTCTTAGAAATTTTGGGACAGACATAACAGGAAACAAATTCCATTTGAAGTCATGAGCTCAACAATGACTTAGAAAAATGATTAAGGGCTGTGTGGCTAAAATTTATCAATCGGCTAACATCCCTTATTAAAGAGCAATGAGCCTGTACTTGTAGTGGATAGAGTTCTAGGTGTGGGATCAGGAAGACCTAAGTACAAATCACACCTAAAATACTTACTAGTGGTGTGACCCTTGCAAGTTTCACAGGCTTGTATGTTCATAGGCTTAGAGCTGGAAGTGACTCTGGAGATCAGGTTATGCCCTACCTCCATGTTCTACCTGAGGAAAATATAACATGCCTGAGGGTTACACAGATAGTAAATGAAAGTGCCACAATTTGAACACAGATCTTCTGTTCCAAATTTGGTATTTTTTCCATCATGCCTTGCTTCCTTACTTAATACTTAACCTCTTTCAATTTCCTCATCTGTAAAATGGAGATGATAGTACCTTACCCCAGGGATTATTGCAAGAATCAAGAAAGATAGCAGATGTCAATTGTTTTGCAAACTTTAAATTAATATAAAATGCTATCTATTACTAATACTATTAGTAAATATAATAGTGTTAGAGGGCAAAGAATTAAATTTATATATGTATATATATGTGTGCATCTATATATACATATATGTATATATGTGAACAATGACTAATTTCTTGAATATTGATATATATTAAATATTATTTGGTTGGAGCATCCATTCAATTCACCATTCAATATATGTCTACTTCAGGTCCTGTATGAGAATTCTTATGTTCCTGATACTTAATCTGAAATCTCCATATAGGCAAAAAAAAAAAGCCAGTCATAGAAATCATTATCTGGGCATTTCAAGGGAAAGAATAAAATCTGCTGTTAATTGAACAACTTTTGCTTCTTTAAGCACCAAGAGGCAGGAGCAGCCATACTTTTCATTTGTGTTTGTATTCTTAGGGCTAAATGCTCCTTGACTCGACCTGACATCAACCTAGATCTGCAGACCTGGGTTTCCTATAAAATATTTTGTTATATAAAGCCAGAGTCTTGTATCTCCCTTTGGACTGACTCCATAGGAACTTAAAAAAAAAAGCATGTAGGGAAATTAGGCTTATAATTAGGGAAAGAAAATGTTAATGTACCCAAGAGTTGCTTTTCTACTTAATAAACCTAATATATATTTGTAAGTGATTATTCCCATGTACATTATTTCTATTCTTCCTGTAATCCCATGTACAGTAGATGGCTTTATTTCAATTCATTACCCCTACACATACACACAAGCACGCACACAAGTGCACATGCATGCACACACATGCATATCTCTTAGAAGTCAGTAAAATTTAGCAGACAGGACTGTATTAAAGGTATAAATTTAACTTGAATAAAAAGCTAGTGAAGATTGAGAGGAAGGTGATAAGGAAGGTGAAAAGCTTTGAGACCATGCCATTCGAGGATTGTATAGAATGGCAGAAGGGACATAGGAATGTTTAGCCTGGAAAAGAGAAGGCTTGGCAACTGTCCTCAAATACTTGAAGGACTGTCTGGGGAAGGGAGAATAAAGTTGCTCCATTTGTCAGAGGCAGAACTCAGGGCAGCTTGTGGGGGTAAGCATGGAAATTTAAGTTTGACATGAGGAAAAATTTCCCAACAGTTACAGATATACACAAGTGGACGCATAGAGGGTTCTTCTTGATTTGAGGTTTTCAAGAGAAAACTGAGTGATCAATTGTCATGAATTTTGTCGAGAGGATTCTTATTCGGACATGGTTTGGCCACAGACAAGGGCTGACAGGGTTAAGAAACTGACCATATACCACCTTCTGTGTGAATCCTTTCCTAACCCCACCCTCACCTCCAGCCACTAGTGTTCTCACCTCACCCATCCCTTGGTATTTATTTTGCATACATACATCGTGTCTCCAACAGACTATAAACTCCTTAAGGGTAGGTACTATTTTTCACTTGTTTTTAATGGCGGTGCCTGGTACATAGTAAATACTTAATCAATGCTCCTTAACTGAATAATTGATTGAAAATAGTGTTTCATCATTTTCTGTCTAATAACCTGAGATTCCTTTTCATTTAAATATCACAAGTCAACATTGCAAGTGTTAAGGTTCTTATTCGGAATAATCACTTACAAGGATATATTATGACAGGTTTATTAAGTAGAAAAGAAACTCTTGGGTACATTAAAATTATAAGCTCAATTATAATTAATAATCATTAATGATTATAATTTATAATAATTATAAGCTCAGTTTCTCTTCATGCCTTTTTTGAAGAGGTTCCTATGGAATCAGTCCAAAGAGAGAAATAACTACACAGCTAAAGAGAAGTCAGGATAAGTCCGTGAGCATTTAGCACTGAAGATATAAATAGAAACAAAGATAGTGACAACTCCTACTCTCCAAGATCTTGTATAATGGGATTATAGATTTGGAACTCAGGGGCATCTCAAGGGTCATCTAAGTCCAAACCCTTGAATTTTGTAGAGGAGAGGAGACTG
>CM053770.1:38791830-38847514 GCA_028658325.1 Potorous gilbertii | reverse complement strand
TTCCGTCTGGGATTTTCTAAAAATTCTAGAGTGGTTTGCCATTTTCTTCTCCAGTTCATTTTACAGATGAGGAAACTGAGGCAACCAGGGTTGAGTAACTTGCTCAAGGTCACACAGTCAGTAAGTGTGTGAGGCCAGACTTGACCTCCGGAAAATGAATCTCCCTGATTCCAAGCCCAGTGGTTTATCCACTTTGCTACCTAGCTGAGCTTCCCACACCTTACCAGATACTTTTCATGAGTTGTTGGGGCAAAAAAAAAAAGTGGATCACCAGGTGGCTAGTCCTCTCTGAACCTTTCCAAACTCAGCTAGACAGGTACTATATAATAGATGTGCAATGTCACCAGGCCCTATTCAACCCAAAACCTTTGCATTTTAGTGAGACTTTCCAGAACTCATGCTCTTTTGCTGTACTTTTTGACCACCCAGTGTGCATCTGTGAGGTACCACATGAGGTTTTCAATAGGCAATACTATGACGGTAAACATGTTAAACCCAAATTATTTGGAATCACTTATTTAAAACAATCCTGATGTGGTTTCATATTGATTGTATTCTTTTTGATTAATGGTATTCTATTCTTTTAATGAAAGTTTCAGCCTTGATCTTTTTTCATATTATAGGATTTAAATTTTCAGCCTTCCTGACCTTGGTAATCTTTGAGACTATAGACTATAGAGCAGTTACCATCCACATTGGTAGAAAAAGTTTCCTTGATGGGTGTTACTAATGTCAGGCCAGAGGTAAAGTAATTGTGTTTCCCTTCTCTTTGTCTGTTTCTGCATTGGGAGAAAAGAAGATAAAGTTGAAGAAATGCTAGGTATTCTTGACCCAGTCTCCCTGCAAATTGCCTAGACTGACTCCAGGACCTTGAGCTTACAGACAATAGTGCTTCAGATGTGAAGGACTTGGTAGCCATGGAAATAACTATGTGATTGTAGACACTCGTGACATATGAAATTTCATGCTCAGAAGTGATTTTTCAGCTTTTTTTTTTAAAAAGTGGTTTTCCTTCAAAATTACCCTAGAGACTTCTCTTCTGAAAGGATTAGATACACAAGCTTTCAGTGGTTAAAGCAACTGAATCTTAAATTTCTTTAAAGTAAAAATTAAAACATCCTGTTTTCAACTTCACATGTTTAAAATTAAATGACTTTTAAAAAGATGATTTTTCATTCACATTGGATCTACATTAGAAAAAATTTTCTATCCCAACCCCCAAACACATACCAGGAAGATTCCACTTAAACTCTTTGTCATAAAATTTGGAGGGAAATGCTTCAAGCAATTAGTAGGTAAAACTATAACCCCTGAAGACATTAGGCCTATCCTCAATACTTCAAGAATCTGTTATTTCATAGGTGTGGGTGGTCCTTCCATCAGTGTAGGTCACATCTGAAGCTCCATTGTCTGTGAGCTTAGGGTTCACCAAGTTAGTAAATATCCTTTAATAATATTGTGGAAAATTTATCACTATGTAGGCAACTAAATATAATCTTCACCATTCATCGGGCAATGGTCATGCTTTCCCTCCGCAGACCAACTGCAAAGATATATAAGGGATTGGAAAGACCTACCAGTGCATGCCAAGGTAATGCATCAGATCCAGATTTTAATGGAAAATTTAGCCAGCAATCCAGTTTATTCCATGCAAGGCATCCATTTGCCTTTATGTTTCTGCTTCATGGAATCCCTAACTTCTTTCAGTCAGTCAACTGTTTCTTAAGTATTTACTAAGCTTCATATTTATTAAGCATTTACTATGTTCTAGGCACTGTGCTATGATTAAATATACAAAGAAAGGCCAAAACGGTTTTCAAAGAACTCATATTCTAATGGCAAAGATAATATCCAAATACGTAAGTACCTGAAAGAGAGAGATAGTGATAGTTAAGGTTTCATCTTAACATAAGACCTTTCCCTTTTGAAATTATTTTGTAAATATGATTTATTTATAAGCACATGTTGAACATAAAGTAGAACGTAAGGTCCATGAGGGAGAGAAAACATTGTTTTTCGTTTTTGTATCCCTACCACTTATGATGATTTTCTACACATTAATGTTAGCTGAATTAAAGAGTATTAATACCAGACAATTACATGATGCAATTCAGAACTCATTTCATAGCAGACATTTGAAACAGACATAAGTCATGTCAAACAGATGAATTCTAGCCCCCTAACTGGCCTTATAACAATTACAGACTCTGGTTTTCCAGATATATCCTTGTATAGGCCCCAGTAAAGTCACAAACCATGTGAATTTTACATTCTGAATCTGAGTAATGCAGTTCTTACGCTTGGCTTATGTTTCTCGTATATGTTATCAGGGGAAACAAAATTGCCCAGACATGATATAATGTGGGATCATTAGATTTAAAAAAACAGGGAAGAGACCTTGAGGATCATCCAGAACAGGAGTTCTTAACTGTTTTTGTTTCATGAATCCTTTGGGTAGTGTCTGTTTAAAGCCACTTCTAAGAATGATATTTTTAAAGGCACAAAATAAAATAAATAAGATTACAAATATGACAATAAGATTATTAAGAATATGCAAGATTACATGAAAATTCAGTTATCAAAATACTGTTTGTTTTTTGGCAAAGCAATAGAGTTTAAGTGACTTGCCCAGGGTTATACAGCTCGTAAGTGTCAAGTGCCTGAGTTTGGATTTGAACTCAGGTCTTGCTGACTCCTGGGGTGTCAAAATATTTTTTTAGGGGCAGCTAGATGTCCCAGTGAGCAGAGCACCATCTCTGGAGTCTGGAAGAACCAAGTTCAAATCTGACCTTAAACACTTCACACACTAACTGTATGATCTTGGGCAAGTCACCTAACCCCAATTGCCTTGCCTTCCCCCCTACAAAAAAAGAGAATATTAATTTTAAAAATGCTTTTAAAAAAATTTATGGATCTTAGATTCAGACTTTCTTCCTTTTTGAAAGATAAGGAAATTGAGTCTGAAAGTGATGAAGCCCTAAGGTCATACGGATAGTAAGTGGCAGAGCAGAAATGTTGGAAACTACAGGAAGTGGATGTCTGAAATTGTTTTGACCATACCATCAAGGATTTTTACATTCTTTATGGTAATTATTAATTTACTTCACATTATATTTCTTTTGGTTCTTCCTTTAAGAAATCAGATGTCGTATAATGTAGAAGCAATCATTTTATATAAACTATTTAAAAAAAAAACCCACAATAGTGAGTTTATATCTAGTCAGTGCAGGTTTTTAATCTTCCTCCTTGCATCTCCATTGTTTAATAGCATGAATAAATGCCTCGGTTGACTTCTAGAATGGAAACAGTTGTTTTCCCAATTTAGACCTTATTTTCAGCTTGAAACTTTTCCTTTCATTTCTTTCACCCAGGGAGGAAGATGTTGGCAAGAATCCACAGAAGGATGGAAGGAATTTCAGGTGACCACAAAGCCAAGGTGAAACTGAGAATGATCTGAATAATTGAGGGACGCAGAGCTCAAGGCTGAGGTCTTCCAGTCTAGTTCAGAGAAAACAATGACCATTTTACCTGAAAAAAGAAATGCCTTGTGAGTCTTTTAGACAAGGGTCATCCAAATATAGGACAACAGATGATTGGAATGAAATCAAAGACTTCCCCCGTATTGAATAACTCAACCTATCGGCAAAGTGTTGGAAACCACCGCATTCTTCCAGTTGAGAATGGAGCATATAATATAGCATCATCTTGGACCATAGAAATGAATTGCCTTTTCCTTAAACCTGAAATAAATTTCCCTGGCGAAGATGTCTTCTATTCTCCCTTCAAAACTCCACCGAAAACAGTCCCTCAGAAGCTCCGGTCTTCTTTTGCTTTCCTAATCCCAGGTCCCTGGGAAGAGGCTTATGTTACCCCTCCAAATACCCTTCTCTCTTGGGACGATCCAGGGTGATCTTCCAGATTTCATTTCTTTGATATAAAAGCATTGCCATCCAGGCAGGGAGACAGGTAGGGGAAGTGCTGAGCAAACACCTGCTTTTGTCGTGGAGAACTCAGGGAAAGGGCTCGACCCGCCCTGGGGAGAATTTCACTACAGAAAGACAGTTCTTGGAGAACAACCGAGTAAGGAAATACCAGCCAGGGGCCTGTACACGCACACGCATCCGTGCGATCACAGAGCTTTATGTACTCATACTCACAAACACACAGGGGCATGCGCACACCTGGCCATGTACACACAGGCTTTGCACACGCACACCCAAGAGTATACCTGTATTCTCGCATAGATACATACGTAGGGGTATGAACGCTCAGACATGGATAATCAGGGTCAAGCATCCACAGAGGTAACAATGATGAATAATAATAGCTAGCATTTACATAGTGCTTTAATGCTTTCAAAGTGTCATCTACATATTATTTTATTTTATCCTCACGATTCTGTGAGGCAGATGCTATTTTTAATTCCCATTTTACAGAAAATTGAGGTTGATAGAAGTTTAAGGATTTACCCAGGGTCTGCACATGTATACACACAGACACCCAGAGAGAGGCATGTACAAAAAGAAGGACATACATGAACATGAGTCCACATATGGCCACACCAGCATGCACATGAACACACACAGAAGCTAGAACAGACATGCATAGGGAGTTGTCATCTAAAAGTCATTTTAAGTCAGTTTCTGTGCTCCTGGTTTAATAGGAGTCAGATTGCTGGCTGAGAATATTTCTCATTGATTTTTTTTTTGTCCAGAAGATTTCCATTGTATAAAAATAAATCTCTTCATCCCTCCTCCCCTAAGCTCTTAAAAAAAAATCGTACATACAGCAACTGTTCTCTGAGCCCAAGAATTCCCATATTGTAGGAAATAAAAGGTGAAATGTAATGAATATTCTATCAGGAGGCGCCAAGACCTCAGAAAGCCTTGACTGTGCGGAGATCAGGATGCAGATTTCCCTGGAGGACAAAGCCGCCAGCTCTCTGCCTCCCTGCCTTGGCTGACCCAGGCAAATGGACTCTGTTCCTTGGGCCCCCAGCCACTTCTGCCCAGAACCAAATAGGGGAGATTTTCAGACAGCTCCATTTAGGAATCAGGCAACCGACAGGGCTTATTTGGGGTCAAGGCAAAGCATGTGAGGTGTCCTCCCTTCCTTTGTTCCCCACCCTCCCCACTGCTGATGCATCCCCAACATATCTACAGAGCCTGTGATTTCTGGAGCAAAGGATCCAGGGGCTTGTTGGAAAAAACAGCAGCCCAGGCGGCTTCTTGTCCTAACTCCCATGAATCAATGCCTTTCCTTTCCCCAGGCTCTAGTCCCCTGGCTCCCTTTCTCTGTGCTCAGCAGAACATAAGCAGCTGATCAAAGCTTCTCTGAAATCCTAGCCAATTAAAAAAAAAAACATTCTAGCAACTGGGTAGTGTGGGACCTAGAGTCAGAGAGGCCTGGGTTCAAATCTAGCCTGTGATACCTATTAGCTGTATGGTAGTCTCATGGGTCCCGTGTGAGATTCTAATGACATGTATGGGAAGTGCTCTAAGTAAGACATTATCATCCTCCAGACAACTCCGAAGGTCTAGGAAGTCACTCTGATTCTAGCCTTTGGGAATGAAGTCACCACACTGGTTCTTGCCTGTGTATGACTGTATGAAGGAAAAAGCATTTGTTAAATTCTTACCATGGGGAGACAGATACAAAAGTGAGACAATCAGGAAACAACAGACTGGTGGTGACCTGGGAGAGGGGTTTTTGGTTGTCACATAAATAGGCAAGGCCTAAAGGGTGTGGACCCCTACTGAAAACAGCAATGTTTTGAGTTTTGGGGTTTTTTTCAAGTAAGTGTTACCTACGTCTTTTGTTTTTACCCCACCATGGTTTCTGGAACTATGTTCCTCCTTTCTCCCCTTGTTTGAACAGAAAAATATTAAGCAAAACAAGCCAATTGAGCGGGTGCTATAATAACATTCACAACATTCTGTGGATCCCAGATGCAGAGCTGGAAGCAACATTAGAGTCCAATCCAACCCCTTCATTTTGCAGAAAAGAAATGAGTTTCCCAAGGCAAATATCTGAGTCAGGGTAGGAATTCAACAATCCCTCTCTCCTCTGTGTCACTTCCTAGAGTTAGAAGGGACTGGAGAGGTCATCCAGTCCAAATCCCTCCTTATCTTCTGCCCTGGTAGCCCCTCACTCTCTCTCCCAAGAGGAGGGAGGGAGGGAGGGCTGTTTGATTATACATTCTCTGGGGCCTCTATTGGGCTTGTAGTTACTCAGAACTTCTTGGTGAGGTTTACGTTTACATTGCTGTAGACATCAGGTTCCTTTGGTTCTTCTGGTTTGTTTTTGAACATGAAGTCATGTTTTAAAATGATAGTAAGAATGGATAAAAGGCAAAAACTATGGACATAACTATTGTCCAGTGTCTAACTTGGCTCCCACTACTCAAAGGCCAGGGTTGTAGAATTTCACTCTAGTACCTTTAAAGGGGATAGGGGTATCAAGGCTCTTTGCAAGTCGCTCCAGCCTGTACCAATGGTGTTATCAAAGTGGATCCCCTGCACCCCAGTTTGGTTTAACAGTCAGACAAACTTTTACAAGGAATGTTTACTTGAAAAGTTATAATCACAAATATACAAATTTATGGAGCTGAATCCTTGCCCCTGCACTACCCCAGTCTCTGGGGAGGAGAAGAGGACTAGGTTCACAACTTAGTTTGGTTCCTATAGAACACTGTCCTAGTCAAGTCACAAAAAATTCTTTTGGACTGGAGTCCCAAGCACCCTGACTTCTCAGGGCTTTGCTACTGGGCTGACTGCTATATAACCTTCCACCTGAAATCTTGGCTCCAAGGTTGCCATGGCTTAAACTCCTTGTCTGATGGTAGCCCATAGGGCACCTAAGATAGAAAAAGAAAATAGAACAGAGATGAATACATTCCAGGTCAGTTTTGAAGATATGGAGAAAAAGAGATGGGGAGCAAGGGAAGGAACCCCTTTTCTCATCCTTTCAGTTCATGGTGCCACCAAACCCTGATCTTTAGCTTTGTAGTCAGCAGGGATAATAACAGCTATTGTTAAATAGCTTTATGTGCTGATCATTGGGTCAAGTGCTTTATAGTCATTATATCCTGATAACAACCCAGGGAGGTAGGTGCCAGGGAGGCACATGAGGAAACTGAGGCAAGTGGAAATTAAGAGACTTGCCCAGGGTCACACTGTCTTATTGCGTCTAAGATCAGCTTTGAACTTAGGTCTTCCTGCAGGTCTGGCGCTCTATCCATTGTGCCAAAGACTTTCTCAGTCTAGCCAGTTCTGGCTATGGACACAATCAAAGGAGACTTCCATCACCCCTGTAGAGGACACAAAGGGCTTCCATGTTAGGGGAACTGGGAATGCCCAGTTTTTGAGGTACACCATCCTTGGCAAATAGGCAGGCTTGGTTTTTGTTAATGCTGTTTGTTTGTTGCTCGTGTCCTAAATTCAGGGCCTTATCTCAAATTCAGAACATTTCTCTGTGGTCTCTGGGGCCAGGACAAGCCCCTTTACACTCCTTTTTAAATAGCAAAATAGTTTTAAAGAGTTAAAAAAACCCAAAAGTTTAAATAACAAAAAAGTTTCAAACAAAATTTTAGAGCGAACCATAGAATTTTAGAACTAGAAAGCCTTGACCGTGTGGAGATCTAGAAAACAGAATTATAGTATAACTGACATTTACATAGCACTTTAAAGTTTGCAAGCTGTTTTATATATTTTATCTTATTTTAGCTTAACAACAACCCTATAAGGCAGATATTTCAGGTATCATACCCATTTTATTGATGAACAAACTGAGACTCAGAAACATTAAGTCATGTGCACAAGGTCACACCACTACCATGTTCAAAGACAGGATTTGAACTCAGATCTCTCTTGACCCCAGGTCCAGTATTCTCTCCACCACGATCTACTGCTACTCATATAGTCATGCTAGAGATGAGGAACCTGAGAACCAGAAAACAGACAGAATTTGCTTTGCATCCCCTAGGAAGTAAGTAGCTGAGCTTCAGTTTGACTACAATAGCTTTGACTTTCTAGGTCTGATCTAGCTCTGATATTCTACAATAATCCACAGCACGGTGACCACTTCTCAGGCATGTTGAAGAAAAGGTTCACTATCCATAATGGGTTAGATCGAGTTGCCTTCCAAGGTCTCTTCCAAGATTCTCAGACTTTTATGATAATTCCACATAAAAATGCTTTGTAGGCAGAGCCTAAAGACTTCCATGTTTCATTCTCTAGTTAGTAAAAGCCAAAAAATGAGGATGCATGGTAGTGGGTTACTTGTATTTCTTTTTATTATTTTTCTATTAATGTTTTCCCTCCAAGAAAGACCTGGTGAGAATTAAATATCTCTAGACCAAATGCTAACCTATGTTCAACTCTTGTATTTCCAATGGCATTGGACGATCTCCATGTATTAAAGAATACAAGGGCCCCTGCCTAACAATTCACGGCATTGTGGACATTATTCTTTACAGGTTAAATGAGTCAGAAACATGAGTGGTGCTAAGTCAATATAATGACACAAAAGCGAATAATATAAATTCTGCTCTGATGAACATTTCTTTCAAATATTTGCCTTTTGGAGGAGGAAGAACTATTCATTCTTGTTGCCTTTCATGTTCTCCTGAGTTTTCTTTGATTATGTTTCAACACTTTAAGCCACTTGTTTTCTATTCAGTAGGTGGGATGGCCCTCTATAAAAAAGGAGGGACCAAACCCCTCTGAAAGACCATTAAAACTGGGTCAGCGATACATGGCCTTATGTTGTAAAGGTTAACTTTGAACAATGAAAAAAGAAATGGGGTTATTTTTTCTGCTTCCTTCTTTATTTTCTCAGCTCCAAGTGGAAACAGGAGCCTAGAGTCGCAAGAATGGTCACAGATTGCTATTATAGTATTGCCTATTTTGTAGCCTAGAAAGATGGCATTCTGTAGGGGTGAAGGCATGGGGATTTTGACTTTGACACTTGGTAGCTATATTACCTGAGACAAATCATTTCATTGAAACGGAGTTCTGAAAATAAGACTTGTATAAAGAAAACAAATCTCTTGTAGTAGTGGTGGAGGCCAGGACCTTGAGAATCCAAAGGAAGATGAATTGTTGCTTTGGAAGGGGTCTCATCTTTGGTCATTGAGTTAACCCCTCCTTACCTTTTTCCTCATCCGCAAAATGGGAATGATGGTATTTGTCTCATAGGGTTGCTATCAGGACCATGTTCTGCAAAGTGCTTCTATGCATAAATGTGAGTCATAACTATTTAGGGCAGATCTTTAGGTTCTCAGTAAATGGCTTGGGTAAGAAATATAAAAGCTCTGTTTTTGCTTTCAAAAATATGGAGATATTCCATTTTTCTTTGGATTTGTGTTCTTCCCTGGAGCTTTTAGATTAGCTCTGGATTTTTAGATTAGACAGGAAGACTTGATATTCTTTCCTGACTAGAAAACTTTTAAAAGTTAAAACCTCTAACTAGATCCAGGCCCCCTCCCCCACGACCCACACACAGGAGAGAGAGGATGAGTGAGTCAAACAGCTTTAAAGCTGATGAGACAACTCAGCTTTATTCAGAGTAGTGCTTTGTAGAAGTCTGAGAGCTTCAGCTTGAAGGGTGGGAATAGGGAGGAAGTAAGCAGAAAAGGTAGATGGGAAAAGTTGGGTAGTTTTCCATTTCCTTTTGAATTTAAACTACACAGTGGAACAATATTCTTTTGTTTAAATTGCAGTGTCCAGATGATTAAATACTGCAATTCAATTCAGTTAGTTTTTATTAAGTCCCCAGGAGATGAAGGCTCTGTGTTCTAATGTAAACATAAATATACAAAGTTATCACTTTCCTCTCACTGTTAATAAGCTTGAAGCCTCCAGCAAATTCTCTAGACAGACTATAATAGTTGGTGCTGACCTATATGGTCAACTTGGTCTCCAAAGAATCCCAGAATCCCAGAGTTGAAAGGGACCTCAGAGACCACCCAGGACAAACCATAACCCAATAAGATGAGCCCTGAACACAAGGTAGGTATTTCTAGCTTTTGCTCAAGTGAGAAAGAATCTATTACCTTAGAAGACAGTATATTCAACTTTGCTAGTGTAACCTTTTCTTGGGGAACTTACACGGCCCCCATAGTGGTTGTTTGGTTGTCATCCTTCATTCTCGAAGAGAACCAAAATGAAATTGCAAAGTGAAATCTCAGTGTGTCCAACTGTGGCTGATCAGACCAGTACGAGCTCAGAATGCTCTACCAAAGCTTGGGCACAGAGAATCCCTGTGAATATTTGGTGTGGATTCTCCAAATTTGTGCATGCTGCGTTTACTTTGTGCTGTCTTAATTCTGCTTTGCTCAAAGAGCACAGCACCCTTCCTCATGTGGGCATGCCGTGCTAAGTGGTCCTGTGCCCATGCCTCCCATGTTGCATAGTCAAATCCAAAGTTCTTGAGAGAGACCTTGAGAGTGTCCTTGTATCATTTCTTCTGACCACCACATGATTGCCTGCCCCATGTGAGTTCTCCACAAAATAGTCTTTTGGGCAAGTGTACCTTTTGCATTTGAACAACGTGACCAGCCCATTGGAGGTGCTCTCTCTGAAGCATAGTTTGAATGCTTGACATTTAAGGACTTCAGTGTCTGGTACCTTATCCTGCCAGGTGATCCTCAGAATCTTCCTAAGACAGTTCAAATGGAAGCAATTCAGTTTCCTGGCACGGTGTTGGTAGACTGTCCATGTTTTGCAGGCATACAGCAATGAGGCCATCACAACGACTCTGCAGACCTTCAGTTTTGTAGTTAGTCTAATGCCTCTTCTGTCCCAAACCTTTCTTCGGAGCCTCCCAAACACTGAGCTAGCTCTGGCAATGGGTGTGTCAACCTTACTGTAATGTGTGCATCCCTAGAAAGTACACTGCTGAGGTAAGCGAACTTGTCCACAGCGTTCAAAACTTCTCCATGTATTGTAACCGATGGTTCCATGTATGAATGGTGTGGTGGTGGCTGATGGAGCACCTGTGTTTTCTTGGTGTTAATTATTAGGCCAAAATGAGCACACAGGCAGCAGAGAATTTATCCATACTTTGTTGCATCTCACCTTTAGAGGCTGCACTGAGAGCACAATCATCTGCAATAGAGAATCATACACCAACACTTTGGTCTTGGCTTGTAGTCTTTCCAAATTGAAGAACTTACTATCAGTACAGTAGTTGACCTTGATGCCATGTTTATTCTCATTGAAAGCATTTGTCAGCATGGCTGAAAACATCATACTAAAAAGCATGGGAGCAAACACATAGCCCTGTTTAACTCCATTGGTGACTGGGAAGGCACAAGAGCATTGTCCGCTATCCAGAACCCAGGCAAACATGCCATCATGAAATTGGCATACATTGCTGGTGAATTTCTCTGGGCAACCAAATTTTGACATGATTTTCCATAAACCCTCATAACTAACAGTGTTGAAGACCTTGGTCAGATCTACAAACATTGTGTACAGACCTCTGTTCTGCTCCTGGAGTTGTCAAGCAGCAAACACCATACTGACTGTTTCTTGGCCCTTTCTGAAGCCACAGTGACTCTCAGATAGATGACCATCTTTCAGGTGAAGGATCAGCCTATTAAGGAGGAGTCTAGCAAGAATTTTGCCAGCAATGACTAAGAGAGAGACCCCTTGTGATTGTTGCAGGACAATCTATTTCCTTTATCTTTACAGAGATGGACAATGGAGGAGGCATCTTTGAACTCCTGGGGGATAACCTCCTCTTGCCATATAACCTGTAATATTTCAGTCAGCTTTTGTGTGATCAGTGGTCCCCCTACCTTGTAAATCTCAGCTGGAATAGAATCAGCAGCAGATGCTTTGCCACAAGAAAGGAGCCTAATGGCCCTCAGAACCTCTTCTTCAGTTGGAAGTTCAGCTAAGGAGGGATTGACTTCAACCTGAGGTAAACCTCAGCATTGATTGATGATGGTCTATTGAGAACACTATGGAAATGTTCAGTTCACCTCTCTAGGATTATGTCTTTATCACTAATCAATGTGGCTCCATCAGCACTGAGTAGTCGTGATGCACTGTAGGTTTTTGGTCCATAAATAGCTTTTAGGAAATCATAAAAGCACTTTAGATTGTTACTATCAGCATTCTGTTGATCATTCATCTGAGCCAGGAATCCTGCATCTCTCTAAACTTTGCTTGTACTTTGCTTTTGATGGAATTGGCAGGGAGTCCTAGGGAGGAATGAAGTTGGAAACAGCAACAGCAATGGTCACCATAGTGACATATCTCTCAAACGGGCATGGGAATACTTAAGTGGCCTTCTTGGTTGGTTTGCTCACTCCAACTGGCCCCCTTACTGACAGATAAAGGTTTCTAGAGGAAAATCTGCCACGATGTAGTCATACTCAAACTCTCTCAGAGTTCCAGGGGTAACCGTTTTGGGGTAACCTACTCCCACTGCTCATCACATCTCAAGCTCTCACCAGTGCATTTTCATTTACAGAAACCAGTCACTCAAAATTATGAAACTTTTAGATTTTAAACATGACCTTTTACTTAGCAATAAAACAAAAGAAATAATCCACAGTTCCTTGTATATTAAGCCAAATCCAGAAATAATAAACATATAGCAATTCACACATAAACCTGAGTCATACTCACCCAACAATGCACTCAGTATCTGCAGGGTAAAGTGAATAAACACTTGGACAGAGTTGCTTTTTTGACTCACTACTGAATGTTCCTCTCTTGCCATTTCTTGACTACTCTGGTCTCAGTCTTAGCCTTAATAGCTGAAATCATATATCCTCAATAATTGAAATCATAGGTTTCTAGTACCCAGTGATTCATCTTTCCCTTGTAGGATAAAAACTCACCAAATCAACAATCCTTATTTAATCATTCCTCAGTGTCTGTGAAGTTAACATGATTTTTTTCATTTTTTTGTTTTATCTTTAAGTTTTAATCCTTTTAAGTCTTAATCAGTTATATATATATATATGTATATATACATATATATACACATATATGTGTGTACATATGAACTGGGAGATCACAATGCCATTCTCAATATAGCCCATCATCCAATTCTGTCTTTGAAATTGTTTCTTCATCTTCACCTTTTTCCTTTTTAAAAAAATAAAATTTAAGTTATTGCTATATGCTTTGAATCCTCTCCTCTGTTCTGCTGTGTGCATGACATGTTTTCTCTTTTCTTATTTATTTCATATTTAAATTTATAATATTTCTTTTTTTCTTATTATGTATTTGAGTTTTAGTATTTGTCTACAATAAAATTTTTTAAGTAACATTTATTTCCTTAATTAACGAAGATTAATTTCCTACCCCCTCCAAATCCTTCTATTGAGGAAGAAAAAAGAAAAAAATTTGCCACAAATATGCATAGTCAAACAAAACAAATTCCCTCATTGGCCATGTCTAAAAATGTGCCTCTCCTGCTGCGTATTGATTCCATTTCTTTTCTGCCAAGAAGTGGGTAGCAGACTTCATTATCTTTGCTCTGATATCTTGGTTGGTCATTGCATCATTTAGAGTTCTTATCATTTATATAATAATATAAAATGCGAATATTAATTATAACATTAATTATATTCTAATACTATTGATATAATGATATTGCTACAAAAGAATATTAATTAATGTAGTATAGTAATGATATATTATTGTATAAATTATTTTCCTGGTTACTTTCAATCCACCCTACGTCAGTTCATACAAGCCTTCCCAGATTTCTCTAAAATTATCTTTTTCATTGTTTTCTATAGCATAATAATGTTTAGTTACATTAATATATCATATTTTGTACAACCATTCCCCAAATGATTAGTTTCTGGTTCTTTTCTACCAGGACAAAATTTGCTATTAATATGGGGTGTTTTTTCCTATTCTTTGATGTCTTTGTGGTATAGTTCTAGTAATGGTATTGCAGGGTTAGTGTTTAGCAACTTTTTATGTATAGTTCCAAGTTACACTCCAAGATGGCTAGATCAGTTCACAGCTCTGCCAACAGTGCATTAATGAGCCTGTCTTCCCACAGCTCTTCCAATCTTTGTCATTTTCTCTTTTTGTCAATGTTGCTAATCTGATGGACAAGACACCCTCAGACATATTGATATTTTCCCAGTTTTTAATAAATAAAAGTTCTTTCTGGGTCTCTTTAAACCATCAAACTTTTACATACAAATGAGGAATTACTCTATATTCTTTACAAGGGGAATTGAATCTTTATATTTTCATTGCAGTTCATATTCTGTCCCAAACTGTTCAAATCTTATCTATATCTATGTTCATAGTTTTTAATTAGACCAAAATTCTTTTCCTACTCTTTTCAGGCATCAGACTGCTCATTTATGAGAGTTGATATATTGCATCCTTTACCAGTCAATTTAGCTCATTTTCTTTATGTCCAAGTACTTTTTTCCTGACTCTTTAAGTACGAACTCACTCCATATTAAATGACAGTAAATTAGATCAGGAAGACTTTCCTTATATGTCTCTCTACAACTTCTACTTGCTCTTCTGCCTTCTAGGCTAAAGCACAAATTCCATTCACTCTTTTTCAAGATGCAACTTCAAATACTTGAAGACAAAAGCTGTCATCCAACTGCCCCAAGTTCTTTCTTTTTCATTTTCCACATTCCCCATTCTTTCAGCTTGTCTTCCTGTGTCATATAGCCTTCAATTCTTTCAGTGTTTTAGTACTTTATTCAAAAGATTCCCAAATTATCAATATCCTCCCTAAAATGTACCACCCAGAACAGAGAACAGTATTCATAGTTATATTCCAAAACAGAGATTAATAGGAACATCAGGCCTCTATTTCTTCTAATACTACACCCCTTTTAATGCAGCCTAATATTTCATGTGCTTTTTTGTTGCTATATCAAACAGTTGCCTCATCTTGAGTATCCCTGGATCTTTTCCCAAATGAACTCATGTCTAGCTATGCCTCCCCTATTTTACTTGAGAAGTTGATTTTTTAAACCCAAAAGTAAGACTTTATATTTCTTCCTATTAATTTCATTTTATTAGATTTGATCCCCTCTAGATTTTTAATTTTTTTGTATTCTGTCATATAATATGTTAATTGTTCTTCCCATCCTTTCATCATCTATGCATTTAGTAAAAATGATGACTATATCACCTATACTTTCCCCCTAGTCACTGATAAAAGCATTAAATAAATAGCGCAGGACCAAGCATAGACTCTTGGTGCACTCCATTAGAGACCTCTATCCAGGTTGGTATTGAAACATTAATGCTTTTTGTCTAGGTATTGCTCTGTCTTTCCACAAGAACAATTTTCTCTTCTTTTTATAAGTTTATTTTATAACATGGAAAAATGCTGTTCTCACTCTACACTTTTCCTCTTCTCTCTGATCAGAATTTGGTCATAGCTTTTAAGAAGTTATTATGAATATAATTGAATTGCATGATACACAATATCCATTCATAGAATCCTAAGATGTAGAGTGGAAAGGGATTGACCTTAGAGAATACCCCATTGAACCCCCTCTGTTATCTATAGGTCTCATCCATCTATAGGTGGACTTCTCAAATTGACAAGCAATTTCTTACAAAGTCCTATTAATGCCCCTAATGATGAAGATGCAGGAGTGAAGATACATGAACCAAGTGTTTTTATTTTATTACAATTCTGTCACAATAATTGAGCTATGGCCAGAGAAATCAGTTTTCTTTAAGAAAAACTAAAAACAAAGCAAAACAAATAATACGGTTGGTGTCCTCTTTCCATTTCTGTGGCTTATTGTAACCTTAGGAAGAATTGTTGTTTTTAATGAAATGCCCAATAAAAACAGCATTCTGTGAAAACAGCATCACATTCTTTCCTTTGGCTTTGAGAATGTTCATTTGCTTCTCCTCCTCTTGGGAATTATATTCATCTCACTAACCAGCAAGAACCTGCCTGCTGCTGGCTTAAAGTCACTGCTTAAAGAATCTCATGAAAAATTGAAATTTCCTTCTTTATTCAGGTTGGTCAGGAAATCTCCCCAAAGCCCTTTGTATCTAAAATGCATTAGACTTTTTTTAAAGCACTGTGAGAAACAGTTCTACATTATTTTTTAAAGTTATACATAAGTTCACTTTATGAGTTGCCAATTGGAAAGATGGGAAAAACACTGAGAACTGTGACTGTCTTTTGGAAACACAAAGACATAATTTAACCTTGGTGTTCACTGCTTTAATAGCTAAAACCAGTGGTGGAGAAACTCAAATATGGCTGTTAAGTCAAAGGGCTGCACTTGAGGATCTAGAGGGTCACATGTGACCTCCAGGATGCAGGTCCCCCCACTAATAACTTGTCATTATATTATTTAACTGAATTAGGAAGAAGCAACAAAAAGCCTTTGAGAGAAGGAGGTTGAGTTCTTGCTGTCACAGGGCCATCTTTCTGCACACACAGTGTATGTGTGTGTGTGTGCGTGTGTGCATGCATGTGTTCATCCTTCATTGCTGAAGAAGACCATGACATCAGAGAAATGATGACATGACTTGTACTTGACTTTGTTTTGAGTGAGGGGAGGGCTGTGCAGGTCACCAGCCTCACTTCTCCTCCAGAGCCACCTGGGTCCAGAGACCAGATATTCATCAGGATGACTGGAGATGACCCCAGATGCAGCAATTGGGTTTAAGTGACTTGCCCAAGGTCACACAGCTAGTGAGTGTCAAGTGTCTGAGGTAACATTTGAACTCAGGTTCTCCTGACTCCTGCACTGGTGCTATATCCATGGCATCACCTAGCTACCCCTGCACACAGAGCAGAAATTTGACCATTATCTGAAATATCAGTAGTGATGAGAAAACTGGATAGTTGAAGCACTTCAAATTCTCTATGCAGTCTCATTTATTTGATATCACCAGTTACTGATGAGCATGAAAAATTAAGTAATGTATGTAGAGAAAGGCAGAGTGCCATGTGACAAAGTGGATACAGTACTCACTCCTTTGACTGGCATTCAAGGTTCTTCACAATCTGGCCTCAACCTACATTTATTTCCTTTGACTTCTAAGTATTTGTTGTTGTTCAGTCAAGATTCTTTGTGACTCCATTTGGGGTTTTCTCTGCGAAGATAAAGTAGTAGTTTGCCATTGCCTTCTACAGCTCATTTCACAGATAAGGAAACAGAGGCAAACAGCATATGTTCACACAGCTGGTAAGTGTCTGAGGCTGGATTCGAATTCAAGTGTTTCAGATCTTCCTAACTCCAGGCCTGGTGCTTTTTTCCATTGTGCTTTCTAGCTGCCCACTTATACACAGAATTCAGTTGAATTCAATTCAACAATCACTGATTAATTACTGGTGTAAGACAACAAGGTAGGTATTGGAGATATTGAGACCAAAAGAAATGGTCTCTTTATGCTCAAAGATCTTGTGATTCCTGTGGGGATAGAGCATTCACAAAAAGAAGTCACTATAGGATAATTAGGAGAGCCAAGAAAGGCTTCTAGAATTCCCTGCGAAGTCTTTCTGGATAGGCCAACTCCATCTAAGATTACAAATTTTCTTTTCTTTATTTACAACTTTTTAGTGATATCTTTTTTTTTAGATCCCCTTCCTGTCAAAATGCAGCCCCTTCCCCTTTGCCTCCCCTATAAATCATCCCTTCTAACAATTTTTGTAGATTGACAGAGAACATACCCTACTAATCTTCATTTTTATGTAGTGTTTTAAAGTTTGCAATACATTTCCCTCGCCACAACACCGTGAAGCAGATGGGCACTATTTCCCCAACTTGGCGAAAGAGGACAGAGAGGTTTTGAAAGCTTAAATGATATAACCTTGATCATAAATCTACTGAATGAGGCAGGATTCAAGCTGGGATCTCTAGACTCCAATAGCACCTCTGCTCTCTAAGCTAACACAAAGAAAACCAAAATTGTTTAGTAGAGTTTCAAATGGAATTGTCTTAAAATGTGAACGATTCCTAGTTAGTCTAGCAATCCTTTGTGTGCAAATGATATTTCTAAAGCACCTGAGTATGGCTAGGGTTTTTGTAAACGGGTCAATGAAATTTTATCAGTCTGGTACTTTGCTTGGTGCATCATTCCTTCACAAAAAGCGGGAGCCTAGAACCCAACCTGAAGGATTACAAATTCCATTTAGGTTGCAATCCACAGCAATGAGGTCTAGCTGGAGCCCCAAATCTTGAGGTTTTGGGCGTGGTTTCTCTTTTAAAATGTGTGGAGAGCAACTGAATTAGATGAAAAGAAGGGGTGGCAATGATTGACTATTCTACAAAGGGAAGATCTGGGGAATTGTAGCCAAATCCAAAGCACTCAAAAGTCCCCAGGGCTAGAGTGGAGCTCTGGAACCCTGCTCCAGCCCTTCATGTCCCAGAAAGCTTCAGTACCAGCTACCAAGACCTCTGCACCAAGAAGTCAGCCAGTGAGTATCTTTCTTTTGAGCTCCTGTAATCCCTAAAAAGTCTTTGTTCTCGTAAAAGTTTGAACCAACCTCTTTAATAAATAAAAAGCCCTATTTGTGGGTCTGGCCCCAGTATAAAGACATCCTTTTGATGCTACATTAGTCCTTTTCCCCAAATTACAAAGAAATGAAGGCAAGTTAAAATGTGAAGGTTGGTAGTGATTGGTAGAAGTAAGCATTTGATTGGGTAATATCAAGAAACAGCTTTGGCCAGGGCTTTTTGGATAATTCCTTAAAACTCAATTAGTAATGTTTGCTCCATAGTCAGCAAATATTTATTTTGTTTAATAAAGTATTTTATTTTTCTCCTATTACATGCTAAAACAGTTTTAAAACTTTTTTTTTTAAGTTTTCAGTTCCAAATTCTATTCAATTCCCCCCTCCCTGAGATGGTAAGCAATCCAATATAGGTTATACAACAGCACGAATTTATTAATCACTTTCTGTGTGCCAGGGAACCATGGTTAGAACTAATGATGAAAAGAAAGGCAAAAAAATACCTGCTCTTGAGGAACCTACATTCTAACCAGGGAGACGTGGAAGTAACGAAGTATGCAAGGTACATCCGGTGTAAATAAGTCTTCCCAGTATTGTGGAAATTGTTCAGGAGATTGATTCCATTTGAAGGAAGTGTATATGCTAACCCAGGTCAGATAATCAAATATTTATTAAGCGCATCCTATGTGCCAGGGACCGGGCTATTTGCTGGCGATACTAAGAAAAGCAAAAACCAATTCCTGCTCTCAAGGAGCTCGCAGCTTAGTAGGGCAGACAATATGCAAGCAATGATGTACAAACAAGATACATGTATGATAAATTAAGAGATAATCTACACTGGGAAAGGACCAGAATTCCAGGAAAGACTTCCTGTAGAAGGTGAGAATTTTTATCTGGGATTTAAAGAAAATCAGGGAAACCAGAAGGGAAAGATGAGGGGAGGAGAGCATGCCAGGCATGGAGTGGCCAGCCAGTAAAAATGCGTAGAGTCTTGTTTGGAAAAGGCCATGATGAGGAAACTCCTGCCTTTTTCAGTTTTAAAATCATTCAGTTTAAATGAGTTTGAAAATGTTCAGGGTGAAGGAAAAGGTCTCTCATTCCTCTGGAAGTAGATTTGGAAGGAGCTGGGAATCTGTTAGGATAGTTATATGTGATCTTCAGCTTTTGGACATAAATGAACTTTGATTCTGGTTGGAACTTCAAAGGCCAAGGAGTTGAATAGGAAGGAAAGTCAGGTGTGGAAAAAATTTTCCACTTGGAAAGAGACCCTTCTTTCTCTCCAAATCTTACACAGAGCTGGGAAAGTCATGCAAGGGTATCTCTAAGTCTTGTGTACATAGGGAGCTGGCTTTTTTCCCCTCTTTTCCTAGGAATTTGAGTGTTTAGGAAAGTGGATTGTATCTAGCTGCCAGTCTCTTCTCTATTAAAGTTGTCTGGACACTTGTTCTAAATGGCACATCGGTTGTTGACACTTAGTGATTGGTGTATGTTGCTTTGTTGTTAGGGGGAGGGCAGGGAAAGAATATCACAACATAATCTTGAGGGAAAGGTCTATTCATTTTTGACTTTGCTTGGAGTCAGGAGACTTGGATTTGAATCCAGACATACTGTGTCTGGTTTGTGATCAAGGTTAAATCATTCAGTCTCTTCATGCCTCTGTGTTCCCCTTAGCCTGTGCTTAACACTGGCCTTGACACATTGTAGGTATTTAATAAATGCTTTAAAAAATTTTTAATAATCTATTTTATTTTTCCCCAATTGCATATTAAACTTTTAAGTTTTGAGTTCCATATTCTATCTCTCCCTCCCTCTGTCCTCTCCTCCCTCCCAGAGACAGTAAGCAATCAGAAATGTCATACATGTACAAGCCTGTAAAACTTTTACCTATTAGTCACTTTGTACAAGAAGATTCATATTAAAAAATGAAAGTGAAAAATAGCAGGCTTCAGTTCGTATTCAGTACTTTTTTAAAGTTGTTGAAAAAGCAGAAGGTAGAGGATAATGATTGAAATGTACTATGTTGTTATTTTCTTGGTCACTTTCCTCTAATGGTTTTTATTTGGCACAAGGGTGGGTTCAGTTTGAGGAAGGAAGGGGCAAACATATAATGAGAAAATACATTTTTGTGAAATAACCAAAATACCTTTCTCCTTCGCCTAAGTTAGTGAATTCTTTTTGTTTGAGGGATTAGGGTTTTGAACTTATGATTTCATTTGATATAGGGAATTTGAAACATGCACATTAACAACCCCTCTATAAGGTAGAGAGTTGTTGTTTGGTTCATTGAGAGGTTAAATAACTGACTCTGGCAACTCAGCAGAGATTGGATTTGAATTCTAGGTCCTCCTGAATTGCTTGGTTCTTGTAAATTTAGTGGCAAGAAACTCAAAGGCAGTACTTTTCCCCATTCTTGTTTTATTGCCCCCTGTCCTAACTAGCCCACTTCCACCTGGTTATATGAGTCTGGTTGGGAAGCATCTTGATAAGGCAACATTGTGACTCTCCGAACTGTCCCATCTAGGGATGTGATCCAGGAACATTACAGGTAACAAGCTAGTTCATGAATTGGGATAGAAGAACACAAACTCACTAAACTTAGAATAGGGTAAAAGTTCTCTTACTTTGAAGATTTCCTATAAGATCTTGTTTGAGACAGCACATGCACAGGGTGCTCAGGTCTTTCCCCATAGTAAGCTGGGTAGAAGTGTCCCTTGTCCATCATACTGTGGAGGAAGACATTGCCTCAAGACAATGTGTCCATCTCCAGTCCCTGCCTAACAGAAAGAAGCGTGTTAATTGCCTGCACGCCACTCTTTAGCTGCAGTATTTGTGTGGCTATCATCATGTGACTGCTATCATTGGCTCCCCAGAGTTCCTTTTCTTTCGGTATTCTCTCTACATTCCTCCTTAAGTCCTGATTTAAGGCAATCATATAAATCCCTGAAAATGACAGGCAGGACACTATTTCTAAGAGAGCAATTGTGTTACTGCTTGGTAAGATGCTGAGTAGCTCAAGAAAGAATTTTCTTTTCCTCCTTTCTTCTCCCTTGCACCCTTTGCTTGACGGTCAGGGACTGCCCCTGGAGATCATTTCCATGGAGGTATAATACCTACTAGGTGCCCACTTCCCTTCCAAAATCAGGCTGTTCTCCCTGATGGATCTTGGGGTGTCTCACAATGAAGGGTATTGGCATCGTGATTCCTTACGTCATCCCCTTGCTCCATAAATTCCTGCTGCCTCTAAGATCTAGAGGAAACCCTTCCATTTGAGTTTTAAAACCCTTTATAACCTGACTCTTTCTACCCTTCAGGTCTTCTTAAACTTGCTTCCATGAACTTTATAATCAAAGAAAATTAGCCTTCTGATTATTTCTCATATACAACAACACCCCATTTCCCAACTCTGTGCCTTTGCATGAGCTATGTCCCATGCCTAGAATGCTTCTCCTCCTCCTCAAATAAGTCTCTTGGCTTCCTACAAGAATTCTACCCTCTGCAAAAGGTCTTTCCCAGTCTCCTCCACTGTTGGTGCCTTCTCAGTGAGATCAATGCTGATTTATTGTTGTCTCTCCCATTAGGATGAGAGCTTCTTGATGACAGAGACCATGTTTTTGCCTTTTTTTTCCCTTTTGTATCCCCAGCGTTTAGAGCCCTACCTGACTTGTAGTAAGTGGTCAAATTACTTCCATGACTGAATAGAAAATTCTGTTTGCTATTGAAAGCCCTTTGTATTTCACCCTCACCTCTGCCCTTCTAGTCTTCCCAATACTCCAGTCTGAGGCAATTGGCTTCCTTGTGATTTTCGGAACGAGACATTTGATCTCCAACAGGGGCATTTTCAGGGGCTCTCCCTCCTGCATGCAATGTCCTTCTGCTAGCTTCCCTGACTCCCTTCAGCTCCCAGCTAAAATCCCAACTGAAGAAAGCTTGTCCAGTCCTATGTCATCTGCGTGGCTTCCCTTTGTTGATTATTTCTTATTTTATCCTGTGTGTATCTTGTCTATATGCAATTTGCACATTGTTTTTTCTATTAGATTATAAACTCCTTTAAGTCAGGGACCATCTTTCGCTTTTCTTTGCATCCCCAGTACTTGGTGGTAGGAGATTAATATTTATTTATTGATTTAAATGAATGCTGATTGCATCACCAGAACTTTGAGGTTTCCCCTTTGATTCCACAATCTTAGTATCTAGTGTCAATCTTTGAATAATATCTTTATCTGCAGTGGGATTCCCAATCCATATTTTGTAACATGCCTGGGTGTTTCCATTCATTCCCAAGTTTATTTGGACAGTCCTGCAACCAGATATGTGTCTTGATGTTTCATTTAAAAATTAGAAACAAATTGTTCTCTCCACATGTCTGACTTAGGAGGTGGCAGCATGGGGGAAGGTGTGTCGTGGGATCAAACCAGTGTCAGGGACAGCTCAGAGCTTCCTTCATCAGCAGGCTGGCTCAGAGTTGGCCTACCCCCTCCTCCTAAGTGCTTAGATCCCTGATAACTGACAGATTTTCTTGGAGTCTTTTACCCCTACATTCTTTTATTTGCTTATATATTTCACTTTTTACTTTAATTTTTTTAATGAATGAAAAATATATTTTCTCTTCTTCTTATCTTTTTCTCCCTTGGAAAAAAGCCCCCAAACCAAACAACAAATACCTAACAAATATGCATAATCAAGGAAAACAAATTTTTGCATTATCCGTATTACATATATACATAATGTATGCATGTATATATACTTACAAAACACATGGATAATGCAAGATTTATATAAACATATATATATTTATATACATTATGTATTATATATATGTCATTGGGCTCCTTGAGTCTTATCAACCCTCTGTAGGTAGATAGCCTCCCTTCTATTTTTTTGACATTAACTCACATTAATTACATAAGGCAAAAACTTCAAATAGTATAACCAACTTGTAAATGGGTGCTAGTCTTCTCCCTTACAATAAATGGACTGCATTGGGTTGACCCAATGTAAAGCAAGAGAAAATGGGATGCCTGTGGCAAATTGAGAAGAAAACGCAAATGTGTTCGTCCTTTGTTGCCGAAGAAGATCATGCCACCAGAGAAATAATGACATGACCTGCACTTGACTTTGTTTTAAGTGAGGGAGGGCTGTGCAGGTCACCAGTGTTACTTCTCTTCTGGAGTGTAGATATTCATCAGGATTCCTGGAGATGGCCCAGGATGAGGCAGTTGGGGTTAAGTGACTTGCCCAAGGTCGCACAGCTAGTGAGTGTCAAGTGTCTGAGGTGAGATTTGAACTCAGGTCCTCCCGATTCCTGCACTGGTTCTCTATGCACTCCACCACCTAGCTTCCCCAGAAGGAAATGCAAGTAGAATAATACCAGCTGCCTTGCTTGATGGAGACTAATAATGGAGACCCTGTCTCTCTCTGCCCACCCTCCCCCATCCATATCCCCCCTTCCTGTCTTTCCGTCTCTCTGTCTGTCCCTCCCTGCAATTCATCAATTGCAATGATATTTTTGTGATGGTAAATGAAGCCATCTTTTGTCTCAATTCTTGCTTAGCCCTTAGTCATTGAATTGGCATTGCCTCAGACAAATGGAAGCCAGGGAAACCACCTTGATTTAGAAAGGCCAAGATCTTCTACTGCATCTTGGGCCATTGCAGTCATCTTAATTTTTGCCCTGCCACTGGAGACTGGAGCACAAAGTCTTCCTGCCTTGGAGGTCAACTCTCCATCTCTTAGGCCATGTTCCATCTGGCTGCGAGACTGACCAATGCAAACAATGAGGAAGCTTTTAATAGTGCCCACTTATTCTTGCGCTAGTTACTCAACAATTCCCCCTCTCTTTTTCAGTACAACAAACCCTTTTGTGTCTTCACAGTAGCCCATCTCTTCCTCTCAGCCTTTGCCTGTTTGCTTTGTGTCCAGCCTAATGAATTCTTTGGCCATTTTGTGTCTGGGACCAGCAGGCAAAATGTCTCAAGTTTTTATTACCTGAGTAGGATCTTTTGCCGACGTTGCTCTCTTGCGGCTTATAATTGCGAAATGAGACTTGCTGGGTGCCTAATCCAGAAAGGCAGCTGGAGTTTTCATCAGTCTGCTGTCAACAGAACTGCTCATGTCAGACTGGATGATATGATAATGCTAGACTCAATCTTTTTAGCAACTTATCACAAATAGGGGTGTGAAGGAAACTGGGTTAGATAGTGATGCCAAAAAAGATGCGAGGGCTCTTTACATACAGTTGGAGAATTGAATAAGGTTTACTATCCAATTTAGCAAGCCCACTAAGGCAATGGAGGCCTTGTCCTAAACCATCACAAAAGATGGTGATTCGTGGGGAGCAAGAACCATGCTGATCACACCCACATTTGATTGACTAGATTAGTTTTGCACAGCAGATCTTCTTGTCATTTATTCTAAAAGCTCACTTAAAATGTCAAAACACTCAGCATTTGCCTTCATTCGAGAGGGAGGTTCCCTCAAATGAATTAATATTCTGCTAATACCTCCTGGAGATTAGATAGAGTACCTTCTTCCTCTCCCCATTGAAGTTCTAGTAGAATGGGTCCCAAGCCTGATGGCTTCTTAAACCTTATGACCTCTTTTCTCCATACAGACCAACTTGTACACCTAATTTTTTTTGTCTTAAAAAAAATTAAGAGTCCTTGCCTTTCAGTTTATGGCTTACTCAGATTTTAATCCTATTACTTCTTGACTGAATTTTATTTTGTTTTTAACAGAATAAGTTTAGCTTATGTTTTTACATTGGGGATGTCTCACCTCCCAACCCAAGACACAACAAAACAACAAAACAAAAATACTTGTTAGAGAGACTGGCAGACAATGTATGCACTATATTTTTCTACTAGTATACTGCCTCTTTTCTGTGAGAAAGGAGGTATATTTCATTATATCTGTCCTGGATTCTTCATTTTTTTTCATTACTCATAATTCAGTTTCTTCTTGGTGGTCTTGGCATTTGCTTCTCCAAATATTGCATCCCTTCTCTTTCCTTAGGCTTTCTTGGGTTAAGACTGGGTCAGTTGTTGCAATAGCACAGGTTACTCTCAAAGCCAAGTTACTGATGGAGGCTAAATGTTCACAGGTGCAGAAATTCATAATGCCAACTGGAAAACTAACCTTGGAAAGGAGAGGGCGAGAAGATGAATCTTTGGGGAAGCTTCACACCATGGTTCCAACCTAGATATGCTTTTAAAAACACAACAGGGACCTCTAGAAAGAAGGTTCAAATTCCAGTTATAGTCTTTGGTATGCGCAGAACAGGAAACATCTTGGTTCAAGACAAATATGCAGGTTAATTCAAGTTTTTGCACATCCCTTGAGCTAAAGTTAAGCCCCATGGAAGTTTTTCAGTCATTTGGAAAATGATTTAGAAGTAACTGACACTCTTCCTCACCTCCTGTTTTGGACTTGGAGTCCTGGGAGAAAAGCATTGTGGAGGTGTTGGGGATAGGGTGAGAGAGTGAACTATTCTCCAACCAATAATGATAGAAATATTCCTCTTCATCAGCTCTAGAGATGGGCGGAATGACCATTTGAGATGCTCCTTGATTTGTTTTGGGGCAAAATCAAGCTGAGTTTTTCTTTGGAGGTAGTAAAATGGAAAGATTACTTGCATAGGAATCAGAAGACTTAGCCCCCTCGTGCCTTCTCTGCGGTAGACTGAGGTCAAACAGAAAGTGGACATGCAAGGTTATTTGGCCTCAGGCTCCCGTCTTAAATTTAGCAGGGAGAGAACTATAACATTCACCTATGGGACAAGAGTGTTTGGTTTCACTGTGCTGAATCTCAACTGATACATTGCATGAAAACAAGGATTTCCCTCGGGACTTAGTGTATTTATGCAGAAAGAAATCTAAAAGATCATTTCTAAATTAAAAAAAAAGGTTATCTCACATTGTGGGGATATGGTATTTTGTTTTCATGTCTCCTTCTTTGTAAAATTGTGGCGAGAACTCTCAGAAGCTAAAAATGGTCCTGATTGCTCTTGATTTCAGAAAGTTCCTGGGTAGACACTAATAGAACATGACATGTGTTGACTGACAGTTGAATGGATGTTGCTACTAACTGACCTTGGGACTCCAATTAAGATAACTGAGAGACTGAGCACATCACATTGGTTGGGAATGACCAACACAGAGTCATATAAGCACCATCTCTCTGTGGAACAACCTGAATTTCCTGATTAATAACCATGAAGAGAAAATGTGAGACAAGAATAACACCCCAAATGGCTCCCCTAATTAAAGAATAGGACTTTTTGAGTGACCACTTTGTATTCAGCCCTTTGCTATGCAATAGGAGGATTGGAGAAGTATGAGATACGGAATAGCGCCTGCTCTTGAACTTAAGTCTAGTTGGAAAGCTGAGATAAACATGGGGGAAAATAAGCTTTTGTTTTTCAGTCATGTCCAAATCTTTGTGACCCCATTTGGGTTTTTTGGGGCAAAATTACTACAGTGGTTTTGCCATCTCCTTCTCCAGCTCATTTGACAGATGAGGAAACTGAGGCAAACAGCGTAAAGTGACTTGCTCAGGGTGACACAGCTACTAAGAGAGAGAGAAGGGAGAACATTCTAGTCAGGGGACTGGCATGAGGAAAAGTACAATGGAGGCTATGACTATGGTGTGTTTGTGAGATGGTAAGGAAACTAGCCTTCATGAAATGAAGGGAGCCTGTTGAGAAGCTTTGTGAGGAGAGTTGGGACCTGGGAACATGAGGTCTTAAAAGCTGGACAGAAGAGGGAGCTTAATGATGCATTAAGGAATAGGAAGTGGTTGTTTCTAGAGCAGGGTGAAACTATTATTGTAGGAAGATTAGTGTAGCAGTGAGATATTTCCTATAATTGTCCATAGGGTTACCCTCAATTCTGTGACACAGATCCTCTTTCTCATCAGTCGTGACCCCACAACGGTTAGTTTTTGTTTCTTCTGTTCTCCCAGGTGAGCAGACCTACAGATGTTTCGGAGCTTCTTCTCTAAACTCTCCTCTCCCTACCAGGAAAATTAGCCCCTCCAAGACACTCCACAAATAGAAAGCTTCTCAATGCGAAACATGTGCCCTCATTCTTCTAATGTGATTTGCCAGATGACAGATGATTCCAATCACTGTAATTACCCATATACTTTAATTGACTTTCAGTGGCAGTAATAAGTAATGAGAGACCAGGCTTACGAATTTCCTTTTTTAATTGTTGTTGTCTAGCTATTTATTCCAGAGAATAAATATCCCATCTCCTTACTGTACTGTCTTTCTCTGAAAATGTACTTTCCCACGGAAGAGTCCCCTCCTTTGTAAGACACCTTGGAGAACTGCTTTACAAATGCTGGCTGCAGCTATCTGGGCTGTAGTGATCACCCTCATTCATTCTGTTGACTATACACTTCAAATAAGCAAACCACAAGTTTCTAACATAGGCTCCCTGCCCACTGCTCCAAACTGAAAAGGCCACAAGCGATGGTAATTGACCACAGCTTGTCGGGAGTGAGACCATTGTCATGAGTGTAAACTCTGATGAATTGCTTTAATATCATGGATTTTTTAACATGAGGCAGCTTCCTTTTGCAGTAAATTAAGAAGACATAAAAATATTGTCACTCTTCACATCTCAATTATGTTCAAGGGGATGGCAGGAGGGAAGGGACGAAGGGTGCGGCTAGTGGTGGTTGTCTTAGATTAAGTATGGAAAGACACAAATCTTCTCAAATCAAATCCAACTGGATCTTTTCATTCAGGTTTTGTTTTTATTTTTGTTTCCCTGCCCCTCTCCCCATGATATAACAGTGGAACTGACATCCACTTTTAAAAATATCTGATGGTTCATTTTTCTTCTCTTACTTCAGATGTAGGGTCAGCTGTGTGAACACCAAGATTCCATTAAATTTTAGATTCATGTTTTTTTTGTTTTTTGACCCAGCTTGAGAACTAGAAACATTACAAGAAAACTAGATCTTGTGGAATCCTTAGATTTAATGACACAGGCTTTTAATCTCTCTCTTGCTGATCTCCTCAGTTCCTATGGGTTCAATTATCCTGTCTGTGCGGATGATTACCAGATCTCCATATCTGACTTCAGTCTCTCTCCTGAACACCAGCTGCGTGCCACCAACTGCCTGTTAAAGGTCACTTGGATGTCCCATAGGCATCTCAAATTCTGCTTGTCCAAAACCAAACCAAAGAAGAAGGTAGAGTTAGTTCATAATCACTGGGGCAAGCATAGGGTTTTACAGGGACCAGGCATGTCTTTGGACAAATGGGATCTGGTTAGAGTCTAGCTACACCATGTGGTGTTTTAAGTTTGTACTCAGCCCCACTGCCACATATAGGTGCTTAATAAATATTTGTTTAGTAAATGAGTAAATAAGGTAAGACCTGCCTTTGTTCTCTTGAGGCCCATAAAGTCTGCCATTCATGTGAGGACTTGTACCAGTGTACAAGGGATAAGGGGCCAAACACATAGCTCAAGAAAGCTTTGTATTTCAAGCCCTAGAGCAATTTATGTCAGCTTCCCTTCATCTCTTTGGTAGCATCCATTCAGATGCCCATGGATCCAGGCCCTTTTAACCTAGTACAAGCTGCCTCTGGCAGTCATTTCATTTTGATTTTTGGAAGAGGGCTCTGTTCAAGTTTCATCATTAACTATAGCCTTGCTTTGCAAATCTGGGCTCTGGTTCCCTTAAGATTCAAGCATATGGCCCGGTTTCCTGCTGTTACTCTTCTAACCAAGATGGAACTAATCTCTATGGTATCCACCTAATTCATTGCCCTTGGGTTAATTTATCTGCATATTGTTTCCAATTATAATTTTTCCATTCATTCAGGTAGGGGAAATTATTTTTTCTATAATACTCTTCCCCTCCATATTTCATTAGAAACTTTGTTACATCATTTCAGTGTGTCAAACTCTTTGTGACTCTATTTGGGGTTTTCTTGGCAAAGATATTGGAATATCTTTTGCCATTTCCTTCTAGCCTCAGATGTTTACCAGCTGTGTGACCTTAGACAAGTCACTTAACTTTTTCTCAGTTTCCTCATCTCTAAAATGTGGATTATACTAGCACCTACCTTTCAGGGTTGTTGTGAGAAACAAATTAGACAACAATTCTAATGACACAGTGCCTGGAACATAGTAAGTTCTCTGTAGTGGACCTTATTTTCCTTATACTAGGCCTACGGTACCAGTCAGCCCACAATCATTTATTTAGTAGTTTGGATGCAGTATTTCCTCAGGGTTTATGGACTGATGGAAGTGACAGTGGTGAGCTCTGGACATAGCATCCTTTGCCTGTGGTTTCTAATTTCTGTTAACACTTTTGCTTTTACCTTGAGATTTTGGACCCTTCGGTTTGTTACTATTGCATGAATTTTTAATTTGGATTTTACTATTTCACAAGCGATATTTGGTATTTCAAAGCTGTTAATTGCTTTGAATGCAATTATTCTAATTAAGTTTTGACTGTAGGATGACAGGACATCTCTCTACATAAACAGATACTACTTTCTCCTTGATGACTTTGTAGTCAATGTGACTTGCCTAGAGAAGATGGAGTGAGAGATTTCTAAGTCATCATCTTCATCCATTCCTCCTACTTGACCTCCAAGTACAACGCACCAAGTCACTCTTTTTTCAGGGTGAACACTGAGAGTTTTACACTTGTTGAATCCAAATGATGTTTTGATGTTGGAGCTTTTCTGTGAAATGGAGAAGCTGATTTATGTTTGGTTTTTTTTTGTGGGGTCCTACACCTATCCATGTACATCAAATGATTAATACATTGTTTTGGTATGATTCCATCTTTGAGTTGGAGGATCCATTCGGTTCCATTAGATAGTGAAAGTGATACCTGACTTGGACTGTGTTGTTGAAAGATGTACATTGATACCAATTGTTCTTGAAGTTACAGCATAATAGTATGTTATAAATAGAAAAAAATTCCATGTTAAATGTCAGATGCTAAAGCAGTCTATATTTGGATTAATTTTAATGTTTTCTGTATCAGAAAAGGCCACTATTATCTTTGTCATCAACATTATTTTTCCCCCATCACGGCAAGATCAGGAAGTAACAAAATTGTCCTAATTTCCTTCTGCAGAATGCATGTAAAATAATGGAAATCTCAGAGCAGTAAAAAGGGGAAGAGGCAAGAAATAGAAAATTATCTGACTAGGCTACATTGGCCATGCAATTTGTTGTTTGAAAGCTTGTGTTGAAGTCAGGCCTTTAACTCATGCCTGCCAAGACAGCTTGGATTCAGTCCCAAGCAAGATGACACCATTTCCTTTTGATTGAATGGCCATCCATCCTTTTAAATGAAGCTGGTATGCTCAGTTCCTACTTTTTGGAGGCAGCTCCAATCCGACCCGACCATATGCTTGGCAGGACTTCCAAGCACACAACTGATTGGAAAGCAAGGATGTGCACCGGTCTGAGAACACACACAAAACCGTCTGGTGTGCGTTCTGCATGCTGATGAGATGCTTGACAGAGAAGTTGGCAAGGGAACTTATCATAGATTCCCAGGCACTAGGTGCAGACAATACAGGAAATTTTATATTTAAATATGCCAGACCTACCCTCCCTACATGCCTTTCTCTCCACAAATAACCAAGTGCTAGGGTCTAACCGCAAGAACTGCATTTGCACACAAAGTACTTTGATTGAAATGTGTCACAACTAATAAACAACCACACAAACCCCTTTTTGAATTCAGTCAAATGACCATTTGCACATGTGTTGTTTGGATGTACAATGCCAAGAAGCCTTGTTGGATTGAATTTTCCACTTTTTAAATTAGCTGTTTTGCCATTAGTAAATACAGCCTAGATATGGTTGTAGATGGGTAACTGTTGCCACCTTGGCTCACCCCTAACTCGCCCTCAAGATGACATCATCCTGAGTGACTCTTCTCACTGGACCCTGGCCTCTGGGGTTCCCATGTCAGCTCACCTTTCTACCATTGGAGAAAGGAACTGACTCTTGGTCAGGGACACAGTTGTCTACAGAAACTACAATAATTAGCCAGTCCTAGAACTGTGATGTTAGTTCTCCAAGGAATCTTTGGAGTCTATCTGGTCCAAGGATTCTTAACTTGGGGTCTGTGAACTTGGTTATTGAATCTCTTCATAATGATATTTCAGTATAATTGTTCCTTTGTAATTCTATCTATTTGATTTTATACATTTAAAAATGGTGTTCTGAGAAGGAGTCCCTAGGTTTGTCCAGACTGCCAAAGGGGTCTATGACAACAGGAAAAAAAAGTTTAAAAATTTCTAATCTAAACTTCTTTTATATTATACCTGATAAAATTGAACCCCAAAGAGGTCTAGTAGTCACACAGCTAGTTAACGAAAGAATTGGGACTGGAACACGAGTCTCCTGACAGTTCAGTGCTCTAATTGCAGCCTATATGGTGACAATAGAAAATCAGAATAGAATGTTGCTGAATGAAAACATTCCTTTTACTTGATTAATGAGATACCCTCCAAAATAATTCAGTGTTTGCATTATGACAAGGGAAACCCATGAGGGTCACAAGAAGGAGGGAGCCAGCTAAGTTGCATCTATGCTACCATTCTGACATGAAAGAGAAAGGGAAGTGCTTCCATTGCCCATGGATGTAAGAGTGGTCACATCCCTATTTTTGTTAAATAGAACTGATAACCTAAAGAGAGAGAGTCTTTTTTTTTGAGGTTCAGTAAAGGGTGCAGCCTAGGTGTGAGTAACCCAGGTAGCCTTTTTCCTTATGATTGCTTTGTGTGTGATCCCAATGTGCTGGAGGGCAACATGGAGGATAGTGCCCTCCCTACATAGTGTCTCAGACTCTGTGTATGAGCTTAAGACCTGCTAAGGAGTAAGGGTATGTAGTCTGTGCCTCCTATAAAATTGGTGGATCCACTCTTATTGGTGTGTTTGAGAACCCTGGACCTACCTCTCTACAAATATTATATATCTAGCTCTCACAATGCCTTAGGAGTTTTCCCAATGAAGGTGTCATTCTCAATGAAGACATTTAAGTCAGAAATTTTTTATTTATAGATCTATGGCTGGGGTCCCTCTACAGTGAAGTTGGTGCTGCTGTTTTGTAGTAGGAACTATTTGTGTGTGTGTGTGTGTGTGTGTGTGTGTGTGTGTTTAAGCACTATAGACATTTTCCTTCTTTCCTATTTTTTTCCATGCTAATTATCTCTGCAGATTAATTCTGTCCTTTTTGCAGTCTTCTGATTGCCCATTAGTCTGCTAATGTTTATTTCCTGATATAGCCATTGCCATCAGATAACTTCTTTGCAATTTTATTAGTTTCAACTACTTTGTGTATGTTTGGGGGCAGTAACTCATTATATCTATGACAACTCAGAGGATGTGCATGTCTGATTTGTATTTTAGCTTCTCTCAACACAGAACTGCAATTATTCTTATAACAGTCCTAGCATATAATGCAATAAAAAATTACCTGGGAGATAATCACTCCCTGTCTTGTCTCTTCAATCTAAGTATTATGAAGGGAGTAATAAGAGGTTTTTATTTTCTTTATAGGCATCGTTTACTTATAACATGTCTCTTTTCTTCAGTGGTGGTGGTGGTGGTAGTGGGGAAGGGGATACAGAAGCATTGGGTAGAGCTGTGATTTCATCAGAAAGCTTCTTCTGCACTGGCCACCTGGGCCACGTGTACTTGTAATACTCCCATGTGCAACCCTGAAATTGGGAGATATTTAACAAAATTATTAAAAATCAATAAAGCATAGATAAGGTTCCATTTCAAAATATTGTCAATATGTGGGAAGGGATCCTTCTGTACCATTTAGTGGCCCCCAATTCTATTTAAGTTTGACACCACTGGCTTACACCATTGAAAGGTTAAGTGATCTATCTACAGTCACGTAGTTAGTATATATCAGGCAAGACCTGAACACAAGCCTTCCTGGCTCCAAGCCCTTTTCATCATATTCCTCATTTCCTCACTATTACAGTGGAATATATTGCACCTCAGTTTCCCTATTATAAAATAAATGATTATCTTGTCTGTTTCAGGGGGAAAAGAGTAGTTTGAAGACAAAAGCATGGAATATTAGGGCTAGAAGGGGTGTGTCAGCAGAAATAACTGAGTTCAAAATCATCCACTCTTCTTTACCCCTCCCTCCATGGCTGTTGTTTTTTTAACCACAAGTCTTTGAAAGTACTTGAAGATTTGCTCTTGGTGATTTCAGTCAAGTTGACTTATAAGTGTGTACACATAACATCCTTCTGTGTTTCCTTAGTGAGGACTTTGCCGTGAACTGTGTCCCAATATCAGAGTTAAAGTGCTATTTAGTCCAATTTCTTTAACTATGATCACCTGATTTCTCTGGGTGTAGGAGTTAAGGAATGGGCCTACCCTCTACGGTCCCCATGCTCTTCTGTGACCCTCAAGGACCATTAAGGAAGGACTCAAGATGAAGAATTATATTTACATTTTCAGCATAGACAATGTTGGGATTGTTTTCCTTGACTTGCATATTTGTTACAAGGCACTTTTTTTTTTCTAATCAGGAGTTTGGAAGGTAAGGAGGTAGGAAGAGGGATGGAGAAAGAAAGAGAAGGAAAGAAAGAAAAGAGTCATTGATATACAGATATACAGGCAATATATATATACACACATACATACATGTATATACACACATACATGTATATATCCCCATATATGTATGCAAAAACACACATGTGTATATACATACATATGTGTGTGTGTCTATACACACATATATGTATATATATTGTGTGTATATTTATATATCTTTTAGTGCAGAGAACAGAACATAAAGATAGGGGAGAAAAGCACAGATAAGTAGGCTAGCTTTGAAACCTACAGGTTGAATTATTTCGTACTTCAAAAGGAAAGCAAGTTGGACATAAGAGAAATTTGCAATTTCATGTACAAATTCCCCTTTTTAGACCTCTGTAAGTGAAAATATCCATTTTATTTGATGTGTGTCAAATTTAGAATAAAAAAATAGAAATGCATTTGGTCCATATCATTTGTAATAAGGTATGATCCATCTCTCCAAAGATCAATGTATGTGTATGAAGCTCCTAGTGTGTGCCCAGCACTATGTTTGATAAAAAATTGGAGGTGTGACACTCCAGGGGCAACTACAATTCCTTTGGGGAGAGAAGAAGGAAGTACAGACAACAGCCAAGGAAATAAATCCATGACACAGTTTGGAGTGACTGAGCTTAGATGACTCAAAAGAGGAAATTTGATGTGAGACATCTAATTCCGCATTACTTCATAGCGGAATAACAAAGAGTCTTTAATCATAAGTGGTTGTCTTGTTTCTCCCTCCCTCTCCTCCTCTTTCCCCCCTTTCCTTTTCTTCTTTTTCTAAAATTCAGGGTAAATTCAACCTTCAGAATATTACCAGAATCCAGATATAACAACATGAATCCTCCAGAAATGTGGTCAGTTCAATGCTGACATATTTCAAGAGAAATAGTATATACCTTAAATGAGCTAGAGTACTGGCCAAGAAATTTCTTCCTAGGACATAGTAAAGGGAATGTTCACAAGTTCCTGGGAGCCGAGAAGCAGCCTCGGGCAGTGTATGGATGAAGTACTGAACTTGGAGTCCAGAAGACTTGGGTTCAATGCCCCCCCAACCTCCCCACCCAACCACTTAGTAGCGATATGACTACAGACAAGTCCCTTTACCTCTCTGACTTAGTTTCCTCTTTTGTAAACTGGAGACAATGATTACAAGATAGAGTTGCTGTTACACCCGGATGAGCTAATAGTATACGTTCATAGACTCACATAGCTGGACAGCACCGCGAAGGCCGTTTAGATCAACCTCATCGTTGAGGAAGCTGAAGTGTTATTGTTTTCATTTTATTAGTACATTATGATGATTAGTTTTCACTGGTTTCTGATTCTTCATGACCTCATTTTTAGCTTTTCTTGGCAAAGACACTGGCATGGTTTGCAATTTCCTTCTCCAGTTTAATTTTTTTGCAGTTTTGGCTTAGTGAAGCCCTCTGGGTGTATTATCCATTGTGCTATACCATCTAATCCTGGAAGATCCTCTGCCGCCGATGTCTTCCTGGCTACTTTGTACTCAGATAATGAGAAATTTTTATCAGAAGCCTGAGCCCTTTGACCCCTTTGCCAGCCTTTTAAGTAAAAACTAGATTAACCTCCATGGGGTAGGGGTTGAGATTTTTCTGCTATCATAGCAAACATCTACTATTCCTAGCATATAGGTTCTAGTTCTTCTGAAAAAGTCTAGCAGTACCTTAGACCAGGATTTCAATTAAGCCCAAAGCTGGAGATGATGGAGATAATGAGTATGGATTAGTCTCAGAGCTATGTGCTCTATCCAGGAATGGGTCCAGGTGACTCAATGAAGCATCCCAGAAGAAACAGAATGAACTGTGCCAGAGGGGTAAAAAGTGTTTTGTCTATATTTGTTCCTTGTGTGCTTATGTCTTTGCTTAGAAACTCTTGGTATGCACTCTTTCTAATAACACAATATATATTTATGAGAGGGTATGTCCCAGGTTTATAGGGGAGATATTTTGCTGTTAGGTAATTTTGTCCTTTGGCTGACTACTGAAAGGCAAATACATTGGTGGGAACTCATAAGTTATGACTTTTTTAGGGCTTTTTAGGCCCACAGAGTATCTTGAACCTGGGGTAGTGATTGTGAGTTGGGGATAACCTCAGAGAGGTTCTATAACATCCACATTTATTAAACCCTCCCGTCTGTCTCTCTGTCTCTCTCTGTCCGTCGGTGTCTCTCTCTGTCTCTGTCTCTCTCCCTCTCATTGCTGATCTTACTTAAAATCTTTCTAGTTCAGCCCTTTGGGAAGGTTAAAAGTGAGTACTATCCCAGCAATTGACAGGCTATCATGAGGCATTCCCTCAGCTTCTGGGGTCAGAAGAACCTTCTTTGTCATAGTTCTTCTCCTGGAATGGTTCCAGGTGATTGCCACAGATAAGCACATTGAGCTCAGAAAACCTGCCTCTATGGCTAATCTCTCTCACTCTTCTTGTTTCCAGTTAAAGATGAGTGATTTCCCAAGAAGACATAGTATCACCCTTCATGTTTTGTTTCTTCGTGTCAACTTGGCCCCTCTCCTGTGCCTCCTTGCTGTTCCACCCTGTCCCTTCCTTGGAGATATATCATCTGATTGGGAGCTGCATGTTTCCAAGGTGAGATCTTAGTCCTGTATGACCTTTAGTCCATCTCATGCTTATGCCTCCCCTACTGAAAGGTGGGCCCTTTTACCCTTGGACCTTTATTGAATTTATTCATAGAGCAAAAAGATTTATTCCCCTTTCCCTCCCCTAACCACTTTCCTGATCAACTCTAGAAGGCAGATAAGCATTAAAGAATTTGGAATTACTGCTCTCTTTATTTCCCTGGCTATAGCCTTTTAGGAGGCGGGGAGTGGTCTAGAATAGAACCTGGTCATTTCATTCCCAAGTCCATGATGTGAGGTGCCCTTGCTGAATTCCAGAGGAATCTTTGGCCCCACATAATACATTAGCTAGAATTAAACTGATCAGATGGCATGACTTTTAATTAGGAAGAAGTACAGAGACCTTGTGACTCACATGTCAATCAATTAATCAGTGGACATTCAGTCCACACCTCCTATATACCAGGCACCATACTAACCACTGTAAAGGTACAAATTGAAGTCCCCCTTCTTGGCTTGTGTTGGTAGGACCTATAACTCACTCAACTGAATGGTTTTTCCCAGTCCTGAAGTTTAAGAGAATGTGATCTCCTAGTTTGTTTGTTTGAGATTTCTATACTGCTCAGATTTCATCAGTGTGGGTATTTGATTCATCAACACAAATGGAAACTTCTTTAGTATCTAAAGATCCTAAAGCAGGGGTGGGGAACCTGCCTGGAGGCCGCATGTGGCCTTCCAGGTCCCTGGATACAGCCTTTTGACTGAATTCAAGTTTTACAGAACAAATCTTTTTATTAAGGGGATTTGTTCAGTGAAGTTTGGATTCAGTCAAAGGGTCTCACTTGAGGACCTCGAGGGCCACATGTGGCCTCCAGGCCACAGGTTCCCCATCTCTGTTCTAAAGCATTTATTAGAATTAGTAAACGGTCTCTAGGAGTTTCTATGTCTGAGATATTCATCAACCTTTTGCCAACCAGTGACGAGCATCCTTGAGCCTAGTTAGACTGATCTTTGGATGACAGACCTAAGGTCCAACCCTAGGCCCAAAACTCTAAATAGGAACTTTTATGCCTGGGACAAAGGGTATGAAGGATAGTCTCAATTGGGAGTGGAGAAAGAATTTACTCCAGTTCATCATCTGTTGGCTTCCTATTTTAACTAATTATACTTGTTAATTAGATATTAAACTCTATTGTTTCTGAGTCTGCTAAATTTGGCACCCTAGGCCCAATCCCCTGTTGCTCCTTCCTAGTTTCAGCCCTGAGCAGGCTCATGCTCCAAACTGACCCAACTTTGTAGCATTTTTTCCAAAGCTGACATACACTCTATGAATCATTACCCAGTGAGACATGGGAGGCAGTATTTAGCAAACAGAAGACTAAACGGTATCACTCTGTGGGCTTTTGATAAGCAGAAGACCAGGGTCTTATATGTATATATACATTTACCTTCCCTACTCAAGCCTGTCAGGTTCTTTGCCCCTCTACTCAAGCTTTTGGTGCCTGTACTCCCTTCCTTGATTGTAACTGCCAATGAGTGTCGTGGGTCAATGAAAATGGTCTCATTTTCCAAACCAAGAATTGGGACATAGTTATGGATTTACGGCTGGAAAAAATCTTAGAGGTCATCAAGTGTAGCCCTCTTCATTTTAAAGACAAGGAGAAGCTGAGGCTCTCAGGCACCCAGAGTTATGTAGCTAATAAGATCTGAGGCAGGATTTTAAACCAAGTTTTCTTCCTTCCAAGTCTAGTACTCTATCTCCTAGATCAGTCTATACAATAGCTATCTATGTCTTTCGTAAAATCTTATTAAAAGTGTGTTTTCTTTACCTGAAATTGAGGCAACTGCAGAAAACGTCAGATATATGATAACCATTCTTTTTTTTACTTATTTTTTTCAGTTTTTAAAAATATTTTATTTTCCCCCATTTCTATGTAGAAACAATTTTTAACATTTGTTTTTTTTTTAAATTTTGAATTCTCGATTCCTCGCCCCTCCTTCCTTTCCCTTGCCCCGGTAAAGCAGTGTGATCACCATTCTTACAAGCTACCCATATATATAGGTGGCCCTTTTCATTAGCAGATATACAGCATGAGGGATAGGAAGGCAGCATTAGGTACCTGTTATAAATGTGTGCTCTGGTTCCTTCTCACCTTTTGGTTCCTTTGAGGGGAGACAGATAGTTCAGGCAACCCAGTCATGGCAACAGTGAACAATATAGTGGAACTATGAATGATTGTCCTCCTCCTGTCACCGATGTCCTGCTCCGGGGCTTCCATAATGTGTCAACTGAGCCACTACGAGGAGGGGAGTTGTGAGAAGAAAAGAGTTAGGTTTGTTCCTTGTAGATGATAAGGTCAATAGATGGTTTTGCCTGAAGGAGTCTGTGAAAACTAGTCGACTGTTACAGCCTTGTGGTTTGTAGATGTCAGACTAGGGAGTAGTTATACTATGAGATCCTTCCAATTTAGTGACATCTGAATGCAAGAGAAATGGTTCCAGTACTTATGGGTGTTTATTATTTTTTTTCCTGATGGTGATCATTGTGATGGGGAAGGTGGTATTAAAACTACAAATGGATACTTAGAGTTTAAGCTCATCAAAGTTTCAAGGAAAGTTTCTCTGAGGTTAAGAAGACTGAACCAGGTCTATTACTATGAATAAGTATTGGGTTTCAGGTCAAGGAGATGTTTTTCTGTATTTTCAAGGAAGGGCTGGGGAAGGGAAAGACCAAGAACTCAAATACCCCTCCAGAAATATACAAAGTATTACAGAGAGAGCAGAAGTTGAGGCAACTGCTTTGGACTGTCTAGTTATCATTTCTGATGTTTTTATAAATTTTTCTCTTAACCTTCATGTTATTTGTGCTTATTAATGTGGATTCAGTTCAAGTACTCTAAGGAGTCATGGAAAGATTCCTTTTTCCCACTTTGGTAAAACTTTTAGATGATTCTCAAAGTAATTGAAACAGTATTTTCAGGTTCCCGGAATTCCTGGATTGTATATACATATCTGGACTTTTTTCTAGGCTCAATTTCAGGTGCCACCTCTTATCTCCCTATTTGGTAGTACTCTCTCCCTGATAAATGGCATGTGAATATAATGGAATATTCTTGGGCTGTAAGAAATGAGAGTTTCCAAGAGACCTGAAAAGACATGTATAAACTGATGCAGAGTGAAGTGAGTAGAGCAAGAAGAACAAGTTTGATAATAACAACAATATTGTAAAAATAAATAATTTTGAAATATTTAAGATCTCTGATCAAAGCAATGAGCCACCATAATTCTACAAGGCCAATGATGAATGCTTCCTACCTCACAACAGAAAGATAGTGAATTCATATGTTGAATGAGAAACACAGCTTTGGATGTGACAACATATTTGCTTTTGTTTGACTATACAGACAGGATGTAAGGGTTCTGGACTATGCAGAGGGATTGCAAGGGTTCTAGACTATACTTACACAACAGTTCTACTTTGTGCAGAGGCAATACAACAATTCTGGACTATGCTGATATAAGGGCTCTTTAATTTTTTTTCAGTGAATAGGAGCAGGTGAAGGAAGAAAAAATGCTTGATAATTGAATATATTTTCAAGTTTTCATGAATTTACTAATCTGTATGAATGCCATCTTCCCTGGCCTTGACAACCATCCAATCCCACCTTAGAGTGACACCTAGCATAGATCCTAGTATCTAGTAGGTACTTTAAATGTTTGCTGAATGAATTTGCCACTTCCGTCCATGTCCATTTTATTTTATAGATAGACAAATAATAACATACTTTTTAAATATTGATCTAGAACCGGAGAAAAATGTATCAGATGGCGATATCTACGTAATGTTAAAAAGCTACAATGTCTAAATGAGAGGCTTCACAGCAAGCCCCATCCTCTACATGAGCTCTCTCCTGACTCCTCCTGGTCAAGTGCTAGCATCCTCTCTCGTTACTATTTCTTACCTTATATTTATTCTGTAGTAATGACCATGTTAATAATGAAGCGTATTTATACTGAGCTTTGAAGAAGATACTCTACGTGTCTCATTTGATTCTTGTAATAATCCTACAAGGTAGGTGCTATTATCTCCATTTACAGATGAGGAAACGGAGGAACGCAGAGGTTAAATGACTTGGCCAGGGTCACACAGATAAGAAGTATTTGGGGGATTTGAACTCAGGTCTTCCCTCAGTTTTAACAGTATTCATTTTGTCACCTTGTTCTTAACAGAATAAACATATTTCTTTGTGCAGATTGTCTCCCCCATAGAATGTAAGTTTTTTGGGAATAGGGACTGTTTCATTTCTGTCTTCATAGCCTCCAAGTATAGAATAGTTCCTGGCATAGAGTAAACACTTAATAAATGTTTCTAGATTGCTTGAGAGTAGATGGAGGGGCTGATCTTAGACTCAGGAAGACCTGTCATTCCTCTGACACCTAATGACTGGGACCATGTGAGTCATTTAATCCTTTGATGCTTCAAACAAATTTTTAGTTAAATTTATGGATTATAATCACTGATCCGCATTGGTGGAGGAAGTTAATATACCAGGAGTTAGTTCCCCAAATGGAAGAAATCACAGATCTAGTACTGCTCTTGCCCCCAAATCATCTACGAATTTATAAATTAGAAACCTAGAACCTAGGACCCCTGCCAATCATCTTTGCTTTCATAAAACTTTTTCCGAAGTTGGTGAGCTTTGCTGGGGTGATGCCATATAAATAAGATGCCTGAGTGGATGACTTCTCTACCTTATGACACGTTAAGATAATACTTTAAGACTCGATGGTGTCACAGATTTTTCTCTTTGGATAAACCAAGTATTACTTCCCTTCCCATTTTGCTACTAATGTGATTCTGGGCTAAAGAGTCTATAAACTCAATTTGGACTCTGTCCCAAAGCTCTTCAACTTGTTATTTATTTACCAAGTATTATAGCATACATTAATGAGTGGTCTAAACAGACCCTTACTCTGTCCTTAGGATTTGGAGGGTCTTCATTGTTGGCAGAAGAGGAATATGGCTAGCTCACTATTAGTTTCTTCTCCCTGATGAAAAACAAAATTGAAGCCATCTCATCAACAAACATTGGTTAAGCAAGTACTATATGTCTGGTGTTTTGCTAAGCACTGAGGATACGAAGAAAGGCCAAAGATGGCCCCTGCTTATTGTCTTTTTGTATGGGAAGGAATGCCTAGCTAGTATAGCCAGAAGGAAAGTTGGGTGGAGAGGATAAGTGGAGAATTCAGGATTGCACTTTCAAACAGTAGTGCCAAATCCACTAAACCAAACTGCCTCTCCCACATTCACTGACTGTGCTGAAACTTTGGGGGCATATGACCATGAGTGGTTAGTACAACATGTGACTATGGTCTTTGGAGGAGAAAAATGAGTCAAGTTCCCAGATCTTTTCAAAACACATCTCAGGTTCCACCCATTACACCAGTCCTCTCCAGATCCCCAGAGCTATTAATGCTCTTGACTCAATCATTCAATCAATGAACACTTATTTAGTACCTACTATGTGCCAGGTTCTTGTTAAATACCTCCTATGAGGATATAACACAAAAAATGAAAGTCTCTGTCTTTAAATCTACAATCTAGCTATACAAAACAGCATATAACAATAACAACATAAAGCTTACTACGTGTCAGGCACTCTGCCAAGTGCTTTATAATGGTTATCTCATTGGGCTTTCGCAATAACTCAAGAATGGACGTGCTGTTATTAACCCCCATTTTACAGATGAGGAAACTGAGAAAAATGGAAGATAAGAGGCTTGACCAGAGTCACATAGCTAGTAAGTGTCTGAGGCTGGATTTGAACTCAGGTTTTCTTGACTTTAGGCCTACAGTTCTTTCCTTATACCATCTAGTATACCTACATGTGTTTGCTCATGTGTCTTTACTTATCAATATACATTCTACATTCCACGACAGTACAACCTCACCCTCTGTCCCCTTCCATGTAAACTACTTAAAAACAAAACCTATTTTTCTTTCTTTTTTATTTCTATATCACCAGCACATCTTGCACATAGTAGGTATTTACTAAGTGTTTATTGAATTGATTTGAATGTGTATAACCAAATGTGACCCCTAGGTAAATTCTTTTTCTCTACTAATTTTCTTACCTTCTAGTTTGGCCTTATTGCTTCATTACATTCTTAGAAGTTGGTTAAGTGTGTCCTCATTATGTAATTTGTATTTCATTATTTTGGAGAACTCCAACAACAGATTAAGTCTCAGAGCCATCTTGAGTTAATGACTAACGCTTTTGGTATTCTGAGCCAGCTCACGGATGCATATTGATTTCAATAGCTTCTGCCATGTGAGGGTTTTTTAATGAAAAACAAAGGCTCAGCTCCTTTTCTCAGAGGAGTTTTCTATCCACCCAGGGATATATGTGCTTTAGTAGAAATATAACAAAGTGGTGGGAAGGCTGCTTTCATGCCACTGAGTTGTTTGATTAGGAGTGTATGCTTGAAAATCGCTGAAAAGTCAATATAGTCACTCAGAAAATATAAATATATAATGTTCCTTCAGTCCTGCCCTCCCTCCCCCAAGGAATCTGAAGCATTCCAAAGATGGTAGTCACAGCGATGAGCCAACTCAAGTATAAGGACCTCAGGCTTTATGTCCATACACCAAATACTAAACACTAATCATAGCGTCTTTCTTTTTCCCCTGGAAGCCTGCAGAAAGGAACACCTTAAGAGATCCCCCTAAGCCCAGGCAGCCTGAGTCTCTGAAGGAGAAGGGGAAGGAGCCAGGGAAGCAAGGACAATTTACCCAGAAGGGGTGCCATTTTGCAGAGAGAGTTTCAAGGCAGGAAAATCTGTAGTTTCCAAGCATGAGACAATGGATATTTCCAGATCTGATACCAGCTTTGGGGATTTCCTGAATCAGGACTGAAGATTTTCTAGGGGACAAACTCTGGAGGGACTGGAATTATAAAACTCTGGAAAATGGGCAAAGGTCGTTGGTCTTTGGAATCTCTCTCTTTCTCTCTCTTCTTCCAGCATCACTCCTGGTAACAATACACAATCAAAGGCTCTAAAGGTGGAAGGGAGGTTAGAGATCATTGAGCTTCTCAAACTTTTTGGTCTTAGGACCCCTTTGTACTCTTAAAAATTATTAAGGATCTTATCCCAAAGAGCTTTTGTTTGTGTGGATTCTATCTACTGATATTTACCACAGTAGAAATGAAAACATTCTGGTACTCTTATACATTTAATTTTGATTTTATGGAATCTCTGAAAAGGTCTTAGGGAGCCCTTTGGGTGCCCAGACCACTTTGAGAACCCCCTGATCTAGGTTATGAAGAAGCCAAGACCAGAATGGTGAAATCACTTGCCTGTGGTTCTATGGAGAGCCAGTTTTTCGGTATGAAACGGGATTCTGAGCCAGGACTGTAAATTCTAAATCAGGTATTTGGTCTTTCATGGTCCAGGTTTCCCCACAGCATTGGGCTGTCTTCTGCCACAAGTCTTTGTCCACAAGAACCTTGTATTCTGCTAAGGTTGGGCTGGGGAAGTGTACGTAAACAAATGAATACATATAAAATATATGCAAATTAATGAGCTCTTGAGTGGAATATGGTTCTGAAAGGGTTGCTTTTTATTGTTATTTTTGAATTATTGTTGTTTTGAATCGCTATTTCTTTGACTCTCTTTATTGGTCTCTTTGTCCCTGTCTTTCTGTCACTTGCCTGTCTCTCTCTGCTACGTCTCTGTCTCTATATGTCTTCCGTCTCTATACGTCCTCTGCCTCTATATGTCCTCTGTCTCACTTTGCCTCTGTCTCTCACTGTCTTGAATGAGAAAAATAAATACTTTTTATTTTTTCTTACCTTTTATTGAAATTTATCATTTTTTTCCCATGACTTAAAAACCTCATTTTGGAAAGAGTCTTCACCAGACTGCCCTCAGAATCTCTGACATAAAAAAGACTAAGAGTCCCTGGATCAGATGATCTTGAAGAGCCTTTCTAAGTGTACTGAATACCTTTGCTCAGATGATAAAACATACTCACATGTAGGAGGCAGAGGGAGAAAGTCTGATGGAGAAAACATTTTAGTGAAGATCACCAGAGGGCAATTGGAAGCTATTTTGTCACAGCATCCTTTAGACAGCCTGGACCAAAAAAATAACAACAACCACCCAAGGAAAAAGATAAAAGGAATTAGGGAAACATCAGGAGGTAGGGGCAGGGAGGCTGTTAAAAGGGAGTTTGGTTGTATTAAAATATTTTCCCCCAATAAAAGCCCCAGCTATTGTCTTTTAATAATTTTATATTTGAAAGGAATACCAAGTTGTACATAACAGATTTGCAGTTTTATGGGCAATCATCTTTTTTTATTATACTATGTCATGGATATGTTTGTTTTTGTCCATAAATTTAAAATAAAAAATTTTAAAATAATAAAATTAAGGCAATAGATCTTAAATTTAATTATGGATCCCTTTGGTTTTCTGGTGAAGCCTGTGGACTCCTTCATAGGATAATGTTTTAAAAAGAAATCAATTATATCAGAATATAGTTATCAAGATACAGTTAAAAGTAAGTTTACCCCAGGTTAAGAACCCCTGGATTAAAAGTGGATCGTTCCTCCTTGCTGCCTATCCCTGTGATATCTTTCTTCTCATATAGTGCACAGCACAAAGAACAGATGCCTCAGTGTCACTCTATCACTGTCTCTTTAAAACAAACCATCTCATCAGCTAAATCTCTCTGTGGCTCTGACTTTGGAAGCAGGGACCCTATGATGACAGCTGGTTCTTTCCTCACACTCCGGATCCTGCCAACAACATCCTTGAGGCTTACAACCTCTACCTCCCAACACAGGAAGGAAAGCAATGTTTGTTTCAGTGTCATTGGGGACAGACAATGAGGGACAGATTGAGAGTGTTATCAGTTTCTCTTTATTAATAAAATAGAGTTTACGATTTATTCATAGCCAGGACAATGCAGGTAGGATCAGGAGGATGGCACAGAATCATTCCCTGTGAATGGGGCTTACTATGGCTCACATCTCTGTCTGGCTGTTTTGGGGTCTGCCACCTGGGAGCCAGAGAGCAGAATTATAAGACCAGATCTGGCTTGAGAGGTCAATAAGAATATACAGAGCATGCTGACGCTACGATTGGTGATGGTTAGCCCCCTAAAAGTTTCTCCCAGAAGGGTCATTTGTTTCATCGAATGAGTGTTTGTTCATCTTACTCACCTCCTAGATACTTGGAAGCGTCCTGGGTTTGTAATTCAAGATATACTGTCTGGGTACACATCAGAAAGAGTTATTCCTAGAAAGCAGGAGAAAAGCATAATACTTGGCTATGGCATATATGTATGTATGCATGTATGTGTGTATGTATAGGTGTATACACAGTCAGACACATACACACTCACACACACATTTTTCCAGTGGGAATTCTTGATTAGACTGTATCCTTTAAAGCACAATTCATGTGTCCCATATAAATTCCAGGATCCTGATAATTTTTTTTAGTTTTCTGTGTTCATTTTTAATAAGATTTTGAGTTTCAATTTTTTTTCTCCCTCCCTCGTATCTCCCTTCCCAAATGGCAGGCAACCTGATATAGGTTATACATGTGCAGTCATGTAAACATATTTCCTCATTAGTCATGTTGTGAAAGAAGAAATAGAGCAAAAGGGAAAAGCCACACACAAAAAAGTGAAAATAATGTGTTTTGATCTACATTCAGACTCCATAGATTTTCCTATGGTTGTGGATAGTATTTTTCATCATGAATCTTTTGGAATTGTCTTGGATCATTGTACTGCTGAGAACTAAGTCTATCATACTTGATCATCACACAATATTGCTGTTACTGTGTACAACTGTTCACTTTGCTCAGGATCAGCTCATTTAAGTCTTTTCAGGTTTTTCTGAAATCTACCTGCTCATTATTTCTTATAACACAATAGTATTCCATTACATTCATATACCACAACTTGTTCAGACATTACCCAATTGATAGGCATCTCCTCAATTTCCAATTCTCTGCCACCACAAAAAGAGTTGCTACAAATGTTTTCGTGTTTTTGTGCAAAAATTTTGTGTCCCCCTTTTTAATGATCTCTTTGGGATACAGATTTAGTAGTGGTGTGGCTGGTTCCAAGGGTATACACAGTTTGATTGCCCTGGGCATAGTTCCAAATTATTCTCCACAATGGTTGGATCAATTCACAATTTCACCAACAATGCACCAGTGTCTCAGTTTTCCCACATCTTCTCCAACATTTATCATTTTCCTTTTCTGTCCATATTGGTCAATCTGATAGGTGTGAGGAGATACCTCATAGTTATTTTAATTTGTATTATACTAGTTAACAGTGATTTAAAGCATTCTTTCACACAAAGTTAGAAAGTTTTAACTTCCTCATATGAAAACTGCCTGTTCATATCCTTTGACCATTCATCAATTGGGGAATGACTTGTATTCTTGTAAATTTGACTCAGCTCTCTATATATTTGAGAATAAATATCAGAAATATCAGAAATACTTGTAAAAATTTTCCCCATCTGTCTGCTTTCCTTCAAATCTTGGCTGCATCTTTTGTTTGGTCATAAATTCTTCCATTCTCTGTAAATCTCACAGGTAAACTACTCCTTGCTCTCCTACTTTGCTTACAGTATCAGCCTTTATATCTAAGTCATGTACCCATTTTGACTTTATCTTGGTAGAGTGTGTGAGATGTTGATCTATGCCTGGTTTCTGCAATACTGTTTTCCAGTTTTCCTAGCAGTTTTTGTCAAATAGTTAGTTCTTATCCCAGAAGCTGGAATCTTTGGGTTCATCAAACACTAGATTAGTATAATCATTTACTTTGTGTACCTAACCTATTCCACTGATCCACCAATCTGTTTCTTAGCCAGTACCAAGTAGTTTTGATGATTGCTGCTTTATAATATAGCTTTAGATCTGGCACAGCCAGGCTACCTTCCTTTGCTTTTTTTTTCACTAATTCCCATGATATTCTTGAGATTTAGCTCTTTCAGATGAATTTTGTAAATATTTTTCTAGCTATATAAAATTATTTTTGGTAGTTTGATGAGTATGGCACTGAATAAGTAAAATAATTTAGGTGAAATTGCCATTTTTATTATATTAGCTTGGTTAACCCATGAGCAATCGATATTTTTCCAGTTGTTTAGATTGGACTCTATTTGTGTGAAAAGTGTTTTAGAATAGTGTTCATATAGCTCTTGGATTTGTCTTGGTAAGTAGACTCCCAAATATTTTCTATTGTCTACAGTTATTTTAAATGGAATTTCTTTATCTTTTCTTGCTGAACTTTGTTGGCAACATAAATGCTGAAGATTTATGTGAGTTTATTTTATATACTGCAACTTTGCTAAAGTTGTTAATTATTTCAAGTAGTTTTTGGGGGGAAACATGTGGGTTGTGATAATTTTTGACTCTATATATACTCTGAGGTGAAGTTTTTCTTTGGGGCTTACTTATTGAAATAGTGTTCATGTGATTTGGCCAGATGAGACTCTGGGGAGCTGTTAAGGAGTCCCACCCCGATTTGTAATTTCTGCTTGTAACTTCTGTTTGTATTTTCTCTGAAGTTCAGGGTACTGACTCTTCCCCTGAACTAAGTGAATGATATATGTGTTTGATTAAAGTAAAATGATTGACCCTTTTAAAATTTCCTTCCTTTAAGAAAAGCAGATCTAAGAACCTATGCTAGCAGGTCATCTTGGATATGCTGAGATGCAGCAAGCATAAAAGGAATTTGGAAGAACTTCTTTTTCTGGTTTTCCAAATAGTTTATGCAGTATTGGAATTGATCTTTAAACGTTAGATAGATTTCACTTGTAAATCCATCTAACCCTGGAGATATTTTCTTAAGGGAGTTCACTGATAGCTTGTTCAATTTCTTTTTCTAAAATAGGGTTATCTAAGTATTTTATTTCCTCTTCTGTTAATATGGGAAGTTTATATTTAAGTAAATATTCATCCACTTCACATTAGTTGGAAGACTTATTGGCATCCAGTTGTACAAAATAGCTCTTAATTTTTGTTTCAATTTTCTCTTTGTTAGTGGTAAATTCACCCTTTTCATTGTTGATACTGGTAATTTGGTTTTCTTTTTCTTTTTTTTATCAAATTTACCAAATATTTATCTATTTCATTGATTTTTTTCATAAAACCAGCTCTTAGTTTTTTAGTTCAATAGTTTTCTTACTTTCAATTTTTGTTAATCTCTCCTTTGATTGCTAAAATTTCTAATTTGGTATTTAATTTGGGATTTAAAATTGTTTTCTGTCTTTTTAATTACATGCCCAATTCATCAATCTGTTCTTTCTCTATTTTATTGATGTAAACATTTAGAGATATAAAACTTCCCCTAAGTATTGTTTTGACTGCATCTCATAAATTTTGGTATGCTGTCTCTTTATTGTCATTCTTTTTGATGAAATTATTGATTGTTTCTATGATGTATTTTTTGCCTTACTCATTCTTTAGGATTAAATTATTTAGTTTCCAATTAAGTTTTAATCTGTCTTTCCATGGGCCTTTATTACATGTAATTTTTATTGCATCATGATCTGAAAAGGATACATTTATTGCTTCTGCCTTTCTGTATTTGGCTGTGAAGGTTTTAGGCCCTGGAATATGGTTATTTTTTGTGTAGGTACCATGTACTGCTGAGAAAAAGGTATCTTCATTTTTATCCCCATTCAGTTTCCTCCAGAAGTCTCTTGTATCTAACTTTTCTAAAGTTCTATTCACCTCTTTAACTTCTTTTTGTTTGTTTTGTGGTTTATCTAGTTCTGAGAGTGAGAGGTTGAGGTTCTCCTACTAGTATAGTTTTGCTCTCTATTTCTTCCTGTAACTTCCTTAACTTCTCCTCTAAGAATTTGGATGCTATACTACTTGATCCATATATGTTTAGTATTGATCTTACTTCATTGTCTATGGTATCTTTTAGTAAGATGTAGTTTCCTTCCTTGTCTCTTTTAATTAGACCAAGTTTTGCTTTGCTTTGCCTAAGATCAGGATTGTTACCCCTGTTTGTTTGTTTGTTTTTACTTCAGCTGAAGCATAATATATTCTGCTCCAGACTTTTACCTTTACTCTATGTGTGTGTCTCTGCTTCTAATGTGTTTCTTGTAAACAACATATTGTAGTATTCTGGTTTCTAATCCACTCTACTCAATGCTCTCGTTTTATGGGAGAGTTCATCCCATTCACTTTGCATTATGATTGCTAACTGTATTTCCCTCCATCCTATTTTTCCTCCTTTTTATACCTTTCTCCTTTCACCCTTTTCTTCCTTACCAATGTTGTGCTTTCAACTACTGCCTCCCAAAATCCTCTTTTCTCCCTTCAACTTCTGCCCTCCCTTCTATCAGCCTGTCTCCTTTTCCTTTCCTGTTTTCCTTTCTACTTTTCTATAGGGTAAGATAGATTTCTCTCTCCTCTTTGAGCCATATCTGATGAAAGTAAGATTTAAACAATGATCACACCCTCTTTTCTTTTCCTGAACTGTAATAGATCTTTCATGCCCCTTCATGTGATATAATTCACCCTATTCTGCTTCCCATTTTCCTCTTCTCCCAGTACAATTTTTTTTCACACCTTAATTTTTTTATTATCACATCAAAGTCAACTTACACCCACACTCTCTAAGTATACTCCTTGTAACTGCCCTAATAGAGATACAGTTCTTAAGAGTTGCCAGTATCATCTTCCTATGTAGAAATGTAAGCCATTTAACCTTAGTGAATATCATGTGTTTGGTTTTTTCTTTCCTGTTTACCTTTTTATGCTTCTCTTGAGTCTTGTATTTGAATATCAAATTTTCTGTTCAGCTCTGGTCTTTTCATCAGGAAAGTTTGAAAGTCCCCAATTTCATCAAATGTCCATATTTTCCCCTAAAAGTTTATACTCATTTCTGCTGAGTAGTTGATTCTTGGTTGCAATCCAAGCTCTTTTACCCTCCAGAATATCACATTCCAAGTCTTCTAATCTCTTAGTGTAGAGGTTTCTAAGTCCTGTGTAACCCTGACTGTGGTTCCTTGATGTTTGATTTTTTTTCTGGCTGCTTTTGCAGTGTTTTCTCCTTAACCTAGATAGTTCTAGAGTTTGACTACAATATCCCTTAAAGTTTTCATTTTGGGATCTCTTTCAGAAGGTGATCAGTGGATTCTTTCAGTGACTATTGGTAAAATAGTTGGTTTTAGAATCTCTGCTTTTAGGATATCAGGCAATTTTCCTTGACAATTTCTTGAAACATGCTGTCCAGGTTCTTTTTTTGATCATGGTTTCAGGTAGCCCAATAATTCTTAAATTATCTCTCCTATTCTGGTTCTATTTTCCAGGTCAGTTGTTTATCCAATGAGACATTTTACATTTTTTCTATTTTTTTCATTCTTTTGATTTTGTTTGACTGATTCTTGATGTCTTCTAGAGTCATTAACTTCCACTTGTCCAATTCTAATTTTTAAGGAATTATTTTCTTCAATTAGTTTTTGTACCTCCCTTTCCATTTGATTAATTCTCCTTTTAAAAAAGTTTTCTTCTTCAGTGGATTTTTTTCCAATTTGGCCAGTTCTGTTTTTTAAGGAGTTGTTTTCTTCAGCCAATTTTTATGCCTTCTTTTCTAACTGTTGACTTTTTTTATAATTCTCTTGCATAACTCTCATTTCTTTTCCAATTTTTCTTTTACCTCTCTTACTTGATTTTTAAAATCCTTTTTGAGCACTTCCAAGGGGACTTTTTGGCTTGAGATCAATTAACACTGTTGTCCTCTTCTGAGTCTATGTTTTGATCTTTCCTGTTGTCATAGTACCTTTCTATGGCTTTCTTGTTTATTTAATTGTTTTTGCTCATTTTGAAAAGTTGAACTCTGCTCCTGAGGTAAAGGGGGCACTCTCCCAAGCTTCTTATACTGGGGATTGAGGGCTTAATTGCTGGCTGGCTGTGCTGGCACCTTTGGGGAAGGTGGCTTTCCCACTGTTCTAGGGTGGCCCAGCCTCATCATGCATATCATGCCCTGGGTTCTGGTACTGGCAGATTGCTTGCTGCACAGTCTCACACTGACCTGCTGAGCCAGAGCCATGGGATCTCAGTTGCTGTTCTGTGTTGTGGTGAAGAGCCTGTGGCTGACTTGCCTGGGCACTGCCTATGCTGGGTTGCACTCCTCTTTTTACCCAAGCGAGACAAATCTTTCCTGAAGTCTTTCTAAGTTATCTTGGGCTGAAAAATTGTTTCACTCCTTCTTTTTGTGTATTCTGTCTCTCCAGAATTCTTTTAGAGGCTTGATTTAAGATTGTTTCCAACAGAAACTGGGGAGAGCTCAGGCAACTTCCTGGCTCCTCTCTGTCATGTGGGCTTGTTCCTCACCCCCAAACTCCCAGGATCCTGATAATTAGGAAAGATGGTCTGGATACAATTCAGTTCTTGCCACTTTTTGTCTTTTAAGAAAGCAGAGAATTTTCAGACCCTTGCTTTTTGATTCCAAGGGCAAGGTGCCACAGGATTGGGAAAGTCACCAGAATGAGAAGACAGAAGGTTTTCATCATCCCAGCCAAACAGAACCAGCCCTGGACAATCCAGAGGAACCTCAGCTTTATTTATTGCTTGTTTTCCTTCAGTTGCCCACATCTGAGTCACCCCCATCCCCCTTGTGTTTTCAAGAGAATTTAGATCAAATATAAGAGAGGTGGTAGAGTGAATTTTTTTCTCCTTTGGTACCTGACTGGAGGGGGAAATTCAAGGCAAAAGGAGGAGGTGCTGAAGAAAATCTCATTGTTGGTGTATATGCTCCACATATCAAGGTCTTCATGAGAGACTCCTCTCACCCCTGCTCTGCTTCCCCCAAGAAGAGATCAAACTATTTCAAAGCATTTCCACCTCTGCTAATTTTTAATGCCTTTACTAGACAATACCTTGCCCACTGGAAAAAAAATAGCTATGCTGTTATTCAGACAAGAAATGAGTGATTCCCCAAACAGTGGTACATTTAACTGCCTATATGGCAAACAGCATGGAGCACAGAATTGATCTTTGTACAATATATTAAGCATCAATGGTATCTTAGGGAGCATGATTGTCTTGAAAGTCAGAAAGTGTTTAGAATGAAATTCTTAAGAGTATTCTGGCAAAAAAAGTCAATATTGCTGCTAACTTGGACAAATGAGGGAAAAAATATATTTCTCTTTCCTTTCCTTTTCCTCTGCTTGTTTTCCTCTTCCTCCTCCTTTCTTCTTTCTCCTTTTCTATTCTGTTCCTTTCCCTATTCCTTGTTCTTTTCCCCTTTCCTTTTTCTCCTCTTCTACTATTTTCTTTTTCTCTTCCTCTCCTGCCTTCCTTCTTTCTCCCTCCCCTTTTTTCCTCTCCCTCTTCTCTCTTCATTTTTCTCTTATTCTCTTCCCTTCTTCTTCCTCCAGCTCTCTTCTCCTTCCCCCCTCTTTTCCCTCCTCTTTCCTTCCCTTCTTCCCCTCCTCCCAATTCCATCCCGACCTTTCCTCTCCTCTTTAAATTCCTTCTGTGATCCTTTTGTCCTATTCCCCACCCCAATCACCCATCAGGGTCTAGCAGAAAGCCAGGAATTTAACCCAGGGGTTTGTCTTCCTGTGCCAAGAGAAGAGAGCTTATCAGTCAGAAAAATAAAGCTTCCTAACTTCAGTCAGAGAAATCACAGTTAATTATACAACTAGACTCTTGCAAAAATACCATTTTCAGCTGCTGGGCTGGATTTCTCCCTTGGCCGTATTTAAAGGTTACTTTCTGACCCATTTTCCAGGTTAATGGAGCAGCTTAAATATTACAAATCATTACTTCACTCTAATGAACCATCTCTTCCCCAGGCACTGCACAAAATCCTTATCTGGGCCCGATAAGATAGTAGGAAGAAACTGGGCACCGTCCACGATAATAAGCTCGGTAATATGTTATGGGAGTCGCAGGCTTCCAGGATCTGACTGCGCTCTCCTCCACTTCTTGGGTGGTGCAAAGCATTTGACTTCAGCCTCATCCTCCACCAAGCACCTGAGGCAGGGAGCCAAGCTGCGTGAACTCCCCCACACCCCACCATGCATTGTTGTTCACCCAACTTGATTGTCAGCTCCTGCTAAGAAAATGTAACATCTCATTTTCCCAGAGATTGGGGATATATTGAGCAGACGATTCCTCACAAAATGCTCATGGACAAGCAAGGTAGCCAAACCTACCATATGAAAATGCCTGCCATGAGCTATACCTTGAGCTGTAAACATGCCTTTAATTCAAGTTTCCAGCTTTCTCTTTGCTGCTGGTCCCAGTTTATTGTAAGCCAGGTCAGTTTTTTTGTGGTAAGGGTAGGAAAAAATGGTGTTATCTAGCTCTAACTGATTAGTTACAGGATGCCCCTAGCCCTATGAGATAGAAGGAACCCCCACCCCACATACCTTGACACATCCATGAAAGTTATATTTAAGATACTGAAGAAAAGAGGGAAGAGAAAACAGTCAACATCCTGATTGGTAAACACAAGATATTAAAGTCCCTGGGTTCTGGTAGGACAGCAACCAGCATGAGACATCTGTGCATGTAATATGGGGGACAATAACAGAACACTTTGTAACTTTCCCTGCTTTAAGCTATTTTTTAAAAATGGCATGAAAAGTGAACGATGCTGCCACTTATGGAGATGTTTTGTCCATAGAATGCCAAATATTATCCTTATCCTGATATCTTTCTAATAAAGAGTAAATCTGTAACTAAGGTGAGCTATTAACACAAGTATATTAATTTCCCATCTCAGTTGAGACTAAGCTCTCATGCTGTGTATTATCGGACTGATTAGGACAAGGGCAAGACTTGGGAGTTCATGGGTATTAGGAGTTCCTGGAAAAGGAAACCACCTCTCTCAAAGCTGGTTGGCAACTTCTTTGTATCTTAGAGAGTTGCCTAAGGTACTGAGAGGCCATGGCTAATCCAGCAACAAGTATGTGTCAGAGATGAGACTTGAACCTGTAACAGCAGCATTCCTGAGATAGCTGTTAATGAACTGTTTTAGTAAGGGTGACTCTCACCCATGTAAGAAGATTATAGGTATTCTTTATGGATTTGAAGTAGGAGATACAGTGGAGAGGGTTCCAAAATCCCCATCGTCTCCCTTGCTGATATCTGAAATTTCGCCATCTGAGATTTATGCCTGGTGTGTTCTTCTAAAATGCAAATTCTCCTGTTGAAATACAGTAAATAGTTAATCATTACCACCTTGGAGTAAATTAAAATCTACCCAATGGAAAGGCATAATGACAATGGGAATTATTCATAGGTATGAAAAGTGAAAGACACAGTGACATATAAGGCTCTATTTCTTTCGTTTCCAGTTTTATTTTTGAAAGAGACAGAGAGAGAGTGAGAAGAGAAATAGAGACAGAAAAGAAAAAGAAGAATAAAGAGAGAGGGAAGGAGAGAGAGAGAGAGAGAGAAAGAGAGAGAGAGAGAGTGAGAAGAGAAATAGAGACAGAAAAGAAAAAGAAGAAGAAAGAGAGAGGGAAGGAGAGAGAGAGAGAGAGAGAGAGAAATGCTGTTAGTATGTTTGAAATCGTTTTCTACATTTGAGTAAGGCCCAGTTCTAACTGATATGATTTAAGGGCAACTACAGTAAAACCAGGGGCTCTTTTATGCGGAAAGCCTCATCCTGAAGAGCTTGACCTAAGAAAAACTTGAATAACTCATTCTCTCCCTGTCTGTCTCTGTCTCTGTCTCTCTCTCTGTGTCTCTCTGTCTCTGTATCTGTCTGTCTGTCTCTCTCTCTCTCTTCCCCCCCCCTTCTTCCTTCTTTTTCTCTGCAGACTGGGGACCACTCTTGTAACTGGTCCTATGAAGAAAAGTCCCATAAAGTTCTAATCACCTTCAAGAAGTGGCTTCACTTTTCTGGACGTGGCAGAAAGAAGCTGTACTTCAACATCTCCTTGAGCAAGACAGATTATCTCATTCCACAAAAACCTCAGGTAAAGAGCTTGGTGATACCTTACTGGAGTGAAGAAAGGGAGTGCTAGCAGGTATGCAGAA
>CM053770.1:38768654-38791330 GCA_028658325.1 Potorous gilbertii | reverse complement strand
TTATTTTGCTACATTGTTGATTAATGTAATTGAAGTATATATTACAGAAACAGGAAAGGAAATATGACTTCTTCGGGGACCCATTAATTTCTTAAGGATAAAGTGTTTGAAGGTTCAAAGGCTTTGTTGAAGCTTATTTTAAATTTAAAATTTCCATTGCCAAGGGATTGATTACCATTCTTACATTAGCTTTGTCAAACTGTAAGTTGATCTTGGTTATTTTAAAGTGTTGTGGCGCTTACTCCATTCAGAGCACTGTGGGGAAATGGAGAAGTGAATGAGGAGGCTTCCACAAAGTCTCTCAAGGACAAGACTTCCTTGTTTGTTACAAGCTAAAAAATGTTTGAAACTTTAGAAAGACCAATTCCCTACCCTCGTCATCTTAAGAATCTTGAAAGTCATTTGTCTCAGGCAGGTGTAGCACCTTATGTTTTAGGCACTTTTATATATTGGTTGTCTTTTCTTTAATAATCAACTTCTTGCCGTGTCTGATTCTGAAGCCTGTTCATTGTGTTTGAGGAGGCTTTGAGGACTTGGGTCTCTTCCATCTCTGCTTTCTGGAGGGTGGTACACAGTTCTTTTAATAGCTATCTGCTGTGTTCCTCTACTGACTGTTTAAAGAGCTCTCGTAAACAACACCCGAAGAAAGGAAGCCAAGATCTCCCAAGCACCCGTCTTTATTAGTGTTGTCCCAATGGTGAACCCAATCCATTCAAAAAGCCAGACAGCAGAATTTCCGGCTCTTTGGAAGTTCTGCCAGCAATTACTCCAGCCTTGTTTGTGATGGCAAGAATGGAAAACTCACCATTAGGAGTCCTGTTAAGATGGCACTGACACCCATCTGGGCAAACATGGTGCCAGAATATCACTCAGAATGCGTAGGAAAAGAAAGTGATGTGACTAGAGGTTTTGTCATTATCAATAATAACGTATTAAGCACCTACTATGTGCTGGGTAGTGGAGATACAAAAGTAAAAAGGAGACATTGCTTGCTGCTAAGGAGTTTCCATTCAATCCAGACTGAAAATATGGCCATATAGAATAAATACATGGTTGTTTTGAGGGGAAAGGAAACAGAAGCCAGGGGAATGAAGAAAGAATTCATTTAGAATACAAAAGGAATCAAGTGAAACTATCAAAACCTTGGAGGGAATCTTTTCTTGGAAAGGAAGTCAAATCCCCATGTGATTTCACTCTTTTGTTCCCTTTTCAGGTAAAGGAGTTGTTGGGACTGGAGGAACATGGCAGTCACTGTCATATGCCTGGGAGAGTCCTGAACCCACTTGAGTTGGGAGCATCTCTCCATCCATCTGTGCATGCTAGGCTGCATGGATGCAGTTGCTACTCATTGGCATGAACAGCCATCACTCTTTAGATTCTAGCTCTGCTAAAGCTCTGACTTCCCAGATGCCACAGTGGCAGAGAATTAGCCTCTTGAAAATACTCTATACTGATGCCATCACCAGTATTGTATCTGTGTTCAAATGACTTTTTGCATGCCTTTTTGCATCTCATATTGTACATTTTACAAGTCAGGGGCAAAGATGACAAATCCAGGATAACAATCTGAAGGAAATAAAGTTTGTCTTTGGAACCTTTCTGCGTACCATCCTGTACCCCTCCCTCTCTCTCTCTCTCTCTCTCTCTCTCTCTCTCTCTCTTTTCCTACTACCCTGGTTACCTAATGCTCCCCCACATCCGTGGTCTAATCCTCATACCATACTTTCCCACATTAAACCTTTACCTGTTCTGAATGAAAGTTCATCAGGGTAGGACTAGGTGACCAGAAAGCTGGATTGATTAATTCTTAATATGACTTCATGTGTTGCATATTTCACATGGCCTTGTCATTTTTCTCAGCTGCTCTTTAACTACTCAGACTGGAGAAATCAGCAGTTTGGGAATTTCAGCCTTGGGGTGTATCTTTTGTAAATAAGGAAAAATTTGAGAACCCCTTAAATCACCCCATGAAGGTAGTTGCCTACTCTGCCTATGAATAAGGCCAGTTCTGGGTATATTGGTCTAAGTTCTATATATTTCTAGCATCTAACCATCTAGGTGAGAATCAGGCTTTCTTTGGCCATAATAGGTAATCATGAGTGATAAGCTGTTTGGTATTCTTAAATGCATTGGATAATGGCAATGATGACAGGGGGAGGGAAGCACATGTGGGAGACACATAAAACCAGATGCTATGTTTTTTTTTAATGTTAAAAAATAGCCCCAGTGGGTAGGGGCAGACAGCATGGAGAAACACTTAGGATTCGGAGTCACACTTGACTGCCCTCATCTTTGCATCATGTTCCATATTCAGAGAGTACCAGAGATGACTGGCTTTTTTTTTCTATCCTAGAGGGTACTTCAGGGTACCAGATCTTCACATGATTTTTCATGTCCTCAGAACTATTTTCTCCATACACATACATGGAAGTGTGTGGGGGAAGGGGGTTTTACAAAATTGTCTTCTCTCTAAATCAGATATAGAGTTGGCAAGGATAATGTTACCTAATTCAACTGCCGCGTTTTACAGCTAAGGAAATTGAGGCCTAGATGGAGGAATTAACTTACCCAAGATGGCAGAAGCAGGAATTGAACTCACACCTAACTACAAATCCTTTCCCCTGTTCCAGACCCACAAAGTGCTACACTGAGGGCTCCTTTCCTGGATGAAGGAGCAGGAAGAGCCTCACCTTTTAGGAACAGATGAGTAGCTTGCAGTTTGTTTCAATTTGCATTTTTGTGATCCACCAGAAGAGCAATAGGAATAGCAGGGAAACAGAGGTTTTAGTCTTTTCTCATTTGTCATTTATTATATATGTCATTATACTGCATCCATTGGAGAGAGATCTCCCAAGCAGGTTTCAATGTTGCCTTTTAGCATCAGGAGAAATTGAGGCACAGTCAGAAAGCTGTAGTAGAAACACTGCTAGATTTGGAGCAATGACAGGTAGTTTGGAATTGGTAACTGTGTGACCTTAGACAAGTCACTTAATTGTTCCAAGTGTCACTTGTCTCACCTGTCAAATCCTGCATAAGGCAGCCAGGTTGCTCAGTGGATAGAGCACCGGACCTGGAATCAGGACCCGGGACAAACCACTGGATAGATTTGCTCTTTCCTTTGGGTAAGGAAGGGGGTGATGTAACAGAGGGGAGGAGGAAATAAGCATTTTTGAAACACTTGGCAAACAGTTACCATTTGATCTTCATTACTGAGAAACTTATCATTGAGAAACTCATTATTGAGAAATTTCATCAATTTGCAAATTGTCACCATACTCATGAGCCCCACACAGGAACTGATACATAGAAAGTGCTTAATAAATGTCTACTGACTTTTGATGGGATCATCCTCATAACAACCCTGGGAGGTGAGTATGCTATTATCCCTATTTTACAGTGGAATAAACTGAGTCAAAGAGTGCTTAAGTGACTGCCTAGGGTCACATAACTACTTAGTAAGTGTTTAGGGCTGGATTTGAACTTGGGTCCTCCTGACTCTAGGCTCTATGCCATCTATCTCAGTGAGCTAAACAATAAAAAGCAACTTTTTGTCACTGCTCTGATTAATAATTCAAGTTCATTGGTTGTTCTAAGGTTTACGGAGGACTCCTTCTAGCCATCCCTTAAGGTAGCAGTAAAGATATCATGGTGCCCTTTTTACAGATGAGAAAACCAAGGCTCAGAGACTTGGCTTTGTTTCTATGGTTAATAAGCGGCAGAGCCAGTCTTCAAACCTAAGGTCTCCTGGTTCCAACTTCACCATTTTTCCTACTACTAGGTTCCTTGATGAAGCATATTTTTCAAGGAAGAGGGGGGCTACTTTTGGAGGTTGCTTCCAGAATTTTGAGGATGAACAATGGGGAGGTGGCGAGGGATGCTTCGTGGAATCATCTGAGTTGTCCATCACAGTCCTCTATTATCTCAGGGAACTTCAATGCTGACCCTTCCTGGATGTGGAAGAAAACTTTAAACTTTCCCCTTTCTTATAAACGTATGCCTCTAATTAAAATCATAGCATCAGAGCTAGAAGGAACCTTAAACTCCCTCATTTTACAAGAGAAGAAACCAAGAACCAGGGAGGTCAAGTCTCTTCTTCAAAGTCACACAATAGCAAGATTTGGACTCAGGTCCTCCAACCTCAGAGCCAGTGTTCTTTCTAGTACATCACGCTCGCTGATTATAGAAGAAATTCTAGAAGAATCAATCTCTTTTTGAGAGACAACAAGGGATAGAGTAAGGGGTCATGGAGTCAAAGACCTGAATTCAAAATCTGCCTCTGGATAAGTCATTTAACTTTTCTTGGCCTCAGTTTCTTTATCTATAAAATATTAGGAGTTGAGAATTCCAATTTTTTTTTCCAGTTGCACATCTAAGACCCAATGATTCTTAACTTCAGTTTGAGTTTCCCCCAATCAAGCCAGAAGGACCCATCACCCATTATTTAACATTTCTAGCCAAAGGAATGCTCTCTCTATTGATAAACTTGTTCCCACTGTGAGTAGATGGTAGTGAATGTGATAAAGACAGCCATGCTGTCCGTAGAAATATGGATCTTGTCTCTGGGCTTTGATCTGACAGTTCATGTTGAGGGGCTTTGCATTTACAATTATTTACTTCTATTACTAAGACACATTTTATTATTGGGTCACAAGATGATGACCTTGTCTTAGTACATTTAAACAAAGCTAGCCTCCATTGGATTCCATCAAAGAGGCCAAGCTCAATAAATACTTGTCATAAATAGACTGTGAGAGGCAGCAATACTAGTCACCATATATAGAGAGCATTCAAATTGCAAAGCACTTCTGACACATTATCTCATTTGATTTTCCTAATAGTCCTGTGAGAGAGGTATAGTTTTTCTCATTTTATAGATGAGGGAAGTGAAATATGATGTTGATGAGGGAGTTGAACTGAGTGACATGAAAGGCCTCTTCCAATTCTATATGGCTCTCTGATCCTATACTGAATCCTTAATTTAAAAAAAATCATAGGAATAAAGGAAACAAGTACCTACTCTGTGCTAAAATTGCGCTAAGTGCTATATAAATATTCTCTCATTTGATCCTCACGTTATTACCCCCATTTTACAGATGAAGAAACTGAGGCAAACAGATTAAGTGATTTGCCCAGGTCCATACAGCGAGTAGGTGTTTCAGGATGAATTTGAATTCAGATCCCCCTGCCCCGTCCCACCCCGATTCCAGGTGTAGCACTCATCTCCAGTGCTTCTATGAATTACAATAGAAAGTGAGGAATTTTAGTAAATCAGTGGGCAGTAAACCCTGGAAGAAAGAAGAACATAGATCAAAAATTTTGTGATAATGCAAAATTACCCCCTCTCCCCATCCCCAACCCCTCACAGTCAGATAATAGAAGCAGAAAAAACAGTATAGGACATTGGAAAAAGTTCTGGGTTTGAATTCTCACTCTGCTGTTCCCTTCCTATGTGAACTTGTACAAGTTGTCACATCTCATATGTGAAATGAGAGTATTGAACTATTAAAAGTTAATGATAATATCTAGCATTTATATAGCACCTACTGTATACCATGTATTGTGACAAGCACTTTCCAGTTATCTCATTTGATCCTCACATTATTCTGGGAAGACAGGGGCCATTATTATTCCAATTTTACAGATAAGGAAACTGAGGCAGGCAGAAGGGAAGCAATTTGCCCAGGATCACATAGTTAATTAATAAGTATCCGACATCACATTTGAACTCAGGTCTTCCTGACTCGAGGTTCAGTGGTTTATGTGCCCAATTCCCTAGTTGTCAGACTAGAATGATAACCTTCCTTCTAGCTCCAAATCTGACTACTTTGTACAGCTCTGCCTCACTTAACTCTAACTCATGCACAAGTTGAGACATCACCCTCGCGATCTTGTTGGTCTTGGAGTATGAAGGCTGAACACCACAAACAACAAACCTCTGATCCTAGGTAACCTGCTGGGGTCATTCAGCTTGAAAACCAGGGCTTCAGCAAAGTTCTTCCCCACTCAACAAAAATCTGAAATGGTTCTTAAAACTGTGGTTTCGCAAAATACACGCATGTGAAATATACACATACATATGTATATATTATTATTAAAAGAAGATATCGCCAATGGGAAGAAACAGGTAATTAAGTCATTTTTTCAGTTCCAAAAGTTTATTCACAATGGGATACCATAATGTTAAATAGCCTAGCAAAAAGAGCTGATATATTCAGAGGAAAACCAACACACACACACACACACACACACACACACACACACACCCCACATTTAACATACAAATGACTTACTCACTGGATATTTAAGAGAAAAGGGTCCCCTTTAAATGCCACAGGTCAGACTTAATTTTTATTAAGATGGTCTCCATCTGCCAGGTTCAAACCAGTAACGTGGCTAGGAAAGCAAACAGTATTTGAAAGCATCTTAAAAGGTTTGACAGCTAGAAGATGGAAACCATGAATTAAAAAGCCTTAAGTTTCTTCCTATTTCACCCTCCAAGCTTGAGAGATAGCAGAGAAACATAAAACAGGGAAGAGGAGAACTGGGCAGAAGAAGGAGGGAGGGTGGCGGTAGCCAAGATCCAAGAAGAATGAGTTTCCAGAGCACGTGGGGCTGTTGCATAAATTCTGGCCTGCAGTTCATTATTTTAATGATCCAGAACAACACTTCAAGACTTCACACAGGAGGAGAATGGGAAATAAATTCTCTGGACAGGCTTTCTAGCCTCTCCCTGCATCCCACACTGTAGATAGAGCCGCCTGATATTCTTTCCAAATGTTTAGCATCAAGGGAGTGTTTGGCTTTTGTTTGACCATTGAACAAAGCTTGGCTCCCTTTAGGAAATGGATGAGTTTTGCAGGATGTGAAAGGGCTTATTTGTTGTGAATTCTCCGAAATTTAGATACTGAAACAGGGAGGCATATTTTGGAATGTAGTATATCTATAATAAATGCCTTATCTGTGGCTGTGTATGTCCTTTTGTTTACAGTGAGGCCTGGGAAAAGTCAGATGGGATAAGTAGAGTTAATAATCTTCTAAAATATGAGTTTGTCTTCTTTTGTAACATCTGGATTAAAAAAATGTAGCACATTGAAATCTCATCATACTGAAAAACAGTATAAAGAAGAATGCTTTTTTGTTGTACAGATGCTCCTGAGAAAGGTCCACCATGAACGCAATGCAAATGTGTGTGGGGTCTGGACCTGGAAGCCAGCGCCAAAGCCACATGGGCCTGGGTCTATCTGAATCAAAATGCACCTTGAAGGAACCTTTCCTTTCTTCCTGAAAGCTGTCTTGAAAACCAGTTTCTAAGCTTGTAAACGGGTAGGAATGATATCCTTCTACCCCTCAGAGAACATCTCTCTCTTCTTCATAAAACTTTTAAGATATTTGTGTAATATTGTCAGGATCTTTTTGTAATGTATCATTGGGTGAAAGGTTACAGGGAATCATGAGAGGTGTTGGAAAGATCATCCATTCAAATGCTTTCATTTTATATTAACCCACTAGGGAGTTCTGCTAGTTACTTGCCTGGTCCTTTTCCACAGTAAGAACCAGTTGCTTTGCAGAACTGGAATCACTCAGATGTTATGGGCCACATTCCCTAGCAAAGGCTGCTTTGTTAAAAGCACTAGTCTCTGTAGGATTCTCGGGAGGTCATTTCTTTTTGTGAGATGCAGTGTTCATCTCCTTAGTCTATATGGATTTAGTTAATTAGATTTAATTTAACCTAATTAAACTCTAGATAAGCCTCCAGTTACTAAAACAGAGGCAAGCCAGGTATTATAAACATATTTCACAGTGTAAGAACCACTGGCTTCCTGAAGTTAGAGTATCTTGGAGGTGATTCCTAAGCAGAGTCAAGAAGATATGCCAGGCAGGGGGTATAAGAAAATATAAGAAAGATAAGGATTTTGAATTAGGGGTATGCTGGTAAATGTTTAACAACCAGATCTCCAAAAAAAGAAATACATATCACATATTCTTAAGTTTAAACTGCAGTATTAACATTTTCTCCACTTCTTAAATTAGGACAATAGACAACGCAATAAACCAAGGCCCAATATGTATCATTTACTGGAGGTAGCATTCACTAATACAGAGAAACATAGGAAGAATCCTTTCAACTGATGGCAAAAGAAAAAAATAGAACTGGGAAAATAATATCCATGGCGACTCCAATGATATAAATGGAAAGAGTCATCAAACAAATTCTTTGATGGTTGACCTCTGGACGGGAGGAAGGGTGACTCCTGGCTTTCTCTGGGGAGATGAGGGGATCCAACGGCATACTGTGCAATGTGGTCACAGTGTCTCTTGGTTTTGCTTAATTCTTCTCATTTCTTATAAGGGTAGACTCACTGAGGGTCACGAGTTTGAAAATCTATCTAAAAATGACTATAATGGAAAAAATAAAAAGGCAAATCAGTTTTTTAACATAATATACAAAGATAGAGAGGTTTCCACCTTTTAGCTGTCAAACCTATTAAGATAGTTTCAAATACTATTTGCTTTCCTAGTCCTGGTAGATGGAGACCACTTTAATTAGAATTAACTCTGACCTGGAACATTTGAAGGGGATCCTTTTTACATCTTAAATATATACCCTCAAGCAAGATGAGCGAGAAGGGAAGAGTAGCAGAAATGATGATGAAGAGGCATGCATATGTGATAATAGAGGTCCTTGAATATTATGCTGAAGGCTTTAAATGGAGAAATATCTGATATTTCTTTTCAGCAGATAAACTCCTTTCTAATGCGCATCTTCCCTATAATTCCTCATTTTATTGTCAAGTGTTCAATTAGTTTCCCTTCCAGATACTAAAATCTCATGCATTTGCCCAACTGTCCAAGATGGGGTTTGTCCAAGCCAGGCTCTTTCACCCGACTTTTTCCTTTCTTTGTTGAAGTCAAATAATAAAACATCCATAAAAAAAATCCCAGTCTCCTATGTTATCAATCTTCCTGCAATGACCACATTGATATTCTCGTCTTCCAAATCAAGGTATAAACTTTGATGTTCATTTTGGGGGCATTTACCCACCCTTCCAGATGATAGCACAAAGAGATATAAAAATAGCAAACCCACTGACCGTAACCTGAGGAGACTCAAAACTAAGAATGCCTAACATCCTGTCAGATGGCATATCCAAACTGTTCCATTTTCCCATGCTTTCTCCCCAATGTGGTCAGTAGAGACACTACCACCAGGGAAATCATAGATGTTGGAAGTGTTAAAGAAGCCATGAATGAGTAGTTAACTGTCTTTAATGCTGCTTCTCCTTTGTAATATCATGTGTATTCCTTGCTGTCTTCTCTGAATTTGACGAATGATTCTTCATCTTAGAGTTATGTTGGAGATGGAGTTGACCCCCCCATAAATGTTTGCTAGATTAGATTATTGGGAATTTTGTTTTCTGTTCCAGGGTACAACCCTGTAATTGGTCTTAGGAAACTTTTTTTTTCTGGTCACCTTTTTGATGACTAATGATTAGAAGTAAAATATGGCATCCATACAAAGACTTTTAATTAACAAACTTAACTATGAAAGATAATCCAGTCACCAGCTTAGCTCAATTACTAGAGAAATCAAACTAGCCCTGTTAAAAAAAAAAGGCAAACCATCACCAGCATTTTTTAACAGAAAATACCATTAGGATAGAGAGGGGCTATGTGATTTCACTGGTGTTTGGAACTCCTGAGGGAGAAAACACCCTCTAATGCTATAGGTCAGCACTTTCTCTGCAATTTAAAGTCTTAGGGAGTTGCCTAGTGTATGGAGGGGTTGTGAGTTGCCCAGGATATCACATAGTCACTATGCGTCAAAGGCAAAATTTTAATTCTGGTGTTCCTGGCTTGGAGGTTGGCTTTTTACCTTTGCGTTATGGATATTGGTTCTGCGCTATTCCTTCATGAAGACTGGTTCTCTATCATTGCATTATACTGCCTGTAACTAAAATCCTACCTTCTACAAGAGCCTTTCCCAATCCCCCTTAATTCTTGTGCCTTCCCTCTGTTTATTATTTCCAATGTAACCGGTATGTATTTTGTTGTACAACATACAAACACCTCTGTATACAGCTGAGATGTACCAACATCTGTTGATCTGGGAACAACTTGAGAGCAAGAATTACCTTTTACCCTTTCTTTGTAGCTTTAGCATTTTGCATAGCTACTAGCACTAGTAGGCACCTGATAAATGTTGAACTAAAACTGACTGAGAATCATAAATACAGACCCAGAAGGGACCTTGAAAGCCATTTTATCCTGACCCTTCAATTTACAGATGAAAAAACTAAAGATTATGGAAGTTCTCAAGGTCATATCCAGTGATGCTCAATGCCACAAAGTACATCTTCATTAGAATGCTAATATATCGAAACGGTGAAAATTCCAAATATGGGTGATGGGCCAGAAAGGTTTTTTTTTTAGTTGGTGTTTTTGTTGTGTGTTTTGGTTTTGGGGTTTTTTTTTTGGTTTTTTGGAGTCAGTCTCCAGTCTCCTCCCCTCTCCTTAATCTCTTTCCATTTCTTTCTCCCTTTCAGTCTCTTATTCTCAAACAGGGAGGGAAGCACGTGGATTTAATAACCTAGTCAATGATTCATGTATTCTTTCATCTAATCAGAAAGACTGATGGTAGTCTCAGGAAAGAGCTCTCCACAAACACATTTTGACTATAGATCATTGGGAAAGAGTTGACGTCCATGTCCTTTGGGGTGGAGGGGGTTTAATGATAAAATTTAAAAAGTAAAAACTCACAGCTCCAGTCTGCCAGCTGCAAGGGCTGGTTATGGGGAAGAGATTTATGGGCAGTTTTGAAGCCATTTGTGTTGTGTTAAGTTTGCTGAAGCAGGATTGACTGTGATCTCAACTACTCTAAACATTTTAATGACTTTTGGATAAGCTTTCAGAGTTAAAAGAGTTAAATCACCAAATGCTCCATAAAAAACAATTATGCAAACAATGTTCTGGCTAATCATCTATCCCAAACAGAAGTACACAGCTGCTAAGATATATAATTGCTGTTTCATCAGGGCCCCCGATTTTATTTACATAATTCCATTACTGATCTGGGGAAGATTTTTTTGGGGGGGTAAGGGAGTGGAAAACTAACATATCTCATTAAATGCAGCAAGTTCAAGGCACAGCTCCAGTCACAGCTGGCAGATAACAATGGCGACTTGCTTTGATGTATGTCTTAATTCTGGATCAGCTAAGTGTACAGTTCAGAGTGTCCAAAGACATGTATAATAGACAGACACGCATACAGTATGTGTGTACGTGTGAGGGATATGGAAGAAGCAGACACTGAGATAGAACTTACCCATCAAAGGCATATTTTAATATTTTAAACTCTTCTAATTAAGGCATGCTAAATTACAAAAGACAGTGCTCAGAGAAGAATCATGATAATACATAAATAATAGGCTCCATCTCCCCTTTCCTGTTGGAGAAGTAAGCTTTCTTGGGTCCTGGGTGGGGGGAGGAGGAGCCTACCTCCAGTTAATGGACTAGCCACCCCTTGCAGCAGCTTTGTTCCTGCTCATTTGGTGGGTCATTTATTCAATCAGCAACCCTTACTTATGTGAGCTAGCCTCTTGGAGCTCTTCTGTTCATTCTAATCTGGGGAGTCATTCCATCAATCATTGAACATTTATTAAGCACCTATAGTAGTTCTATCTTTGTACATTTGGCAGGTCAATCAATAACCCTTACCATGGAAGCCAACCCCTTGAAACACTTCTGTTTATTCTAATTTGGTGAGTCCTTCTGTCCATCACTGATCCTTTATTAAACACCTACAGTGGTTGCATTGCTCTAATTTGGTGGGTCAATCAATCAACAAGCATTTATGAATATACAGACCAATGCCTGGCAGCATTGTGAAGCATTAGTGATTTGGTGTATCATTCAGTTAATCAACAAGCAATTATTAAGCACCAATCATGTGCGAAGCCCCTTGGTAGGCACTAGGGTTACAAAGACAGAATCTAAATAGACCCTGTCCTCAAGGATTTTCCATTCCTCCTGGAGAAGAACACATGTAAGATAAATCCAAGGTAATGTGTGAGGAGAAGGCACTAGGAACTAGGGAGATCAGGAAAGAAGGTGGCAGTTGAGCTGAACATTGACAGGCATGACGGAGTCCTATGAGGCAAAGATGAGGAAGGCATGCATTCCAGTCTTGGGGAAAGCCCATGCAAAAGCCTGGAGATAGGAGATGGGACCATCAAGAAGCTTTGATAGATGGTAGAGTGAAAGGAGTAATGAATGAGGAAGGTATTGTGTCTTCCAGAGTATGCAGATAGCTCCATTCTCTCATTTCTCTGTGACCTGTCATGGGCAATGTGCCCTTTTGCTGAATGTGCATGCCTGCCATTGAAGTAATGGTAACAGCTCACCTTCCTTCAGCACTCTGGCTTTGACAAAGTACTTTCATCATTATGAGGTTACAGGTAATATAGATACTTTTATCCTTATTTAATGAATGAGGAAACTGGATCTGAGAGATTCTCCAAAGTCACACAGTTAGTGGAAGAACCACAATTTAAACCCAGGTCACAGAAGGTCAGATTTGGGTAAAATCTCAGGGCCTTCTAGATCAAGCCACACCTGAATAAGAATCTCCCCTACAACAGGCTAGATGAGTGATCCTCTCACCATTGCGCAAAAGCTATCCAATGAGGGCGGTCCCCCAGGTGGCACATTCCACTTTGGGGCAGTTCTGGTTGTTAGAAGCATGTCCTCATTTCAAGCTCTTTTCAACTTCTTCTTTTATATATCTATATTCTCTCCCTCTCCCTTTCTGTTCCTTCCTCCTTCTCCCTCTCCTTCTCCCCCCTCCCATCCTTTTCTCTCTCCTTCCATCCTTTCCTCTCCCGTCCCTCTCTCCTTCTATCACCCCTTCCCTCCCTTTCTCTCTCCCCTTCTTTCCCTGTCTTTTCCCCCTCTTTCCCTTTCTCTCCCTCTCCTCTTCTCCCTTCTCCTCCCCCTCCTCATTTCCTTTTTCCTCTCCTCTCCTTTTTTATCTCTCCCTCTCTCCCCTGTCTCCTTTACCTCTCCTTCTCCCTCATGTATGTACTCACCAAATAAGTTCCCAAGGAGCTTATATATTCTATGAGAGACAATATATCAATATTTATTATTATTAATAGCTCTCCTATGCCTCAGAACAAGGGAAACATGCAAAGAAAAATCTCGACTTTCTTTTGGGGGCAGATCTTTGGTTTTGTTTATTTGCCTATTTTTGTTTTACTCTTAAACAAAATGTTTAACAGCAATCTGATGGAGAATAGTAAATTACAGAAATTCATATGCATTGCACCTGTCTATTAAAAAGAGATCTCAATTATATCCCTCCTTCCTGAACTTAATTAACAGAGGGAGATCACTGCAAGCAGATTGGCTCTCTGAAGGTAATGACGATCACCTCAGGTGCCCATGTAATGCACTCAAGCAGAAATTCATTAAATGATCCGCCAAGATCTTAAAATTGTTAATTAGGCTTCCGGAGCAGCTCTAACTTATAACTAGGCAGGACTTTAAGAAAATTGCATATAGGTTATGTGGGGGCATATATACATCCAGCTGTGGGTGTTCCATGGTTTCCTCTGCCTACCTAAAAGAAAATTACATATGACTCTACCCTATTTTTTCCTCCTCCCCGCCCTGCCCACCATTATTTTAGTTTCAGGAGTTAGCTTCCCTGAAAGGAGATAAAACTTCCCTGGATGAAGCTTCCTGCTCACCAGAAGGCATCCAGTGTCCCAGCTACAGGCAGTTAAGGTTCCTCAGACTTGGTAGATTTCTGAGTCACTAAGTCTTTCATCTTTTCCCACCCTAATGCCCAGACTTGTTTCCATGTGGAAACCAGGGAGCTGTGCTCAAAGAAGCTGGGGTATATAGCCAAACAGTATCTTTGTTGTACATCTTTACTGTGTCAGGGTGAAGTAGACCTCCTTTCATTGACTGTTCAACGCCTCAAGAATGTCTTGTTTTGTCCCTGCATAGGAACTGATCTAAGAGGATGATCGCATACTAGAGCCACCTCCTGCAAATATCTGTACACCCTCAAAATAAAAGCAGACCCAATATAGCAGCACAACAGGACCAAAAGATTATATGTTACTCATTATCTTTTTATACCTTTCTTTATTTTTAACCTGAACCAGACCTGTGATTTCATCAGATTGAGAATCTACCAGTGTGAAAACACCTTCCAAATGTACAGACTTAAGCTGCACAATGATGCCCCCATATTACATGAGGGGTCTTACCATATGCCTCTAACTTAAGAATTGCCTTGGGCCTTGCCAGTGGTCACACCTGCTGTTATGTGTCAGACTCAGGTCTTGAAAGTCTTAGAGCAGGGATTGTTAAACTGTTTTTGCCTCTGTTACACACACATTTGGTGGTCCAGTGGCACTTATGGTCCCCCTTCTCTGAGTCATGTTTTTGAATAATTGGAGGAAATGCTAAGTTTCAGTTAGAGGTTAATGAAAATAAGGATAGAATTGTTTTCCTCATCCAAGTTCACAAACATCCTGAAATCTATACATGGACCAGGTTAAGAACTTCTGCTTAGGATGAGGGATACATCATTTCCTCCTCATCTTCCTTTACAGTTCTTGGTTTACAAGCAGTCACTGAATGGAGCATCGGCAATAGCAGAGAGGTAAATGAATGTCTAATCAGAAGGGGTAAATGAAGAAAATAAGGTAGAAAAATACCAGAGCTGGTTATTCAGGGGTAGGGAACTTGTAACCTTGAGGCTTTATGTGGCCCTCTAGATCCTCAAGTGTGGCCCCTTGAACCCAAATTTAATTTGTTTTGTGAAATTTGGATTCAGTTGAAGGGCCACATTTGAAGTTCTAGAGAGTCACATGTGGCCTCAAGGCCACAAGTTCCCCACCCCTGGTAGCAAGCTGGTCTAGCAAGCCTCCAGTTTTCTCTGTAACTCTTGAAAAGAAAGCAATAGAAAGAAGGCTTGTTTAGAGTGTGATGGGATATGAAGTTACAATATAACCTAGTCTATATGGCAGAAATGATCCCTTTTCCCTTGGAAATTCCTCGAAGTCAGAGATCAGCAATTTTATAGACTGGCCTATTGCCTATTTTTGTATTGAAAAATATGGAAAAAACAAAAGCCAAAACATTCTTAGTTGTCTGCCCCAAAGCAGGATGTCTTTCAGATATGGTCCTCAACCTATAGTTTGCTGACCTCTGCTCTAAGAAAAAATGTGTACAAAAGAATCGCAAATCTGTGGGATGCCTTGAGGAAACTTAGGGTATATTGTGGTTTACTCCAGATGTGTGTTTTCATCAGTCTTTAAGAACTTCTGGGATGGACACTACCTCTGCCACTGCAGAAATCGTCTGTCGCTTAGACACTAAGAAATTTTTAGAGGGGTCTTGAGAAGTTAAGTGACTTGGCCAAGGTCATACAATCAGAAGCAGGCCTTAAACCAAGGTCTTCCAAATTTGAATTTTCTATTCCTCAGGGGAGAATCGGACAAATTTCTTATAAGCTTAGAGATTAGAACTAGAACTTAGAGCTAGAACTGATCCTTAGGCAACTGGGTTGTTGTTGTTCAGTCATTTCAGTTGTGTCTGTCTCTTCATGACCCCATTTGGGGTTTTCTTGGCAGAGATACTAGAGTGGTGTGCCATTTCCTTCTTCAGCTCATCTTACAGATGAGGAAACTGAACCAAACAGGGTAAAGTGACTTGTCCAGGGTCACACAGCTAATAAGTGACTGAGGCTAGATTTGAACTTGGGTCTTCATGACTTTAGGCCCTATGCTCTATCCACTGCCCCACCTAGCTGCCTCCTCTTGCATTGAGGGTGGGCAAACTGAAATTTTGAGAATTTGAATAACAGTCTCAGGGTTACATAGATAGAGATGGATTCAAGGTTAAAATGTGAGATTCTTAAATTCTCAGTCCAGGGCTCTTTCCACATGCATGACTCCTTTCTATGCCATGGGCCCCTCAACATGAGTGAGCTTTATGTTTGAATAAATTAGTCATGTTTCTTCTGCCAGACTCAGTTGTTATCAGTGGTCTTAAAAGTGTCTAGACTCATATTCTCCAACTGTTGATAGAGCTGATCTGCTCTTGAAGCCCCAGCTCATGGGATCCGCAAGTCTGCCACTTTGATGGTGGCAAAGGTTTCTGCTTTTAAGTTAATGGAAGCTTCATTGTCTGGTGTGTCAGCGACGCTGTTCCAACACGTCCCATTAGACTCCTGCATTCCATCCCTCCACTTTGGGATGAATGAAATGCCCTGTGGGGTAGACCCTCTGATCCTGGAGGGAGGGGCTGCATTCTCCCATGTGCCACCTCCTTAGAATCAATGTCATGGATAAAGACACAGTGAGAGGGGGATCAGGAAGCTTAACCTGTGTGCTCTGTAGAGCATTTCTACTTTGGAGGAAAAGAAATAAAAATTAAGGAACCAAAGACCAGAAGAAATCAGCCATAGAATTAGAAGGCTGGTAGATGGGGCTATTTTAAGGTTCAGTTCATTGACTCATTTATACTGGCATATGAATTGGATAGCAATAAAATAAAAAAAAATAGTAGCAGCCCTTCTAAAAAATAAACATTTTACTGTTGGTTTAAAAACAATTCAGTTCTCAGTGACTACCTTTCTGCTCTCACTTACCTCCCTTGTGAGAAAGAGATGCAGTTCAGTAAAAACAAACCAACAGTCTGGCCATGTGGTATAATAGTAAGCGTACTGGATTTGGAGCAGAAAAAGAAAAAGTCTTGAGTTCAAATCCCAGATTTGTTGCATCCTACCTGTGTGACTGAGTAAATCATTTAACTTCTCTGGAACTTGCCTTCGTTTCCTCATGTACAAAATGGGGGCATTGGTCTAGATTAGTTGTGTCAAACTCAGAAACTAAACCGTCCACATACAAGGATTCCTGCAGGCCACATATTGACTTGGAAAACCATATATTTACATTATCTGTGTTCTATTGGACTTTTATTTTGTTAAATATCTCTCAATTATATTTTAATCTGGCAGGAACTTTTTGATGCTTCTGGTCTAGATGACGTCTCAGGTCTTTTCAAGGAGTTTAAGCTCAGAGGCAGGTAAAGGGGCACACAGTCCTGTTGGAATCTAGCTTCATCCTCCCTATCCAAACAGCTGCCAATCTTGGTGATTCTCTCTCTAGAATATCCCGTGTTATCCCTTCTCTGTATTCACACATAGCCACCACCGTAGTTCAGACCCTTATCGCTGTTCAGTTGTGTCCAGCTCTTCATGATCCCATGGGGTTTTCTTGACAGAGATACTGTACTACTTTGCCATTTCCTTCTCCAGCTCATGTTATAGATGAGAAAACTGAGGAAAACAGGGCTAAGTGACTTGCCCAGGGTCACACAGCCAGTGTCTGAAGCTGGATTTCAACTCAGGTCTTCCTGACTCCAGGTCTTGTACTCCATTCACTGTGCCACATATCTACCCCTTTCATAATTCTAGTGCCAGTCAAACTGGATTACAAACCATTCTACTTTACTTCCTATGTTCATACCTTTATCCAAGCTGTTCCCTAAACATGGAATACCCTCCCTCTTCTGACCTCTCATAATCTTTGTCTCCCTTTAAAGCTCAGGACAGATGCCAATCCCTTTGTGATAGTTTCCCAAATGCCCTAGTTGGTACTGTACACACACACACACACACACACACACACACACACACACACACACATACACACACACAGGGATGTAAGCTCCTTGAGGGCAGAAACTAAATTCTTTTTGAGTTTTTGTTTCCAGAATGTAGCAAAGTTTCTTTCACATGGCACGTGCCTATTAATAATAGCTAATATTTGTATGGCACTCACCCTGTGCCAGGCGCTCGACAAATATTATCTCATTTGTTCCTCACAGAAGCTCTGGGAGATAGCTAAGTGCTACTGTAATCTTCACAGCTGAGGAAACTGAGGCACATAGGGTTAAGAGACTTGTCCAGGGTCACAGAACTAGTAAGTGTCTGGGGTCTTATTTGAATGCAGGCATGTCACTCTATCCACTGAACCACCTTGCCACCCCAATTAGCTGTTAAATCAAATCGAATTGAATTCATGACCATTTGTGATGTAGGTATAGACGTAAGTTATCCATCACACTAGGAATTGGGCGAGGTGACCTCTGAGGACCCTTTCTATCATAAGATGCTGAGATCCTTTTGTTCCCCCCAAGCTCCAGGCTTTGAAAAGCAGGGCGAGCTCTTGTTCTCTCCCTGTTGGTAGCTAGCGTCGCAGCCTGCATCTCAGGGTTTACAACTTCCCAGGAAGCTATTGAGGGACTCCCAGGAAGCTTAGTTCTCTCTCTATTTAATCTCTCCCTCCAGGGGATGGGCTTTCTCCTTCCTCTTTCCTGAGTGGCCAGAACAGAAAGATCCCCCGGGATGTGGCATTGACAGACCCCCTTCTCTCCTATGATCTCATCTAATGAGACCATTGTTACCTGGGCAACTAATCAGCTTCTCCCTTGGTTCTAGGCTTTCCTTCTACTCTTTCCCCCTCCCCAAATCTCTTTCTGATGAAGAGGTTATTAGCCTGAAATAAGTTTCTTTACTGAAGCACATCTTTGAGCAGTTTCAAAGCTGCTTTCTACCAGAAACCTTTAAAAAAAATATAGTCTTAAAGGGACCAGACTCTTAAACCTATAAAAACTATTTTAAAAAAAATCACAGTTTCACTCATTGTTTTCCTCACCGTATCCAATAATAAATTAAGACAAATTATTTTATTATCTAGCTTTAACTTTAAAAAAAAGAAATCAGTCTGTGAGGGACTAGAACACAGAATAGGAACATTTTGTTGAAAAAGAGAAGTGATATTAGTAGCATGGGGAAATTGGGGTTTTGTCCCACCTTCTTCTGGTACATTTCATAATAGAGCCCCAATTCTCTGGCTCCTCGTCAGGTCTTGGGTGCCCCATATATCTTGAGGTGTGGTGTTGAATGAGGCAGGGATGGATGAAAGAAAGGGAATGTTATCTTCCTTACTTACCCTAGTCTAACTAACTCACAAAAGTTATCCTGATTTGAGGACATTTGCTGTCAGGGGCATCTGTCTCTGTGATATCCTCCAGTAGTTTATATGCTCATACAAGTAAAGATAAACCTCATTTCCAAGTCTGTTGTCTATGGACCTTTGATAGATCAGAAATGAGATGTTGGGTCTCCTCCTTCCTCCCCAAAGCTTGACCCTACCAGTATCACTATTAGCATAGAGGTGACCAGATAAGTCTTTATATAGGTATGTAAGTGACACCTAAGATTCCTAGAAGGGAGCCAATGATTCTGATAGGCTGAAATGAGGAAGGAAGGCATACAAAGACCCAGAAATGGAAGATGGAATGCCATGTTGGGTAAATTGCTAGGACAAGCTAGGAATCATATATTAGCCAATACAGGGGGCCAGACCTTCAAGTGGTCTGACATTTGCTGTGGACCATGTTTTCATGGTCCAAATGCCAGGCTAGAACGTAGATGAAAATGCAAGGCTTCATCAAGTGATGATAGACATGGGGTTAGGAATGAGAAACAAGCACTGAAATGTCCATTAAGCTGTGCCATTCAAGACAATCTGTGACCAGGTCTTAGTTACAGTTAGAGATGAAAGGGATCTCAGAGGTTTTCTGTCCTATTTCCTCATCTTAGAGTGGACAATGAGGATCAGGACTCAACATCCCAGTTATTATGTGAGAGAGTTAGGATTTAAACCCAGATCCTCTGATTGCTAAGCAAGTATTCTTTTGAATATACCACAATGCCTGACCCAAAGAACATGAATGTTGTAAGGTAAATGTATCTATTTGTATTTTTAAAAAGCATGCCATTGAGGGAAGGGGAATCTCAAACTCTATTTCCAAGACTTGACCCCTTTCCCACCAAATATCAGTTCTGCGGTGAAGATACAAGGAGAATAGTAAAGCTCTTTTATGCAAATCATGGTAAAGCAGAAATCAGAATATATATACCACATTGTACAGAGTCCTGGATCTCAGTCAAGGGGGAAGAAACTCCCACAAAGTCTGTAAAGTAGCAAACTGGGACTAGGAAGATGATGGAGAATGTCAGTTCCTCTTATGCTTTCCTAGAATTGTCTTCTTCACCAACTGGAAGTGGGATTGCCCTCTTCCAGTTAGAAAGGACCTCAGTATCTAATCCAACTCATACCTGAAAAACAATCCCTTCTACAAAATATCTGGCACTACCTCTCAGGGACATCACAAATGACTTCCTCAGTTTCCCCTTGGACCTTTAGATCACCAATCCTACCCATACCATTACATTACTTGAGTTCAACATTTCACAGAAAGAATAAACTTTATGCCTTTGTTTCATTTCTATCCTCCATGCACATGCTTCCTGAGGGTCCCCAGTATAGCTAAGACTGCCAAGCTTTCACTAAACATGTGTTTCTCAAGACAAAAAGATGCCAACCCACTGCACCAGCTGTGGCAGGGAGAGGAGAGGAGGATAGCTTGGATTGAAAATATCAACCCACCATCTGCCTGGGATGTGAGCTGCATGGAGTGTATAGTCTAGTGAGGTTTGGGACTGAGGGTTCAGGGAAAATAAAGCGATCATTTGTCACCCGATTCCACTCTGTGGATTCCCAGGGTTTCTTTGAAGGCCAGATCCTGACCCTTGATAAGAATTGTCTTCCCACTAACATCAATGCCAGGGTCATAGCTGGACCACTAAGTGCAGTTGAGTTTTTCTCATGAGTCATTTAGTTTCCATCCTACTGTGCAAACTGAACAATAACAACAAAAATTCACATGGGGGTGAAACCGAGTCTTTCATTTTCCTTTGTGCAGAGTTCCTGTAGTTGTTTACAGTTGAAATAAAGTTGTTGCTTCTTGTGTTGTGTTGGAGGTAGTTTGGGTTCAGGGAAGGATTAAAAAACGGCAACTAGAGTCTTTGACTGGAAATAAATACTGTAATTACCTCAGCTCTGAGAAGAGAAATAAAACCCCAAACTTTGGAGGAGCAGGTAGTCCCACTGGGTGAGATGTTTGACAGAAACCGCGGACTCTGCGTTCTCAGACAGGGTCAATGCCTTACTTCCTTGGAAAGTGAACAGTTTTCCTTTCCCTGGCTCCATCTTATGTTTAGCTAAAAAGTCCAAAGAGTGGTTTATTATTTTATCATCCTCTGAAAGGGCCAAAATGGCTTTTAAAATGGACTTTCTATTCTTTGGGATTCTTTTCCAAGAGCCAGGAGTTTAGGAGGGCACTGTATGTTTTTCCAATATATTTTGATGATGAAATATGAAACAAAATTCTCTCTCTCTCTCTCTCTCCCTCCTTCCCCCACAAGGGAAAGAAAAGCTCTAACAAGAGCTATATTCCAACAGAAAAAAAAATCCCTGCATCAACTCTGTAATATTTAAGATGGAACTTTTCAAAGAAGAAATAAATCTGTTCATTAGATTATATTCTTACCACCAGGACTCCAAGTTAATAGACTGAGAACTAGAAAGAATTATCAAGACCACATCCCTCATTTTACAGATAGAGAAACCAGGCTAAGAGGAGTTAAGTGACTTGTCCTTGATCATACAGTGCTGGATGCAGGATATGAGCCTGGACTCTATCCCTGTGCCACATGGAGTCTCCAATTGACTTGCCATCAAAAAGCATTCAAGAGGAGAATCAAGGTTGGACCTTGGAGCTAGGCATGATTCTTGGCCCTTATGTGGCCCGAAAGCAGAACTCCAGTCAGCGTCTCAGGCTGGAAAGACTGTCCAAAGAGAACTAAACAAGGAGAACAGGCTAAAAAACCTAGATTTCTTCAAATAATCCAATTCATCATGCTTATTAATCACCCAGTATAAGGAAGATCCTGAGAATGCTAAATTCTGAGGAAGAAAGACAAAAAAGTAAAAACAGACCCCACCCTCAAGGGCCATACTTTTTATGGGGTAAGAATAAGAAGCACAGAGAGATAAATCCATGCAGAATCTGTAGAATACAAACGCAAAGAGATGGGATGGGTGCAGCTCAGAAAGAATTAACTTCTGAGAGAATCAGGCAAGGCCATCTGTAGGAGGTCACCCAGCAGCTGAGCCCTGAAGACAGATAAGAGTACTGAGATGGGAGAATTTTCCAGGTGTTGGGTACAGCCCACCATGCAAAAATATGGTGGCAGGAAGCAGAATGTCTAGGGAAAAGGATACTAGACATACTGCATTGGCTGGACCTTAGGATGTATGGGGAGGAGTGTTCTTTCTTCACCCCTTACCCTAGACTTGTAATTGTTTTCAAAATGAGCAACACTTGGCAGGTAGAAACTCTTCATTAACATAGACTGGCAAACTAACTGGAATTGATTATCTAACAGTTATCTGGGTCACTGAGTGGTTAAGTGACTTGACCAAGGTCACACAGTCAGTCTCTTGCAGATGGGACTTGCGATCATGGTTTTCCTGATTCTAAGACTGACCCTTTCTCCACTTCCCCTCACTGCCTCTCTATGCTTTTTAACTGAGCTTAATTGATTGAAACAGTTCTTCGGATACACAGTGTTACCCCTCTTTCCCTCTCCCACTACTCCACAAAAAATGCAGAGTGGTATACACTAAGGGTTTCTGAGCTCTTCATTTCTCAGCTCTTGTAAGACGTGAGATCTTTTTTTTTTT
>CM053770.1:38734600-38768154 GCA_028658325.1 Potorous gilbertii | reverse complement strand
AGGGCAGATTGGTGATAGGGGTAATTAGAATGTCCAGTGTATTGGGGAGGGGGGAGGGGACAAATGGGGAGAAAATTTTGGAACCCAAAATCTTGTGAAAATGAATGTAAAAAGTTAAATAAATTTATAAAAAAAAACAAAAACAAAAATAAAAGAAAGTCCTTGTCACTGAGCACAGTACTCCTATTGTGGTCTAACCAAGGCAGAGTCTAGCACCATGATCATTTCCGTCTTCCTGGTTGTGATTGCTTTTGTTAGTGAAGACCAACATAGCTTTAGGTTTTTTTGTCTGCTGTTATTATACTATTGACTCATTTGATACTCATAGTCCACTAAAATCCCATATCTTGGTCAGACAAACAGCTGTGTGGTCATGCCTTTTCCTCCTTAGATTCATGAGGTTGACTTTTAAAATCAAAGTGTAAGACTTTAATTTTTTTTCAATTTCATCTCCTTGGATTCAGCCCAGTGTTATAACCTATCATAGATTTAGAGATGGAAGGGACTTTAGAAGTCATCTAGTCCAACCCCTTTATTTTACAAATGAGGCAACTGAGGCTCAGGGACATTAACTGACTTCACAACAGTTGCATAGAAAGTAAGTGGCAGAGGCAGAATATTAACTCGGATCTCTCAACTCAAAAATTAAGTATTCTTTCTACTCTGACATCATTCAGCTTGACACCTGCAAATTTGAGAAAGATATCACTTCCTCAAAGTGATAATATCATTAAATATCATTAATTTAATTTCATTAAATTTAATCATTTAATATCATTACAGTCAGTGATAAGACATTTTAAACAGTCTAGACCAAACACTGATCCCTAATGTACTTTACTAGATGTACCTTTCCAAGTTGAGACTGAACTGTTCATGACTAGCCTTTGAATCCAGTCATTCAACCAATTCTATCTATGGTGCTCTTGCCTTGCTCACATGTCTCTGTCTTGCCCATAAGAATAGAATGACATATATCATCCAAAGTTTGACTAAAACCTAGGTGAACATTGACTACATCATTCCCCTGATATACCAGTCAAGAAATTATCATAAAAAAGGAAATAAAACTAATCTGACAAGACCTGTCTTTGATCAGAAGTCATTCTAATTCTTTGTGATCAGAGCTTGTTTAGATGTTCACTAACCATCTCTTTCATGATACATTCAAGAGGTTTGCCAGGAACTGAAGTTGAGTTCACTGGGCTATGATTTGTTATCCCCTTCTCTTCCTTCCATTAAAAATTGGGACAGTATTGGCCCTTGTCCATCCCTGGAGAACCTTCCTCATTTTGTATAGATTCTTCAAGATCAGTAAAGATGGCTCAGCAATTCCAATGGCCAATTCATCAAAGGCTCCTTGGAACTTTCTTATCATGGGTATCAACTCCCTATCAGTCACCTTTATCCTGTCCTTTCCCATTCAGAGGTCATCTCTCTTAAGATAAAAAGAAGGCAAACTAACAGTTGGGCCACACTGCCTTCTCTCTCTCATCAATTATTATTTCATTCTCTGTGGGTGGTGGTTCATTGTCAACATATGCACATAGAATCACAAAATTGGAAGAGGCCTTCAAAATCCTCTATTACACTCCCTGCATTTTAAAGATGGAGAATTTAGGCCCAGAGAAGCTAATGGACTTTCTCAAGGTCAAATAGTCAGTTAGTGGCAGATTTGAGATTTTTCTTCCTCAAGTTTCTCTAATGGAGTCAAGAGACTCCATTAGAGAAAGCTAGCCTAATAATCTGGGTCTTGCACCATGCTCTGAAGAGCAGAAGGATGAGAAAGTATGTCTCTGTCTATATATAGTGGCCAGATTAGGATATAAATAATTATTCAATTCATTTGAGCCCTAACATATATTACACAGTTCTAAGACACATATTACCCTTCGAAGAACAATCAATTATACTCACGGTCAAGTTTTTCTACAAGTTGTAGAAAAAAGTACTTATTTGTTTTGGTAGATAGACTTCTTTTATTGGGAGTGTCCTCCACAAATGAAATCATAGATCTATTCCAATTAAGTAATATTGATAGAAGAAATCATAGTATAGTGGAGAGAGATCTGGCCTGGAAATATCTCCGTGTTTTCATTCACAGGCAGTTTGACCTTAAGAAAGTCAATTAGTTTCCCAATCTGTAAAATGTAGCAGTTCTTAGCCTTGTTGTATGTTGTGGACCCCTTAGGCAATCCAGTGAAGTCTATGGGTCCTTTATAAGAATAATGTTCTTAAATGCATAAAATAAAGTATTTAAGATTATGAAAGGTCAACAATTATACTGAAAGAGTTATCAAAGTACTTAATTTAAAAAAGGTTAATGGATCTTACTTTAAGAACCTCTGACCTAGATGACTTCTTGGGCCTCTTCTACCTCTGGGCTTCCATGAGCCCAAGATGGCAGGGGGGGTGGGGCGGTGATTCACCACTGCCCAGTAACTGACAAGAGAGATCACCAAGTGACCTGACACTTATTTGCTTTTTATTTTTACCTAGCAGTGCACGACCAGAGATAGACTGGTTCAAATACATACTGTTAGGCTTTCTGTGATATATTCAAAGGTTTTTCACTTATATTTCATGGAAGCATTGATTTAGAGATGGAGAGTTCTCTAGAAGACACCCTAGTTCATCTCCCTCATTTTACATATGAGGAAACCAAAGCCCAGAGAGAAGCCACTGGCCCCTAATGACATGGTAGCAAGGATTTGAACTCAGATCCTCTGATGCCAAACTGGATAGATTTGCCACTGTTCCAGGCTGCCTCCCTTAGCTTTAACTAACTACCACTCATTCCTTCTGAGCCCATGAACTCTGCGGCCCTGTGGCTGTTTACATAATTAACACTTGGTTTCAGAGACAGCAGAACTAATATTTATGTGAGAAAGTGTTCTGCATAGACTCAAAACCTTCCAACAATTTGTGAATCTCAACAGCTTTCATGTACATCTATGTCTATATTATATAGGCAGCTAGGTGGCTCAGTGGATAGAGCACTGAGTTGACCATCAAAGAAGATTCATTCTTCTGGGTTCAAATCTGGCCTCAGATACATACTAACTGTATGACCCGGAGCAAGTTACTTAACCCTGTTTACCTCAATTTCTTCATTTGTAAAAATGAGCTGAAAAAAGAAATGGCCACTCCGGTATCCAGTATCTTGCCAAGAAAAAAGCAAATGGGGTTATAAAGAGTTGGACTGAAATGACTCAACATCAAATATCTCTCTATCTATGTCTATAGCTGAAGATATGTAAATAAGAAAGTGTTAAAGAGAATTTTGTTCCAGAATGGAATGGCCCAGACCCAATTTCCTAGGTATTTTCTTTGGAGGATGTGATAACAGATATTCAAATTTAAATTTGTTTACCTGGAGCCAATAGAAACCTTGATTTAAAAAAAATCAAAATAAAAAGTCAGGTGATAACTAAAGCAAGCAGAACTGGAGGGTTTTATTTTTCCTTTCCTTTTCCCATTGGTTAGTGCACTTGCAGTCCTCTCTCAGAGGACCTTGGGAAATGATGGTATAGGATAAACAAAGCCCTAAGAATGAGGTCTGGGCTGAGTGGGCCATATAGGGTTGCAGCTGAATGTGAAACAGCAGGTAGTCATCAAGGAGGTTTATGTGAAACCAAATCAATCAGAAACTGCAAGCCTGGGGAAATGGCTTCTTTTCATGCAGGGCCAGATCCTTCTCTGACGTAAATCTCAGGGAATTATTCCACATATGGAAATTATCCCCATGGAGTTGTGTGGGATAGAAACATGAGGAACAGTTGAGGGAACTGGGGATATTTAGCCTTGGAGAGGAGAAGACTTGGGGGTTGGGAGGCAGATGATGGCTGTCATGGGGAAGGGGGATGCAGGATTCAGTTTACTCCATGGTGCTCCACAGGACAGAAGAAATAAAGACGAGTACCTCCCTGGAAATCCCAAAGGGAAAAGAAAAGCATTGACCAAAGACAACAATTAGTTCATCAGTCATCAGGGTGATGATTAAAAGGAGAGCTTCTTAGTAAAAAACCAAAAGATGCACATCTTCACATGTCCCCTAATCAGTGCTTATCTTCCCAGTTTGTGCATGATAATGAATGGTAGTTAGCTACTGAGGCCATTTTCTTCTGCTTCTGGTCCTCCAAATCTCTCAGGTGTTTGTTTCTAACACTAGCGTAAACATTGGAAAATAGATTATCATACTATTAGATTTGGGCTCAATCAATCCAAGAAGGAAATTTCTAAGAGCTAAACAGTTTACATATATGTTCATTTGATTTTAACAAAAAAACAAAAAACAACTGTGGGGTGAGTGCTATTATTTCTCCGCATTTTGTTGAGGAGTAAACTGAGGCAGATAAAGGATAAATGACTTGCTCAGGGTCACACAGCAGTGTCACAGGAAGGTTTTCCTGACACTTAAGTTCAGCCCTTTTACTCATTAACCATTTGACTATCTATAATTAGCCTAATAATTAATGCTGTTTGGAAAGTGAAATGAACATCCTCTCAAAGGAATGAGTTCCCAATCATTGCAAGGGTTCAGGCAGGTTGTAAAAATAAAGTGGTGTGTGACTTTGAGGTAATAGTATGAACATAGTTCATTATGTAAAGGATTTTACCTACCTTATTTTATTTGATCTTTACGGCAACCCTTCCAGATAGATGCTACCATTATCTGTATTTTACATATGAGTAAACCAAGACTGCGAGAGTTTAGGTGATTTGCCTAGTAGCTCATAGCTGGCAAGTGTTTAGGCAGAATTTGAACTCAAGTTCCATGTCTTACTCCCAGTCTAATTTTATTTTCATGATACCACTCTGCTTACTGTTATAGAAAGGGTACTATATTTCAGGGTTCTTTACCTTTTGTGTGTCATGGACCCCTTGGAAAGTCTGGTGCAGTCAATGGGCCCCTTCTTAGAATCATGTTTTTAAATTATTGAAGGAAATGTTAGATTTCTATTTAAGGTGAGTAGAAATAAAGATGTAATTTTTCTCCCAAATAAGTTCATGGACCCCCTGCATCTAATCATCAGTTCCCTAAGGGAATCCCAGGATAAGAATCTCTGCCGTATTGGTTGAGAATTCAGACTAAATGACTGCTAGTCTCTCATATTTCTAAGATTCTTAATCAACAACATTTCTCTCTAGTCCAAATGAGTGTCAATTCTACACCTCAAATGTTGAGACAAGGTACAGATGACCACTCTCACTAATGAACTGATCAAATCATTTGTTAGAAAGTAAATAGAAGGCATTCATATTATATAAATATACTATATATGTGTGCAACACCAGCTATAGTCACCACCTGGCACCCCGTATTTCCAAATTTCTGAAAATGTATTGATACAGGTATCGTAAAACTATTAATGTACTGTCAGGTACACTATCTAGAGTCAGCTCTCCTTATGGAGGAGCCCCAAGAAGTGGGTAACCATGAATGTTCACTTCTTATACAATAAACAACAAAACATGCAACATATCCACAAATTCTATATCAATCAGGTCACAATATCCAAGGATGGCACCAATGGGGAACAAATATTTTAGTGTGACAAATTGTGGGTAACCATTAGGTATGACACACTCCTAAACCTGGCATTAACAATCCACCTCAACCTGGCTTCAATTTCCCTTTTCCAGACTTTTTTCTCATTACTTGTCTTTGAGGACTCTTTTTTTTCCAGCCAGATTGGCCTTAGGGGCTGCATCTGCCATCTCCACCAACTTCCATCCAGGCTATTCTACTCCTCCACCTCTGAAAGTCCTTGGAGTTATCTCAGATGCCACCACCCACAGGGAGCCTTCGCTGATTTCTCTAGTGGCTCTCATGTGATTGCATTATTTACCTCTTTGTATGTTGCAGCCCCTCCTTCCATTGCTGAAGAATATAAGCTCCATGAGGACTTTCTGTCTTTAGAGCCCCCCTGCACAGTTTCTTGTACATAATAGATCAGTCATTTTATCCTCTGCATCCAGTAAGCAGCTGCTATGTGCCAGGCAATGGGCTGAGCACTGGGAGACAAAATATCATGGGTAGAATAATTTCTCCAAGCAACTTTCCTCCATTAGATTATAAACTCTTTGCATGGAGGGAAAGTTATATTCAAACAGTATAAAGGGTTAAATACAAATGAATAAAAATGGTTAAATACAGCATCCCTTGAGAAGTAGGGCACTAGAAGCTGACCAACAGGGAGAGCATATCATTTTATTTGATTCTCACAACAACCTGGTGAGGTTGGTGCTATTATCATATGCATTTCATCAATAAGGAGGCATACAGAGGTTAAGTGACTTGCCCAAGATCACGCAGCTTGTAAGTATCAGAGACTGCATACCCACTGGTTTACAAGGTCTTTGTTAACTAGTTCTCTATTCCAAATACAAATATCATGGGGACTTGTTAGCAAGTACTCATCAAGAAAAGATTGCTCCGATGAATAATAAATATTTGTCAGATTGAAATGAGTCAAAGTAGAAAGGGCTTTATTTTGTACGATTTGGTACATGTATTTACTTTAGCTGGGAACTAAGGTCATGTTTCCATAAGACTGTTCAAATCTGGTCAGGAAAGCAATGTTCCCCCTCAATTCTGACTCACACACAGCCTGTCTGCTGCCTCTATGGCCATGGAACATGATGGCGATCCAGACACCAGTGCCACCCTCGTGGTGCCAGTAAGATGGTCCTGGGTGAGTCAGGATGACAGAGTGTTCCATCCCTCTACTTTATCTGCCCTCGAATACTCACCCTTGGAGACCTTAAAATTGTTTCACCAGGCTCCGAGTCCCTGGTGACTCATCTTAATGCTTCAATTGGTCCATCATGGCATTACCCGGACGATCCTGTTATCTTATGAACCTAAAGAGAGTGGATAGAGTTACCTAATCATGTCTCCCACATTGGCCACAGAATGTACTTGGGGGCATAATTAGTTACCTTCCACAAACACTAGTACCTCTCTCTCTTTAGTCGGCTCCATTTCCCCCAGCAGTAAATATATTTATGAGCATTTCAGCTAAGACAGAACGCAATGTTCCCTAATCATGATGTATTCCATACCCATGAGCACTTAAAGAACACCTAGTAATTCACACACAGTTAAAATTAAATTTGGTTCTTATACTTCAGGGAAATTATACTTGTTTTTAAGCTCAAAATGAGGGGCTCCTTGGGCAGGAGGCATGGTTGGTAATTAGAAATTGTGACATTGTCATTATCACTATTGCTCATAAAAATAATAAGTTCCAGTTTCTCTCATGCATGGGAGAGACAGCAGGTTTGCGCAAAGCAAGCACCGGCCTGTTGGCAAACATTTACTCAGTAGGGGAGAATGTTTCCTTCTGTATAGATGTTCTATGTATCTGTATTTCCCTACGTGGTGTCATGTGTTAGGAATAAGGAAAGAAGAAGAAGGAGAGAAGAGATGGGATAAATAGTGAGGGAGCCAAGTAGGGGCCTCGAGGTGGCATTGTGGATAGAGTGCCAGGCCTGAGGTCAAGAAGACCTGAGTTCAAATCCAGCCTCAGGCACTTAATAGCCATGTGATGTTGGGCAAGTCACTTAATCCTCTGTATGCCTCCATTTCCTCATCTATAAAATGGGTATCATAATAGCGTCTACTTCACTGAATTGTTGTGAATGTCAAATAAAATAATATTTATAAAGTGCTTAGCACAGTAACTAGTACATAGTAGGTGCTACATAAATGGTAATTGCTACTACTACTACTAACCACTACTACTACTGTGACTTAAGGGTTTTAATGCAAGACTTAGGAGCATGAGGAAGACAGATTCTGTTCACGCCTCTGATTCTTAAGTGCTATGTGCACACTGGCACATACTAACTGTTTCTGCCTCTGTAAAATGGGGTCACCTGGAGAATCCACCACTAAAGGCTGCTGGGAGACTCCAGTGAGATAATATATATAAAGAACTTGGCAAAATTGAAAACATTGTTATAAATGATTATTTTAACAGGTAACCTACGGTACCTATAGCTCCACAGACAATAGAGGCAGGCATTCTCTCTTAACATAGTTGGCCCCAGCAGATCAGCCCTGACTTAAGGCAGTTTGTGGACCAGAATATTAAGCCATAGACCTTCTTCTCTATAGTGTTATCCATCAATCATTGGCTCAACTCATCCCCTCCCACCATTGACTATTCCCTCTTGTTGCTCTAGGTAGTTAATGTTCCCTCAATCCTCAAGTTATAGTAAAGAGGTAAAACAGTTTAATTAGACTGGTAAAAGCATGGCAATTGCAACAAGAAATTATTAAATGTCCACTATGTGCCAGGTCCTGTATGAAGTACTAAATATGATCTCATTTGATAATCTGCTAAGGAAATGCATCAGTAGTAAGTACCCCAACACTTGTGTCCAGGGAAACTACAGTTATCCCCTCCACATTGAGGGAATGCTCCCGCAATCTGGAAAATCTGTGTAAAATGTAGTTGCCTGTGTATGATGTCTGCTGACTTTTGTGTCTTTTCACAGACTTTAACTTTTTACTTATTTTAACCTTTAAAAAGAATTTGTATACATTTATATATTAAAAGAGAAAATCTGTTGCTATTCTATAATACTACACATATATTTTATGCATTTTGAATTTCTAAACTTTTTCTGTATCATCTGCTGGCTTTTGAATATTGTCTGCAGCTTCCACAAAATTCCTATTTAATTTCTTATTCTGACCTGTGATATATCAAAACCACAATGGGGAAAGTCATGACATACAAAGGATAACTATTTCATCATCCTCTAGTTTCTCTAAGGACAGAAAAATTGTGACTCAAACTTCTAGCCTGTGGCTTGGACCTGTAGCCCATCCTCTAAGATCAATTTAGAGAAACTGGAAATATTGAAATGGTAACTTTTTCCCCTCCACAGGAATGACAAGTCTATAGTTCATTGATCAGGAAATTAGCTTGACCCAGTAAGTCTGTGATTGTACAGAAGTTTGTCTGTCCAAGGTCTGAAAGAGTGAGTGTTGGAAAGAAGAAAGTCACATGTAAGCCAGATAGCAAGGATGATGTTATCGCAATAGTACGGCCACATCTCTATCCCATGTTAGACTAAGGCAAGAGGAAAGAAGTCTCTGCCTCCAAAAATCTCTGGAAGAATGTGGTATATGATGTTGTAGCAATTCCTCCCCTTTTCAAGTCCCCCCACATCATGCTTATTCAGTCAGAGTCTATGACCCCTGGGTACCAAAATATTCAGAAGAAAAGTGGTAAATGCAACTTATATTGAAATCTGAAAATACTAGATCTGGCTATAGATTAAGGAAGTGGAAGATGGTGGGAGACAGACTAGGACATACAGAAATCTCTTTTCAGCTTTCAGTTGCCACTTTTTTGGGACCAGGGGATTGCCATGCCAACTATGCCAACATGTTACTTTTGTGGGACGAAGGGGTTGGCAGTAGTCAAACAGTTCACTAAGATTGACTAGAGGATGGAATTCTACAGCTTCAAGGACACCAAGCTAGATGAGTGGGACAGAACAGGGGAGATTTTCCTCTTCATGTTTAAAAGGGTAAATGCCCTGAGACTCCTCAAAAGAGAAATCATGGTATTGTGGTGACCAGAAGAGGACCTTGGCAAAGTTTTTGTCTTAGCTCAAGATATGGGGAATTGTCCTTAGTTCTGAACTCTGCTGAAGACTTCAGCTACCCACGGGTGACTTGTCCGGAGGTTCCACAGTCTCTGCATCCCAGAATCCTTCTGTTCTTTCTTTGAAAGCTCATTGATCTCTCCCAACATGTAGGCACTGGTTCAGAGGATCTAGCCTCTCCTCAATCACTGAACCACCTCAGCTCTGAAGAGACAGAGAATTCCCACTCCATGAGCTCTGTCACCTTTTTGCTGACGTCACTGACCTTACATGACCCAGCTCTAGTAACCACAGCCTCTTTCCCTTCTCCATGCTCTTCAGGGCACAAGTTTCTTCTGTGTTTGTACTACAGTTCATATGCAAGGGGAAAGTGCGTAGACACATATTCACTATCTTGACTTTGCATGAAGCAATTCTATGAATATATTTTTTTCTTCTGAACTTGAATGTACCTGTGTTGATATAGCATGACAATCCCAGGTTCATCGATTACTTGACAAACTAATCTATCGAGTGTGAACTGTGTCCCATACTCCCCAAAGTTACTGACCTTTTGTCTAAGTCAAAATGTAAGACCCACTACTTCCATGTTTCTCTTACAAAACTTTGAATCTATATAGTCCCTTATCATTAAGGAGGCTGATTGGAAGTATCATTTTCCCAGGTAGCATAAGGGACTAAAGGATCATGGGAGATAAAAGCTGCTGGATCAGAAAGGCCAGGGAATGTTGGAGCCTGGAGGTATGGACATAGGCATTACTGACCACTCAAATGTAAGAGCAGAGCACTGTTACCTCAGATTGAATATAATCATTTGTAGCTGGAGTTTTGTCTAGCTCATTGATCTGCTTAAGCAATGGTGTACTTGGACAGACTATGCTGTCATGCTAGGGCCCGAATTTACCCTCTCTTCATCTTCTGCTTCTCCATTTCCTGGTGAACTGGCATGAGGAGTTTCCTGCCCTCCTGAAATCTTATTTGTTTGCTTTTTGTACTTTTATATTGGGGTTGTTTACGGATAAAGACACACTGATTTTTATGGCATGCTGAGTGGATGTTTGCTATAAATGAATGGGCCACACCATGGCGGTGGACAAAGGGAAACCCCTGTCTCAACAGCCAAGCTCAGGCTATATTGAAACTCTCTATCTCTTTCTGTCTCTGTTTTTTCCTTCTCTGTGTTCATCTCTATATATCTGTGCATCTCTCTTTCTCATCTCCCCCTCCTCAGAGACTGGCCTCAACTGCATGGTCCCAAGTAGGGATGACTCTCACTGTATGTTCCTAATTTTGAAATCCTGCCAGGCAAACTCAAAGCAACAACCCAGCTTCCCCAACACCCTGCCCTTTCTGTTCAGCCTCTTAGTATTAGAAAGCATAATAGATCAGTAACTACTTTTCTTTACTTCAATGGGGACTCGAGTTCAAAGGGTGTTCAAGGACAAGCCAGTCCACTCTCCCCTACAGGGAATCCACTGTCTGGGACCCATATGGGTCAAGAAGAACAAGGCTTTGAAATCAGTCTCAGATTAATCACTAACTTACTAAGTAAGTAACTGCTTCCTCCTCCGACCTTGGAAAGAAATTGGGAAAATTATATCCAAAAGAATCAGAATCACAGAATCCATATTGGTAGCCCTTGTCCCAAAGCTCATTGGTGTGGGACTCTCTTCTTACTGGTGGAGATGAATGTCCTACTCTGCTCAAGGGGTGAGGCCAAGGTGGTGAGAGGAGAGTGTTTCCGTCTCTCAGTCCCTTGGGAGACTCTCCAAGCAAGCATCCCCATTTGAATCTTCCTTCAGAATTCTTCAGAGCCAGTCCTTTTTGGGGGGACTCTTCCAGCAGGAATTGTTCTTTGACATTCTTCAAACTTTGAGTCTGCAAGCATTCAGTCACTTCTGACTTGCATCTTTTAAGAGACAGGATGGAAGAGGCCAACCCCACTTCAAGTTATTGAAGAAAGAGACTCTGGGAAGACATGAAAGGAGCCATCACTCTCCATAACATCCCTCTTCTCAGCTTGCTGCTCTAGAGATCTGGGGAGTTTTTCCTCCTTGGGTAGTGTCTAGTACTCTCTTTCTGCTGAGCTGACTTACCTCTGTCCCATCAGGAGAGCACCTTTCCTTTGTGTTGTTTAGTATATGTTCTCCTATAAATATTTTCTCTGATTTCTGTTTTACTATGATTTGGATAGGTGGGTTCCTTCTCTGTTTTCACTGTGTGTGTTCATTGTGGGACTGGTATTAGGTGGGGAAGGTGTCAAATTTGGAATCCCCCCACAAAGGACAAAGCAATCAGAAGTTAAACAAAACAATGTCATATACCCTAGATGAACAATCTTTAAGGGACCAGATAGACTTCTCAAACCTTTTCTCCTCATGCACTTCTCCAGGGAAGAAGACTTTCTGTCCTGCCAGGAAGGGAAGCAGGAAGTTGGGGCCAAAGACCACTCTGTTCTCCTCAGAAGAGAGTGTACCATGCTAAGTATATATACAATTTTAATGCAAGTTAATTTACAGTTTTAATGCTATAACCAAGTACCAAAGGAATACTTTGTAGAACTCTTAAAATAACAAGCAAATTCCTTTTGAGAAACAAAGAATCTTAACCAGGAATTCTTAATCTTTTTTGGGTCATGCACACCTTTAGTAGTTTGATCAGTCAATCAAAAAGCATTTATTAACCACCTACTTACTGTATATCAGTTGTTATACTAAGCATTGGAGATACAAAGAAAAGCAAAATAGTTCCTGCTCTCAAGGAACTCATAGATATATGGTAAAACATATGGACCCCCTTTTCAGAAAAATGTTTTTAAATGCACAAAATAAAGTCCATAGGTTACAAAGGAAACCAATTATATTGAAGTATATGTGTGTATGTGTATGCTGTTGTTGGGGTAACTAGGTAGCACAGAGGATAGAGTTCTGGGCCTGGAGTCAGGAAGACCTGAGTTTAAACCCAGCTTCAGATGCTACCTGTATGATCCTAGATGAGTCACTTAATTTGTTGGCCTCAGTTTCCTCCTCTGTAAAATGAGTTAGAGAGGGAAATGGAGAACCACTCCAGTAGCTTTGCCAAGAAAACCCCAATTGGGTTCATGAAGAGTCGGATACAACTGAAACAAATGAATTGTAACAAATTTTATATATATATACACATATAGATACATATATATGTGTATATATACACATATATACATACATACATATATATGTATACATACATGCATACATATACATATATATGTGTCTATATCACACACATATATGAATATATAACATGTATGTATATATAACAAATATATGGACCCTATATATGTATTTATGACAAGTTTATGGACTCCAGGTTAAGAACTCGTATTCATTACTATCAAGGGAAATAATGGCAGAAATGCTAAGAATGAAGGGAGAACATCACTTTCAGATCTCCAAACTATATTATATAGCAGCAGTCATCTAAACCAGTGGTGTAAAACTCAAATCAAAATGAGGTCAGTAAACCATTCATAAGGGTTCCTGCTTAGAAAACCACAAATTAACATTATCTATGGTTTATTGTTTTTTACTTTATTTTGTTAAGCATTTCTCAATCACTTTTTCAATCTGGTTCAGCAGTACTCAGGGAATGCTGTGTGTGTATGCGTGTGTGTGTGTGTGTGTGTGTGTGTGTGTCTGTGTGTGTGTCTGTGTGGGGGCTCTGTGTTGGAAATCTCTGATCTAAATGATCCTTTCTTCATCATCTTAATGCCTGACCCTCTCTATCTGCTTGAAGACCTCCCCATTATCACTGCTTTTAGGGACAGTTCCTATTGTTAGTAAGTTTTTGAAATCTATCCCTTGGGCATTTCCACCCTTGGATCTCCTGAGTGAACCACTCTTTCCCAGAATCTTAGTATACTTTCTCCCTAACATTACCTTGATTTACTAACAGAGATGAAGTCCATCTGGCTCATTCTGGATGAAAACAAGCTGATTTTTAGCTTCTCTCTTTTCTAAGGATTTACAAACCAGTCCCTTAATATATTCTGAAATTTTGTGAAGTCAGTCCCATTATCCTATAGTTTGCAGATTCTATTGTCTTCCCATTTTGGGGAAATGTGGATTACATGTGCCCTTCCCTGGTTCTACAGTCCCTCTCCCATGGTCTGCAGTCTTTCAAAAATCAGTGATGACAGCTCCACAATTTCACCCACCAGTCCTTTCAGTGTCTGGAGACGTGAGCTGCATGGACCTGGTGACCTGAATGCCTTGAGACCTCTTCTCTTATTTAGGGTTTCCTTACTTGCTGTTTTGTTGTCTCTTTCTGGATTCAAAGTTCACATTTTTTATAAGTCAGTCAACAAATATTTTTTAAGGTTGTATGGGGAATACTAGCACCTCTGGTGTGAGGGCTTGCTGAGCTCTGTTCAGAGTCGCCTATCTACCTTTGGTGTCCACCTGGCACTCAACTCTCCCCTGTGGCTCCAAGAAGCTGCAGCATAAGCAGCAACAGCCACACCCTGATAAACCATCTCAGAAGATGGTCTAAACCAGATCAAGGTAGCCGACAGGCCTCAAACACATGAGGGAGTTAGGGGGCACTGTGGATCACTTAGAGCTTGGTCAGACATCAAAGACTGACCAAGGTCATTCGCTACCTCCTGGGACATCACCAGTCATCCTGACTTATGTGTTGCCATTGGACTTCAAAGATTGTGGACGAGAGGGTGAAGCTGATGACTTTGTGCAACTCTGCCTCATTTAAATATAATTCATGCAAGAGTCAAGACATCACCCTGTGATGTCATTGGTTTTGAAAATGAAAGATGAACAATAACAGGGGTTTACTATGTTCCAGGCACTGGGCAAAGCAGGAGATACAAAGACAGTTGCTGTTTTCAAAGTCCTTACAGTCTAATGGGAAAATAGAAATGAGTTAAGAAAGAATGAAAAGAAAAGGAAAGAAAAGAGAAAGCCTAAAATCTACCTATACTCTTCCACTGATAGGGTTATAAGGCTTGAGAGTTTGAAGGGTAGTACCTTAGAGATATTGACATTTTTGTAGATGGCATTTTTGTGGGAAATGAAGGTTTTCTTTTACACTTGTACCAAGTATTTGAGGTAATGTTCCTATTTTGAAAAGAGAAACATAATAGTGAAAAAAATAATTTAGGGCAGATGTGAATAAATAGAGAACCTACTCAGTTGATGGCCCTAGATGATGGAGGTAAATGATGGGGAATGAAGCTGTAAGCCAGGAGGAATTCTTGACACATAACAATTGGCATAGAACTTTGTGTACTTTCAAATAACTTTTTGATAACAAACCAGGCCACCCAAATATCCTGGAAAGTAGGCCAAGACCATATTATTACAGGTGAGGAAACTGAGACACAGAGAGTCTCAGTGGTTTGATCAATGTGAAGAATTTGGGTAAGGATGAAGACTTTCTAGCTCCCAAATGGGAACTCTGTGAATAACACATTCCTTCTCAGAGATAGATCATCCAAGTATCTGGCAAACTTCATTTTCTACTTTTATATGATAATTGTGTAAAGAATAACTGCCAAATCTTAGAAGACTTTACCAAGGAGTAAAGTTTAAAGGGTATGAATATTTCCCCAAATTTCATATAATGTTTCAAATGTTCCTTTTGCATACTATGGGATAAAGAGCTTTTGATGGGGAATAAGAGAGTGGATTTGGGTTTTGATTTCCTCCTAGCTTTGTGATCTTAGGCAAGTTGGTAAAACTCTCTGAAACTCAGTTCCACCTCCCCCCCACCTTTTTTAATAACAGAGTGAGTATAAATAGCAACTGTTTTGACCAGAAACTCTGAGGGTCCTCTCCTCCCAAGCTGATTCTTTTGTGAAGGCAAAGTTGGCCACCTTTGGCCTCTGTTTTTACCTACCCTTTAATTACTGAATGGGTGTTGCCTCCGACAGACTGACACCTAGTTTTAAAAGGCCAAGTTCTCCAACTGCATCCAGGGCTGCCACAAATTGTCCTGACCTATGTCTTCCCACTGAACTCTGAGGACTCTGGAGGAGAGAGTGAGCCTGATGACTTTCCACAGCTCTGCCTCACTTAAATCCAATTCACTTGCAAGTCAAGCTGTCACCCTCCTGATGTCATGGGTCCTCTTCGAAAATGAAGAACGACCCCCAACAGCTACAGGGTAATTATATCTGCCTTGCTTGCTTTACAAGATTGTTCTGAAAGGGAGATGAAATCATGAATGTGACCGCTCTTTGTAAGTCATAAAGATTTAGAAGAAAAGAGTGAGGCTGGTGGCACAATCATACAATGATGATACAATCATAGAGAACAACAATCACTATTGTAGCCAGGCCATTCAACAGTCCTAGGACTCCTGGCTGCTTTCCGGGTCTGGGGTACTCCTTGAGGTTATTCACCTACACATAGCCTTAACCCGTAACTCTGTGACTGTCATCCTATTATTAGACTCATTTAAAGTATACAAATCTAATCGATTCAAACATGAAGCAAAGAAGTACATCAGGCATCACAATCCCTTGGAAGAAGTTTGTTGGGGTAGCAAGGTGATGCAATGGATAGCCTATCAGGCGTTAAGTCAGGAAGATTCATCTTCCTGAGATCAAATTTGGTCTTAGATACTTTCTAGTGGTGTGACCCTGGCCAAGTCACTTAACCTTTTTGCTTTACTTCCTCATCTGTAAAATGAGCTGGAGAAGGAAATGGCAAAGCACTTCAACCAAGAAAACACCAAATGCTATCCCAAAGAGACACAACTGAACAAGAACAACTCAGTTGTTAGGGTGCTAGAACGTAGCCCACACTCTTTAATCACTATCACCACCTCCAGGCTCAGAGCGATAGATAGTATTTTTATCCCCTCAGGCACTAACACTCTAAAACTTCAAGATGATGTTTCCCCATCTCTCTCCTAGTCTCTGGGTACACTTCCCTGTGCTGTGGCATCTTTTTCATTTCTCTCATACTATAGGATGTACCTCTCACATCACTTGGCTTTTCTTCAGGTAATTGCTCTCCCACATTTCTTGCAAGATTTCATGTTGTCTTTTTCAACTAAGTATGCTAAAAAGTTACTAAGCCTACACACAGGCTTTTGTGGGATATAGTTCTAGGGGTAAACAAGCAATCTTTCCCCTGTACCCATTCTTTTATATTCTTCCTCCTTCCCCACCAAAAATGTGCAATTCTTGCAAATCACAGTAAACATATGACTATATCTGCAAACACATACCATAAACATTTATCAGTAGCATACAGCATAGCTGTGAAACATTATGTCATGTACAATGCATAACCCCCTTACTGGAGATGCATTTAGCAGCTTAGACATGTAGAACACATGCAGAAAAATAATATGTAATACATAGTATCACATAGAGGCTATAGCATCACATTATCAGGGGTGCACCCTCCATTACCAATGACATCACCTGTGTCACCTTATTCAAGTCATTTCTTACTTCTGGTTCTCAAGTTCCTCATCCATACAATGAAGGGGATAGACTAGTCACCTTCCACCTTTAAATTTATCATCCTTTCCATGTCAGGGTTACCTACAGAGTCAATATGGCATAGAGTCCATCATTCTAGGTCTTCCGAAAATATTGCCTGGACTCAACTACTGTTCTTTTTTATGGTTAACTATCAGTCTTGGTTGGTAATGTACTTACTTGGCTGAGCCGCTTGCTGTGGTGGCTGGGGTCTTAGATCTAAAAACCTGAAAGTCTCAGGCAGTTATAACTTTTCTGAGATGCTAGCCAGTCATCCTAACCAATTAGCTAGAAAAGCCCTTAGGCATTTAATTTTATGTTCCAAAGTCAGTTTGTTTGGTGGTGTTTTTCCCCCTGCTACTGTAGATGCTTTTTTATTCTTAACTCTCACTTGTCTTAGAGTGAGACCATTCCTTTTAAATTTCTTTATCAGTTCATGTGAGTTTAATGATCGTTTCTACTATATCCTAGTGATTCTTTGGTCTATATATCCAGTCTTAGTTTCTCTCCTGAGCTTCAACTTTGCAACCAAATTAGACTTTTCAAATTGGGTGTCCTGTAGACATCACAAACTCAACAGCCCCAAACTGACCTCATTTATTTCCCCGCCCCCTTCTCTTCTGTTCTGTCTCATTTCTATCAAAGGCATCACTGTCTTCTGATCATCCAGGTTCCCAGCCTTGTTTTCATTTTTCACTCCTCACTCTCACCACTCACATCCAACTGGTCACCAAATCTTGTCCTTTCTTCTACCATGCATCCCATCTGACCTCTTTTCAGTGCTCCCACCCTAGTTTAAGCCCTCGTTGCCTTTTGCCTGGATTATTTTAATAGCCTCCTAATTAGTTTTCTCACCTCTAGTCTTTCTCTTCTCCAATATATCTTCTACACAGCTGCCAACATGATTTTTCCTAAAGTACATATCTTACCATGTCATGTTCTACTCAGCAAACTCCAGTGGCTCACTCACCCCTATGGTCAGATAGAAAATCTATATGGCATTTAAGCCCTCTGACCTTTTCTTACCTTTCCACATTACAGTTCAAGTTGACCTTCCTGACACATAGAGCACCATCTCCCATCCCCATGTCTTTGCATTGGCTGGAATATGCTCCTTCCTCACCTCCATCTTTTAGAATCTCTAGTTTTCACCAACATCAAGGACTATCTTCTTTATGAAGCATTTTCTGATGCTCTGTGTTGCTTTCCTTCCTTCCTTCCTTCCTTCCTTCCTTTCTCTTTCCTTTCTTCTCAACAGCAATATTTCATCAAGTCCATAACAAAATTCCCCTTTATCTTTCTCTGAATGCAGAATCAGTTTCCTTTATGTTAGCAGCCTCTTTTCTAGTTCAGCCAATCACTTTGGATAAATATTCACTCATCACTGCAATAAAAAGATAAAACATATATTCTTGGCATTTGGACATGGAAAGAAAAAATTGCAGGCTGGAGGACATAATGGAAGTATATGAAAACAAGTCCTTGTTGATACCTCTGGAGAAGCTAAAGAAACAGTATCTTGGAAAACTCTCAATGGACCAAGTAGAATGAGAAAATTGGGAACAGCAGGCCTTGTGGTCAGGGAACAAAAGCTGGGAGTTTTGTTGGAAAAATGAAAACCATTTTTTTCAATCCCTCTCATTGGATGACTGTGAAAGCAAAATGGGGAGGGGGGGGGAATAGAGCCCTTACTTGGGCATACTAGTCAATAAATCTGATTTTGTAAAAAAAAAAAAGTGGGTTTAGGGCCTTCAACTTCTGTTTTTCCTGTTTGCATTGATTAAGAGCCATAGTATAATCATTCAGTACTCCTCTGGGGCTTTGTCTGTATAAAAACAGGAGGAAGGGCAAAGCTAGATGGTGCAACGGATAGAACATCAGGTCTGGAGTCAGGAGGACCTGAGTACAAATGAAATCAACTTGCGACAGTTACTAGATGTGACCCTGGTCAAGTCACTTAAGCTTGTCTGCCTCAGTTTTCCTATTTCAAAAATGAGCTGGAAAAAGAATGGCAAGCCACTCCAGTATCTTTGCTAAGAAAACCCCAAATGGGGTCAAAAAGAGTTAGACACAAGTGAAATGACCAAACATCAAAGGCACGAAAAGGCGTCCAACCTGGATTTGCCAGGAGTAGTCGTGATCGCTGAGTCATGCATTATATATCAAGTTGGATCCCTTCTGAAAATGCCTGAACCAATGTCCTTGTCAAGAGATGATGAGGCTGGAGTTTGGGAGCCAGCAGGCGTTGGTGGATTTTTCTCTGTAAAATATACAAGTACCCATGTTTCAGAACACTGAGCACATTCATAATGTACTGCTACTGTAGACCCAACCTCCCTGATTTGTCTCATGGGTCTTTGGGTTCATCATAGCAATTTGACCCCAAAGATTGTTAGTTCAGGAAATTTTGAACCTGTTTTTTCTTTCCTTCATCTGAGGAAACATTAGCATCTGCCCTGCCCAGTCACAGAGGAAAATGTTTCTCATCTCTGCGTTCCAGAATCTCTGACTTGTTGCTAAAAGTACATTCTCACTGCATAGATTGAGGCAGAAGGTACAGAAAGGGTCTGTCTGCTCTCACAGCTAAGAGGAGAAGATTTATCCCTTTGCATGACAAGTCCCAAGATGTTGATTCATTCTCAAATCCCTTGTACTCTACATCTTAATATAACCCCACTCTACCCCATTTCCAATAAACAGCAGAATATGTCCTCCACCCTGGAAGATGAGCATTCCTGAAATGTCTGCTTTGAAGCGTAATTCACAAGTTTGATGTCAGTCAGCCAAATTCCTGAGATTGTTTTGCACAGCAAATCTATTTATCTATTTTGAAACAACAAAATAAATATCCTTAAACAGATGTATTCAGTACGCTTTTTCTAAAAAAAAATCAATTTTATTTTATTTTCAGCTATGAAAATCTCTCCCTCCCACTCATTAAGAAAGCAAGAAAAACAAAATCAGTTACATACATGGATAGCCAAGCGAAACAAATTCCCACATGAACCATGTCCCAAAATAAAGATATGCCTCAATCTGCACCCTGAGTCCATCATCCGTCTATCTGGAGGTGGGGAGCAAGTTTCATCATGAGTTCTCAGGAACTGGCATTACACCTGATATTGTTCCAAGTTCCTCAGTCTTTCAAAGTTATTTGTTTATGTGTCCTGTACTCTTGACAAAATGTGGGTTGTACATATAATCTACAATAAGATCTCTCACAAACACTGCTTTAAGACATTTGATGAACTTGTATGATTATTGAAAATGCAAATACTCCCAGCACTTCTGTGAAGGGTGATTCTCAAGTCTTGGGTAAGTATAAGTTGTGAGGGTTCTTAATTGCATGAATAATTAATGAATCATTGCTCAGAAATTCAAATTTCATAAACAATCAATAGTCTTGTTAAGGCCTCTCTGTTTTTACTGCAGAATTGGGTCATCAATCTCCCTCTGGTAATTACAGGGATTTCTTATATGATCTATCAGAGAGACATCTTATACATGGAATTTGTAATAAAACTCCCAAATAGTGTTTTTGACAAAATCAAGTTTTGTATTTATTAAGGCCCAAGACAAACATCTTACCAGTGAGACTATGTTACTGAAAGTCACAAAAAAATTTTTAGCTGTTACTTTCAGTACCTACACTAGGGCTCCTTAACTTTTTCTGTGACCAGAGCTTTTTGACCATGTATGGTGAAGTCTATGGATCCCTCCTCAGAATAATGTATTAAATGCATAAAATAAGATGTGAAGGATTACAAAGGAAACAATTTTATGTATAAACACTTTGTTTAGCTGTTTCTATCATGTTCAACTCTTCATGACTCCATTTCTTGACAAAGATACTGGAGTGATTTGACATTTTCTTCTCCATCTCATTTTATAGATGAGGAAACTGAGGCAAACAGGGTTAAATGACTTGCCCAAGGTCACTATGATATATAAAATATACAAATTTTATATATAAATGTTATCAAAATATTTTTTAAAATACAAATTTATAGACCCTAGGTTAAGAACCCTTGACTCATAACCTATCAATTCTTTCTTGTGTGGGAAAATGTCCTTGTAAAACTAGACCTTTCACTAGTTTATTAACAGCTGATGCTCAACAAGCTACTGCTATATACCAAAAAAACAACTCATTGAAGAGCTTTTGGAGTCAGGCTAAGTGCCTTCAGTTTGGAATTTCTGTTCCCTCTGGAATTTTCATATGTTTCATGCTTTTTTCTTGGATTTTCAAGAATGACACCATGATCTATGGAGGAATGTGGCAAAATGGATAGAGAGGACAGTTGGGTGGTGCAGTGGATAGAGCACCGGACTGGGAATCAGGAAGATTTTCTTCCTGAGTTCAAATCTGGCCTCAGACACTTACTAGCTGTGTCACCCTATTTGTCTCAGTTTCTTCATGTGTAAAATGAGCTGGTGAAGAAAATGGCAAACTGGTCTAGTGTCTTTGCCAAGAAAACCCCAAATGGGATCATGAAAAGTCAGACATGACTCAAACAACTGAACAACTACCAAAACACCAAAGTGGGTAGAATGCTGGCTTTAGTTCAATCTTGTCTCCAACACTTACTAGATGTCTGATCAAAGCAAGTCACTTAAACCTACAGGAATCTCAATCTTATTGTTGGTAAATTGGAAATATTGATGTATCCTGCACCCTAGCTCATGGAGTTGTAAGGCTGAAATGAGATTATCTGTGTTCAATTCTTGGCAGACTGTAAAGTGCTTCATAAATGTCATTTATACTTTTGAACATATCCTGCTCAAGGCTCAGCAGAAGATAAATATACAGAAAAGTTTCAGAAAGTTCTACAATAGGTATTCAAGTAAAAATACTGGAATTTCCAGAGTCACTTCCTTAGGCAATGGAGTCACTCTTGTAACATATTCTTTGCTGGCATTTATATCAAGATAAAATCTGTGCAATCCATGATGTAGCCAATGCAAAAGGAAATGAAGAGTTTCAAACTTTCCTGTGAAAACTATGTGCTTTCCTTTATGGTTATCTTCTGCTAAATGTGATCCTTTCCTTAAATATTGGGGAGGAAAAGAGCTTTCCATGGCAGTGAATTCTCCAAAATGAGGACATTTTCTGAAACGCCAAGTAATGGCTATCTGGAGCCCACACTATAGTTACTGCAAACCTTTGTTTCAGTGGAACAGAATTGCCCGCAAATGAACAAAGATGCATTTGATAATTCTTGAAAGAGTAAAGTATGACCACTAACCCTACAGCTTATACTAATCTCAAGCCTCTGAGTGCATCCTTCTTTAATGAAAGCACACACTGGTAATTATGTCACAAGTTACATAATGTGCAATCTTTTGGGAGTGACATGACTAGACTTGCTCTGATTGTCTCCATTCAGACATAGCTGAGGATTTTCAAGATTGTTTTAATCTACTCTACTTTTTTTTTTTTTACCATTTGTTACTGTTGTTTAGTTGTTTCAGTCATGTCAGACTCTTCATGACCTCATTTGGGATGACACTGGAGTAGTTTGCTATTGCCTTCTCCAGCTCATTTTACAGATGAGGAAACTGAGGCAAACAGGGTCATATGACTTGCCCAGAGTCACACAATTAAAGAGTGTCTGAGGCCAGATTTGAACTCAGGAAGATGAATCTTCCTGCCTCCAGGCCCAGCACTCTATCCACTATGCCACCTAACTGCCTTCTATGTGTGCATACTGTATATGTATGTATATATGTATGCATGCATATATACATCACATACATATTTTACCATATATATTTTTATATGGTATATATATTTTATATGCATATATATTTACCATAAGAACTAACCTTTCTATAAGTTGTAGAACTAGACTAAGGCAGTGCTAGTATATCTGATGTCACAATAGTGAAGTAGTATAAAATCTTGTGTGCAGATGGACTTAGGTGCTATCGCCATATTGATCAAATTTGAAATTGTATTTCCCAGAGTGACTGGGAATCAATAAGCTTTTATTAAGTTTCTACCATATGTTACCCCTATCCTCTGTGCTAGACACTGTGGACACAGAGGCAGAAAAGAAATAGCTCCTGTTCTTAGAGATGACATTCTGCTGGGGGAAATAGCACATACATAGCATATGAAGGAATGCTGAGATGCTTACAGAGACATTGATGCTAATGGAAACCTTTTGATCATGGACTGCCAAGCTTTGTGTATGCCTTGCTAATGAAACATGAAGGTACATGTTGCAAAAATACCCTACATATGAATGAAATAATGCAAATGCTTATGATACTCATTCTTAATGAGCATTCTTAATGAGCACTTAACAATATGATCATGAAATATAAATGTTAATCGTGAATAAATATGTTGTGACTTGCTATAAATGATCTGGCCATTTCTTTAAAATGGTACAAATGGGACTCAGACACAGGGCTTCATGTTGCTTAGTGTTTGAGGAATAGGAACCTGAATATGACTTTGTTAAGTTTCTGGCCAAAAAATAATCAACTTCAGATGTTGAGTTATCCAGCCTGGCTGTCTATACAAGTCAAATTAACTGGATAATTGCCACATCTCCACTTTATTTTGAGATATGTTCACATAGCTAGTGTCAAAACTTTCCCTGGTAACAGAAATTAAGTGATGTTATCAAATCCTTAGGAAGATTCAATTTAATTGGATTAAATTTTTTAAAAATGCATTCAACCTCTATTATGCACAAGACCCTGTGCTAGGCACTGAACCTACTCATATACACAATCATACCAATAGGTGGTAAAAGAACTTAAAGACACAAAATGCTCCAATAACCCATTGAATTTGTCTAATTTAGTAGAACATAAGGTGTTTCAGATCAGGCACCATTTTTTTTCATTTGTTTTCCTAGAGCTTAGAATAGAGCCTTAAATACTGTATATGCTTTGAAAACACCTTTTAAGTTAACCTCCCACCAAGGAGTAGCTATGAGAATAAAATTCAACTCCCCTTTCTATCCCTTCACCAAACCAATGGACAAGCATTTATTAAATACCTACTGCTTGCCAGGACTGAGAATACAAGTACAATAGGTGTCTGGTACATATGCAGAGTGTCTCACATGATATCTCCTTGTAGAGGACCCTGGGGAGAAGAAGATGGCATTTTTTTTCCATGCGGAGGATGTAAGAGAAAGACTCCTAGGAGAATCTTAAAATCTTGTAAGTAGATCACTTCAGAGAGACAACATGTGGAGCATGTACAGATATTTTGGAACTGGTTCTGATGGGCTAACACTGTGTTGAGAAGGAGGCTGTTAGCTGCAGAGGTGTTCAAAAATTTGGTCAGATTTAACTGCTGTTACTTTGCCCCTTCTACTTCTGTGAGATCTTGGTTTACTCCCATTGCTCATGATTGTACTGTGAAGTGAGTGGAATTTCCAACCTTGGGAGTTTTGAAAGGTTGTGGGAGCAAGCCATGAGAATCTGAGATCTGGACCTGGCTCAGTTTCCAAGCCAGAACTGCAGAGATACGTTGAGGGCCATGCAGTGATCTTAGGGAGGCTCTTTAGGTCCTCCCACAGAAAGCTAACAAAAGGACTCATCTGATAGAGATTCAGACATGAACTTAATGAGACCATCACTAAGTTGACCCCACTACCTCCAAGAGACGATAAGACATTTTGCCCCAAAGGTGTTGAGGAAATATCTACTGCTTCTTGCTTCATCTTTGATATAAATATCCTTTTGTAAAAGGATATTTATCTTTGTATTACTTATCTATGTGCATACTATTTCCCATTATAGAATATAAGTTCCTTGAAGGCAGACACTGATTTGTTTTTTATTGTTGTATTCTAACATCTAACTGATGCTTGCTACAATGGAGGAGCTTAATAGATTCTTGTTTAAGGTTGAATGAGTTGAGCTTGTGAAGAAAATTGATGAAGGATGATTATAAACTTAGGGACAGGAGACTCACAAGACCAAGGCAAATCACTAATGTAAAAACAAAGCAAAATACTCAGATAGTGACTCTGTAACCTCCTGGGTCAACTGAGTTTGAATTAAGGGGGAAGCAAAAAAGCCTTCCAACAGAAGTAGGATTTTTTAGCTGGGACATGATGGAAGCCAGGAAGTGTAGATGAGGAGGGAGAACTTTCTAGGCATGGGAGGACAGTTAGCAAAACTGCCCAGAGTCAAAAGATTGGATTTCTTGTTCAAGGAACACTAAGGAGGTTGTTAGTGTTACTAGATCAAAGAATATGGTGGTGCTAGTGGTAGGGGGAAATGTAAAGGCATAAGAATAGCAGAAATGTGGAGGGGAGGGCTTGAATGCCATAGGAAGGGATTTGAATACCAAACAGAAGACTTTTACATTTGATCCTGGAAATACTGTCGTTTGTCCTTCATTTTCTGTAGCGCACCAATGACCTCATGGGGCAGTGCCTTGATTCTTGAGTGAATTAGATCCAAATGAGGCAGATTTGCACAAGGTAGTCATGTTCAGTTTCTCTTCCACGGTTGTCAAAATCCAGTGGTAGCATGGAAGTCAAGACAATTGGTAAAAGTCCCAGGGGGTGGTGGATGACACTGGTGTCTTCCATGTCTGACCAAGCTCTAAGCATTCCACAGTGACTGTTTGCTTCAGCTGTCTTCGTAGCCATTGGAACAAGTTGTTCTCATCTGCCCATTCCACATGGGGAAGCCTCCACATGCTTTGGTAGACATCCCCTTAACTCATCGATGGATGTGAAACCTGTCAGTTAATTTAACCTGGTTTAGCTCATCTGCTGAGATGGTTAACCAGTGTGTAGCCATGGGAATGCTGCAGCTTCTTGGAGCCACAGGGAAGAGTTGAGTGCCAGATGGAAACCAAAGGTGGATGATCAGTCCTGAAAAAACTCAGAAGGCCCTCATACGAGAGGTGCTAGTCCTCTCCAAATACCCTATGCATGCCATTGGGAGCCACTAAAGTTTAGAAAATATGGGGGGTAAGTGACATGGTCAGATCTTTGCATTAGGAAAATCATTTTAACAGTTGAGTCTCATGGCAGGAAAACCAACCAGGAGACTATTGCAGATGTGAAGTGATGGAGGTCTGTACCAGTGTCAGAGAAGGAGGTGTGTACAATAGATGTTAAGGAGGTAAAAATCAACATGCACTTGCTACTTCTGTGACATTAGATAAGTCATTTAACTTCTCTAGGCCTCAGTTTCCTCATCTGTAAAACAGGAAAGTTGGATTAGATGACCCATAAGGTCCTTTGATCTTCGTTCTTAAGTTGTCAAAAGCATATATTCTTACTGGTTTGTTTAAAATTTTCAGTGAAAGCACTGTCACCCAAGATGATAGATTTAGAAATGGAAAATACTTTAGGAGCCATGTAATCAAATTCCTTCAGTTTACAGATGAGGAAACTGAAACCCAGAGAAATGAAATTACTTGCCCAAGGTCACAGAGATGGTAAATGGCAGAGCTGAAAGTTCAAACCCAGGGCCTCTAACTCATACTTCAGTGTTCTTTCTCTCCTGAGTGGTTTCCACAATTTAGTCATTCTTAAATTCACCAAGTCTTAAATTCTGGTCCTTTCAGTCACCACATCATCACAAAGGAGAAGAAAAGGAGCAGATGAGTGAATCCCTTAAGAAAGCCAGGATAGTAGGAGCAGTATCCTTGGAGTCATGGACCAAACTGAAGCAGGAGCAGATGGGGAAACCCCTTGAGACCCAGCACAACCTCATTCAGTGCAAAGACTTTTCTTTTTTGCTACAGACACTTGGAGGCTTTGAAATGTGGGCCAACTGGCAACCACCCAAGGCTACAGGAATCAGGAGCCAACTTTACATGTCAGGTCAAGGGCTGGTGTCTAAACAGGGGAGAAAGGACTGTGTTTCTTCTGCCCAGAGGAGCCATACTAGACGTCCTTATCTGTGTCTGCCAGATAGTTCAGTCTGCTGCTACCTGGGATTTTCAGAAAGAGACATCCTTTGGGTTCCTGAGGTGACTGGTAAAAGGAATGACAAATCTGATGATGCCCATAGCACAGAAGTCTCCTAAATGAACTCTCCCAGGGAAAGTTGATTTGGGCAAACTGTTATCTCTTGGCAAGGATGTAAATGAGTCTTTGGAGAGATCTTTGTCTGTTTCCCTTTTGTTGGAAATCCCAAGTTACTGAGTGCAATTCAAACCATTTAACTAAAGTTGTCATACAATAGCTAAGGGAAGTTTCCAGGTGAAATATTCTGCCGGAGATCAAGGGAGATTTTGAGTAAATACCCAGAGTATGCTTATCAATGCTGGCACTGAAGTGTAAATGAATGTGAGAGTTGCCTGTTGGTGTCAGAAGACCTGACAAAATTCTTTTGCAAATAATATTGGAATTATTAGGAAATTTGTTAAGCTGAGAGGCATTCTTTATCAGTTGTAAGTATTCTTAATTGGTTTCCTGGGAACACCTGTGTTAGGGTTATAGCTTCAAAGGTGATAAACAAGTTAATTATCCTTTCAGGACCATTAGGAGAAAGCATCACCGTTGGTGGAGTTTTCTTTGATGATTTCTTTTGAAATGCAATCCTGCTACTATTGTGTAGCTATTTGTAGTTTATTTCCAACAGCTTTGAAAACTCACTTAGAAGATTATTGAAATTGATAACATTTGAACTGGTCAGGCACACTTGGGGTTCTGGGTAACTACAGTTTCTTCCTTAGAGAAGCAGAAAGCAGAGAGGAAAGGATCAAGTTCTGAAAAGATATGGGAATGAAGAGAAGTTTTAGAAAAGAAAAAAGGAAGAAAGAGAAGTTTCAGGGGGACGACAAAGCAAAGCAGAAAACTGAACCCCAGCATATCGTTTAGATGGGCACAGAGAGAAGTGTTTGGAAACATTCCTTTATTTTGTCTCTTTTAAGTTTGAGAGACTAAGGCTTAGTATATAGGGGCTGGGATACTGCTCCCATCCCTTCTGATGACAGGGAACTAAACTCTCTGTTTTCACACTCTGCAGCTTGTGAAACCCCCATCCTGGCATCCTGGGAATTACTTTACTTATGGCTCATGTTTGAGGTTTGCCAAAAAGGGGGAAATGGAAAAGTATTCAATGTATAATAGGAATCAGATATGGGAGAGGTAATTTTCTCCTAACTTCAAAGGAATGCTAACCATAAACATTCATTTGACCAAAACAAATGTAAAACAGGATTTAGTGAAGTTAGCTTCTAACTGGAGTTGCAATCTGCTGAGAACTGATAACTTAAACCACAGCAGAACAATCTTTAGGACTGCAATGGAGGCATTTTATATTTCACCTTGACTGAACACTGTCCAAAAAACTCCCAGTACATGTATCCTAGTGAAAACAGCCAGATCTGGGCCATCCTTTTGTCCAGGATCATCCTCTCTAAGTGCTCTGGAATAGATGCCAGGGACTCTTCTCTTGCCCATACTCAACTCAATGGGAAACCAAAACTCAAAGGATCTTATACTTACAAAGCCACCTTCAAGCAGGAATACGTACTAATTTCCCTAAGATCATGAAACAATATAAGCGAAAGAAGACAAAACCCAGGCCCAGGCTTCCCTAAGCAGGACATGTGCCTTGGCTGCCATGTGTTCACAGCCACACGGAGGAAAGCCAATGGGTGAGGCAGTCAGGACAAAGTGCTGCCCTACCCGCCCCCTCCAACCCATGGGAAGCAGCTCAGAATGGTCCTGATCCACTCTGAGCCAAAAAGAACAAGAGAAACACAGAGGTGTGGACCACTCTGTTATGTATGTTCATTGAATACATTGGGTGCATCTGGCTTTGCATCTGGGGAGGGGATCATCATTTCAACATGGAAGCCCTTTAGTCCTAGGTCACATATGGCTGGAAGATGGCCCTAAAATTCCCATCAAGTCAATTAGAATGAGGAATAAAAGTCCTGAGCATGTTTCTGGAATATATTAACTGCCTTAATCAATTACTTTGTGTAAAGATGATGACTATGGGGGAATGGAAAACAGAAATAAATGAAGAAAGATAGATGATAAAAAATGACTATAGGTTAAAGTGGTAAGGTGGAAACACCTGAGCTCAAACTTGGTTCTGCCATTTTCTTTGTATAGGATCTTGGACAAGTAGCTTCAATCCTCTGGATCTCCCTTGGATCTCTGTAAGGCCCCATATATATAGCCCTAGGTCTTACGTCACTAAGGGCTCTGTGTGCTCTGGGAAGAACATAAAAAGAAGACTGGAGGAGACTGACATGGATGATGTCGATCCAAGACAATTCCAAAGGACTCATGATATAGTGTGATATTTGCCTCCAGAGAAAGAACTGATATTGTCTGAATGTAGATTGAAGAATATTATTTCTTCCTTCCTTCCTTCCTCTTCCTTTCTCTCTTTCTCTTCCTTCTTTCCTACTTTTCCTTCCCTTTCTTTTTTCTTTCTATTTTACTTGTATAAAATGACTAAAATGGAAATGTTTTACATGATTGCACATGTATAACCTACATGGGATGGCTTGCCATCCCAAGGAGGAGGGAGGGGAGGAAGGGATAGAATTTGAAACTCAAAGCTTAAAAAATATAATAGCAAATGTTAAAAAAATTATTTTAACTTGTAATTGAGAAAAAAATAAAATATTATTTAAAAAAAGAAATTTGTTCCCATGAAACCTTGGAGGCAATGTGTTTGCAACAGAAAGATAGGAAAGGGAAAGAGAATTAACTTTTATTAAGCATCTGATGTGTGCCAGGCATTGTAATAAAGCATTGTAAAGCACTTGACAAATATTATCTCATTTGATCAACACAACAACCCTTCAAGGTAGGTGCTGTTTTTATCCACACTTTATACTTGAGAAAACTGAGGCAAGTAGAGGTTAAATGATCTGGCCAGGGTCATACAGCTAGTAAATTTCTAAGGTCACATTTGAACTCAGGTCTTCTTGACTTCAAGTTCAGTCCTGATAAGGAAATTGAGGCTCAGAAAGGTAGTGTCTTGATAATAGTCACAGGATTAGCAAGTGCCAGAGTCCAGACACAAACAAAGTCTTCTGATTCATTGGCCAGTGTTCTATTATATTGTGGCAAATTTTATATTGTAGTTGGGACTTAGACCATTAATAGCACTTGACAGGATGATGCCGTTTTTCTTAGCCTGATTTGATTTTTTTTTAAAAGAGCACTATAGATGCAATCTATTCAGCATTTCCCCTAAAAAGACACATAAATAGATGAGATAAAATATCAGTTTCCAAATGCCTTAGAATCAGAAATATTATATTTCAATAAAAAGTACTCTATGCAAATTATTCAAAACATATTAGGAACTCAAGTATAATTAAGCTAAAAATATTGTCTAGTATCTAATCCTGTTGCATCACATTTAAGCTAGAAATTAAATAACTAAGAAAACTTTTTTATATTAGCTTGATATTAATAACAGCTAACATTTAAAGTACACTTTAAAGTTTGCAAAACACTTTACAAATATCTCATTTTCTCCTCACAAAAAACCTATGAAGTAGGTGCCATCATTATTCCCTTTTATAAAGGAGGAAAAAAAGAAATATATATATATATATATATATATATATATATATATATATATATACAACTTTATTATGTATTTAAAAGAAATAGCAAGTTATACATAGTAGATGTACAGTTTCATGTGAAACTACCTTTTTAAAAATTATGCTATTATGGAAATACATGTTTGTTCCATAAATTAAAAATAAAATAAATAAAAATTTAAAAAAAAGAAGAAAACTGAGGCAGACACAAGGTGAAGTGCTATGTACCGAAATTCCCCCAGCCAGATGTCTGAAGCTGGGTCTGAACTCAGATCTTCCCAACTCGGGTAGGTAGGTAGGCACTCTACCTACCACATACCTGCGCTGACTGATTAATTCTTCCTAAATTTGTGGTAGGTCTTTGGAGCTAGTAGATTTATTAACTTCTCCAGCATAAAAATAATGGCTTTAGTAAATTCATTATGGGGCAGTTCTTACTCTGAATTGAACCGTTTTTGTTTCTCCTCCTCTATTCAGTTTCTCAGTTTACCAACTTAAAATTCTCTCTGAATGTTGCTAGAAATTGTGAGTTGAAGGGCAAGTGGTCTAGCTGTATTAATTTACATAGAAGAAAAACCTAAAGAATGTTCCGATGCTGGTGATTTCATATTTGATATGTAGTGTATTTTGGCTCGGGGCAGGCATCTAAAGAATCCTAAGCAGCTATCTAAAAACGAAATCTCACAAAAGACTGGGTCTGAATAGCCTTACTCTATACAGATTCTAACACCTCAGGGGCTCTGCAGTGATCTTTCAAATAGATATCTAAAAGAGAAAAAGAACAGAGACCCCTCCTCTGGTTCTGATTCCACATTGGGAAAGGGCGGAGAATTTCCTTGCTCTGTTGCTATGTTGTAAACTGGAAGAGGGCAAGGATGACCCAGCTTAGTTTTTCTGTAGCACCTGGCATGCTGCTCTTTGCTTTGGGTTTCTTAATCATTTCAATGTGGCAGTGTCATGTGGAAGAAGACTGGATACCCCAAATCACTTGGAGGTCATTAGGGAGAATAAATAGTATGCGTACTTTGCAGAAATGCCCAGTGGTGGAGTGGGGTTGGGCTTTAGAGGATGTGCGATGAAATCTTGATTCTCCTATTTTCTATCTCTCTTACCTTGGACAAATCACTGTCCTCTATCTATACAATGAAAATGGACTAGATCAGGGATCTTAAGCCTTTTTGTGTGTGTCATGAACAACCTTGGCAGTCTCATAGATCTTTAGATTCCTTTCAGAATAATGTTTTTCAAGTGTAAAATAAAATACGTAGAATTACAAAGGAAACAAAATCATATTAAAGTACAGTTATCAAAATAAATTAATGGACCCCCAAGTGAAGAATCCCTGGCCTAAGTGATCTTTAAGGTCCCTTTTGGCTCTAAAACCCATGGCTATATCCCCTGGTTTCTAAGTTAGGGTCACCCAAACCAAACCCTCAGGAATTATTTGGTCTTTGAAAAAAATGAGATGATATTGTAAGTCAATCTTAAGTATTTGTGGCTTGGTCTGTAGGGTAACAGAAGGCACAGTCATCTCATATTTCTTTCATTCTTGCTTTAAAATCTACACGGGAGATTTTAAATTCCCTTTGATCCCAAGAATCACCTGAGGTTGACTTGAGGTGAAGAAGGTGATTAGGAACCCTTTGCTGCCCTTTCTGATGCCATTCCTTTCCTTTAGCCTCTTCCACAGGATAGGGCAGACTAGAGCTGGGCATGTACCAAGAGCAGTTGTATTACTCTATGAAATACATTAGCAATGATGTGGAAGTTTGGTGTGGAAACCCCATGCCGAGAGGATCATATCAGAACCATCCACCATGATACCAAGCTTGGGTTGAGGAAGCAAGACCTAGGAAGGCATTTTCTGCAGCATGCCCCTCACACTTTGTGTATCTGGTATCCTAATACCCAGAGGACCTATTCCCATCTTTCATTCTCTCTCCTTCTCCCCCTTCACTGACCCATACTGATCTCCCAATGACTTCCTTTTCTGAACAACCCACTCTGTCATGCTTTGGCTCTTGTCAAAACCTATCACCCCAGACTCAATCTAGTCAAAATTTACTTGTCTCATGGCCCATTCTACCAAAGTTCTCCTAAAAGACTTACTAATCCCATTAATAAATCCAAGATAAGTTAATAATGGCTGTTGATGGCTTGGTATATATTACACTTCTCAGATAATTTATTGGTGTTCTGGTCTTCAATGCCTTAACTCAAGGGAATGAATACCATGAAAGTTTCAGTCATCATAAGCCTACAAGGGGATTATTTTGTGAGAGGTCCTTAATTCTACAGTCTGGAATCAGAGGCAAGCTTGGAGGTCACCTAGTATAAACTAGGCGTTGGTAAGTTGGGATTTTTTTTAAAAGAATGAATTGTATAATGGTTGCACTCATTCAACAAGTATTTCTTAAGTATGTGCTATGTGCCAGGTAGTGTGCTAGGCTTTGGGGATACAGAGACAAAAACCTGCCCTTAAGGCACTTCTACTCTCCAGGGATATGGGACATTCCATTAATGTGTGTGGCATCATTGCTAGGATCCGTGCTAGTCTTCTCTGTGTTATTCTTAATTTAGTATATGCGCTGCCAGAGCCAGTAGGAAAGGAATAATCCCGTATTTCTATGTGGAATTAGATTGGCCTTCCTGGGCCCCCTGGCACCGCAGACCTGACACTCTCACTGTACATTGAAAGTTGGACAATTATTACTGTATCATATTGAACTCAGATGCAGTGAATATACCACTTGGGAGGCAAATGCCCATCTAATAAAATGATACCAACTGACTGTGGAAAATTCTCCATTTGCCACGAAGCGGGTTTATTTGGCTAGTATAAACACAGACCTACGTCTCCACTTTGGCAGCTTCTTGGTGCAGGCTTTAATATGGAACATATTTCTCTAGTGA
>CM053770.1:38668567-38724380 GCA_028658325.1 Potorous gilbertii | reverse complement strand
GCACACTCCTCAATGACTTAAAAAAATTCTAATTTGTTATTTAGTTTAAACATTCTTTTCTTAAATTTTGAGTTCTAAGTTCTCTCCCTCCCTCCCACCCATCCCCCACAGAGGACAAGCAATATATTAATTATACATGTGAAATCATAAAAAACATGTTATATTATCCATACTTGAAAAAAGGAAGAAAAATAAAGTGACAGAATCATTCTTCTATAACTTGCTCTCAGAGTTCATCAGTTCTCTCTTTAGAAGAGGATAGTATTTTTCATCATGAGTCTTTTGGAACTGTCTTGGATCATTGCATCGATCTGAGTAGCCACATCTTTCACAGTTCGTCATCATTATAACATTGCCATTACTGTGCAAATGATCTACTGATTCTTCTTATTTCACTTTGCATCAGTTCATATAGATCTTGCCATGTTTTTTCTGACACCCTCTTGTCATTTCCCACAATATCAATATTCCACCACAATCATATACCACAGTTAGTTCAGGCATTTCCCATTTGATGAGCATCCCCTCTATTTCCAAGTCTTTGCCCCACATAAAGGACTGCTATAAATATTTTTACACATATAGATCACGATAACTTTTAAAAGATTTCACGATGCTCCCAAAATAATTTTCCATAGCCATCATTATAATTAGCATCTTACCAAACATAGATGTTTTACCCTAGCTCTTTAAGAGGTATGTATTGGTTCCTGTTAACAATTACCTTCAAGACAGATTTGCATGGCTCATCCCATTTGGATAAGGACACTGACATTCCCCTTCTCAAAAATCTTCAGGACCTACTTCTTGCTTCTCAGAAAACAATACAAACTTCTTTGCTTGGCATTTAAAGTCTTTCATAATCTGGTTCCAATTAATCTTTCCAAATGTATTTCCCATTAATCGCTTCACACGTTCTACATTCTGACCAAAATGGTTTGCTTGCTTTTCACTACACATGATGCAGACACACTGCCCATGCCTGGAACATTTTCCCTCCACATATCTGCCTAACAAAATTCCCACCTCCCTTTAAGACTTGCTCAAGAGCTGCTTTCTACATTCATCCTTTCCTAATACCCAGTTATTTGGGTTTTCCTACAATAAAATTACTTTGTATTTTTTTGGTACATGTTGTATATATTTTCCCCATATATCTCATATATAGAATGTAAGTTCCTTGAGGGCAGGGACCATTTCATTTTTGTCCTGCATTCCTAGTTACTCATACGTAGTAAATGCTTAATAAATGGTGCTGAATTAAACCTAGTTCAGGTCCTTCAGTTTGCAGATAAGGAAACTGAGATCCAAAAAAAGGAAAGCAATTTTTCTTTGTCAGTGATACAAGCACAAAGTAACAGATGAAAGAATTGAATAAATACTAGCTAACATTTGTCTGGCTTCAGACACTTACTAGCTGTGTGTGGGACCCTGGGCAAGTTACTTAATCTTTGTTTGCCTTAATTCACTGGAGAAGGAAATGGCAAGCTATTCCAGTATTTTCACCAAGAAAACCTCTTGAACAGTATAGTCCACAGGGTCGTGAATGATTGAGCAGTAATAAGTTAATATCCATATAGCGCTTTAAGGTTTGCAGAGTGCTCTGCCTAGCTGTAATGTATCATTTGATCCTCATAATAACTTTGGGAGATAGATACTATAATCCCTGTTGGAAGGAGTCAGACTCAGTAGTCCTTAACTCACAATCCAGGATTCTATCCACAACATCACCTAGCTGCCTCCAGGTACTTTGAACCTAAATTTAACATATCCAAAAAGATTTAATTCATAGAACCTCAATAGGATTGCAGCTATCGCTGTGTTTTCTGAATGGAGAAAAAGACACATATTCCTTCAAATCATGTTTATCGCAAGCCTGGAGATGTGGCCAAATATGCTCTTCTGAATTCAGTCACCAAAAGTAGAATTTTCAGAACCAGTACCTAATTCTGGCACCCTTCTGTATCTCTGCTCAGGTCTCAGCTCTAAGAAAATTTTAGTACTGTGTGCCCTTGGGCAAGTAAACTAACCTCCCTGGACCTCAGTTTTCCCATCTGCAAAATGAGAGACTTGGACTCAGTGGCCCTTAAGATCCTTTCCGGGTCTAAATCTATGACCCTTTAAGAAGATAATACTGAAGGTTTTTAAGAAAATAAGTGACATGGTCAGATTTGTGTATTAGGAAGATTAATGTGACATCCATATGAAGGAGAGATTGGATGAGGAGAGATTGGAGAGCGGTAAGCTATCCCTTAAGTGAGAAGTAATGAGGAATGCCACTAGGTTATACCACTAAGATAGACGCAGTTCAAATGGAAAAGAGGGGACAGGCATGAAAAAATTAAATGGGTGGCATTGACAAAACTCCACAAGTGATTAGACTCAAGGATGAAACAAATAAATTAGAGCCTCAATAACTGGGACAATAGCTGTGGGGTCATCAATAAAAATTGATTTGTTGGCAGGAGGGGAGAGTGGAGCAGAGGTCCATGCACACTATTAGATTGCTTGAAACCAGATACTTTGTGTAGATGTATAGTCCCTTATTGGTGAAGAGACCAAGGGAAAGTGCGGTTTTCCCAGTTGGAAGGTGGGACCAGAGTATTATGGGAAAAAGTCATGCAGGACAGAGAAGTCTGGGAACTTGTATCAGGCCAGCAGCCAGTTTCAAAGATAAGGTATTGTTACTCCAAACTGAACAAACAATCACCAGCAGTTGAAGCTTAGTCTGGATCACTAACCTGTTTATTGGAATGTCCTACCTGGAGAGAATTGTTTGCTGCCCTGAAACCTGGTGAATTTATCCACTCTCTTTTTCTCCCATCCTTTGTCTCAACCCTGCTTGACAAACTGGAATCTCATACACAGAGAATCTTACTGTGCTTTTATAATGAGTTTCATCTCCAAAAAAAGATAGGCTGAACTTTATTGCATTCTAAGTGAGTGTTTGCTATAAATAGTGAACTATGGGGAATGTCAAAGAGAAACCCTGGGTCCAAAAACACAAGATTAAGCATAAGCCTGTTTTGAAGCTCTCTTTTCCTGGAGATGCAAAGTGAGGTTTCACATTGTTTTATCTAGATTTCCAGTACTGGGACAAAGTAGTCATAGAGAATGAGAATGAACCTTTTAGAGGTACCTTCTTTGGCATCCCTCTCCCCACAATCAATTCATTTTTTCTAATTAAATAACCATTTATTAAGCATTGACTGTTTGTTATATACTAACATAACACTGGGGATTTAAAAATAAAATAAAAACTGTACTCATGGAACTTAGATTGTATTGGATAGAACAAAATATACCCAGATAAGGAAGTAGAAAACATTTACAAAATAATTGGGAGCTGGGGAAACAGGTAGGAGAGACTAAAAGGAAGAATAAGAAAATAATCCAGTGAACTCCGTCTCTGAAGATTAAATGTTTTCGATCACAACAAAAAACTTAATGATTCTTATTCTAAGATGGCATAATAGTAATATTGATTGTTGGTTTTTACATTGACTTTAAGGTTTTCAAGATACTTTGCATCCATTATCTCATTTGATCCTGCAAACACCAATGTATTTATCTTACTCAAAAAATAAAAAGCTACTGCTGGAAATGATTCTGCGGTATGACCATCTTCTGTGTGAAGGTTATGAATAAAATCACTGTTGAATGTTACATTTTAATTTGACTCAGAAACTGTCATGTATTACTGTATAGAAATACCCTGAGTTTTGATTACCTGAACTAAGGAATTCATGAAAGTTAGGGGATGGCTTATTGAAATGTTGATACATTAGTATCTGTCTCGGTATGGATTTGGAGGTAGAAAGTGAAGTACAACTCCCTCTTCTGACTCCCACCTTTGGAATGTGGACATGGGTTAATCTCTTTGTCTGTTGTCTGAAAACTCAAGTAATTTGTAAACGAGGAAAACAAAGTCACAGAAACTCACTTTCTTGATTTTCTATCCTACCCCACAATGAAACTCAATCTAGAAATATTTATTAAGCAATCTATCCTGTGCAAAGCATTATTCTAAATGCTGGGAATACAAAATAAATATCATCCTCAACCCTAAAGGACCTTACATTCTAGTAGAGTTTACTCTCATCATCTTACAATCAGAGAAACTAAGGCATAATGAAGTTAAGTGACTTGGTCAAACAATTGCAGTCAGTGATATTAACTAATAGGTCCTTTTGATACTTAGTAACTTGACTTCCTGAATAAGAAATTAGAGACATTGATAGAAAGTCCATAGCAAAAGACAAGAAATAGAAAATTGTCATGTAAAGATGAGTTCAGAGTATCTCTTTCAAGTAAACTGATAAAGTGATAAATAGTGTGAGGTTTAAGAATAAATAGGAGTCTAGTGGTTTTACCATATGGAAATTATAATAGTTTATTTTCAATGGTACTAGAGGCAGAGACCCATTTCATGGCACTTGTTCACAAAGACAAAGCTATTTTCATAGTTGTAGAACTGGAGTGAAATCTGTTAGCCAGAAAATATGCAGAACTTTGGTTGACAGAGTTATTTGATCAACCAACATTCCCTTAGAAGACTCTTATACTATTGTAGGACCTTTAATGAAAAGCTTTTCCCAACAAAGATAATCTCTTAAAAAAAAACCACACAACTTTTTAATATAATCCTGAAAGATCAAGGGAAACTATTGAAAAATCATCTGAAGAGCTTTGGGCATGTCTCCTACCTGTGTTTGCTGAGGATTTGGAGACATTTCTGTTCTAATGGTATGAATCAGCAAAGAATTTTCTAATATTATTTTATGAAGGCCAGTTTTTTGTTCAAAGGGAGATGAGATGGCATAATAGAATAGTATTCTATGACAGAAAGGCTTCATTAGGACAGGAATTAAAACAATTTCTTTGAATGTAGTACTTTTCTCAGGGATCTGTGGCATTTTACAGACCTTATCCTTGCCATGTATATTACTGATAAATAGGCAACTTCCTTATGGGTTGGAAGGTAAGCAGGCAACTGCTTTGCTGCCCTCCTTTCTGTAACTGAAAGAGAGGATTCATTGTCTCATAAGATGAGATGTTGGTGAATAGGGCTCTGGTGGTTCAATCAATTGAATTAGCACACCACTTCATGTGATATGTTGTTGTTCAGTCATTTTTTAGTTATGTCTGACTTTTTGTTATCCCATTTGTGTTGGCAAAGTCACTGGAGTGGTTTTCCATTTTCCTCTCCAGCTCATTTTACAGACAAGGAAACTGAGGCAAACAGGATGAAGTGACTTGCCCAGGGTCACACAGTTAGCAAATGTCTGAGACCAGATTTGAACTCAGGAAGACGAGTCCTCCTGACTAGGCTGGGCACTCTACCCACTGTGCCACCAAGATGTAGTAGTAAATCTAAGAAATAAATGAAGTGGCATAGAATCTCAGGCTCATCCAACTTAGAACTGTCTTGATGATCAACTTAACACAAAGAACATAAGAATTGTGTGGTACTCCTTTACATTCCCGTACCATAAGAAGCAACATAAACAGGAACAAACCAGAAATATGAATACGCTACACCCGCTGAAAACGCTTTACAACAAAGCACAATAACTGGCAAACAAGTAGATATGAGTATATTGAAAATTATAACTACTCTCATGCAACTCTACCATTAACAAAATTGATAACATATCTCAACAGTTATAAGCAAGTCTTACATCCTACTTTTTGTCAATAACACCATCAATTCTATATCACTCAAGAAAATGTTGCTGCTCACCATTATAGGACAACCACAAAAAATAGCTTCATCACTAAACCTAGATTAGGCAAAATCAGAGGTGGAATCAAAGTTCTACTAAATTCTGAAGAGGTAAAAGTTGAAAATCTTCATTTATGAAAATTGATTTAAAAAAATCAATGCCATGTCAAATGAATTTGAAAAGGAGATGGGCATACATAGACTGGAATTGCAAAAAACCCTTCTTGAGTTTGACAGGACAAATCCAATTAACAGACCAATGAACCCAAACAATTACTTAATTTACTATTTTTCCATTATCACCTTTAAAACTCTGAAAACAGTCCCATGTAAATGAGTTGCGAGACCATAATGTTCTATAACCATCATCGGCCTATAACTCAGTCATTTTTCTGCCTCCACAAAAGTCCTCTCCGTACATTGATCTGAGAAGCAGTTCTCTGTCTGGTCATGAGAAAAGTCTTATGTTGCCTTGACATTTTATCTGGGAGGCTATATTTCTTTTCAAACTGATTGTTTTAAACAGTTTTCCTTATGTAAATATTCTTTTTGTCCTGCCTCCTTTCAGTAATCAAAATGTTCACATTAGAAAGAGCTTGTGCCCTACATATAAAAAAAGAACCAATTATAGAGAAAATGCTAGAGCATTTGATGTCCACATGAAAATATTTTGTCCAATTCAAACATTCCACCAGCAATAACATAAGGAGAAACTGATTCAAAATTAGACAGTTTTCAGCAAGACAGTTTAAGGTCATTATAGTTTTGCCTTGCCTTAAATCCTTTGTCGTCTCTCCTAAATAGAAATAAGAATGACTTCCAAATAAGGTGTTCAACCAAAAATACTTATCTTACACAAATGACATAAAACTCTATTATTGTACCAACAAATCCATGAAGCAGTTCCTTTATCTCATGAAATTTTTCTCTAATGATAATGAAATGTCAACAAAAAGAGCTTGATATGTATAAAATACCTGATGGTTTTGATTTTGTCTTTGTTTTCCCTCTACTTAGTACAGCAACTTTAACATAGTATGCAGAACCCATACGAGGGTGTAGTGACTGGTGCTTTTTCCTAGGGCAACACATTTTGAGGATACCTGTTGTACACACAGTCTTTTGGCAGCATAGAAACAACGGGTGATGCTCTGCTTCTTCAGTTCCACTAATTCCAACCCAACTAAGCTAACGTGCCTTGTACTACTTGCCTAGGGTGCAGCTTGTTGTCCTTTTGTAGGGTGCAAAAAGTTATTCCAAGTTACAGCTCAAATAATGGATGCCTATTAAATGTCTATTTAATTGGCTTGAATTCGGATGTGTGTTAGGCATCTCAATGCTGTTCTCCTCTAAAGAGATAAATAATTCCTTGTTCTGAAATGTATGCATGAGTCATGTAAGGATGAGTAGCTTTGGTCTAGTTCCCTCTAGCTGAGCAATCTGGAGTGATTGTGCCACATGGAATGCATCATAAGCCCTGAACCAGACTCTTTGCTTTGGTTTTGAAATGAGTCCAGCATGTTTTGAAGTGTCTTGTTGGACCTGGTGAGAGAGAGTGTGCTATTGATTAGATATCCTGGATGTTATCTGCTTGTTATCATTCCGTAATGTGATCTGCCTTTTGTGTTGACTTTGTGACTTTTTATTTCTGAATTCACCACCGTTGCAAAATCAATCAAACGTGAGTAAAAGCCAAGGCAACTTGGATGACCTAAGACAGAGATTTCGACTGCCAAAGAAAGCAGTTAAATAATTTTTACAAGCTCTACTGATTGTCAGAAAGATTACCTTGATGAGTCTATTTCAAATAAATTTTTGGAAGAGTTGGAGATATGATCACCGGAATGTAGATCAGGAAAACCTTTCTATTCATTAGTGAGACACACATGTAAAAATCACTATGCAACTGGTAAAACTAAGATATTGCGAAAGATAACACCATGGAATAGACATTTAGGACATGCCATTTTTATTTTCCCAGTAAGTATATTTTAAACCTTTCCCATTTCCCCCCCCAAGGCCAGATTGTAACCAGGTATAGTGAAAAACATACTAGTCCCAGAAGATCTAATATTTTAAAATAATAATAATGTTCAAATCCTGATTCCATCATTTACTAGCCAGGTGACTGTTGGCAAGTCACAGAGTCTGAGAGTTCAAGGGAACTTGGAGACTTTCTAATCCAAGCGTTCTTAACTTGATGTCTAAGAACTTTAAAAAAAAAACCCTTGATAAATGTATTGTTCAATATCCTTGTTTTCGTTTGTGATCATCTGCATTTAATTTGATACATTTAAACATGTTATTCAGAAAAGGAGTCCTTAGGCTTTGTCAGACTGCCCAAGGGGTCTATGACCCCAAAATGGTGGGTAACTCCCTTCTAGTCTAGCTTGTATGCGTACAAACATGTCTTGTACAAACTGCTTGAAAACTAGTCATCTGGCCTTTGATAGCCTCGCATGAGGAGGAAGTCATGGTTTCCCAACACAGTTCATTTCGTTTTCAAATGTCTCTGATTTTAAGCAGGTTTTATTCTCATACTAAACCTAAATCTCCCTTTTTCCTCTGCTACTTCTACCCATTTTTCTGGGTCCTAGACTTTGGGAGTAAGCAGAACAGGTCTAATATATCTCATACATGACAAATTTTCCAGTACTTGAAGGTAACTCTCATACCCTCTGAGAGTCTACTTCCTCCCTAAACCTGAGCAGTCAGGCCTCACACCCAGGATTTCATCACTGTTTTGAGGGCCAAATCTCTGACTTCTTCAATATCCAAGCACAGAATCTTAGAACGCACGTAAGCAGCAATGTTTGGGAACTGAGGTCAGAGAATCATAGATACAGAGCCAGAAAGGACCTGAAAGATCACCCAGTCCCATTTCCTCATCGAGGCCAGAAGAATTAAATCATTTGCCCATAGTTGCTTGGGTGGTAAATGGGAGAGTCAGGATTCAAATTCAGATCCGATGACTCAGTCCTCTTTTCACTGTCGCAATCTTGGTCCTTCTTCCAGTCTAGTAAAGGTGCAACCACATTAAGAAAGTAACCCTTCTCCCAACTAACACTCAAATGGTTTTGCTCCAAAGGCAGTAATTTCTGATTATAACTCTGTTAACACTTCCTCCAAAACAGGAAACACAAAGCTAGCCATCAGCAGACCAGGTGTTTCATCTTCTCAGAAGTAGGTTGTATCAGGAATCTAAATCATCATCCCGTCTGTGGTGCCAGGCTCCAGGGCTTGGGTGAGCATTGATCTCCTTCTTTTGCCCCTGATTTTTAAGGCCTTGTTTCCTTTGTACCAGCATGTTGTCTCTCTCCCCAGCCATTCTCATAAGAGCGTAAACTACTTAAGAGCAGGGAGTGTCCTTCGCTTTCTTTATATCCTCAGCACTTATCACGGTGCCTGACACATATTAGGCATCCAATAATAAGTTTATTGATTTATTGACTGAGCACCAAGTCCTAGACCCCATGTCAGTGGTACCTTCTCATTATCAATGCCTGAGATCATTTTTCTGGCTTCCCTAATACCCAAATCCCTTGGCTGGAAATGACACAGGTCTTCTATGGTCTTCTTCCCATCTTTTTTTATGGATGGGAAAGTGATATACTTCCCTCCTCCTTTTTTAAGTGGTATACTTTAAAATAGTGGTATACTTTTAAAATATTTTTAAATATAATTTACTGAAAAGCCATGGAGAGTGGGAAGGGGATGGGGAGATAGAGGGTAAATAAAAGATAAGAGGCAAAAAATTTTACAAGATGAAAAAGTTCTGGGGTTTATCCTAGTCCTATTTTCTAGCCAGAGGGAATAGTACCTAGTCTTTCTCAACTCCTTCTTCCATTCTAACTGACATATTTTTGTTAGGTTTGGTCCTTGATGTTAGATCAAGTCTAGCTCTATGGTAGAGTAAGCTGGCAAAGCTCTGGGGGTATTTGTGCCTTCAAAAAATTAACTTGTACCTAAGTTAAATGGGGAGAGGACTAGGACTTAAATTAGTTAGATACCTCTCTCCTGCATTTTCCCCAGTTTGGTTATTCTGTGGGCTATCTCACCCTAGACTTCATTGACCATGAACCTGGAGAGGTCCTCCATTATTTTCTTTTCCTCTATGGATAAGAAAGGCCTTTTTTTTTCTCTTGTGAAGTTCTCAAGCTCTCTCCTTTTGGGGCTACAAAGGCCTTGTATTTTCCTTACATTTCTAGAAAGCCCTGACTCTGAACTTAAGAAATTCTGTCTCTCTCTTCATGATACATCATCACTATTCCATATTGGTATGCTTAGTGCAAAGGCTCCTACCTAAACTGTCTCTGCCCTTAATGATAAGATCTGACAATGGATTTTTGGCCTAGAACCATGAGTCTGAGTTTCTATAATTTTCTAGATAGACCATTGATAGATATATAGAAGATAGATAAGTAGATCATGTTGTTAGATAAATGATTGATAGAAACTAGAGGATCGAGAAATAGGTGATCGATAAATAGATGATAAATAAATAGATGACTGATAGATGAGAAATGGATAGATGATACATAGATAGATGATAGATATATAGACAGATGGTAGATTGATAGATGATAAATTAATAAATAGATGATAGAGCATTTATTGAGAATTTATTATGTGAAAGGCATTGATAAAAATACGAGCAAACAATATAGTACATTCCCTCAAGGAGCTTATATTCTTTTTAAATAGTATTTTATTTCTCCTACATGTAAAAACAATTTTTAACATTTATTTTTAGAACATTTTGAGTTCCAGATTTTCCTCCTCCCTCCCTTCCCTCCCCTCTCTCTAAAATGGTAAACAATTTGATAGAGGTTTTCTATGTGCAATCATGTAAAACACATTTCCATATTAGTCATGTTATGGAAGAAGAAACAATTTACAAAAAAAAAAAATACACTTTGCAAAAGGAAAAAGCCATGAAAAAAGTTAAAATGGTCTGCTTTGATCTGCATTCAGACAAGGAGCTTATATTGTAATGAGGAGAAACACCAAATAAGTGAACAATACCTAGACTAATTTCTGTCTCCTTTTCTACCTGCAGACACACTGGGGATCTATTCCTACCTAGTTCCATGCTCATTAGCTGAGCTGCAATAACAAATATTCCCTCAAACTAAAGGACAAAGGATGTCTCTGCTGGCTGTCAGCTACTAGCTGCAACAATTTCCTTAATTTGGTGGGGGGGCTTGGGAGGGCATTGCAGTACAACAGTTATAAACAAATATGCGCAGGACAAATAGAACACTAGTCATACTCCCACATACTCCCAATAATCAGGTAGGATCATAGGCAGCTGCATGGTACATAGCAGAGTGCTGACACTGGATTTCGAGGACCTGAGTTCAAATCCCCACCCTCATCCCCCATCTATTATAGGTCTATAGGAAAGTCCATGAACATTTCTGGGCTTCTATTATCTCATCTGTAAAATGAGGGGGTTGAACTATCTCGCCTCTAAGGTTGCTCCCAGCTCTGCCTCTATGATACCATGATACTGTACCTTCAGGTGCAATATCAGTCTGACAGCATTATGCAACAAACTTGCTCCTGGCATGAAAGGGACCTGGAGCCCTGGGATCATCAGAGCATCCATTTACCTATTCAAGAGCTATGCAGACTTAAAGCAACAGGTGTCATATTAAAGCAGATGAGCTACTCCCCCCACTCCATTCCCTCCTCAACCTCCAAAAAGAGCAAGTTAATAAAGATATATAGGCATTTGATGGACAGGTAATCACTTGATAATAGATCGCTGTTATTTAATACCACCGAAGCTATTTCTACCAGTGTTAGGACTTGTCTCTGTCCACCAGGATAAAGTTCATCTAATCAGTGATCTGTAAATGTGTACGGTTCATTAGGGCCCTGAGAACAGCTCTCAGTGTCTACTGGGAATCCAATTACAGAATCTCATTACTGGGGCATTCTAGACCCGCTTCAAATCTTTTGTCAGGACCCTGTTCTATTATTTCACATCTCCTTCTATCAGGAGGACCCCAAACCAAAAGATTAGGTTTATTCACTTCTGTTCAGTATCTTTCTAATGTATGTCCTAGAGAAAGACAATAAATATAATGTTCACTGTAAATGGCATTATAAAAAGAAACAACAGAAAATCTCAAATCATGGAATTGTTTCATGACTTTTAAGTTTAAGTCTTTGGGTAAACTTTCTAGTTACCTTGTTTTAGGGACACAGTTTAAATCCAGCTTAATCTCTAACAGCCTGTAAAATATGGAGAAATTCATAAAACACCCACACCATAAACTTTATGGGAAATTTTTTTTAGTTTGATTTTGTGACTTATCTGATTAAATAAAATGGACCAAGTCATTATTGAAAGCATATGCTGCTATTCAAAGGCATGTCTTGGAGGAACGTGGTGTGTTGATCTCCACCCGAACAAGTCCTTTTACCCTACACAGAGAATGATGCACTGTATGTTGACATGCTGATGTATTGTGGGGAGAATGGGGCATTGTGGGGACCAGTGGTTGAAGAGGGTGCAAGCAGAATCTAGTGTTGAGTTTCAGACTTTACCCTGGGACAATCTCTCTAAGTTTTCAGGAGTAGCTGAAGAGAGTGTCTACCACTGACAGCAGTGTTCCTATCAGGATATTATTTAGAAGAGTTAGATTGTGGGAAGGGGGTTGTTTTGGATTAACTCAAACAACCTATGGGGTGGTGGTGAGAGGCCATGTGGGAATGAGTAAATGGTTGGTATAGAGGAGAAATGGAGAGAAGTGGTAGTTGCTTTAGGGGTCTTTTCCCCTTTGTGTCATTATTAGAACAGGGGAGGGCAGGAATGTTTATAGATGTCTGTTGATTCAGATTCACATCTATTTCTGCCCCAGAGGATTTGTCAGAATGGAAGAAGTCTGCATAGCTCTTGAAAAGGCGAATGGATGCTCTGATGATCCCAAGGCTCTAGGTCCCTTTCATGCCAGGAACAATAAGGTCAACGGCCAGTTTAACCTAGACCAGCCCATTTAACTTCTTCCAGATGAGTTTACTCTCTAATTTCCTAGACCTAGAGAAGGATGCCTGTGGGCAGGCACCAGACATGATGTATGACAACACTGTGGTCAAGAATATTACTGTTCCCTATCCAGTAACCTGGAATAAATAAAGGCTGTCTTTCTTGGTCTATAGAATATCTATACTGTAACCATCCTTCCTTCTCTTTCCTGGTACTCCCTCTTCTGCTAGCCTTTTTTGGAATTCTCCATACTAGAGTCTTTTAAACGTAGAACCCTCTAAGTTAGAAACTTACTGTTTCCTAGCTGATTGGCATTTCTCTTTGATACTGAAGATGGTGTGCTGGTTAGTCACTGGACTTGGAGCCAGGAAAACTTAGACACTTATTGTATGACCTGCCCTGGGCCATACCCCCCACCCCTTAATGTCTTCCTTTATAAGATGATGAGGTTGGACCAGACAGTCTGTAATGTCCATTCCAGCTTAAATCTATTAGCCTATAAGTGGGGAACCAATAAAATCTGTCTGAGTGGGCACTTAATCCTCCTTTTAAAACAGCCAGGCTGTCCTGGCCTGTCAGTTTTCCTAATGGAGTATGCCATTATGCATGGAATGAAGACAAAACCCAAAATCTCAAGAGTCCTTGAAAACGCACCAAGTCCTGGGAGCAGCTTCTCACAAGACTACGGCAAGTTCATCATGGGTGAGTCTCTCTTCCTGCCACAGCTTACCCACTGATATGTCTGAGGCTCCCAAGATGCTCACCAGGTTGTATCTTTTCCTTGCCCATCCTGTCCAACTTCAGAGTAGTCAACTGCTGCCCCAATGTGTATGTGTGTGTGTGTGTGTGTGTGTGTGTGCGCGCATGAGTGCAAGGGGGTTGGCAGGGATCCTGCAGATAAGTGTTGCCTATTATTCTTCCTTTGTGGCCCTTTGCTCCCTTGGCTGTCTCTAGTTAAACTCCATGGCCTTCACTTAAACACACCAAATAATGGGACCTCTTATTCTGGTTACTAATCAAGCTGCTCAGGAAAGCTATATATTTTTTAAATCAAACATAAATGCATTAAAGCACAGTATGATTATTCTTGTTCCCATGAAGTTTCCCTCTTTACAAAAGGTTTCATGGGGGTTCATTTGAATAGATGTGTCCTTCTGGTCTTAAACATTAGTGACAGATCATTAACTACTGGGGGGAGGAGGGAATAGAAAAGTCAATGCCAGTTGAAGATTAATCAGAAATGAAAATATCTCAATAAGAAAATGCAATTTAAGACACACACAAAAATTCCTTTTCACAACTTTTTGAAAGAAACACTTTGTATTTGAATTGCCTGCCTTCCCAAAGGGAATGGGTGGGGAGGGAGGGATGGGGAGAAGTTGGAACTTAAAGTTTTAGGAACAACTGTTGAATATTGTTCTTGCTACTAGGAAATAAGAAATACAGGTAATGGGGAATAGAAAGGTATCTGGCCCTACAGGACAAAAGAGAAGATGGGGACAAGGGAAGGGAGGGATGATAGAAGAGAGGGCAGATTGGTGATAGGGGAAATTAGAATTCTCAGTGTACTGGGGTGGGGGGAGGGGACAAAAGGGGAGAAAATTTTGGAACCCAAAATTTTGTGAAAATGAATGTAAAAAGTTAAATAAATAAATTTATATTAAAACAAAAGAAACACTGTGTATATCACACTTTAGGGTTTGCAAAGTACTTACAAATATGCAAGCCTATAAGCTGAGTACTATAGAAAAGATTGTTCCCATTTTATAGACAAGGAATCTGAGAATTGGGGACATTCAGTGATTGATCATGTTCCTATTGATAAGCACCAAATTCCATTTTTTCCCATGATGCCATGCTGCCTCATTCCACCTAATAATACTCAAGAAATTTGTTTAGCAAGCTACACAAGTAAAAGTTAGTTTTAAAGGGGGGTGTTCATCTTCTGCCTTAAGGGTCCATTCACCAACCTTGTGACCATCCAGGATTCTTAACTTCCTTTGCGTCATGGATCTCTTTGACAGTCTGGTGAAGAAACCTAGGGATTCCTCAGAATAATATTGTTAAAAGTGTAAACTAAAATACATATGAAAAACATAAAACACACAAAAGGCAATGATACTGGTCTCTCCTGGATTTCCTAGTTTCCTTCAGACTTCAGCTAATTTAATTTCACCTTCTTCAACAAGCCATTCTCAATCTCCATGACCTCCTTCATTCTGAAATTAGTTCCACTTCATCCCCTCTGTATTTTGTTTATATGTAATTGTTGGTGTGTTGTCTCCTCCATCAGACTGTGAACTTCTGGACAGCAGGGATTGTTTTTGCCTTTATTTGCATTGCCATGTTTAGCACAGTGCCTGGCATACAGTAGGTGCTTAATTAATGCTTGCTGCCTTGCCTTGAAATAGTTATCAACATATATATGTATGCATATGTATATATATATATATGTGTGTGTGTATGTATGGGTATGTATATATACTTATGTAGTATGTATATATATGTGTATATATTTTTTTAAATGAGTTCAAGTTAGAAACCCTCAATCTAGTTCAACACTCCCTTCCCTGGTCACCAATTGCCTTATAGGTACTTCATACCCCTATTAGAAGGTATATTTCTTAAAGATAGGAATGGGTTTTGTTTGTATCTATGTGACTAATGCCCAGGGTAGTATCTGAATACAGTAATTTGTGATTGATTCATAATTAATAATACAAGAATAAATGATTTTTATTTATTGAGTTGACTAAAAGTTCAATCAGTTCCTATTTATCCTTATGTTCATTTTAGCATAATAGTCTACTATGGAGACATAAATTACATGGTCCCTCCTCCTTTAGATCTCATTCCATTTTACTCTGAAGCTGGGCTGTGTTGGTCTTGTCATTTTCCACAGCTGAAAAGGGCCCAACTGCCCAAGTAAGAAATGACCTTGGATGAAAAAAATCTCTTATTACTCTAAGTTACACAGTTGTCCAGAGGCAGAAGAAATGGTTAATCTCTTGCTAAAAGTTAGGCAATAATATCCAGCTACTATGAAGAATGATAACCGAGGTCCAGATGTCTCCTAGTTCATTGCCTTCTAGAATAAGTCAAAGATCTGTACCTGCCTTTGATTTTTGTCAAGGCTCCCTCAACTCTACTCCGAGAACTTTTTTCCGGAGTCAGCATGACTGTAGTAGTCCTCAGAGTACAGTCACAAACCTTTTAGCTTTGCTTTCCAAACACTAAGTAAGGACCTTTCAATGCCCCAGTTTGCTTTTTAAAAGAAACACTGGAAGCAGTAAGTAGAGATATAGATTTGTGTGCAGGAAATGACCTGTTGGCCTAGACGAATGGTATCATTTTTTAACGGAAAATTCAATATTGCATTACTGTGTATTCAGGGGGAAAGCCATAAATACAACGTACACTTTAAATAGGGTGATAAAACATAGGATATTTTCATGACTTTTTACCTAGACTGTGCTTTGAGGCAGTTCATTCTGTTTTCTGCTTTTTTATGGTGCTATATGTTTATCTTTTGAAGGAGTTCATGGCTAAAATTGCCTTTAAAAAAAAGTTAGAGGTTCTTTTCCATTAACTTCTCACCTCATCGGTCTGTGTGCTAAAAACAAGGGTGTCCATCTTAAAAATTCTACAATCCCAGAACTTTCTCTAATTACTTGCACCCTCACTACCCAACCATCTGCCAGACTCCCTTTTCGCTTATCCCCCAAAATAGCCTTCTTCCTCTTCTATTCCCCAGTTCTTCCCATGATTCCTTCTTTCCATCTGCCCTGGGCTTTCCTCTCTCTCCTTCATCTTACCACCTGGACAATCATCCTGATCGGTATCCTGATCCATATCTGAGGACTTGGGTAACAGAAAATCCATCCTATCCATCAAACATGCATATGATGGGAAAGAAAGGGGAAGAGAGCTATAAATTCTGCAAGTATCATTGAGGGGACTTTGGGAGTTGAAGAGACCCAGAAGATATACCCAATTACTGGGCTTTCGGGGAAAGGAAAGGATGCATTTTGTCTGTCTGTTAAATATATTGTTAGGATACCCTACAATAACAGGCAGAAGTTAGGTGGTCTGCAGCAGATTGAGTGCTGAACTGAGTCAAGATGATGGGTTCAAATCCTGCCTCAGATGCTTACTGGCTGTGTGACTCTGGGTAAATCACTTGAATTCTCTAAGTCTCAGATTCCTCATTGTTAAAATGAGGATGTTAATAGCATCTTCTTTGCAGGGCTGCTGTGAGAATCAAATGAAATAATATATGTAAAACATTTTGTAAAACCTAAATTGCTATGTAGCTGTTAGCTATGAGTATTATTATATCAAATGGTTATTAACCTCTCCTTGCAAGTTAAAACTGCTGTTCTAAGTATTAAGATTATGAGCCTGAGATGTTAAGAATCAAATCTCTACCCAGAGGAAAATATTTCATAGGGGAATGGGAAAGTCATAAAAATGACTCATCACTCCATCATCAGATAGCATATAAATTAAATATGCTAATAAATCTAACTCTGGGCTTGTTAACCAAGGTTCTTAAAGCATAGCTCTCAAATATGAGTTTTTCTTTAGGATCTATAGGAGAGTTTCAAAGAGGCACAAAGACTGCAGGCTAGTTAGGTTATTATAAGCCAATATAATGGCTTTGATATGCAGGATATGGGCAGTTAGGTGGTGCAGTGGACAGAGCGCTAGCCTTAGAGTCAAGAGGAGTTGAGTAAAAATTTGGCATTAAAATTTTGCTAGCTGTGTGACCCTGGACAAGTCATTTAACCCTATTTTCCTCAGTTTCATCATCTGTAAAATGAGCTGGAGATGGAAATGGCAAGCCATTCCAGTATCTTTGCTATGAAAATCCTAAATGGGGTTACGAAGGGTTGGACATGACTGAAATGACTCAATAACAGCAAATGTGCAGGGCTTAGTGGAAGGTGATAGAAATACAAACAATAAGAAACTTATTTTCTAGTATGGAATTAACATCTCTAAATAGATATGTATATCCTTGGTTATTTGAGGAGGGAGAGAATATTAATGAATAGGGAGATAAGGAAAGACCTCTCTGTTAAAGGTGACTCCTGAGCTGAGCTTTGTAGGAAATTAGGAATTCTAAGAGCTAGAGGGGAAGAGATGATGTACTCGTGTCATGGGGAACAGCGGAGGTGAGAGTCGGTTGTTATATTTTCAGCCTGAGCGTTTACCTCTCAGAAACTAGTTCCTACTAGAGTCCAGGGATATTTGTCCCCCTAACAAAGGACACTTCATGGTCCCTACTGCTACTACCACTATTACTGATCGTAGCTAACTTTATACAGCACTTATTATATGCCAGTCATTGTGCTAAGCACTTTTTATAATTACTATCTCATTTGGTCCTCACAACAACCCTGGGAAGTAGGCATTATAATCCCCATTTTACAATTGGATAAACTGAAGAAAGCAGAGGTTAAATGACTTGCCCAAGGTCGCATAGCAAGTAAGTGTCTAAAGTCAGATTTGAGCTAAGGACTTCCTGACTCCAGAGCTCTATCCACTGCACCACCTAGCCACACTAAGATTTTCTATCCCATGGTCCAATGTTTCTCCTTGAGATCCTTGCCACTTCCTAAAAAAATTTGATTTGAAGACTGATTTATGGTGCTTGCCCTGGGTACCAGAATTGTTAGTACATCTCTGCTGTAGTGTCCTTCAGGTGAATTGAGTCAATTAGGTCCATCAGTCAACCAGAACTTACTGAATACTTACCATGTGCCAGAGACCATGCTAGGTGCTAGAGATACAAAGACAAAAGCAAACCAACACCTCCAATGTGTTTACATTCTACCAGATGGGAGAGACAAATACATAGATAAGTACATACAGAATCAATACTAGTTAGCTAGCATGGGGAGATAGATCAGAAGCTTTATACAGAATAGTACTTGAGCTGAGTCTAGAAGGAAGTGATGTATTCTTTTCCTGAGGGAGAAGTCAGGAAGGAGGGCATTCCAGGAATGGGAAGACCAGGGCAAAGCCTAGAGATGGGAGTGCTGCGTGAAAAACAAAGACCAGTTTAGCTGGACCATAGAGTGTGATCAAACTGAGAGGTAGATTCAAGTCAAGTTATGAAGGAATTTCAAAGCCAAGTAAGAATTTATATTTGATTCCAGAAGCAATTAGGAGTGAATGAGGTTGGCCAAGTAAAGGAGGATCGTGGTCAGATGCATGCTTAAAGAAAAATCACTTTAGAAGCCTTTTGGAAGATGGGTTGGAGTGAGAGAGGCTTGCGAAAAGGGGATCAGTAGGAGACGGTTGTAGTAATTCATTCTAGAGGTAACATGGCGGATGTTAGCACAGGGAAGAGGGCATGGGAATGATAACGCTAGCTATCCTGTATAGCATTGTAAGGTTTGCAAAGTGTTTTAGGTATGATTGTCTTTTATTCTCATAAAAACCCAGCCACATTCATGCGGACTATCTGTGCCCAATCTACGGTAGAGTATTCTGAGCTCATATAGGTCTGATCAGTCATAGTTGTACACATTGAAACTTCACTTTAATCATGGTGATGTCATCTTAGTCCTCTCTGAGAACACAGGACAACAATCAACCAACCAACCAAAAGTCTCCAGCCCCAAAATATTTCTGTTTTGCAATATTTAGAACTCCCACTAATTGCCATTCTTTTGTAGCAAGGCATTGAAGGCTGAGTTAATGGCAAACGTCATCTGACAAACATACATCACCTCAAGACCTTTTGAGTAATCTTTCAAAGGGGCAGGCACTCTCTTCTATCTCCAAGGCAATTTGCCCATAACTTCTCAGAGGAGTAACCCCATCCAAGGATACATCATGCACACCATGTGTCTCGTCATTGACCTTGGAATGATCCTTAATTTAAATTAGAGACTAATAATTTCCACCCTACAACATCTCCAGAAGAAAACTGATGGCAGAAAGAAGAGCCCTTGTTTCAAGGCAAAGCTTGGGGTCATTAAGAGAGCTGTAGTCCCACAAAAGCAATCTAGTCCACTCTCATCCTTCAGTTCTGTTCTGGACTCAGCTAATTTTACATTTTCAGTGTCTGTGCAAGATATGCTTCGGAGAAACACTTACTAGCCAAGTGGCCTTAGATAAATCACTTAACTTTTCTTGGCCTCCATTGCCTTTTCATTGAAATGAGGGTAGCAATAGCATTTAGTTCATAAGGTTCTGACAAAGATCAAATAAGACAAAAAATGTAGTACTTATCTTAAAATGTTATATAAATGCTAGCTATTATATATACATCCATATATATGCACATCCATATATATTATATATATATACCTATATTGGCACACATACTAATATAGACACACACTAATAGACTAGCCCTATGAGCTATCCATTCATTGAACATCATAGATTAGGAAATTGTCCACTTTTTTGTGATGGGAAGATAATCCAAAAATCCATTTATTCGTGTGCTTTTGACCCCTATGCTATCACAGACAGTGGAGAATTGATTCAGATTTATCCAGGAATCTGCTGACAGTCCAAATCTCCAAAAGCGTTCTAATTCTATTTTATTAAAATTCCCATTTGCCAAAGAAGTTTGTTTAGGACTTTTGTTTCTGTTTGTTTCTCTGTTTTGGGGATGAGAATTAAATACTCTTAAGATTCACTTTCAGGCATTCTTTTTCATCCTCAGCCCCTTTGGGCAATGGGAGTCCTGGTTAAAGAAGATCACACTCTGTATGAAAGCAACAACCACAAACAGAGTAGGATAAATTCGTAGTTGGGTGACACTTCTTGCAGTTGTGGTTCAAACAATAGATGTTTCCTACGCATGATGGTGGCTCTGACTGACTAGGAGGAAGTTTGCAGTGGGCATCTGGAAAGGAACCATGTTTCTTTCATCATATTGATTTAGGTGACAGTAATTACACATGACATGATTGGGGTGGGAGGTGATAGAAGGGTTTGACAATTCCTTGCCAAGACTTGCTCCTAGACTGCCCTAGAGTCCTTTCTTTGGGACAAGGAAGGGTTCGAGCCATCCATCTGAAAGTAGCTATGATGTCACCCTGTCTGGGCAGGCCCACTGACTCATTATCATGAGTGACCCTGATCAATCAAACTGACCTGGATCAATGGATGTGTTTTTAATGTCCTGGTTTTTCAGATCACTGAAAAGATGTGTTATTCTGCCCCAGGCCTCTTCTAGCAATGCCAAAATTGTGTCTACAACATGCCAGGGTGAAGTTGGAGCTGAACAAACTTGGCTGACTTTGGTGTCACCATTAACGTGACTGCCACCTTGACTTGAGAATGGCTGAACAAGTTACACTACCAGGAGGGCATCCAGGAGTGGCACAAGACAGGGCATTCTACTGAGGGCTTTCTTATTGCAGACTGTCATTCTCTTTCCTTATTGAAGGGGATGGGGGAAAGGTAGGGGACAGAGAAGAACGTGAGATTGAAAAGACCAAGTAATTATTTGACTCTAAATCCAGAGCACATTTAGATGAGGATGTAGGGTGGTCCCACTTCACGAGGCAGCACTTTTAAGGGACCCAAAAGAGACTGTAAGATTCAGATTGTATACATGAACGGAATACACATGGATCTTTTCCTGACCAGGCCACCATGGACCTTGCCCCTTCCTTGCCACCAGCCTTTTCCCTCAGCCCTGTGTTCTGATTGATGAGTTGCCATCTGGACTACTGTTTCATGAAAATCTCAAAGAATCCATGCTCACTTCTTTCCCAGACCCACTTCTCATCTTCCACACTCTTCTGCCTTGTAAATAACCTTCCCCCTCCTTTTCCAGCTCCTTTCTATATTCCCTTGTTAGAACCCAAGGTCATGAGAGTAGAGACTGTCTTTTTTTTGTATTTGTATTTCTAGAGTTTAGCATGTAATAAATATTTAATAAACACTCTACCTATATCTATCTTCTATGTGAATCAATCAAAACTTTTATTGGAAGCTACTTTTCTTATCCAACACCATCTTCAAGAAGGCTCTTAATGCTAATGCTTTGAGTTTCTGTTAGCATCAGTATCATGGCCCTCCTCACAACCTCTTTGCACCATCCCGTCCTACGTTACTCTTGTCTAGGCTTTATATCCACCTTTTATGTTGAAATCGTAGGCCTCCCTTACTCACCTTGTATCTGAACATATAAAGGTCATTGTACTTCTTGGGCTATCAAACTATCATCTTGCATTCTTATATTTCCACAGTTAAAAAAAAAAGTCCTCTGCAGTTTTCCTGAAAGTCTTATTCTGATACCTCTTCTTGGCAAGAAGACAGTCTAAGACTTCTTGAATGTTAAACCAGTGGAAGATTCAGAGGCAGATTCTTTATTGTGGAGGTTCAGTTGTTGCTCAGTCATGTCTGATTCTCTTGGTGACCCTATTTGGAGTTTTCTTGGCAAAGATACTAGACTGGTTTTGCCATTTCCTTGTCCAGCTCATTTTACAAAAGATGGAACTGAGGCAAATAGGGTTAAGTGACTTGCCCAGGGTCACATAGCTAGCTGGTATCTGAGACCAGATTTGAACTCAGGAAGAGGAGGCTTCTTGTCTCCAGGCCCTGCGCTGTATCCACTGTACCACCTAACTGCCCCTTAGGCAGATCCCATCAAGCTTGAAATGTGCTTGGGCTCAGTTTGGTCTCAGGGGCTGATAGTGCCTACTAAAAAAGAATCAGCTTGACTAAGCACAAAAAGGCTTATTACCAGAAGGCTGTCCCATAGATGTTCAGTGTTTTGGTCATGGTGATCCACAAAATGGATCAAAATATAAAGGTACTCTTAATTATCCACGGGTAGTCACTGTTTTTGTAGTGATAATTGTGGAATAATGGAAAGAGTTTGAAAAATAACTGTGACCACCGTCCAAAGGCATGTTAGTAAATGTTGAACAACCAGCTCTTCCAAAAGAAAGATATCCATGATACACCTTTAATTTTAATCTGCATTATTAATATTTTTCCATCATGGTCATACCTAGACAGGCAACAAAAAATTAAATCAAGTTCTGATTGTAGTTTTCTCAAGTTTCTAGGATGTAAATGTTTGTTCATACTGAAAATTTAACACTCGACTGTTTTAAACTGGTTCTAACTAGTCCCAGCACATCCCTACCTGGCTCCCTCCTGATGATCCAACTTCCCTAGATATCCTTTCCACCACTGTTTGTACATTCACTCATATCTCCCAACTCATTGGTCATGGTGGTGGAGTTGGAACACTTTTGTTCCTCATGGTCATTTCCAGGATCTGCTTCTATCTCATCAATCAGTAAGAGAGAGGTGAAGTGATTGATCTGGTCACATGCTTAGTAAGTGTCAGGGGCTGGATTCAAACTCATCAAATCTAACCTTCTTTCAGTTATATGGTGATACCATTTTTAAAAATGGTAGGAGGAAAGAACTTTCCTCTCTAGTGGTTGATAGATTGGATTAGGTTTGCACCTATGCAGAGATTTTATGTTTACAGAGTGCCTAGCATGGTGCTATGCAGCAGATCAGTTCCTATTATATTTATGGGAGAAAGACTGTTAACACTCAATTATCAGCTTCCAAAGGAAGTCCTCTTTATTCCCATTAGCATAGATCTAAAGGTCATTAATACTTTTCACCAGTGAAAACATGCTTGATAAATTTATGTTGTCTTTTCTTGACCAGCCAAGGGGAAGCATGACAGACCTTGCCAAAATCAGCACTAAAACTATTTCTTGTGAATAATAACAATAACACCTTTTTCCTTTGTAGCACCTTTAATCCAAGGGACCCATGCCTGTATAAACATTATACCAACAATACACCTTAAGTCTCTGTATTTAGCTAAGGAGATATTGACATTCAGCAAAGTCAAAGAACTGGCAATAGTACCTGGAATAGTGGTTTCCTTTGACCTTCGTTCAATTGTCTTCCCTGAATTGTTAGAGGGACATGAGCAAATCCAAGCTTTATGGGAGGATAAACAGTTAAACTTTTCCAGCCCCAATCAATGATTCAGTCTTTGTTTCCTCCCCCACCCCCATCCCCATTCAGAGAATAAGGAAATGGGACTGACTATGATTATTCAAATCTCTTGGATCTGCAAAAAGCCTTGGCAATCTTTAAGGAATGAGATTTTTTTTAGATTTTCAGCACTTCCTGTTGCATTGGAATGTTGTCAAAACAGTCTTTCTCTTCATTCTCTTTCCAAATTGAAAGAAGAGAAAATCCAGATTCATACACAATGGAGAAAGATGGAAAACAATAAAATGACTTCAAATGTCCCAAAATATTCTGAGGTCCATTAGGCTATTGAGAAGAGATAAAGGTGAGGCTCTTATCACCCCATCACATAAAGGTGAGAAAAATAAAAATTTAAATTCCACTAATTTAGAATTTATGGTGAATTTAACTAGAACCAGGTCAAAGCTTGTGCACTACTCAGCTAAAATAATAGTGTAAACAAGATTGCAGGGAGAAAGGGAACTATTTAACTGAATGTGGGTAGAAGGGATACTTTTTAAACTGTAACTGCACCTATGTTATTTAATCAACATTCTGAATTAAAAGGCCAGCCTGATTGGACTATAGAGTGAGTGAAGAAAAGTAGTATATAAAAGACTGGAAAGGTTGGTTGGAGTCAGGTGGTAAAAAATCTTTAAATGCTCAACAAAGGAGTTTGTATTTTGGAGAGACCGACTGGTGCAATGAAAAGAATCTTGCCTCTGAAGTCAAAACACTGAGGTTTAAATCCCACATCTGAAATTTACTGTCTATATAATGTTGGGCAAGTCACTTAGCTTCTCTGGGTCTTAGTATCACCATCTGTAAAAAATGAAATTGGACTAAATGATCTGTCAGGTGCCTTCTTGCCCTGTATCTATGATCCCAGAAAGACACTGAAGTTTATTGAACAGGTAAATGACACAGCTACGTGTGCTTTGAGGACATCACTTTGTCCACTATGGAGGATGAATTGGTAAGAGAAGAATCTTCAGGCAGGAAGACCAAATTAAGGAGGCTTTTGCTCCTTGGCTAGTACAGGCAAGAGGTGCTCAGGAGATGCAGTTTGTTGAATGTCTTAGAGCAACACGATAAAGCCATTTCAGCCTGGAAATGGAGATAACTGTGGAATTTTCGGTTTCTATGGAGACAGCACAGGGAAATAAAGATAAATGTAGCTCAAAGACTTAAATGTGATTGAATTAATCCCCATGATTCTGCAAGGGACTCAGGATGGGTATCTTGGAGAAGATTTGGGATGTGGAAAACCATGATGTCTGGTTCCTCTATGGCATCTCAAATAAAGTGAATTGTTGTCCCAGAATTTGGGATTTGCCTTGGCTCTAGCCCAAAGTTCCTCTGAGCCAATCAGGAGTCTTTCGAAAAGCTGGCAGGCTTTTCACACTCCACCTACAGAACTAGACACAACTTTTTCGTCTGCCCAAATAATAGCAGCTAAAGATTACATAGATTAAGGTCTATAAAGTGCTTTACAAATATTATCTCAGTTGAGCTTTAGACTATACTTGAGAGAAAGGGGTTATCATCATCTTCATTTTTGCAGAAGAGGAAACAGAGGCAAGAAAAAGTTAGGTGACTTGCCCAGTTTCACAACAGCCATTAACTATCTGGAACAGAATTTGAATTTGTTATCCTGATTCCAGGTTCAGAGCTCTATCCACTGCTCTACCAACCTGCCTCAAAGAGGGCAAGAAGAACTTTCACAGTTAAAAGTTTTTCCATCACCCAAAAACCACAATCATTCAGTCTGACACTCCAGAGTTCACGAGACATAATTTCTTTCATCACAAGCTGACACCAAACTGTATGCAAGGTATGACAGTGTGGGCTTGTGATCCCACTTATTCAGAAGGCTGAGACTCTAGATTCGCTTGAGCTCTGGAATTCTGGGTTTTAGACTAATCTATGTTGATGACATATCTGCACTAAGTGTGCCATTCACAACCACCAGATTGATGAAGGAAGGGGAAACTAGCACAGGTGGGAGATGATCATAGAAAAACTCCCCAGGCTGGGCAGAAAAAAAATGAAACCTGTACTCTAACTTGAGGGAGAGAGTGAGGGAGACAGAGACAGAAAGACAGAGACAAAGAGAGATAAAAACATAGTCTATTCATTCAAGAAGCAGTAAGGTGTAGTAGCTAGTGGCATCAGGAAGATATGGGTTAAAATACCACCTTAGACATTTAATAAGCACCTGACTCTATGTAAGTCATGTAAACTCTCTGGGCCTCACTTCCCTCATCTGTAGTAGAAGGGAGTTAGGCTTAATGACCTCTAAGACCCCTTACAACTCCTTAATCTATGGTCTAAGCCTCTTTGTTTCATGTTTTAATGTTCTTCATCTAGCCATCTTTCTGAGATTCTAACCATGAGCCTACCCCTCATATATGATCTCAGTAAGTAACATAAGACTTTTTTTGCCATGAAGTTACCCTGAGAATGCCAAGATGCCATAAGAAACCACACCTTCCTTGTTAGGAGATATCACTTCTGGCCCAGTAGGATATCAATTCTCATTATGTCGCCAAAGGTGTCAGATTATTAGCTCATATAAAACCTGATTTACTTATTAAAGGACCCCTGAAATAATATTATCTTAAATTTTTATTTGTTGTTCAGTTGTTTTCAGTCATGTATGACTCACTGTGACCCCATTTTCTTGGCAGAGATACTAGAGAGATTTGCCATTTCCTTCTCAGCTCATATTACAGGTGAGGAAACTGAGGCAAACAGGGTTCAGTGACATGCTTGGGGTCACAAAGTTAGTAAGTATCTGAGACCAGATTTAAACTCACATATTCCTGACTCAAGGACCAATCCACTGTGCTACCTAGCTGTCCTTATATTTTTATAGGTTGGTTTGGTTGGTTTGGTTTTTTAAAAAAAACATTTTATAGTCATCAATTCACCAGATTCTTACAAAAACCTTATGAAGTAGATAGATCCAGCATTATCATTTCTATTTTATTTTTTGGAATTAATCCAAAACCATGCTAAAGGTTAGTAGCCAAGTGGATTGGAACACAGATCTGCTGATTTCTACCACATTTCTCTACAACAAGGGTATCAAATTCAAATAGAAACAGGGGACCACTAATCCATAAAAAGGATCCCTATTGGTCACATGTTGACTCCAATCTATGTTATGTTATCTACAGTTTATTGTATTTTTAAAATTTTGTCACATTTTTCCTAATTATGTTTGAATATGGCCCTGTAGCACCATGAGCCTGTGTTTGATATTTCTCCTCTAATACATGCTGCTTTTCCTCTATACCAAGTAACAAAAGCTCCATCCTCATGAGTTACCAGATGACAGAGATAAAGAACCAGAGGGGACCTCAGGATCCACGTAATCCATTCCATGAACAAGAAAACTCTCTCCAGCGTTTTAATTGTTTGAAGTCCTCCAAAGGAAGGGAACCCTCTACTGTGGAATACAGTCAATTCTCCTTTTGCAGGGCTCAGATTATTATGAAGAAGTCTAATAATTACATCAAGTCTAACTCTCCATTGCAACTTCCATCCATAGCTCCTAACTTGACCCTCTTTCATGTTCTTCCTTGTGACAGCCCTTCAAATACTGAACAATTTGATGGCTATCTTCCCCAAGTCTTCTCTTCCCAGGTTAAACATTCCCAGATCCTGATCAATGAAAGCTCAAAGCGCACCTTAAAGCTCATCTGATGCAATCCCTTTATTTCACAGATGAGAAACTGAAGCACAGAGAGGTTCAATGTCTATGGGCTACAGGTACTCACAGGTGTTGAGGAGGTAGAGCCAGGATTCGCCTTACAAATACATTGCTCATTCCAAATGAAATTGGAGTCATTCCGAATTCAGATCTAAGTATCTCTCTCTGTGCCATCTAGGCGACTGGGCCAGGAGTCAGGAAGACTTATCTTCATGAGTTCAAATCCAGCCTCAGACACTTACCAGCTGTGTGACCCTGGGCAAGTCATTTAACCATGTTTGCCTTGATTCCTCATCAGTAAGATGAGCTGGGGAAGGAAAAATGGCAAACAACTATAGTACCTTTGTCAAGAAAATCCCAAATGAGGTCATGAAGTATCAGACACAACTGGAAAACAACTGAACAATGAAACCTCTTCATGCTTCATTATCTTAATTTATAAATTTGAGATTATTTAGAGTCTACATATTAAAAGTATTTGTTCTGTGAAATTTGGATTCAGTCAAAGAGCTATACTTGAGGATCTAGAGGACCACAAGTGGGCAGGTTCCCCAACCCTGTTATAATCTTATCTCAAAGGATTGTTACAAATGAGATTAAGAAATGTAAAATACTTTGTAAGGTTTCTTATGGAGGCTATAGACTTTGCTTTCTTGTGTCTGAACCCCTCATAGATTATAGTAGAAACCTGATAAATTCTTATTGATTGTTTGATATAACAAAAAAAACACCTTTATTCAATGTGGAAATTAATGTTCATTATTCATTCTTTCTATGAACATTCTTTTGCCTTGACTCAGTGGAAGGTTTTGAATATAATTCAATTTAACAAATATTTATTATTAAGGCCTACTATGTACCAGGCACCTTGCTAGGTAGTGGGAGTTACAAAGATAAAAAAAAATTAAATTAAAATTTAAAAAAATAGTGATGAACTTCAAGGAGTTTATATTTCCTTCAGTAGGCTACTACAGAGAAAATATATTAATGCTATTTCTTTAAAAAGCAAATTAGTTCCTGAATCTAGTTACAGATAAAAGACTGTATTTCCTCAATGTTCTGAAATATGGCTATAGTACCAAGTCACACTGGATCATATTTATGGAGAGGAAGTGTGATTGAACATATTTTTCAACTTGATATTTAGCCTACTCTAAAAATACTGATCTGAACCACTGACAGCTACCTCAAGTCCCTACTACACAGACCATTCAGTAAATCTTGAGGTTGTTATTAATGATGAATGAACCACCCAAGCTTAGATACTCCATTACAATGCTTCTGTAACATTTAGATACCAATCTGCAAGGCCAAATTTCACATGTCTTTTGCATCAGCAAAAATATCCTGCCTAATGGGAACTCTGGCATGTCCTGTGGCTAGTTGAGCTGGAACTCCATGTGAACTCCTTCAAAATGTTGGCACTTTCCCATACAGTCCTGCAAAAACCTAGCAAACAACAAAGAAGAAAATGTAACCCTTACCTAAAGGTTTGATGTCTGCTCTTTTTTTAAAAAAAATTATTCTTTTTGAAAAATTAATTAGTTTTTAAATTTATGCAATAAAAAGTCAGGTTGAGGAAGACTTCATGAAGTAAGAAGAATAAAAAGTCTCTCATGACCAGAAGATGTTTACAATGGGCTGTTAGTCTTCGATCGAAAATTCGGGCTTAAATAGCCTAAAAAAAAAAAGGTTCTGGAGTCACACTTCAGACCGAGGCTAAAGCCACATAGTGCCAAAAGAGCCAGGTGAAAAGTGAGAAAGTTAGTGCAGTTAATGAGCTGGGATCCCCTGTAGACCAAACAGAGCTGTAACTAGCAATTTTGGTGCCTGAGGCAAGCAGCATGAAATAGGCCTCCAAATTGGCTTTGTAATATTTAATGTTAAAAGAATAGAAATAGAATCTAAGACAAAATCAGGTGAGTGACAGGGAATCTCAGTTTGTGACCAAAATTTATGATAGAAATAATGCATGTTAAATTTATGCCCTCTAAATTTTATATTCTTTATGCAAAATTCGAGCTTCCCTTCCCTATGACTCTGAGCTCAACTTCCAGTCTTCTTCTCCTCTTCCCCCAAACTCTTCCCCCCCATCACCTGGATTAAGTTATATTTATTTACTTATTAATAAAATTAATTATTTAAAAATTAAATTCAAACAAATGTGTTTGGGCAAACATAGCTAACATAGCTCTATTTGTAATTTATTTGACAGAAACAGAATGCTAGATTGTGAAAATGGGATACCGTACCCTCGTTCTCTATAGTGGCCATTTTCTATTTTGCCTTTGCTCCTAGCTTAAACCCTGTATGTAATTTGTTCTTAATTGTTGCATTTAATGTTGCCTTTGCCATTATTTATTAGTTCTGATGACCTATCAGTTCCAGAGAATTAATGATGAAACATGCTACCCACATCCCGATAGAAAGGAGAAGAACTGAGAAGGCAGAAAAAGATATATATGTGTATACGTATATACATGTGCGTGTGTATTGGACATGGTCAATGTAGAAATTTATTTTGCTTGATTATACAAGTCTGTAACAATGGTTTTGGTTTTCATTTCTTTCAATACACTTCTATCATGATTTTATAAAAGTCTGATTGTTTTTTGTAATGAGCAGTGACCCCTCCCATTCTCTGTCCCTGAAGTCCTATGGAAACCATGGATATTTTTGCTACTTGAAACAATAAAGTTCGGGGGGAATTATTAAAAAATAAACTCATGCATTTGTTCAACAAAAGTAGCTCCTTTGTGCAGAACACTGTGCTGGGCAGTAGACAAAGATGAAAAGCTTAGATCAGATGGGCTTTTGTCCTCGTGGTATTTATTTATAGTCTAGTTGACAAATAACCCATAAACACAATACATGATGTCACATTAAGCATGGATTAGGGAGTTGAAAAACAAAGTGCTCTCTGCCGTCAGTCCTAGGAGGAAGTTTATTCTTGACAAGGAGTTCAGAGAGGGCAAGGAGGTAGCCCATGAGTTAGGTTTTAAGGCATAGCTCTCTCACAGGCTTCCAATTAGAAATACCAATGATATGTCCAGTTTTCATCTCTAGTAGGCCAGTAAGTATTTATTAAGCATTTATGTGGATTGTACCCATTGCAGTCAGTTTCACAGACAGAAAATATTGTTTTATTTTACAGGTATTTGACCTTCCTGTTTCAGAATCCTGCAGCCCTCCCTTTGCTACAAAAAGGGCCTTCTTTTCTGGACCCAGGCATCTTATTCGGATGGCCTAGCCTCTTATGAATGGAATTATGCTACATTTTCTCACACTCTTGGTCCATTAAACTCCCACCCTCACAACCTGTTAACAAATTTTACTTGTACTTTAGTAGATTATAACTCATGTCTAGGGTTTCTTTCAGAATGTGAGGCATGGAAAGGTAACTCATGAACAATATGAATCAGGTAATTTACTAATCTCAAAAGGGATGCCAAAATAAAGGGCACTTACAAGCAAGCATTTAAGTCTCAAAACTTAACTTTTAACTATTACCATTAGGCAGGAGAGAAGATCACCTGGACATAAAGAAGTTTGAAGGACTGCTAAGATTTCTTTCTCCATTTCACTCTGGCCCAGCACTGCCCAAATCATTCCTATTGCATTTCTGCCATTAGGACTGCCGGATCTGTTTATGGCTTACCAGACAGATATGCCTCATCCTCTCCCTATTGGTGGCCATCCTCCTCTCCTGCTACTGCTCAGCTCCAGCCACATGGCAGCTCCAAGTTGGAGCACATTCAGCTTGGTATAAGTATTAATTCACTTCAGATAGGGAAAGAAAACACACAAAAGATGAAGCCAACCCTACGTTCAGGCTTGCCTAGGTCAAACATGATCTCGCTGCCATGTGCTTATGGCTACACAGACAGGAGGGGGGGACCGTAGGGGAGGTGGGAAGTAAAAGAACAAGCTACTCCTTCCTCTACTCCCACCTCAGGAAGGTCAGAATAAGCCTGTACCATTTATAGCCAGAAAGGAGGAGAGGGGCTGGATCACTCCCAATTGTACATCCATCCACTGAGTCAACAGCACTTTTAGCTTTTAAACCAGGAAGGATATTCTTTATCACCTCAAAGTGGAAAGCTTTCAACAATGAGTCACAGACAGGTAGAAGCAGCCCCTCCAGCTACCCCCACAATGCTTCCATGTGATTGACTGAAATCAGAACTGGCAGATCTGAGAATGCTCCATGAAGTGAGCCTTTCTCTCTGTCTCTCTTTTTCTGTCTGTCTGTCTCTGTTTCCCTTTGTGTGTGTGTCTCTCTCTCTGTATCTCTTTTTATCTCTCTGTTTCTGTCTCTCTCTCTGTCTCTGACTTTCTCTGTTTCTCTCTTGTCTGTCTCTCTCTGTTTCTCTCTGTCTCTGTCTTTCCATTTATTAAGCACTTACTATTTGCCAGGCATTGTGCTAAATCCTGGAGATACAAATACAAATTAAAATAAAGACAGTCCCTGCCCTCAAGGAGCTTACAATCTCACACACACACACACACACACACACACACACACACACACACACGAAGAAGCTTAAAGTTTCTGAAAGTTTTTCCATGAATTGAACCTAGAGCATCTCTTCAACTTCTGCTCATTACCCTTAGTTAGATTCACTGAGGAAAAACAGAACAAATTAATCCCTCTTCCACATAAATCTTTCAAATATTTGAAGACAGACATTATGCCTTCTTCTACCCCTCCTCAATTTTTCTCTAGGTTAAACAATCTCAGTTCCTTCAGTCAATCTGCATTAACTCAACACAAGGGAAAGATCCCTGACTTTGGCACCAGAGGATCCAGGTTCAAATTCTGACTTACTATTTATTACCTGTGTGACTTTTGGCAGGTTATTTTATTTCTCTCTGGGACTCAGTTTCCTCAACTGTAAAATGAGGAGGTTGGAATACATAACCTTCAAGTTTCCTTACCATTCCACCATCCTGGCTACTCTCCTCTGTTAAATTAGGAATTAAAGTAATATTTTTAATTTCGCCAAACAAAACACTTACCATAAAATCTTTCCTGACACACCAGTAAAAAAATGGTTTGAGATTTTCCTTGTCTGGTTTCCCATAGTTAAATAGTATATGATCAACATGACTCTAAACTCGTATCCCATTTCTTTGTATGCCCCTAATATGAGTGAATGATATATGCTACTAATGAGAGGACTGAATGAATGAAAAAGAATTTATTAAGTGCTTACTATATGCAAAGCATATAGTTACTTCTGCTACTAATTTTTTGGCCCCAAAATCCCAATAAGTGGAAATAAGGGAAAGGGAAATAGAGGTGATTTGAAGCCAAGTAGACAGTATGTACCATTTTAATATCTTGTAATACAACTGTTTCATGATGAAGGCTTTCAGAGAACTTGTGAAATCAGAAACACAAGTGATAGATTTGATGCCTTGGGATTTGTAGTAAACTAACTTGTGTCCCAGTTAGAAAGCAAATATATCCTATCATTAGAAGACCCTGTTTCAGGTGAGTGAAGGTTCCCTTACTCAGATGCAGCTTTACAGGAAGATAGATTTTCAAAGAGAAAGGAGGTGATTTCTTTTCTTATATTCAAAAACTCTTGAGTATAGGCCATGCTGCCTTGTCAGAGGTAAATAATTTGCATTTCCAGCTTGGGAGAATCCAAATGTCTTAGAATTAGAAATAAGGATTAAAAGGTGAAGGAGAGAGATGTGCTTGGGTTTCTGTCTACCTATGGAAGGTGGGGCTTTATTTATGACTTAGACCCAACTAGCTCAAAGTCTTCAGTAAGTAGGATGCCATTAAAAGACGAGAAGCCATTAATGCATAAGACGAACTTGTATAACACTACTAAATATCTTATTTCAGAAGGAAGGAAAGCAGTGGTGGCTATTTTATGTGGAAGAAGCCAGGAGTGACATGTAATTCAGACACAGTAATGAGGGGGTGAAGTAATGCAAATACATTATAGGTAAATAACATCTGTGAAAAAGGCCCATGAGAAAGAAAGATTAACCTGACTCATTTACTCTCCCTCATAAAAGTACCAAGTTTGGTGTATTAATTTAATCTTATGGTGTATTCTGGCTTTACTCAGCCAAGGTATGATTCCATAACAGAAAGACAAGGAAGATAGGAAGAAGGCTTCTTTCTACACCCAATATCCCCTCCTCACACCTGCTAGCTTTGTTAGCAAACCTGAGTTTTGGTGCTTTGGCTCTGGAGTCAGATGACCTCGGTTCAAATCCCATCTCAAGACCTTATGAACTGTGTGACCTTGGGTAAGTCATTTAACTACTCTGAGTCTCAGTTTCCTTATCTGTAAAATGAGAGGCTGGACTAGGTGACCTCTGACATGCCCTCAAGTTCTAGGTCAAGAGTTTTATGTTCCTAAATAGAAACTTCCATCCTATTCCTGGGATCCTGGTGGGCAACTAAGAATCTGTACCCTTTGAACTGGATTCACTGAGATGTACGTCACATTACAATGACATGGAACTTGAGTAATGACTGCTGCCCTTTGCCTGCCAATGCTGCCATAAGTTCTATCAGGGCAAGGACTTTAGTCCTTGGCATGCCCCCAGTGCCCATCAGAATGCATTGAACACAACAAATACTTAATGAGTGGTTGTGGGATTAATCAATGAATGAATTTGACATGATGCACAAAGGTTCTCTGATGGATACCTTAAAAACTTAAATTCTCAAAATTTACATATATACATATGTATACATACACATTTATACATGAATACATATACATATGTATGTGTTTACACACATGCATGCACACACTCACATACACTTTATTCCTGGCCACAGGCTGAAAGTTAATCTGTGTGGTCCACCTTGAGTTAAGCTAAGGCAATATTGGTTTATTGACATTGATACCCTAGGCAGCTTTTTAATTCAGTATCCTCTTGCTCACCAGTTTTGTAGAATAGTTGAAAAATCACCAGTTAGAGAACCTGGGTTGAAGTATCACCTATGATCCTTAGAACTTATGTGACTTCCAGTGAGTCACTTAACATCCTGGGCCTCAGTTTCTTCATCTGTCAAATCATAGGGTAAATTAGATGGTCCTGAGGTTTCCTTTCAGCTCTAAAGCTCTGATCATTCTCTTTTCATGCTTTACTATGTCTCTGTTGCATATCTTAATGTCCCCTAGTTTGGACTCTATAAAGGAAATCCACTTGCTTATATATACTGAGACATGCACTCCTTTTATTTTCTCTGCTGAGAAAAACTGATTTAAGTGTGTTAAATGTTAATGAGGATCCTCCTAAAGACTAGTTGATGATGGGCTACTTGTGGAAATAGAAGAAAGTATGTTATAGGAGGTCAGACAAGCCAGTGGGGAAGACATTAATGGAGGCAAAAAGCAAGAAAATATAAGAAATGATGGAATTAAGAGATGATACAAGAAAATGGAAGAATTAAATAGTCAAGTGAGAAAGTCTTATGGGCTTCATTTAGGGACAATGACAAAATATTAGCCAATTCAGAGGGAAGTTTTAACCTAAATCAATAGATTCCAAAGAGAAATCAGACTTTAAGAGCAGCCAAACAAAGTAAGTCCTGGGCTGGAAAGTTGGGGAAAACCAATGAGACTGAGAGAATCTAGAGGAAAGAAAGTTTCATATGAAACTTTTTTCTTGAGCTAAATAAACACAATTGGATACCAGTCATTTGCCCCTTATGGAGTTTGTGTCGAGAAGCTTTGTGCCACACAAGCATGCCCTGCCTGACACAGTTCACTGGTTCTGTAAAAACACAATGTTATCATGCTAGGAAATGATGTGACAAGCAGCATGGGAAGAAAGTCACACATGGATTACCAGCCCAACGCTGATAGAGAAGTGGCATGTGATGTTATGGTAGATTTGGTCAGAGGGTATGACCAATGGCATTCAGAAGTGATGCTGGTTGGGAAGCCTTTTGTGGCCCATTCCCATACCAATTATTTATCTTTTCAAAGTTTCAATGAGTGTTAGCTTTCTGATGGGAAGTCTCAGTGGCAAACTCAGCCAGGTAGGAGTGAGGAGCAGGATGAAGCCTGCAAGTGAAGGTGAACCCCCTTATTAGGAACTTGGGTTATGGCTGAAGCAAGACTAGAACATGGTTGGAGACTTCTGTATGGGAGGCCCCACGTGCCTCATCACACATTCTTATGACTTCTTTGGGCCATTAGATATCATTTTGGTGCCTTGTTGGAATTGTGTTTGATAGAATTAGGATGAACTGAGTGGATAAAAGCATTTACTGTGTGTGAAGTGTTGGGATAAAATAGAAAATAGAAAAGTCTCAATACTTGTGTAAGTGTGAATAATGCAATATGCTACTTCCATCCCTCCATCAGGGATTCCCAATTTCTTGCTCCTGGGTGCGAGCAAGTGTGGGTAGAACAAGGGTGTGAAATGTGTGTTCCCAGCCCCACTCTCAGAAACACTAAGTGCCATCCATGCTGCATTTATAAGAATATTAAATTCCTAGAGTTCGTTAATAAGTATTTACTGAACAACTATGTTTGGATTGTACTATGAGTCAACATTTAATGATAAGTCCTAAGTCGTTTATTAGAGACAGCTCTTCAGGGGTTGGCACGCAAAACGGGACTGTATAACTTTGCTGTTGTATTTACTCCCTTTCTGTATACAGCCTGGGGCTTAGAAAGAACTGAAGAGAAAAAGATTTTAGGTTCCCTCTTTCAGCTCAGGCTCAACTTGTCTTTAAAACCAAATTCAGCCATGAAGTAACTAAACTTGCCTCTAAGAAGATCTGGGTTTCAATCTTACCTCTGACACTAACTTGCTATATGAGCCTGGGCACTTAAATGCCCTTAGCTTCAGGTTCCTTACCTAGAAAATGAAAGAGTTGTGCTAGATATCCTTCAAGGTCCCTTTCAGCTTTAGACAGATGGTTCCAGACAAAAACACCAAGAAGGTTCCACCAGCCAGAGACTAAATTTAGAGAGAAGGCTCAAACCAGTCTCATTAATCAATTCTCTCTATCCCCAAAATGGACTGAGTTGAACTTAAGAGAAAACAAAGGGCAGGTAGGTGGTGCAGTGGATAGAACTCTGGGCTTGGAGTCAGGAAGACTCATCTTCATGAGTTCAAATCTAACCTCAGACACTTACTACCTGTGTGACCCTGGGCCAGTCATTTAACCCTATTTGCTTCAGTTCCCTCATCTGCAAAATGAAATGGAGAAGGAAATGGCAAACCACTCCAGTGTCTTTGCCAGAAAAAAACCTCAAATGGAGTCATGAAGACTCAGACAAACATGACTAAACCACCAAAGAATTGAATGTAAGGGGGATAGAAAGTGCCACGTTGAAATTCTATACCTCAAAGCATCAGGACACGCTCATTTAATAATGAAAGGACAAAAATTTATCACAATTTAAGTGGTAATGATTTCCTATGTCATCTGCTGTTTGTGGAGCGACCATAGCAACAAGTATTCTCCCCATTGAGCAAAGTCACTGAGGTTTGCCTCTGCTGCCTCAGTTTCCTCATCTGTAAAATGGAGATCATGATGGCCACTGCCTCCCAGGGTTGTTGTGAGGATAAAATAATATTTTTAAAGCTCTTTGCAAACCTTAAAGAGCCACATAAATGCCACCTATTATATATGTATTGCATTGATTTCTCCAAAGAGTAGAAACAGGAGAACCCAACAAGTCATTCCTAACAGCCTCTAAACAGAAACGCATAAGATAAAGTATATTTCAAAATTGAAAGCACTAGCAAAATCTCAGTTAATGTCATCATAGGAGTCAACGTTTATATTTTAGCCACTTTAAGGTTCACAAAACATTATATGATATACATACATTTATGTGTATGTGTATATCTGTGTGTGTGTGTGTATATGTATAATTTCTACATCTGTTTCATTTGATCCTCACAACAACCATTAGGAGTAACTGCTATTATTTTCTTCATTTTAGAGATGAGAAAACTGAAACAGACAGAGGTTAAATAACCCAGAATCACAAACAGTGAGGAAGCGCCTGACGCAACATTTGAACTCAGGTCTTCTTGACTCCGAGTCCAGTGCCCTATCCACTATACCACCAAGCTTCATCATCATTAATACGTATTAATAAACATGAATTATTAATATTAGTCATTCTAACTATGCCAGAGTTACACAAAATTTATATACAGTTCGAATTGGTCAACATCCTAAATTTGTAACAAAAATAAAATGTCTACATTTACTATTTACCAGTGTTAATAGGAAAGATCCCAGGTACAAATTTTCATTAACTTTGAAAATCAGATAGAGAACAAAAGTTGCAAGTATAATTTGTTTACATTTATTAATCTGTATCCAAGTTGTATATTCTTCTCTCCCCCCACATCCCCCATCAATGGAATGTAAAGTCCTTGAGAGCAGGACTATTTTCATATTTTGTCATTGTATACCTAGCTAGCACATAGGTGCTTAATAGTGATTAAGTGCTTAATAAATTAGTACTGTTGATTTGAATATGGACATACATGCCTCATCACAGGGCAAAGGTAATATTGGGTTCTCAAAGGCTATGCCAGCTGAGTACAAACTCTGGACAGTCCACGAAAGGCAGACTTTGAGTTCGATCTCAGCTGCAGACTAAGTCTACTTTCTGAGGACCAGCCTACCCAAGTATAGAAAGACTGACCAACAGTAGGCTACACAGTGATGAATTCTTTGACCATGGCAGCCCAAGAAACAAATATAGCATGATCTTTGACCCATGTGACCAGCATGGTACAGAGGAAAGATTACTGGATTTAGAATGAGGGGGAAGCTGATCTCTGACCTTGGACAAGTCATTTAACCTCTCTGTACCTCAGTTTCCTCATTTGTAAAATGAAGGGGCTAGACTTTGTGACTATTTGACATCCTGCTCTAAATCCATGATCCTTTCTGCAGTATCATGGAAAGGCAAGAAGGGCATGCTAGGAATTATGATTTTTAGACCCCCTATAAATTTTAAATCAACAGTCATTCTCTTAATGTAACCAACAAGGACTAAAAAGTAGATATAACACTGGAGGAACTGAATACTCTTGATCTTGACATTCTCACTATAAACAAGAAGGCAAAAGTTACAGCTACATGGAGGACTGGCTCACAAATTCTCTTCTAAAAGGAGGAAAATTTTTAAAAAGTGGCAGAGTTAATTTCTCATCCTGCAGCCAAAAGCAGCAAGAAATATCATCTCATGGTTCATTTGGCCATCCTCTATTGCCAAGTTCATGATAAATAGTTGCAAAGTGACCAGCACTATGACTGTTATAGTTTATATTCCATTGACATGAAAGAAAAAAATCTACAAAGAACTCAGACCTCACAACCAAGTATAATTTTTAAAAAAAAAAAAAAGAAAAGAAAAAGAAATCCATCCATTTGTGTATCAGTGCAAAGGTAAGAAAAGATCAAGATGGCAAAAACAATTACAGGAAAATATGGATGACAGGTAAAGAATAAGAGAGGCCAGAAAGTGTATAGAATAGACTGAAAACTCACCCAAGATGACCAATATTTTCTTCTAGAAAAGATATGGAAGGGACTGTATGTGGCATGAGCTAAATAGTACCGCCAAAATGAAACCTTGGTCATTGACTGTTTGATCATTAACATTAGGGGAAGCATAAAACAAGATATATGCTCTACAAAGTGTCTATGTTTTATCATGGAAGAGATACCCCAAAGAGTCCAGATTGAACCAAGGTTACTTCAAATAGATGGTGAGGTCCTTCAATTGTTCCTGTTTGCTGACGATATTGTGCTTGTTTCACCAAGCCCAACAGCATCACAGAACCTCCTGGAAGATATCTGTAGCCATCAAAAGAGTTTGGACTAATCAGACACACAATAAAAAATGAGGAAAGAACGCCTAGATTATACAATGCAGTTAGATAGCTTGAAAGCATAGATTCATCTGTGTGTATGAATACAAACATACAACTTATTAGCTTTGTGATCCTAGATAAGTTTCTTGACTTCTCTAGCATGAAATTTGTCATTCATAAAATAAAGAGATTGGGTCTGATGACTTCTAAGGTCCCTTCCATCTCCAAATCTATGATCCTATAGCACATATGTAGCCATGTAGCTAGCCTCATGCCCTTGCAATGCCAGGAGAAAGTGAAGACATGCCCAGTATGCTGAAAGGATGTCATGGTGTAGATGAGTCACAGAGGTTGAGCAAGCATGGATAGGTTGTGACCTGCATTGTTAAAGGAAACCTTGTGTTGATGAGGTCATGGATCCATGTGAGTGTCTGGGTTTTGAGATACATAAATATATGATTCTTCTTATGCTGGCAGGATCCAAGAGAAAACTCACCAATCTAACTTTTGTTGTTCAGTCATGCCTAACTCTTCATGACCCCATTTGGGACTTTCTTGAAAAAGATACTGGAGTGATTTGTCATTTCCTTCTCCAGTTTATTTGACAGATGAGGAAACTGAAGTAAACAGGATTAAGTGATTTGCCCAGAGTCAGACATCTAAGTAAGTGTCTGAGGCCAGATTTGAACTCAGGAAGATGAGCCTTCCTGATTCCAAACCCAGTGCTCTATCCATTAGGCCACCTACCACCCCAGTCCAAATACTGAGTAGAAAATCAATTGTCACCTCTGGATAACTGAGGAGATGAGCTGATAAGGCTACTGTTCTGCTCATCACAAGTAGGTCTGTCTCAGCTAGTTGTCCTGGTGTGCTTTGAGGTATGAATCAATGTGAGATCTTAGGCAAATGTATGCCCCTAAATCTATCAACTGGAATATGTCCCTTTGCTTTGGGAGTTTTACTATTTGTATGTTAGCCTTTGTTACAACATCTTCACACACACACACATGCACACACAAACACACTCAACCACATTCAACCTCCCTAACGTTATCCTACTAAATGTTCACTTTTACAAAATCAATCACATTCAAAGTGTCTTCCCTCCCACACAGTGAAAGAATAAAAGCGTGCATTTCTTGTAGCTCTGGATTACTGCAGGTGTCTGTCTTCCCTTTCTGACAATGACATAAGCGATCTCTCTAAATAACTCATTGCATCCCAGGGTTGCCATAACTACTGCAGGCCATTGGGCACATCTGTGAATTCATCTGTATAATGTGGGCACTGGGCAACATTACCTTGTTGAATAATTCAATTAAATCTGATAATGAGTGCGCATTGACACAGTTAAACACTCAGGTGAATAAAGGATTCACTTTGAAGTACACAAATTTCTGGAGTCATCTGCGTGTGTTAACAAGTGATGGTTCTCACTATTGCCTTCTGGGGAAGGAGATGCTCAAGAGAAAAAACAGGAAGTTAAGGTTGAGCATTTCAAGTGCCTTTTACAGTGTGTGTAAAGGGAGAAAAAATGTAGACCAAGTTCTTAGCTTCAAGTTAGTCATATGTTGTGATAAGAAACTGATTTATTTAGGAATCCTTATGATCGTCTTGAATTTAACATCTATTGTCTTGTATTCTTATTCATCTTTTCTTTTCTTGATCTGTATCCCATTAAGGTGTAGTAGTTGTTCATCCTTTGTCCTTAAAGATGACCCATGACATCATAAGGTGATGTCTTGACTTGAGCGGGAATTGAAGTGAGGCAGAGCTATGCCAAGTCGTCAGCCTTACTCCCTCTTTCCAGAGTCATCATAGTCCAGTGGCAGAACAAAAGTTGAGAAGACCATCAAGGACTTCCCCATTAGATTTTAAGCTGTTGGAGGTCATGGTCTTGTATTTTATACCTTTGTTTTCTCATTACCCTGTACATTATCTTATGCAATTTTCCTTTGAGCCTCCTCATGGTTGCTCCTAGAGAAGAACTTTCTTTGCCAACTTGGATTTGTTCCTGCTGTGTAACTTAAAATATTAGCTGCCTGGTGTGCTAAGATAGGAATTGACTTTCCCAGAGTCACACGGCTGATATGTGTCCATGGTGGGACCTGGACCCAGATCTTCTTGACTGTGATAATGTTGATTACAACGGCAAATATTTTTGTTAATTATATCTTGTCAGAGAGACATCATGGAGATGGGACTAGAGAAGAGACCCCAGAATCAGAAAGATCTAAATTCACGTCTTCCTGCTGATACATACTCACTGTGAGACCCTAGGAGAAAATCACTTAGCCCCACGGTCCCCTAGTCTCTAAGACTGTGTCACTAAGCATGTGCCCATCCATACTGGTAGGGAGAACTTACATATTAGAAGTTCCAGTATAGTTCTGTATTGGGAGTTCCCTACACCAACAAAATCATAAGTTCAGTCCAAAAGTATCTTACCAGTGAGCAACTTATAATGGCATAAAATAATGACATACATGAAAAATAAATATATAAAAATAAAATAAAGCGCTGTTAGAGAGTAATGATAATTCATCATTAATGAATATTTAAGACCTCTGTTTAGCTCCAAACAGCTGCAAAACAATGAGGTGAAAACAATAGTCAAGAAAAATCTCTAAAACCACAACCCCATATCCAATCTCTGCCTTCTCTGATCTATCCTGCACATAGCTGCCATATTTCTTTTTCTGTTGTACCAGTCTGCCTATGCTTAAATACCTTGAGGTCCTCCCCATTTCCTATGGGATATAATAAAGACATCTCAGCTTGGCATCCAAAACCTTTTAGAATCTGGAACCATCACCAACGTGCCCTTCATGCACTCTCCATTTCCACTGTTCAGTACAATTGGATGTTCCCATCACTTCTCTTGCTTCTTCCTGTCTCTGTACATTCACAGAGGCCATCCCTTATGTCTGGAATGGCCTCTGCTTTCCCTCCATGACCCGGTTTAGGTGCCCCCTTCCTCTGTGAAGTCATTTCTATCTCCTTGAAACTAAAAGCTTCTTTCTCTCTCTCTCCCTCTCTCTCTCTCTCTCTCTCTCTCTCTCTCTCTCTCTCTCTCTCAAATTTCTTACTGTTTTTTATCTAGATCCTTCCTTTCCCCTTCTCATATTCTATTATTGAATTTCTATTATTTTATCATTTATTTTAGGCCTATTTTATTCAAGGAACTATGCTAGACACGGGAAATACAAAGACATAAATGTCTCCAAGGTGTCCATACTGAACTTTGTACCTTACTTAAATGTGTGTATACAGGTCATATTCCCCAATTCAGTTGTAAGTCTCTCCAGGGCAAAGGTTTAGTAATTTTTCATTTTTGTATCTCTTGTGGCTAAAATAGTTCCTAGCACTAGTAAGCACTTAATAAATGTTAGTTGACAAACTGGAGTAAACCTGAGTTGTGAATAGTTTACTATAACATAATAATGTTATAAATCAATGAAGATCAGTTGAGTGTCACTTCTAAATTGTACATAACACACAGATGACCAAGATAGGTGTTCAATTTTATTTAGAGCTAAAAGGGCCAACTAGTCAGGGACCTCCAGAGGCCATCAAGTCAAACCTCATCATTTTATAGATGAGGAAATGGCAGCCCAGAGAACCTAACATGTATCTAAAGTCACACAGCAAGCCAGGGACAGATCTGGGATTACAACTCAGTTCTCTCATCTTCTATACCAGGGATCTTTGGACCAACCAATACTGAAATGGCCATATTTCATGGTAAGAAATATGTAGGTGCATAAGAGTTAGAGGTGTAAGAGACCTTAGTGGTCATCCCACCCAAACCTCTTGTTCCACAAATGAGAATACAACAAAATTAACAGCTTTTCCAAGGTAGTCCAAGGAACCATTAGCAGAAGCAGGACTTGTTCCCTGACTCTCTGATTATAGAGCAGCTCATATTATGCTTTATCATCATGCTACTCATATTTTCCATGTTGAGATTTCCATGAAGCATCCTACAAAGGCCAAGAAGTAGATATTTTTGAGAAGTTAAGCACAACTTTCTTCTCTGCTTTCTTGATCCTTCTGTTTTAGGTCCTAAATTCCTTCAGGATAAAGATTAATCCTTCAAATATATCCTCCAAGTGTATGGTAAACCCAATGAGTGTTACATACATTCTTGTTGACTGAGTGACTTTTCTTTAGTCTTGTAAATTTAAACTCTATAAAGCCTCAGACACAGGCAATTCACACCATTTTGTAGTTTCCTTTGGAAATGAAGATCAAAATTGAGATGACAGTATGGCAACTTAAATGACCTGCCTGTGACGCTCCAAAATTGGTTGGTGGGTCATCCAGAACTTGGGGGCTTTACTTGTCTTAACTAGTAACATTCTTTATGACTTTTAGCCCATTGTTTACTTTTCTCTATCTTAACATCCCAGTATTACAAAACCTCAGACTCAGAAGGAACCTTAGAGACTGTCTTGTCTAAGCCATACCTGAAGAAGCACAGCTCAACAATGTACCCAAAAAATGATCATCCAGCCTTTCTTTGAAGGGCTCCAGACACAGGAAACTCACCTGTTCCCAAAGCATGCCATTCCACTTTTAGACAGTCCCTTTATAGGAAGCTTTTCTTGATACTTCCATCTATGCCTTATATGTGTCTATGCCTTCCTTCTAGGGTCCAGGCAGGCTAGTCCCTTATCCACTGAAAACAGTCCGAATACTTAAAGACAGCTATCATGTCCCTTTATATTTTCTTGGTAAGAATTTCTCTCCATGGTAAGACTTCTAATAGTGGCTCAATAATCATAACTACCACTTCTTTCAGTAACTTGATATGTAATTAATCTGAGCCTGGTACCTTGAACTTATTAAGTGAAGCTCTCTCACTGTCTCTCATTTTGCTGAGTATCACCTCCCTATTGGCCATATTCCAGTATATCTTTCCAATACAAAGTTCACCCTTCTTTGCAGAGACCATTGGAACATGAAAAGAGTTGTGTAGTCTTGCCTTCTCTCCATTGTCCATGTTCAGCATCCCTTACCTTGTGTAGTAGGTGTTGTTCTTTGAGCCTCCATTTTCCCTTTTCCTCAAAAAACTTTAAAAGACCCTTTTTTGTTGTCTTCAGTTTCTTCCCTTGTTAGCCTCAGTTCATTCTGATCATTCCTCCTCCTGGAAAAATTCCTACAGAATGATAATCCACTTTTGTATTCATCCTCCATCACCCAGTATCATTTCTATATTCTGTACATGTTCTACCCTGAAACCTATGTTGTCCTGATAAATAAGTGTGTCACATAGCTTACAATTTCTAGACATCCTCGGGCCTTCTTCACATTCTGCCACAACCATCTTCTTTTTATCCACCACACCAACACATATATACTCTGCCTCCATCTCTTTCAACAGCAGAACTATATTTCACTCAACACTGGTGACACTGTCCTGAGTCATCGTCAGCCAAGTCACTCAGTACCTACTTTCTAACTTCTATGGCCTCCTACACCTTTATCAGTGCCAACCACACCTGGGATAAGATCTCCCACTGATCAGGGTCCCACTGCTTTTCTTCTCCTACCTGATATAAAGTGAACCCCTCAGGAACTCACAGAATGCAAAATCATCATCTCACATGTGGTTGGACCTCAAGGGAAGACCTTAAAGAGTCTAATTATTTGCTTGTCTCAAAAGATCTCTCTCCAACCACTATCACTGAGATACTGCTTAGACTCAATCCTCAATCTCTCCCTTCTCTCTTCATCTGACATCACTCAGACTTTTTTCCCCCATGGTCACTACTGGCTCCTTCTCTGCCATTTATAAACATGTCCTATTCTCCCTTATTCTTAAAAATCCCTCTCTTGATCCTTACCATCCTTACCAGCAGATCCCTATGACTTTCCTCCTTTTTGTGGTCAAACTCCTGGAGAAGGCCATCTACATTCATTACCTCCATTTCATCTTCTCTCACTAGCTTTTAAACCCTCTATGGTCTGGTTTCAACCTCATTTGACTGAATCTGCTCTATGGAAACATAATTACCAATGATGTGTAATCATCATTAAGTGTCAAATCTTATAACCTTTTCTCAAAACTCATCCTTCTTTATATCTCTTTATCATTTGATACTATTAAAAATACCTCCTCTGAGATATTCTCTCCTATCTGTGTTTTCATGACATTCTTCTTCCTTAGTTCTCCTCAGGTGTATCTGATCACCCTTTTTCAGTTTGTTTTGCTTGCTATTCATCCATGCTACTCCCACTAACTGAGGTTATCTCTCAAGGCTCTATCCTAGACTCCTTTCTCTTTTCACTCTACACTTTCTCACTTTGTGATCTCATCAACCTCCCACAAATTCAATCATCTCTTTGTGGATGATTCCTAGAACTGTATATCCTGGCCTTGTGTCTATCCTGGCTTACAGTCTTGCAAAACCTATCCTGAAAAATTGCCTTTTGGACATCTCAAACTCAATTTCACACTATGTCCAAAAAACAACTCATTGTCTCCTACCCATCCTTGACCTTACCCTCATCTGAACTTCTAAAATACTGTTGAAGGCACCAATATCCTCCCATTCACCCAGGTTTACAGCTCCAATATTATCCTTACCTCCTCACTCTCAATCACCCCACATATCCAATCTGTTGCCAAATCTTGTCCTTTCTGCCTTCATAGTGTCTCTCATATAAGCCCCTATTGCTTCACTGACATAGCCATCAATCTAATTCAGTCCTTGTTACCTCTTGCCTGGACTATTGCAAACATTTTCTAATTTATCTCTCTGTCTCAAGTATCTCCCCACTCAAATTCATCCTCTAGTCAGCTGTCAAAGTGATTTTTTTCAAGTATAAGTTTAAACATGTCACCCTTTTACTCAATAAATTCCAATGGATTCTAATTATTACCAGGATTAAAGTCTTCTGTTTGGTGTTTAAAAAACTCTTCATAATCCAATCCTTTCCCACATTTCTTAAACTTTAGTTCCATTCATTATTCTGTAAACCAGCCATACTCGCCTACGCGTTGTCCTCTGATATGCAATGGTGATCTGTCTCCTATACCTGGAATTTCTTCCCTTCTCTACTTCTTAGTTTTTCTGCCCTCTTTCCAGACTCAGCTCAAATCCTCTTTTGTAGGAGGCCTTTCTTGGTTGTCCCAGCTCATAGTGCTTTCCCCTCACAGATTGTCACCCATCTACCTTGTAGATGTCTTCTTTGTACCTAACTATTGACATATTGTCTCCTCCAAGGAAACAGAATCTCCTTGAGGAAAGAAGCAGCCTTTCTTTGTAGACATAGCACCTAACATGGTGCCTGCCATATGAGAAGTACTTAAGAATCCTGGTGAACTTGATGGCCATTGTTACTGGAAAGAATGTTCAATCAGCTCCCCTGTGGCTCCACTTAAGGTCCCTGTGACTTCTCAAGAGAAAAAACCCTTCCATAAATGCCACTCCCATCTCCACATGTAATGTGTGTATATGTGTGTGTGTGTGTGTGTGTGTGTATGTATGTATTTCCTGTTCCACCTAACTCTCATCTGTGGCTCCAAGAAGCTGCAGCATGCATAGTGACCACACACCAGTGAACCATTTTGACAGACAGGCCAAACCAGGCTGAGGGTAACCAAGGGTTCTCAAACCCATTGATGAGTTAGGGGGGTGTCTACCTCAAGCATGTGAAGACTTCATCTGATGGAATGGGTGGATAAGAACAATTTTTTCCAAAGGCCTTGAAGGCAGATGAAGCAGGCAATGTGGAGCACTTAGAGCTTGATTAGACACTGAAGACGCCAAGGTCATCCACTGTATCCTGAGCCATCGGTAGCCACCTTGACTCTGTCCAGCCACTGGACTATGATACCTCTGGAGGAGAGAGTGAGGCTGATGACTTCATGCATTCTGCCTCACTTAAATCCAGTTTATGCACAAATCAAAAGACAAAAAAAAGATATATATGTATATGAGCATGTATGTATATGTATATTATATGTATGTATACATGTATATTAGAACGTAAATTTCTTAAGATCAGGGATTGTCTTGGTTTGGTATTTGTATCCACCAGACTTAATACTATTTGTGACAGCACATGGTACTTAGTAAATGCTTTCTTATTCATTCTGTGGCCATTAAAGTTGATTCTTTGGTGGTCAAACTTATGTTGATGATCCTCTCTGAATAGAGACCATCCATATACTATTAATGGGCAGATACTTTAAGTTTCTTTGAATTGATAGGACTCCCTCCCCTGTACACACACACACACACACACACACACACACACACACACACACACACAGCTTGCTACTCCACCACTGACATTGCCTCAAGTGCTTAGGACCATTTGAATAGAGTATGACCTCCAGGGGTCCATCCAACTTTAAATTTGAGGTCCTAAGAGCCTATGTTCCTATAATTTTAATAGAGGGTTATATGATTACAAAAGTCTAATATTAAATGTGCAAGCTTAGCATTTTACCTCGGCCAGCCCCGGGGGCCCAAGATGTTAATGTTTCAAAAAGAATAGGAGCCAACTGACAGGCATAGTCCTTGGGCACCAGGTTCAAAGACTGGTCAAAAATACTGTGTCAGAGGCTAAATTCCCCAGCACTTCCCATGCATCCCACAGAACAGAATGCCTGAGGGCCGCCCTCACTGACTCACTACATTTTCTTGGTTTACTTGACCATGCTCACAGTGGGGAGTAGAGGAAGAAAAGTTTCTGAGAAATTTAGCTGATGGAATTCATTTGGCTCTACTTCTCTTCCTTTCCAGACCCAAATCTAAGGGATTTTTAAAATGCTTTATACTGAAATCTAAATCCAAAACATAAAGAAAGGGTTTTGGCAATAAAGGAATAGTGAATGATGTTCTATCTGTATTCCAGACTCAGGACTTTATAAAAGGGACCTTAATGAACATTCAGTCCAATATTCTCACTTTATTTTTTATTAGCTAATTTATTTATTTTTAGTTTGCAACATTCACTTCTATAAGTTTTAAATGTTCTTCCTTTCCTCCACCCTCCCTCTCCAAGATAGCATACAATCTGATATAGGCTCTACACATACATTACTATTAAACACATATTCATATTCATGTTGCATAGAAGAATTGTAATGAGTGGGAAAAACCATGAGAAAGAAGAACAAAACAAAACAAAAAAGAAAATAGGCTGCTTCATTCCTCATTCAGACTCCATGATCCTTTCTCTGGAAGTGGATGGCATTTTCCATCATGAGTCCTTTGGAATTGTTTTAGGTCCTTGCATTGCTGAGAAGGGCGAAGTCTATCAAAATCAATCATCACACACTGTGGCTATTACTATGTACAATACTCTCCTTGTTCTGCTCTTTCACTCAGTATCAGTTCATATAAGTCTTTCTAGGTTTCTCTGAAGTCCACCTGTCCATCATTTCTTATAGCACAATAGTAATCCATTACATTCATATACTACAACTTGTTCAACCATTCCTAAGTTGATGGGCATCCCTTCAACTTCTGGTTCTTGGCCACCACAAAAAGAGCTGCTGTAAATATTAGTATGGGTTAGTACATGTGGGTCTTTTCCCCATTTTTATGATCTCTTTCGGTTACAACCCTAGAAACATAATACCCTCTTTTATAGATGAGGAAACTGAGGTCCAGAGAGGTAAAATGCTTCCCTCCCCCCATCACACAAATGATAAGCAATACAGTCAAAGTTGGAATTCTCCTTTAGACTCTTGATCGATTTAGTTTTTCCATGAGGACCCAATTAGTACCTTGAAGTGTTTTGAGGTGTATCACTTTCCCATACTGTTACATGTGTTTTAAAAGGATATTCAGGAAAGATCTACCACTTTGTTATGCTGAAAAACAAGCTCCAAGATCCAGAAGCCATAGCATGCACAGTGGTCACACTCCAGTAAAACCATCTTGGCAGATGGGATAAACCCAGTGAATGGTAACTGACAGGCCTCAAAGTTAGAATTAGGATGTCTACCCCAAGCATATGAAGACTTCCCACAAAGGAATGGGTGGATAAGAACAATTTGTTCCAACAGTCAGGAAGGTGGCTGAAGCTGGCACTGTGGAGCACTTAGAGCTTGGTTAGGCATCAAAGACACCAAAGTCATCCACTGCATCATGGGCCATCACTAGTCATGTTGACTTTTGTCTTGCTGCCAAACTTTGATGACTAGAAGAGAGAGTGAGGTTGATAACTTTGCAGCTTTACGTCACTTCAATCCAATTCATGCACAAGTCAAGGCATCACCTCATGAGGTCAGTGGTCCTCTTTGAAAATGAAAGACCAGCAACAATGACAATAGCAACCTGATTATCGGATCTTGTCATGGGATGAGAATTTAAAGCAAAAACCAGCATAGGATAATGGGACTAGATTATCTTCTTTCATGTCTTAATCATGTCAAGTGCAAGTGACTACACTTTCAAGACCCAAACCAGACTTTAAGATAAAGAATGAGGGATGAGGCAAACATTTCACTGAAAAGAACCACATGTTAGAGCTCATTATGTATGTGAGTCAGTGAAATATTTAGCACTCTTGTGTTTGTTTTATGAAACACTAGCGTAGGATGTACCATCAGGAACAAAACATGGAGCCTATAACATCTGGGGAGTCATTCCCCAGGCTCAATTCATTGTGAGTCAGCTTCTCATTAGTGTCTTGGATCCAGATTTAGTCTCCATGTTTTAAGAGGTAGGTGGAGAATCTGGAAAAGGTCCAGAGCAGATTCACCAGGGATGAAAGGGTAAGATGAGAGGACCTCTTAAGAAAGACTGAAGAAATTGTGTTCTTTAATCTAAAAGGATAGCTAAATATGTTGATTTGTTTAGTTTAATGACTTCTTTGTTACAAAGGAGTTTTCTGTTAGGAAGACATTAGGAAGTGAAAGTGATGTAAAAGAAATAACAACAAACAACTAACGACAAAAAAAAAAAAACTAAACCAAACTAAAGAAAGAGGATAATTTGTCCTAGAATAAAAGGAAAGATAGCATAAAGGATAATAGCTTCATAACTCTACAGAAGAGGTTCCCATGAACTTGGTTTTGTAATATTTTGATAACAATTTCAATATTACTTGTTTTCTTTGGAAATTCTGTGATTTTTTAAAATTCACTTAAAAATATTATTCTGAGACAGGACCCGCAGCATTTGCCAGACTTACAAAGGGATCCATGACACAAAGTTTTAAGAGCTTCAGCTTGAGCTAGAAGAAACTTTAAATTCAGTCAATCTGGTGGCTTCATTTCACAGATAAGTTAATAAGATTAAGTCACTTAGTATAACAGAATCATGGTATTTGAGAGCTAGAAGATGCCCTTCATGGACATTTAGTGCAACTCATACACAAAGGAATCCCCTCTCTAATATGCCCACAAGTGGTCATCTGGCCTTCTCGTGAAGACCTCCAAGGAAGGGACACCCATCACCTCTCCAGACTGGCTGTTCCACTTCCTTACAGCTTTAATTATGAGGAAGATTTTCCTGACATAAAGCTTTGATTTATCTATTTGTAACTTCCACTCAGTATTCCTACTTCTTCCCTCTGGGGATAACAAGAAAAACTAGCCTCTTACCCCTTCAACTTGAAAGCATTTCAAATATTTGAAGACAGCTATCATGTCCCTCGGGTCATCTTTCCTTCTACCTAGAACTTTCCAGTTGTCTGTGACCTGTCAAAGGCCATCCTAACTGCCAATTCGTTCAGTACCTTGAGATGCAATTTATCTGGACCTGATTCTGCCCTTTGTTCTAAATAAAACCTGTCTAGTCTCTCTTCCACATGACGGCCCCTCAGATAATTGAAGACAGCTATCATGTATACTCCCTGCGTCTTTCTTTTTTCAGAATGCTCCCATTCCTCCAACTGCTGTTCATAGCAAAGGCATAGACTCAAAGACCTTCCTCTTGGATGTGCTCTTCATTAGCTTCTTAATGTCTTAAACTATGGTACCCAGAACTGAAGACCATGCTTCACATGAGGGTACCTCTCTCTTGACCTTCCAAATGCAGCCCAAGATCATATTAACTTTTTGGCCAACACATTCTATTAATGACTCATAATGAGCTTGAAGTCCATTAAAACCCTCTTCTATTTAACAGAGCCACTGTCCATCCATGCCTCCCTCATCTTATACTTGTAAAATTGATTTTTTTACACTCAAATGCAAGACTTAACATTTATCCCTGTTGAATTTAATTGTGTTAAATTCATTCCTATGCTCCAATACCTAACACAGTACCTGGCACATTCTTGTTATTGTTGGTCAGTCATTTCAGTCCTATCTGACCCTTTAGGACTCCTAGGACCTGATATGTTTGTTGTGGTTCAGTCATTTCAATCATGTACAATTCTTCATGACCTCTTTTCGGGGGGTTTTCTTGGAAAGGATACTGGAGTGGTTTGCCATTTCCTTCTCCAGTCCATTTTACAGAAGAAGAAGCTGAGGCAAAAAGGGTTAAATGACTTACCCAGAGTCACACCGATAGTAAGTGTCTGAGGTCAGATTTGAACTCATGAAGATAAGTATTCCTGATTCCAAAACCAGTGCTCTATTCAGTGCACCACCTAGTTGCCCACCTGACACATAGTAGTGCAAAATAAATGTTGGTTAATTAATCTGATCCAGTAGTATCATATTCAAATGGATCTCCCAAGGCTGCCTATTGACTTAGGAAACCACTATTTAACATTATTCATGTTGTATTTTTACTTATTTCATTAAACATTTCCCAATTAGATTTTAATCTAGTTTGGGCCATATTTGGAAGTTCTGCTTCGCAGCCAATGGCTGGGAGTTTGACACCTCTGCCCTAGCCTCTCAAGATTCTTCTGATTCTGTCATCCAGTATGTTAGCTTCCCCTCCCAGCTTCTTGTTGTCTGCAAGTTTCATTAACATACTATCTATACCTTCATCCAGGTTGTGGATGAAAATGTTAGGCAGCACAAGGGCAAGCACAGATCCCTGGAATACTCCACCAGTAATCACCAGCCACATCGAACAATTAACAAGGATCCTTTGAATGGAATCTCTTCTAAATTCATGATTGTATTACTATTGTCTAAAACATAGCTTTACATGTTCTCCATGAGAATCATATGAAATTCTTTATCAAAAACTTTGCTAAAAATCGAAATAAACTATAATGGCAGCATCTGTATCTATTAGCTTAGTAATATTGTCAGAAAGGGAAATGAGGTTGGTCTGGCATAATCTGCTACTTCCTTTTCTATATATCACCAATCATATATTTAATGATCCATTCTGGAATTTTCTGAGGAATCAAAGTCAAATTCTCTAGCCTTTAGTTTGCAGACTCCATTCTCTTTCTTATTTTGAAAATCCAGACATTCACCCATCTCCAGGATTCTAGGACCTCTCCTGCTTTCCATGATTTTTCAAGTGACTAATAATGGCTCCAGACTACAGAACTTTCCAAACCTGAAGATGCAGTTCATCTAGGTTATGTGACTTGAATTCATCAAGGACAACTATATACTCTTTTACTATAAAGTGATTTACCTTGCGTTAGGTGTATAGACATCAGAGGAGGACTTGCAATCTCTGCTGTTAAAGTTTGCTGAGCCCTTTTCCGGGCCGCTCATCCACCTTTGGTGTCCACCTTCACCCAGAAGAAGCTGTAGCATGTGCAGCAGCCACACCTTGATTAAATCATCTCAGCAGACAGGCCAAACAAGCTTGAGCATATTTTAGATAGCAAAATAGATAGACAGTCAGACAGATGGATGATAGATATAGATAATGATGCATGATAAATAGATGATAAAGTTAGATGATAGGTAGTTACATCCTAGATAGATGATAGATCAATGATGTAGGTAGATAAATAAAAAGATAGACAAAGAGATAAACAATTAAATACTTAATATGTGTCAGGCACTATGCTAAGTACTAAGGAGATGAATACAAGAAGCTTACAGTCTAATGGGGAAGATAAAAAATAAAGCGGAGATGCAAAGGTGTGGGGAAATCCAGAATTGCAGACAATTTGAATAAGGGAAGTTAGAGGCAAGAAAAACTTCTTGATATAGATAAAGGTTAAACATTTGGAAAAAATTCCTTGAACTCTTAGAGAACCTTAAGAAACCCATTAAGTCCATGTCTGTCTGGGTTAGCATAGACAGGAACCTGCCCAGAGGTAGGGACCTAAGTCACACGGTCTCTTACAGCAATGTGATCAGTGGGTCCCATGGACTTTGAATTGAAGAACCATAGAACATCGGCAATGAATAGCACCTAGGAGAAGAGACCTTAGGGCAGAGAAAGGCATCCAGTTTTGTGTATTTGTCTTATTACTTATCAGGTTCAACAACGGGACCCTTGCCATAATACCGTCAATAATTAACAACACCCTTTTTCATATATAAATCACAGAAGTTTGTATCTTAAGGAACAGAAAACCAGGGAGTAGAAATTGGTTGCCGGGACATACTTCACTTAAGTGGTGACCTCAGAACAGTGCCAGAAATTCTTTGTGTCTAAAGTTGAAGAATGTCCATGCTCTTGGCTTGCGTTGCTCCATTTGTCTAGATGTGGGGGGCAGAGGGAGGGAGGAATCAAATAGATATGAGATGGAATTTCCCAGGAGCTCTTTCTTGTGGGTGGAAACATGGATTCTAAATATCTCCCAGATTTTTAAAAAATCTCAGATATGTGTATGTATCTATATATCTATGTATATGTGTGTGTGTATCACCCTTTGTTTTGAGTTGGGTACTGTTCCACCTTCTCCTATACCTGAACACACGATAATTCAATTTAGTGACATCTTTCTACCTATAGCCCTTCTCCCAGTATAATACTATCATGTCTAACAGTTTTCTTTGTATGCCTATTGACTTAGTGGGTGAAGACTGGTATGATTTCTGCATCTCTTACCTCCATCACAGGCAAAGCAGTTATAAACATTTTCATATTGAGGTCATACAGTGAGGTCTGGTGGATGCACTGGAATTCAACCTTGCCCCATTTTCTGATTGTCTTCTTTACTTCCTCTTTTCACTCTTCTTGTTTTCTCCCAACCCATCCCTCCTGAAAGATTAGACCCTGGTCCCTTCTACCCCAGGGTTTCCAACTGCCTTCTCATCTATATTCCTTCTTTCTCCCTCTTCCACTGCCTAAATTACTTGTGATGCTTCTGCCCATCTTACACTCCCTTTCCATGACCTTCCCAACCACCCCATTGCAACCCTAATTAGATCAGCATGTCACTTAATGCCAGTATCAGAGAGTTTTTTACTAACAGGACATCCTGAGGACTTTGAGACAAAGGGAAAAGCTACTGTCCATGAGATTCAAAATACTTAATTCCAAAATACTCAGTTCAACTTTATTTTTAAAAAATGATTAGTAAAGTTTCCAAACTATCAATGAAATAATATATTCCATGGGGTGGGAAAAAGGAAGAAGGCATCATATTACTTACTCAGAATTGACTTCTGCAATTGATGTTGCAGTTAACCACATGGTAATTTACAGACAAGGTCCCTTCAGAGATTTCTTTTTTCCCCCAATTAGTTACATATTATAACATACAGTACAAGGAACAATGCAAGCACCCTTTGGAACATCACACCAGATTTCATTAGGAGCCAAAGCAGTTTCTTTCTTGGGATCATTGGCTGTGGTGTTATAAGAAGATGGCCAGGTATCACTGACTTTTGGCTATCCCCAGCATAACTGTTTTCCTATCTGTGAGGTCAATGAGAGATCTTCCATGAAACATCTCCAAGATGGAAGTCAACCAAAGTTTGGCCCAAAAGCAAAGCCTCTCACTTGCAATCTCCTGAGTCAGTAATCAGTAGTCAGTGGGGGAAAATATCCTGCTGAAATATTCAAATCACAGAATCCTAGAGTTAGAAGAAAAGCATAGGTCCACTTGCTCAGCTGCCACATGTACAACTTTGAAGGAAATGTGAGTGATGGACCTAGAGAAGATTTTGGAGAAGGGATAACATAATTAACTTCTGTAAGTATTGAAAGTTGCCCCACAAAAAATAACTTTATAGATGAAGGGAAAGACATAGATAGTAATCACAACTGTGAATGTGAATGGGATTAATTCTCCCATAAAACAAAAGTGGATAGCAGAATGGATTAAAAACCACAATCCAACAATATGTTGTTCACAAGAAACACATTTGAAACAGGGATACACAGAGAGTAAAGGTAAAAGGTTGGAGCAGAATATATTATGCTTCAGCTGATGTAAAAAAAAGCAGGAGTAGCAATCCTAATCTCAGACGAAGCAAAAGTAGAAATAGATCTAATCAAAAGAGATAAGGAAGGAAACTATATCCTGCTAAAAGGCACCATAGACAATGAATCAATATCATTACTAAACATATATGCACCAAGTGGTATAGCATCCAAATTCTTAGAGGAGAAGGTAAGAGAGTTACAGGAAGAAATAGACAGCAAAACTATACTAGTGGGGTACCTCAACCCCCCCCCCCCTGAGCTTGATAAATCTAACCTGAAAATAAACAAGAAGTTAAGGAGGTGAATAGAACTCTGGATAAGGT
>CM053770.1:38630368-38668067 GCA_028658325.1 Potorous gilbertii | reverse complement strand
TTACAGGAAGAAATAGACAGCAAAACTATACTAGTGGGGTACCTCAACCCCCCCCCCCCTGAGCTTGATAAATCTAACCTGAAAATAAACAAGAAGTTAAGGAGGTGAATAGAACTCTGGATAAGGTAGATAAGATAGATCTCTGGAGAAAATTGAATAGGGATAGAAAAGAATGTACCTTTTTCTCAGAGGTACATGGCATATATACAAAAATTGACCATGTGCTAGAGCATAAAAACCTCACAATCCAGTGCAGAAAGGCAGAGTTAGTCAATGCATCTTTTTCAGATCATAATACAATAAAAATTATGTGTAATAAAAGGCCATGGAAGGATAGACCAAAAATTAATTAGAAACTAAATAATCTAATCCTAAAGAATGAGTGGTTTAAACGACAAATCATAGAAACAATCAACAACTTCATTCAAGAGAATGACAATAGTGAGACAACCTACCAAAATTTATGGGATACAGCACAAGCAGTTCTAAGAGAAAGTTGTATATCACTGAATGCCTACTTGAATAAAATAGAGAAAGAGGAGATCAATTAATTGGGAATGCAGCTGAAAAAAGCTAGAAAAAAGAACAAATTGAAAATCCCCAAGTAAATATCAAATTAGAAATACTGAAAACCAAAGGAGAGTTTAATAAAAATTGAAATTAAGAAAACTATTGAACTAATAAATGAAACTAAGAGTTGGTTTTGTGAAAAAATCAATAAAATTGACAAACCTTTAGTCAATTTAATTTAAAAGAAGAAGAAAACCAAATTACCAATATCAAAAATGAAAAGGGTGAACTCACAATGAGGAAGAAATTAAAACAATAATTAGAAATTACTTTGCCCAACTGTATGCCCATAAATTTGACAATCTAAGTGAGATGGATGAATGTTTTAAAAAATATAAATTGCCCAGATTAACAGAAGAGGAATACTTAAAAAAACCTCATCTCAGAAAAAGAAATTGAACAAGCCCATCAATGAACTACCTAGGAAAAAATCTCCAGGGTCAGATGGATTTACAAGTCAATTCTATCAAACATTTAAAGAACAGTTAATTCCAATACTATATGAATTATTTGGGAAAATTGCCAAAGAAGGAGTCCTACCAAATTCTTTTTATGATACAAATATGGTTCTGATACCTCAACCAGAAGAGCCAAAACAGAGAAAGAAAATTAAGACCAATTTCTCTAATGAATATAAATGCAAAAATTTTAAATAAGATATTAGTAAAAAGAATACTGCAACTTTTCATGAGAATAATACATCATGATCAGGTAGGATTTATGCCAGGAATCCAGGGCTGGTTCAATATTACTAAAACTATCAACATTATTGATCATCATATCAACAACAAAAGTAACAGATATCATATGACTATCTCAATAGATGCAGAAAAAACTTTTTGAAGAAATATAAAATCTATTCCTATTGAAAACATTGAAAAGCATAGGAATAAATGGAGCCTTTCAGAAAATGATAAGCAGTATCAACCTAAAACCACCAGCAAGCATTATACCTGATAAGGATGAGCCAGATGCATTTCCAATAAGATCAGGGGTGAAATGTTAGCTTTAGCAATAAGAGAAGAAAAAGAAATTGAAGGAATTAAAATAGGCAAAAAAGAAACTAAGTTATCACTCTTTACAGATGATATGATGATATGCTTAGAAAGTCCTAGAGAATCTAGTAAAAAACTACTTAAAATAGTTGCAAAAATTCTTTCCCAGTTTTCTGCTTCCTTCCTAATCTTGGTTGCATTGGATTTGTTTGGGCAAAAACATTTCAATTTAATGCAATCAAAAAATATAGAGAGAACTGAGATCATAAAAATGGGAAAGGGTCCCACATTACAAAAGTATTTATAGCAGTTCTCTTTGCGGTGGCTAAGAACTGGAAATTGAGGGGATGCCCATCATTTGGGGAATGGCTGAACAAGCTGTTCTATACAAATGTAATGGAATACTATGGTGCTATAAGAAATGATGGACAGGAAGATTTCAGAGAGACCTGGAAGGACTTATACGAACTGATGCTGAGTGAAAGGAGCAGAATCAGGAGAACAATGTACTCAATAACAACCACAGTGTGCCAGGAATTTTTCTGATAGACTTAGCCCTTCACAGCAATTCAAGGACCTAAAAACTTTCCAATGAACTCTTGAGGCAAAATTCCATCCACATCTAGAGAAAGAACTATGGAATTGGATCACAGAATGAAGCAGAATATTTTCTCTTGTATTATGTTTTATTTTGGTTTGGTTTTTCTCATGGTTTCTCCCTTTCATTTTAATTCTTTTATGCCACATGAAATGTGGAAATGTGTTTAATAAGAATGCATGTGTAGAATAAGATTGCATGCTGTCTTGGGGAGGGAAGGGGGAAGGAGGTGGAGAAAATCTAAGACTTATGGAAGAACTGTAGAAAATTGAAAACAAATAAATTAATAATAATAAAAGTAAAAAATAACTTTATAGCTATCATCTCATTTTATCCTCTCCCTGGGAGGTAAAAGCTGTTAATATCTACTCTTTGTCTATCTTAAATGTACATAGTAATTTACATAGTCTCCTCCTTTTAATGTAAGGTCCTTGAGGACAGGGACAGTGTTTTTCTTTTAATGTATACCTTCCCAGTGTTTAGCCTGGCACACAGTAAGTGCTTAATAAATCATTGTTGACTCCCTGATGCTAGAAATGTAGTTCAGTTGTTATAGAGGCTAATGAGTGTTTTTATATTAGAGGTATACAAGTAGAGGCCAATGACCATTTGTCAAGGATGATGGGAGGAGGGTTCATATGTGAAGTAGGAACAGAAAAAACATTCTCCTACTTACATGACTTGGATTTTAAGGTTTGCAAAGATTGATACTTGTTTGGAATTTAAAAAAACAAAAACAGTCTTGAAAATTTTTTAGAAACACTGACACACGTCACCCTTACCCTGACATTCAAGATTCTCCATAATCCGAAATAGTTTTCCTAAGGCACTGTTTGACCACTGACACTCCTTTGCTTTAGCATCTTTCAGCGTTTCCCTCTTCTCTCTCATATAGGCCTCAGACTGTTCAGCCAGCCATTTGGAACTCCCTGCAATCTGACTCCAAGTTACCTTTAGCCTTGTTTCACATTGTCCCCCATAGGCACCCAATATTCCGGTACAACTATTACCCCTCCTCAACATTCCATCTCCCATTTCTGTGTCATTGCACACAATTTTCCTCCACGTTTAAAAGCTTCCCCTCTTCAGTCTTACCTCTTAGAATACTCAGCTTCCTCCAGGAGTCATCTCCTACAGGTAACCCATTCCAATTTCCCTCCCACCTATCCTCCTTTATTAGTGCCTCCTCTCTCCTCAAAATACTTTGCATTTGCTTATCCCAGCATAAGCTGTGGGACCAATCAACTGGCAATGCCTCATCAAGTTCTAATGAATAGACTTGGTATCTCTGAGGTTACCCTGTTCTGAACATAGCATCTATGGCTATGTACCCACACAGCTCCCAGAGAGAATTATAAAGACAGAAAATTATAATAGAGCAAGGAATTGTACCCCCTTCCCCCATTCATTGTCATGCAAGCTAAGAAAGGAGAGGTTTTAAAACGCAGTCATCCTCAGTTTCCTATGCTTTAATGAGATAAAGAATAAGTCTTGAGGGAAGGCTATTGGATCTGGTGATTGGTAGGTCATCAGAAACTTTCCAGATTCAAGTTTCATTTGAGTTATCGAGGCAGACAGAAGCTTGTAGGAGGGTGAATGATGAGGCAGTAAATGTATACTGTTGTTTTTAGAAGCTTGACAATAAAAGGAGAGACAGACAGAGATAAGGAGGCAAAGACTGAGACAGAGACAGGGATAGATAGACTGAGAATGAAATGGAGAGATATAAAGATGGAGCTAGAGAGAAACAGAAGCAGAGAGAAATAGAGAGACAGAAAGACAAAGATGAAGAGAGAGACATAAGCAGAGAGACAGGGAGACACTAAAGATGATGATATCAGAGCTCATAGTAAGTTCAAAGGGAAGTTTTATTTTAGGAGAGGAAAGACCTGATTATGTTTATAAGATGATAAGGGTCTAGGGAGAGAGAGAGACCAATAAAAGGAGCACAGCAGAGTCATGCCCACCTCTTAGCATAGGACACAAAATGCACAGAACGAGAGGAATTAAAACCTGAGAATGGAAACCTCAGAACTAGAAGGAAGGATGTAAAAGGAAAGTTGGGGAAGTTAATATCTTAGGATCAGATAGTTTCGAACTAAGCAAAGTAAGAGTTAAAGTCATCTGCTAAACACAAAGTGTTGAGATTTGAAGAGAGTGAAAAAAAAAGGTTTCGAATAAGTATTTTGGGGCATGAATAAGGGAGGGATAAAGGAACCAACAAATTGAAGACCCAGCTGAGGGTAGATAGCACCCATTGGTTTATCAACAACCATTTCTTTAATTTGGTATATGTCAAGTATTATGCATCATAGCATCCTAGACTTCAAGCCAAAAGGGATTTTAGCTCATCAAGCTCAGTCCCTCCATTTTACAGATAAGGAATGAGTCATATAACTAACTAGTAAGCTTGTGAGGCAGAATTTGAATTGAGGGACTCCTGACTCCAAATCCATCTCGCCATCTGCAATGCTACCTACTTACTTCAGACACATCCTAGCAAACCCATTAATGAAATAGTTCTTGCCCTGTTATGGGGGTGGGTGGGAGGTGGAGGGAATGTGGACGTTTAAGTCTCTATAAATTAAAAGCAAATAAGGAGAGCCTGAAGTTATAATGGACCAAATTAGTGCAGCCACAGCAGAACTAAATAACCATAGGAGCTGGAGGAGAAAAAGGCAGATGGCAGAGGTGACTCAGGATTGGGGATGGGTGAGTCAGGCACAACAGAAAACCAAGGGGGCAAGTGATTTGGGAATGCTCACGTGAGTATCATTGAAATGGATGACCACAGGGTTTAGACTGGCTTGAGAAATAGCACAGGTCAGAAGTGGATGGCTTTTGGAAAGGTTGAAGTAAAACAATGGGGGAAAGGGCAGTTTCAGTAAGATGAGGGAGAGCACTTAGGCTAGGGGATTGTGGTCCAAGGGAAAGCACACCTACTTCTAGATTTAACTCCAGCTGATTCATATTTAGTGGGTACTCCTCAACTATGACTCATTAAAGATATGTTGCAGATTTGTCTGATATATTAGTTAGTGAAAGTACACTTGTCAAACACAACACTGTGGGGAAGAGTTTTTAGAAGCTAGATTACTTTAAAGGGCAAAGATTTTTTTCCATTAAATCAAAAAGAAGAGTTCCATTTGGAGCTAAGTGATTTCCATAAACTACAAGAATAATGAGGAAGACCCAATAAACAACAGTATTTTGAACACCAAATTACAATGAATAAATAAATGACCTTCCCACGGGAAATCTGCCTGCTTTGAAATTTTAGCAAATAGAGTTATAATTGCCAGATTTCTTTATTTATGGGAAACGAAGCTTCATTAAAATTGAACTTGCCAGCTATCTACATGGGTAACAGAGATCTTCCTGAATATGGAAATTCAGTAATTAGTGTGTTAACAATTCACTAAAACCCAGGGACAGCAAAAAAAAAAAAAAAAAAAATATATATATATATATATATATATATATATATATATATGTATGTATGTATGTATATCAGCTTAATCCTGAATTATACAAACACAAAAACTATCTATTATTTATTATTGGAGCATTCTCCTCTGGAAGGGCAATGGGACAGTTTGTTATGATATAATTCCAGGATTGGAACTTGTAGGATAATTATTGTGAAAGTTTGCTTCCCCTCACAAAGACACTCTCTCTTTTCCTTTACCCTCCTCCCAGTCCCTACCTCCCTGAAGCCCCTACTAGAAGCTGGCTGCAAATTCTTTGTCAGATGTGGAAGCAGTCCAAACTCCCTTGGGCCCTCCAGGCAAGGATTGGCCCAGAATAGGCAAAAAAAAGTGCATACCCAAAGGTTTCTGGACTGGACCCAAGATAGGTATGATGAATTACCACTCTTCCCAGTGACAGGTATCATAATCAAACTATGCCATAATTATGCTACAGACAAGAACCTTCTTATCTATGAATAATGCAAATGGAAATTTTACAAATGCTAATGTAATGTAGCAGAGGATCCCATCTAGAGGCAGGAAGTTTGATAGAAGGTTTAGAGGTTGGGGAGAGTGAGACAAAGGTTTGGAGTAAGTCCAGATTTTGATACATCACTTAACCTATCAGCGATGTAGATAACTCTAAGACAGAGGTCCTAGAGGATAGGCCCTCTAAGTCCTCAAGTGAGGCCCTTTGATTGAAGGCCATACCCCTGCCTAAGACTTTATGTTACAGAGGAAGTACTGACTTTCATTGGCAGAAGTAGTTTGTTCAATGGGAATTTCCTCTACCAATAAAATCACAGATGTAGTATCTTCTCCCACCAACCCCCACTCCCAAAATTGTTGTACTGAGCCAGAATGGACCCAGAACCATGGAGTCAGAGACAACTTGGAATCCCTATGGCAGCAGGATGATAAGTAAAATCAAGGGTTATAAGAGAAAGCTGGGAAAAGTGAGAAAGAAGAGACTGGATCTTTGGAGCTTTGAGGAGAGCAGGAGGTGGTACCAGTATGTGGAATCCAGAGAGGATAAAGCAACCAGCCTGGGGACTTTGGGAAGCCCTAGAGGAGACTATTTAAGCTTCAGTCTGAGGTTTATGCCTGCTGTTTGTCAGGAAAAATAATTGTTCTTTTCTAGGACTAGGAAATAAACATTTAGTAAGCACATTCTGTGTGCCAGGAACTATGCTAAGTACTTTACAATATTTTCTCATTTGGTCCTTACAAGCAATCTTGTGAGGCAAGTGTGATGTCCCTCATTTTACAGTTGAGGAAACTGAGAAAGGTTGAGGCTAAATAACTTGCCCAGGGTCACACAGCTAGTAAATGTCTGAGGTCAAATTTAAATTCAGGTCTTCCTGACTCCAAGCCCAGTGCTCTGTTGCAAGACCAGGCAGAAAGCCCAACTATCTTGGGGGCAGGATTAAGAAAGTAAGGAGAGAAGCCAGGGATATGTGTTATTCTGAACAAAGGTCTACTCTGTAACTTCATCAGGTCCTGAAGTTTCCTTCTCCTGTATTTGAGGGCAAAGCAAGAGTAACAGGAGGAAGGACGGATTGGTTCAGCAACAATTCAGCAAACATGTATTAAATATCTTGCTTAATCCAACTATCCCTGTGTTATCCATTGCAGAAACAAAAACAAATGGAAGTGGGGTGGGACGGGGTGTGGGATCAGGAAGATATATAATATGCTCACAAGTTAACTGAATAAAGGAGAAATCATTAGCATCTGGGCCAGGCAGGGATTCAGGGAAGTCTTTGTGGAGCTAGTATGTGTGGTTTTTGTTGTTGATCTTTCTCTTCGAAAAGAACCAAAGGCATCGAGGGGTGATTTCTTAATTTGCGCATGAATTGGATTCAAGTGAGGCAGAGTGGCCCAAAATTGTCAGTCTCACTCTCTCTTCCTGAGTCATTATAGTCCAACGGTGAGACAAAAATCAGGATGACTGGTGATAACCCAAGATGCGGTGGATGACCTTGGTGTCTTCAATATCTGACCAAGCTCTAAGCACTCCACGGTATCTGCTGCAGCGACCTTCATAGCCATTGGAACAAACTGTTTTCACCCATCCATTCCACCAGGGAAAGTCTTCACGTGCTTGGGGTAAACATCCCCTTAATTCCTCAAAGGGTTTGAGATTTCTTAGTTACCCTCAACCTAGTTCAACCCATCTGCTGAGAGAGAAGGACACACATAAGATATGGAGTCAAAAGATGGAGGGAGACAAGAGAACAACTGCTATTCTGGGTCTGATTCTGACCAATAACAAGGAAACAGTTGCTGGAGTAGAATTGATCAAATTCTTTGGAGGAAAGTGGCTATTCCATCTTAAAACTCGTAACAGAGAAGCTGAGGATGGTCTGATATGCACACAAGATTTGGGACAAGTGGATTTCAAAGGGTTCAGAAAAGGGAAAACTTATGATCATGTGGCCTAAAATTCTCCAGGGGAAATCAATCCAGGAAGACTGGGAAATCCTCAGGAATGAAATTCTGACATAAAAAGAAATAAGGACGGAAAGGGGGAAACCATCTGGAGACAGCTAGATACTTCAGTGCTAATGTGCTGGGGTTGGAGTCAGGAAGACCTAAATTCATGTCCTATCTCAGACACTTACTACCTCTATGATCCTGGGCCAGTCATTTTCACCTTGATCAGTCTGGTTTAAATTATGAGAGCTGGACTTGATGGCTTCTAATGTCTCTTCCAGTTCTAAACCCATGTTTCCATGATCTAAAGATTATATATATATATATATATATATATATATATATATATAGAGAGAGAGAGAGAGAGAGAGAGAGAGAGAGAGAGAGAGAGATGCATAGAAAATTCATAAATGAACTTGGATTTTTAAAACATATCTACAGAAGATGGTAGCAAGGACCATAAATGGAAAACTAATTCAAAAGCTTGGACATGAAAGAATAATGTCAGTAGCAATAAATCTCAAACCCAATTGAGGCTGGGGATGAATGCTAATGCAGGGGAAAGATTTCCTTTCTTTTTTTCTTTTTCTTTTTTTTAGCTTATACTTTTTAAAAGCTTAGCTCTAATAGCTTTAAATTGCACTAAGACTTTGGGGATAACCTGTATTAGGAAGAAGAGAAGGAAAAAGAAGGGGTGACTGTTGCTCAGAGCAGGTGGGGCAGACAATGATGAAAGATGATGGAAAGAAAGCAGAAATACTCAGCTTTAATTTTTCCTTTTGTTCTCTGCCAAGGAGAATAATTTTTGGAATGGAAATTGCAGGAAAAAACCCAAGACTGATAGGGAGTTGAAATACAAACCAAGTAAAGATTGTCTAGATTGATTGAAGTCACCAGACCCAGATGAATTCCATCTCAGGATACTCTGGTCCCCAATAATGTTTATTAAGAGGGTGCTATGTGCTGGGGCACTGCATGGAGTTATACAACAAAGTAGACAAAAGACAGTTGTTGCCCTCAAAGAGCTTACATTTTAATGGAGGAGACAACATGCTAATAAATCTATACAAAGCTACCTAGATAGAGGATAAATAAAAAATAGTTAACAAAGGGAAGGCACTAGAATGAAGAAGTTAGGGAAGGTTTCCTATAAAAGGTAGGATTTTAGTTGGAACTTAAAAGATGCCAGGGAGGTCAGTAGTTAGAGCAGAGGAAGGAAAGTGTTCTAGGTATAAAGGACAACCAGAGAGAATGCCTAGAGCTGAGGAGCATCATGTTTGTTGAACAGCCAAGAGGCCGTTGTACCTGAAAATGATAAAATGATAAAACATGATAAAAAGGCCCGGTAGCTCATGGGGTCAGGAAGATGGAAAGAGTTCTTTTTGTTGGTCTTTACATCCCCTGGAGGGCAGCTAGGTGATGCAGTGGATAGAGCACTGGGCTTGGAATCAGGAAGACTTATCTTCAAGAGTTCAAATCTGGTCTCAGACACTTACTAGTTACATGACCCTGTGCAAGTCACTTAACCCTATTTGAGTCAGTCCTTCATCAGTAAAATAAACTGTAGAAGGAAATGGCAAACTACTCTAGCACTCTAGCCAAGAAAACCCCAAAAGGGGTCATGGAGAGTCAGACATGATTCAAACAACTCAACAACAATAACATCTCCTGTGCTTAGCAACAACCCATGCAGAGTAGACACAATAAATGTTTGTTGAATGAATGAATGAAAAGGGCAAATGGTGCACGTTTCATAAAAAGGGAAGAGAGAGAGGACTGTGAACTAAGGGCCAATGAACTTCACCACGATTCCTAGACTCTAAAAGGAATTATTCAAGGTTTGATTAATGGACAGCTGGAAGCCAATGAGACTTCTATAAAAGTTGCCACACTAATATCATTTTCTTTTATGATACTCTCAAAAACCCCAGTAAACACATTCATTCAGGAAGTCTTTCCAATGAAGTATATCCCAAGCTACTGGGGCAGCTAGGTGGTGGATAGAGCACCAGTGCAGGAGTCAGGAGGACCTGAGTTCAAATCTCACCTCAGACACTGGACACTCACTAGCTGTGTGACCTTGGGCAAGTCACTTAACTCCAATTGCCTCATCCTGGGTCATCTCCACTCATCCTGGTCACTGGATTCAGACGGCTCTGGAGGAGAAGTGAGGCTGGTGACCTGCACAGCACCCCCTCCCTCACTCAAAACAAAGTCAAGTGCAAGTCATGTCATCATTTCTCTGATGGCATGGTCTTCTTCGGCAATGAAAGATGAGCACACATCCCAAGTTATCCATTTCTGTCCATTCAAGGCGCCTCATCCATGTCCTCAACCTCCTGGAGCCCTTTCCACTTTGGCTACACTGTAGCACTCTGGCTGCCCACCCACCTCTCATCGTCCCTCAGTCTCCCCAACTGGCCAGCCCATCTTCTCTCTGTCATTCAGTTCCTTGATGATTGTGTTTACTCTTATTTATCTTTGGTTCCATGTTGTGGCCTGTTCAGATCATGCATTTCACCACTGTCCTCTTCTGATGCTAATCTTTAGTTCTTCAGAGGTGATGAGTGATTTTCCAGTGGTGCCATCCAGCAATGGCATCAAACTCAAATAGAAACATGTCTCTGCATGTCGCATATTGTCTCAGAAAGTCACAAATTAACCTCATCTTTGTTGTGTTGTATTTTTACTTATTTTGTTAAACATTTCCCAATTACATTTTAATCTGATTTGAGGAACCCTAGGCCAGAGAGTTTGAAACCCTTGCCATAAAGCAGTGCCATTGGTATAACTAACTTAGATGTCAGTAAAACATGTATCAAATCCTGTAACATTATTCTTGTGAACAAAATGTAGAATTGGGAATTCAACAATAGTATAATTCACTGAATTCAGAATTCTCTAAAGAATCAGAATGGAATAATGTTTCAATGACAGTCTAAAAGAATTTCTCAGTGAAATGTTCCAGGGCTTTCTACATGACCTTTTACTGTTTAGTATTCTTCCCATTGACCAAGATGAATACATAAATGGCATATTTATCAGATTTGCATATAGCACAAAGGCAAGAAAGATTTTGATAGTCTAGATATAAAGAATCCTTACTTAATAAGAGGAAAGTACAATTGGGTGGTACAGTGGATAGAGCACTGGGCTTGGAATCAGGAAGAAATTTTCCTGAGTTTAAATCTGACCTCAGATACTTATTAGCTGTATGACCCTGAGCAAGTCACTTTACCTTGTTTGTCTGAGTTTCTTTATCTGTCAAATGAGCTAGAAAAGGAAATGGCAAACTGCTCCAAGAAAACCCTAAATGGGGTCATGAAGAGTTGAACTCAACTGAAATGACCAAACAACCACAAAATAAGTGAAAATTTAGCTGGGGGTCAATGTAAGCCCTACACTTAAATTCAAAAAGTCCATTTCACAGATACAAAATAAGGCAAACCTGGCTAAATAGCAGTTCCTCTGAGAAAAGGTAGGGGGCGAGATTTGAATGGATTTCAAGGTCAATACGAGTGAACAGTATGATGTGGCACCAACAACCCCCAAAAAGCTAATTAACATTATAACTCATGAAGGCCCCATTCATTATAGTTGTCCATTCAAAAATAGTTTTTCCTATCAATTATATAGAGTTTTAAGGTTTGCAAAGTGCTTTAGAAATGTTATTTTATCCTCACAACCACTCTGGGAGGTAGGCACTGTTATAATTCCCATCTTACAAGTGAGAAAATTGAGACTGGTAGAGGATAAATGACTTGCTTAGGTCCCATGGCTGGTAAATGCCTGAGGCTAGATTAAAACTTTGGTCTTCCAGACTCTAGGCCCAGAGCTCTTTCCATTTAACCATCCTCCAGCTTCTATTCTATTCTATTCTGTTCTGTTCTGTTCTACTGGTTACTATGGGTGAGATTCTGATCCAGGTGCTAGGGATACGACATGAACCAGTCCCTGCCTTCATGGACCTATGTTCTATCGGGGAGAATACATTAAAGGCAGTAGTGGCATGACTCAAAGAGGTGATAGTCCTATTGAACTATGCAAGTACACTTCTGGAAAATTCTGTACAATTCTAGGAACCCAATTTTAAGACATTAGACAGCGAGGAGGCATCTAAAGGAGGAGAACTAAGACAGGGCTGAGGATCATGCCAAGTGGAGATAAGATAAAAGGACTGGGCTATTTGGCCTAGAAAGAGAGATTTTGGAGGAATTATGAGACTTGTCTTCAGTTATTTGAAGGGGTATTTTATGAATGAGGAATTAGATTTGGTTCACTTGCCCCAGATAGAAGATCAACCAGAGGAGATGGGTTCGAAAGTTGGATTTCAGCTGGTTTTAAGGAGAAAGCTCTTGAAACAATCAAGCTATTCCAAAGCCGTCATGGGCTGCCTTGGGAGTTAGCAAGTTCACTCCCCTTCTCTGGACACCTTCAGGGAAAGGCTGGCTGAATATGTTCCTCGGGGATTTCATACAGGAGATACTATGCTATGTAACTTTAGAGATCCCTTCCAATCATGAGCTTCTATGAGTCTGGGGATTTGGGGTCACAGGACCCAGGTTTAAATTCTGGTTCTGTCACTTGACCTTAAGCAAATTATCTCACTGGGCTGGACAATACAGCAGGTGACTCCATGGTTAAGACTACCAGACTTGGAGCAGAGAAGATCTGAGTTAGAATCCTGCCTAAGATACTAGCTATATGACCCTAGGCAAGTCGCTTAGCCTATCTTCCTCAGTTTCCTCATCTGTAAAAGGGGGTTGATAACAGGACCTATTTCTTAGGATGGTTATGAAGATAAAATGAGATGCTATTGGTAAAGTGATTTGCAAACCTTAAAGCACTATCTACAGTCATCCTTTTCACATTGCAACTTTTCCTATCTTGGTTTCCCTGTATTGCCAGTCAACCTAAGAAATTAAATGAATTTAGGGGGAGTTTTATGGAAGTCATAGACAACATGTGAAGGCCAGCAGATGCCACGGAAAAAGTTTAGAAAATCATAAATACGTAAAATGTATATATAGGATTGTGTAATATCAACGTATTTTTTATTTTTTTAATACTATAGTCATTCAGACTTTTCTGGTACAAAGAGAGGGCCGTAAAATTTTACATGAATTTTCCAAATTGTGGGGGCCCCGCAACACTAACCCATCTCCCACCCCTAAGGTGGAAGAGATAACTGTAATTGCAAACTGCTATTATCACTTAAGATTATAGAAGAGTCCATCTTGCCTGCTGAATAACCAGTTTGTCAATAACAAGCCCTAATTAATATGCCAGGATCTGTGTCAAGCATTGGGGCTACAAAGAAAGGCAAACATGGGTGATCTGAATCACAAGGAGGCAAGATTATCTAAAGGGGTACTTTCACTTTTATCTTTGCTTTGATGGCAGTAGAAGGGACCGAGGCGGGGACCCTTCTGTTTAAGAACACCTCTGGCTTTCTTGCCAAGATAGAATTAATATCCACGTAGATTTCAAAGTAAGAGAAAGTGGCATTCATTCGTGTCCAGTCTCCTATTTCAGATGTTGCTGAGCAGCTAATAGGAACCCTGAAAAACGCTATTTTTGCCTAGCTCCGAAGAGATGCTTCTTCCAAATTCCCAAATAGCTAAGGATACAACTCTTAGATTAAGTGTCCAAATTCTTATTCTCTGGCCTTATACACTCCTGAGTCCCCAGGCCACACCCTCCATGTGTTTGCCTACAATAGCAAAGCACACCGAGGTCCAATAGCACATCTTGTAGTATCTTCTTAACTTTTTCACAGGGAGATTTCTAAATGCCTTTCATCATCTCAATAAAAAAAAATCCAGAAGGGAGCCAGAACAGTTTCTTTTCAAAGCTAATCAAATCCTTAATCTTTTGTGCAAACAACTTTATGTAAAGTGCTTTCATGTGGCATATTTGCAGGTTATAAAAATAGCAGGGGGAACATGGGAAAGATTGTTGAAACACTGGTTACCACATTGATGTTAACAGATGCCCATCATACATAGGACTGTCACTGGTAGGACTGGACCCTGTCATCTTCCTTGCAGTGAATCCATCCAATATATATTCTCTTCCTTTTTAACATGAGCTCCTGGAAGGCAGAAGTTGTCACTGAAAAACCAGTTACTACATTAATGGTAATAGCTGCCCACCTTCCATACAACAGTCACTGGCAGGACTGGAAAAACAGGTCTTGCCATCTGCCTTGCAATGAACTCATCCTATATATGTTATCTTCCCTTTTACAATGTGAGGTTTTTGTATTGGTTTGGTTTGGTTTTTTGAGGACAGAGGTTGTCTTGATTTTCCATTTTTAACTATGCAGATTAGCACAGTGCTGGAAACATAGGAAGTGATTAAAAAATGATTTTTGATCCATTCCTTCCAATACTGAATTTTTTCACAATTGTTCCAAACCTAGCTGACCTCCTCACCCACACAGAAGTAATAAATACAAAGGTGAACCATAGCTGTTAAGCCCACAGCATCCTCTGATGCCTGTAGCCCTATGCTTATCTTTCCAGACAAAAGGCAAAGCAGTGAATACATCTTTGGAGACGCACTAACAAACCCACCCTAAGTACAATGTGTCAGCCCAGAATAACTAACCAGGTAGTGGAAGAGCTGGTTCAGCTCATAGCTGCCTGGGGCAGAGGATTACACTGCCTTCATGGTATCCAGCTTGTCTACATTAACGAAAAGTTTCCATTGAAAGAGTGACCCCACGTTGAACACCATAATCCATCCATTTAGCATTGCAGTATCCAACTTACCTGCACAAACTGAACTGGATAAGTGGATTAGGCCACTGGTGTATGCCAACAGCCAAGCAGGAAGTACAGTACGATATAAAAGTATAATTGCAACGATAATGGTAGAATTTACACAGTGCTTTAAGGTTTGCAAAGTACTTGCATATAATATTTCATTTCATCCAAACAATCCTGTGAATAGGTACTCTCATTATCCCTGTTTTAGAGATGAGGAAACTGAGGCAAGCAGGGTTAAGTGACTTATTCAGGGTCATACAGCTAGCCATTGTCTGTCACTGGATTTAAACTGAGGTCCTCCTGATTCCAGGGCCAGCACTCTATCTATTGAGGCAATTAACTACCAGTCATCTTTCAGAATTTAACAAAAGCACAACCATTATAAAACTTTAAGAGAAGACTCCTGAAGCCTTCAATAAAATCTGATCAGCATAACCTTTCTTTGCTTCTAGAAGAGAATTAGATTAGAATCCAGCCTCTGATAGTGGCCATTTATGTGGCTTTGGGAAAGTCAGCTGTGTGACCTTGGGGAGCTCTTGTCTGTTTTCAAACTCATCTGCCTTGACTATGGCTGTTCCCATCATTCTTGTTCTTGACTGTTTCCCTGGGATACTGGGCTTTGATTTTTCCCTTGGGATACTGGGTTTTGATGGGTGAGATTTTATCTTCCTTTGGCCAGAACCAGGCCACCATGACACTGCGTGGCCATCTGTACTTCATGTATTCTGGTCCTCTAAATTCCCTTTGTATGTTGTCTTCCATCAATATAGAATGTAATCTCCTTCAGGGCAGAGATTGTCCTGTTTACCTGTTCTTATAACATGTGCTTAGCACAGTGCCTATATCATAGTAAGCCCATAAAATCAGTGAGTCAGTCAAGAAGCATTTGTTAAGTGTTTACTATGTGTTAGGTACTACGCTAAACCCTTGGGTACACACACAGAAAAGGAAAATAGATATTTTATTTTTCATTCTTAGTTTTTGTTTCTTCATGTATGAAATGGGGATGATAAAACAATATATCTACCTGCTGAGAGAAACATATGATTAGATAGATGGATAGATAGATAATTAGATAGGTAGGTGGATGGATGGATGGATGGATGGATGGATAATAGACAAAGATGGATGGAGAAATAGAGACAGATAAACAGACAGGTTAGACAGACATAAATATCAGCTCTGATTAGTCAATAATTGAGTACAAATTTAGCTCCTATTGTTAAAATTGTGAGCAAATGTATAGTTAGACTTTTTAGATGACTCTTTAGTTTTAATTGAGCTGCATCGGTGATCTTTTCATAATCAATAATGTGCTACAAAGGTAAAGTCATAACACGCAATGGATGCTTTTAACTACTTAGACAGGATTTAGCCAGGACATTTAACTGGAGCTCTGCTTTAGACAAATAAATATGCATAATTAATTTCATGGCAAGACTGCACTCAGAATCAAGTTTGAGATCCTGGCTCTGATGGGCCCTGGTGCTTATCAATTTTTAATTTTCCAATTACAGTCATGACCAGAACTGAAATAAAAGCCATAATATTGGTCTGTGTTGGTTTATTTCCTCTCCACATCTGTTCAGTAATTGATGGAAATCAGAAAGAAAAAAATTCAGAGCTTTAAATTAAACATAGGATAGAGACAGCCTTTCCTTATTTTGGAGAAAAGTAAATATTTTCTCACTCTGTGATCCCGGGGGGAAGTAGGGTGAAATGGGGGTTGGAGGGAGAAGTGTGAAGGAGAGTAGGGGAGACATATATGAACCATGCTCCTGTGTCTACGTGAAATGGAAACTCCTACCCTAGCTGGCTGAGTTTTAATTGTTTTTTGAATAATAGAAAACATTTGAGAAAAAGGAGAACTCCCAATTAAAACTGACTACACTAGAGTGCAATGTTTGAAATTTTTCAAAGTTATCATGGTCTTTTTAAATTCTTAATAACAGCCAGGGAAAGAGGAAGAGGTTGGTGTGAGAAATACATTCTGTCCTGGGGTCACAGAGGAAACTAAATTCTTAAAAAGCTCTTTGAAAACTTGATCAAAATGCACACAGGGCTGTTCACAATAGTCCTTAGATTCTCATTCATGGAGGTAGGCAGCTGGATTCTCAGTATTATAGTTAGAATGCATTAAATGGTATACTAGTGGATGAGAAGAGAGATTCCCCCTCCCCCTCCCCCCCAGAGATTCTACTTAGCCACTGGGGGTAGCTTTTTCTGCAAGAGGGCAAAGCTCAGTGGGTTATGATGATGGCTTTCTCTTGGGTGAGTTGGTAGAAGGAAAGGGAGCTTCAATTGCTGTAATTTCCCTCTTTTGGGGGGCCTTCCAAACTAGCAGTAGGATGGCTTAAGGTTTTCTAACTGGCATTAACTATGAGCTGTCCCTGCCAGTAAGGTTTAAGAAACCATTACAGAATGAAAGCAAGATGGTAAATAGTTGGGGGCCAGTGAGATTTATATTTTATTACTTCACTGGAAGCTAGAATTCATGATGATGCTGATTCCTCCAATACAGAAAAAAATAGACCTGTGTAATGGGAGATCTAACATCCTTCCCCATTCCCCTTATAGGTAAGTTGCTTTTCTAAGGGAGACCTAGACCATCTCATCCAGCTCCCAGAGGAAATCTATTTTTCTGGCTCCAGAATGTAGAACTAGGAGCAATGGTGGAAGTTTGAGAGAGAGATCTAAGCTCAATACAAAGTAGAACTTCCTAATAATGAGGACAGGCCCAAAGTGGAATGAACTGCCACCTGGGAAGAGACTGGGTTTCTTCTCACTGGACATCTTGAAACCAAGTGTGGACATCAAGAGACCAACAAATAAACACTTAGTAACATGTAGTATGTGTTAGGCACTGTGTTAGATGCTGGGGATGCAAAGACAAAAATGGAAAGAGCCCCCTGCCTTCAAGGCATTTACATTCTAGCAGGACAAAAAACTTCTAAGTACATACAAAAGAAATTTAAAGAACCTAAGTTGTAGAGAGTATTTTCAGTCAGATAGAACTTAGATTATCTGGTCCATAAAGTCCCTTCCAAATCCTGAAACACTGTGATTCCAAATCAGGGAAGGGAAAAGAGACTAAAGAAAAATATGCAGAGCACATTACTACAGAATAATGGTAAGACAATTAACCTTTAGGTTTGATTTTTAAATGTTTAAGAGCAAGAAATGCTTTGGGGATTTTTGTTTTTTTTTTCATCCTGGACCATCTCCTGTCATCCTGATGAATATCAGGCCATTGGACCCAGATGGCTCAGGAGGAGAAAGTGAGGCTGGTGACCTTGCACAGTCTTCCTTCACTCAAATCAAAGTCAAGTGCAAGTCATGTCATCATCTTGATGTCATGGTCCTCTTTGAGAATGAAAGACAAACACAACACAACAGCAACAACCACTGGGCACAGGGTCTAGTATATGGTAGGCATTTAATAAATGCTTATGGACTTAGTTCTTCATCCACCTGCTCCAGCAACCTTCTTATCCTGGACCACACCTTCAGCCTCTTTCTCTGATTCGTTGTTTCCTCAGGCCTTCATTTCTCTCTCATGACTCTCTAGGTTTCTTGATCTACTATTTCTACTCCTCCCCCAAGAGGCTTGCCTTTTATGTGTAGGCTTTAAGCTCCACAGTGGCAAGGATTAAATTCCTTATTGTCGCCACTTTGCCTCTTCAGTGCGAAGCAGTGTCTAACACAAATGAGTGTTTATTATTAAGATTGACTTGATTCCACTTGACTACCCAACTATAGTTCATACTATGATACCCACTAGAAATTCCTAGGCCTTTTGACCCATCCAAATTATATAATCTACATTGAATCAATAACATTTCATTTCTCTTTCCAGTTGTACAATGGTTACATGTGTATGTCTTATTAGGCCCACTAGATTTTGAATTCTGTAAGTCAAGAACTGAATCTTATCTAGCTTTGTATCTCTGATATCACCTTAAACGGTAATAGATAATCAATAAATGATTGTCTCATGAATGAATCTGGTGAAGCCTATGGACTTGGATTTTTTAAAATTTTTTTATCTTTTTCACCAATTACTTGTAAATACTTATATAATTACTTATACTATATACTATATAAATACTATATAGTATATACTATATAAATACTATATAATTACTTATAAATTACTTTATTATTACTGATAAAATAATTTTTAACAATAATTTTTAAAATTTTGAGTTCCAAATTCTTTCCTTCTCTTGCCCATTTCCCCTCCTTCAGAAGGCAAGCAATTTAATGTTGATTATATATGTAAAGTCAGGAAAAACTTCCAAAAGAAAACAGACAAAAAAATAAAAATATTGTTTTGAAAAAAAAATGTGCTTCATTCTGCATTCAGAGTCCATTAGTTCTCTCTCTGGAAGTGAAGAACACTTTTCATCATTGGTCCTTCGGAACTGTCTTGGATCCTTCTCTTGATCAATGCAAAGTCTTTCACAGTTGATCATCCTTATAAAATACTTCAGTTACTGTGTACAGTGTTCTCCTGATTTTGCTCCCTTCACTTGGTATGAGTTCACATAAGTCCTCCCAGGTTTTTCTGAAAACATCCTGCACATCTTTATATAACAATAGTATTCCATCACAATCATATACCACACATTGCTCAACCATTCCCCAATGATGAGTACCCCCTAAATTTCTAACTCCTAGCCATCACAAAATGAGATGCTATAAATGTTTTTGTACAAATAGATCCTCTTTCCTTTTCTTTGATCTCTTTGGGATATAGATGAAGAAGTGATATTGCTGGGTCAAAGGGTACGCACAGTTTTATAGACTTTGGGGCATAGTTCCAAATTGTTCTCCAGAATAGTTGAACTAGTTCACAACTCCATCACCATTAGTGTCCTTATATTTCCACATCCTCCCCCAGAAAATGATATTTTCCTTTTCTCTCATGTTAGTTAATCTGATAGGTGTGAGGTGGTACCTCAGACTTGTTTTAATTTTCATTTCTCTAATCAGTAGTAATTGAGTGTTTCTTCATGTGACTATTAATAGCTTTGATTTCTTCTTCTGAAAACTGCCTGTTCATATCCTTTAACCAGTTATCAACTAGGGAATGACTCTTATTTTTATACATTTGGCTAAGTTTCCTATATATTTGAGAAATGAGACCTTTATCAGAGAAACTTGCTATAAAATTTGTTTCAGTTTCCTCTTTTCCTTCTAATTTTAGCTGCATTGGTTTTATTTGTACAAAAACTTTTTAATTTCATGTAATCAAAATTGTCTATTTTACTTCCCATAATCTTCTCTTTCTCTTACTTGGTCATAAACACTTCCCTTATGCATAGGTCTGATAGGTACATTTTTCCATGCTCCCCTAATTTACTTATGATATCATCCTTTATATCCAAATCATTTATCCATTTTGACCTTATCTTGGTATACAGTGTGCAATGTTTGTCTATGCCTAGTTTCTGTCAAACTACTTTTTGCCAAATTTTGAGTTCTAAAAGCTTAGATGTTTGTATTTTATCAAACATTAGATTACTCTGATCATTTACTACTGTCCTGTGTACTTAATCTATTTCCCTGATCTACCATTCCATTTCTTAGCCAATACAAGATTGTTTTGATGATTACTGCTTTTCAATATATTTGAAATTTGGAACTGCTAAGCTGCCATCCTTCACATTTCTTTCTGTTGCTTCCCTTGATGTCCTTGACCTTTTGTTTTTCCAGATAAATTTTGTCATTTTTTTCTAGCTCTATAAAATAATTCTTTGGCAATTTGATTGGTGTGGCACTGAATGAGTAAATTAATTTGGGTAGAACTGTGTAATGCTAATGAGATGCCCACAGCAGCCACTATGGATATGTATGTGTATTTCCAGGGTAAATTCACAAATACAAACTCCCTTCTTCAAAGACTAAACCAATACATTTATTCAAACGCCAGGAAACCAAATCCATCATAGTAACAAAGAAATCTATACACATTATCAATGCAGGATGCATGTCCATCCCCAAGCCTTCCTTCTGTCAGGCCTCCCAAACAAACAAGCTCCCTTAGAAAAAAATCACTCCCTCTCTCACTCACACTAGCTGCTCTACTCTGCTCTGCCTGCTCTCTCCCAGTTCTGCCTCACTCTCTCTCAGCTCCGCCCTTCCTATTCCACCCTTTTGGCAAGCTCCTTCCACCATCAGCTCCATGTGACTCAGGCTTTGGTCTGGGCTAAAGTTCAAAGCAGATCACATGGGGCTATTTAAGGGGCAGGAAAGTTCTCCAAATTCCCTTACCATCACTGTTATCTTTATTTTATTGGCTCTGCTTACCCCTGAGTCACTGACATTTCTCCAGTTGTTTAGAACTGTCTTTATGTTTGTGAAAAGTGTTTTGCAAATGTGTTTTCCTGTCAGTGGCATCCTTTCAACTTCCAAATGACTGAACATGTCTCAAATGTTGAGGAATCACCCTTGCTGGGAGATGCTGTCCAGTTTCTGTAGGGAAATGAGTGATCTGGAAATAATAAAAAGAAACTCTTGGGCTCCTTGTCAAAAAAAAATTAGTTCTGGTCATGACTGCAATTGGAAAAATTAAAAATTAATAGGCATCAGGGCCCATCTGAGCCAGTATCTCAAACTTGTTTCTGAGTGCAGTCTTGCCATGAAATTAATTATGCATATTTGTTTGTCTAAAACAGAGCTCCAGTTAAATGTCTTGGCTGAATCCTGTCTAAGTAGTTAAAAGCATCCACTCATTAGTGTGATGATTGTACCTTTGTAGTACATTATTAATCATGAAAAGATCATCCATGCAGCTAAAGTGTCATTTTATTGGTGTTATATCTCTCCCAAGTATTTTGAATTATATGCAGTCATTTTAAATAGAATTTCCCTTTCTGTCTCTCGCTGCGAGGCTTTGTTGGTGATACATAGAAATGTTGATGATTTTTGTAGGTTAATTTTGTATCCTGCACCTGTGATGAAGTTGTTTCAACTTAATTTTTAGTTGATTTTCTAGGGTTCTGTAAGTATACCATCATATCATCTGCAAAGAGTAATTGTTTTATTTCCTCACTGCCTATTCTAATCCCTCCAATATTTTTTTCTTACCTTACTGCTGTAGCTAACATTTCGAGTATGATATTGAATAGTAGTAGTGATAACAGACATCTTTTCTTTGCCCTGATTTTATTGGGAAGCTTTCTAGCCTATTCCCAACACAGATGATAATGACTCTTGGTTTTAGATATATACTACTTATTTTAAGAAAGGCTCAATGCTTCTTAGCGTTCTTACTAGGAATGGGAACGATCTTTCGTTGAAAGCTTTTTCGCATCTTTTGAGATAATCATATAATTTTTATTGTTTTTGTTGTTGCTCTGGTCAATTACGCTGATAGTTTTCCTAATATTTAACCAACTTTGAATTCTTGATATAAATCACAACTGGTCATAGTGCATGATCTTTGTGATATATTGCTATAATTTTCTCATCAGTATTTTAAGTAAAATTTTTGCACCAATATTCATTAAGGAAGTTGGTCCATAGTTTCTGCTTCCTTGCTCTCCCTGGTATAGGAATCAAAAATATACTTTAGTCATAAAATGAATCTGGTAAGACTTTTTTTACCTATTTTTTCAAATAGTTTATATAGTGTTGGGATTAATTGTTCTTTAAATGTTTGGTAAAGTTCACCTGTGAAGCCATCTGGTCCTGGGGATTTTTCCTCAAGTTGCTCCTTTAACAGCTTGTTTCTTTGTCTAAGATAAGGCCATTTAAGGATCAATCTAGGCAATTTATATCTTTGTGAATATTTATCTATTTCACTTAGATTGCCAGTTATACTGGCATGTAATGTGGCAAAATAACTCCTAATAATTGCTTTTATTTCATTTTTGATGGTGCATTCAATCTTTTCATTTTTGATATGAGTAATTTTGTTTTCTTCTTACTTTTTGAAATCAAATTACCCAGTGGATTATCTATTTTATTGGTTTGTGGTTGTTTTTTTTTTGTAAAACTACTCCTAATTTTATTTATTATTTCAATATTTGTTTGTTTTTTATCTTCAATTTTATTCCTCTCTCATTTGATTTTCAGGATTTATACTTGGATGTTTAATTGGAGATTTTTAATTTGTTCTTTTTCTAGAATAAATTCATTGATCTGCTCTTTCTATCTTTTATTGATGAACACATTTAATATATATTTCTCCTTATGTACTGCTTTGGTTGCATCCCACAAATTTTGGAATGTTGTCTCATTGTTATCTTTCTCTTTAATGAAATTACTCATTGTTTCTGTGATTTGTTCTTTGACCAACTCATTCTTTAGGATTAGATTATTTGGTTTCCAATTAATTTTTAATCTGTACTTCCACAATCCTTTATTAAATGTAATTTTTATTGTATTATGGTCTGAAAAGGGTACATTTAATATTTTTGCTTTTCTTCATTTGTTTATGAGGTATTTACACCTTAATACATAGTTAATTTTTGTGAAGGTACAATGTACAGCTGAGAAAAAGTGTACTCCTTTTTACATCTATTTAGTTTTCTCCAGAGGTTCATTCTAACTTTTCTAAGAGTCTTTTCATTGATTTGACTTCTTTCTTATTTATTTTATAATTAGAGTTATATAGCTCTGAGAGGAAAAAATTGAGGTCTCCCAATAATATATTTTCCTGTCTATTTCCTCCTATATTCATTTAACTTTTCCTTTGAGAATTGAGATGCTATGCCATTTGGTGAATATATGGTTAGTATATATGTTACTTCATTGTCTATGGTTGCTTTTAGCAAGATGTAGTTTTCCTGTTTATCCCTTTTAACTTGGTCTATTTTGCTTTTGCTTTGTCTGAGATTATGATTGCCACCTTTGCTTTTTTTTTATTTCAGCTGCAGCATAATCGATTCTGGTCCAGCCCTTGTTTTAACTCTGTGTGTATCTCTCTTTCAGGTGTGTTGCTTGTAAAAAGCATGTTGTTGGATTCTGGTTTTTAATACTTTCTGCTATCTGCTTCTATTTTATCAGTGAGTTCATCCCATTCACATCCACAGTTATAATGAGTAACAATACATTTTGTTCCATCCTATTTCTTTCTCTCTTTTTGTGTTGTGTCCTCTAAAATCTGTTTTGCTTTCTTTTATCCTCTTTTATTCTTCCTTTAGTCACTCCCCATTTCCCTCATCCCCTTTACCTTCTATTTCCATGCTGTTAGATAGATTTCTATTACCAATTAAGTACATATATATGTTATATGTAGGTGTATGTGTGTGTATATATATGTGTGTGTGTATGTGTTTTCCCTCTTTGCACCAATTTAGATGTGAGTGAGTTTCAAGTATTGCCCACTCCCCTATCACTACCATCATTTTCCCCTCCACTGAAAAAGCTCTTCTTTGCATACTTTTTGTGGGATAATTTTCCCCGTTCTTTTCCCTTCTCCCAGGGCATTCCTCTTTCTCACCATCCACTTTTTTAGCATCATCTTAACACAACAACATCTTAACACAGCTCATTCCCATGACCTCTTTTTATGTAGAATCTTTCTAAATATTATAATAGTGCTAAAGTTTTTAAAGTTACATGTATCACCTTTCCATATAGAGGTAAACCATTTAACCTTGTTGAGTTTGTTATGATTTCTCTTTCATATTTACCTTTTTATACTTCTCTTGAGTCTTATATTTGAAAGTCAAATGTTCTATTCAGTTCTGGTCTTTTCATCAGGAATGATTGAAAGTCCTCTAATTCATTACATATCCATTTTTCCTTAGAAAGATTATACTGATTTTTGATGGATTGAGTATTCTTGGTTGTAATCTCAGTTCTTTTACCCACTGGAATATGATATCTGAAGCCTTCCACTCCTCTAATGTGACAGTTCCTAAATCTTGAGTGATCCTGACTATAGCTCCATGGTATTTGAAGGTTTATTTTTTTCTGACTGCTTGAAGTATTTTCTCTTTGGCCTCAGAGCTCTGGAATTTGACTATAATATTGCTTGAAGTTTTCATTTTGAGATCTCTTTCAGATGGTGATTGGTGGATTCTTTCCATTTCTATTTTACTGTCTGGTTCTAGGATGTCAGGGCAGTTTTCCTTGAAAATTTCTTGAAATATGATTTCTAGGTTCCTTTTTCATCACGGCTTTCAGGTGGCTCAATAATCTTAAATTATTTCTCTTTAATATATTTTCTAGTCAGTTGTTTTCAATGACATATTTCATATTTTCTCCAATTTTTTCATTTTTTTTATTTTGTCTTATTATTTCTTGATGTTTCAGGGAGTCATTAACTTCCATTTGATCAGTTCTAACTTTTAAGGAATTATTTACTTCAGGGAGCTTTTGTGCTTCTTTTTTGTAAACAATTCTACTTTTGTTCAAAAAAAAATTTTATTCTAAACTTAAGAATAAAACAAGCATTTCCATAACATAAAAAAATGATTGTACATGAACCTATAAATCTATTATTATGCATCAGTTGCTATTCCTTTTAAACACAAAATAAAGTTGAGGCAAGTAGGTGGTGCCATGGATAGAGCACCAGTGCACGAGTCAGGAAGACCTGAGTTCAACTCTCACCTCAGACACTTGACACTCACTAGCTGTGTGACCTTGAGCAAGTCACTTAACCCCAATTGCCTCATCCTGGGTCATCTCCAGTCATCCTGATGAATATCTGGTCACTGGATTCAGATGGCTCTGGAGGAGAAGGCTGTGTGACCTGCACAGCCCTCCCTCACTCAGAGCAAAGTCAAGTATTGCAAGTCATATCATTATTTCTCTGATGACATGGTCTTTGGCAATGGAGGACGAACACACATAATAAACTTACCATGTAACTTTCTAGCTATTTTCAGAGCTAGTTCTGAGTTTGGAAATTTTCAGTGCTTTCAAGGGAGTCTAATCCCAGGAGAGGTATAGTCACTGCTCTCCTGGTCTATCCTCCAGTCCTTAGACAGGAGTGCCCCACATCTCTTGGGATTGCAATTAATGCTGTTCCCAGGTCCCTCAGCCCTCAGCCCTCATGCCTTTCAGTGCTCTCACTCCCTTTTGACCAAAAGTGCTCCACTCCACCCTTGAACTATGACCCAATATAAGTATAGGCAATGGATCTGCCAACAGCATCTGGTCCTGTTCCCTTTCCTAGTACAGGGGTTCCCTGTAATCTCTTTCTGACCAGTTGCAAGGTCATGTCCATTATTGTCTCTGGTTTAAGGGCCCCTAAAGCTGCTGTGACTTCTGTCACCACCACCTAGTCCCACTACTGGTATTTCATCCTTGTGGGCTCTGGGTCAACTTCTACCTCTGTGTCACAGACCTCTATTTCTGACCTCCCAAGTTGTCTTGTGCTGGGTGTCTCACTCTGACCTTTTGTTGACTCTGCTGCTCAAGAGTTCAATTAAGTTGTTATTTTAAAGTTCTCTGGAGAGGAATGTTGAGAGAGTCAGCTGAGTGCTGTCTCTACTCTGCCATCTTGACTCCACCCCTAGAAGTCTAGATTGATTTTAGATGCATAACATGGGATTACAAAAGAAACCAATTATATTTAAATTCAGTTATCAAAATTGTTTTTTAAAAATTTATAGCTTTCAAGTAAAAAAATTCTGCTACCAAGTATATGTAAGATGAGAGGGAGAGTGAAGAAAAAAGGGTAAGACCAGGCTTACAGACCCAGGCAACTAGAAGGCTGGTGGTATCTTTGACAGAAACAGGCCAGTTTAGAAAAGAAGTAGTTATGGGGGGAAGACATCATAAATTCTATTTTACCTATGTTGAGTTGGAGCCATCTCTGAGACATTCAGTTTGCAACGTCCAATGGGCAACTGAACCCAGATCTATGAGGCTCCAAAAGGGAGGAGATTCACAGACTACAATACAAAAATTCTCTTTCCCCAGCCTCCTTCCTGATTTTATTTAGTCATACTATGTGTTGAAATTCAAAGAGTAAAAGACAAAAAAGTCCAATTTGCTCAATCCTAACTTTTGAAGACAGCTTCTTTTACATTGTAATCTCTGCCTTCCCTCCTTGGTTCTGAGCCAACAGACCAAAGTCTTCTTTCTAAGCTAAGCAGGAAATAGCTAGCAGCTGACTTCATTAGTTCAGTACAGTCACACTTAATGCCGAGAAACAAGTTTCGAGAGTTATCTTGTGTTTAAACCATATGATTTTTCTAATCTAAAGGATAAGCCCACTAAAACCTGACATTGCTTCTCACCTGTGATCAAAAATCTACATGAAACAAAGTTTCTTAGGCAGTTTTCATGAACTAAATTCACTGGATCTCAAAGTCTTGCAACTCAGCAGCCCACCCTGACCTATATAATTTAGCAATCTAGCTAACATGACAGCTACATTCAAAATGTACTTCTTTTTTTTTTTCTCTTGCATACTAACGGCTCTTTGGTAGCAGTCTATGCACATAAGGTAGGTTTGCTATTTCCCACCTGGCATCCCAAATGACTGCCTGAGTTAAAGGGACAGGATAACCCAGAGGGTTGAATACTCAACCAGGCAGCAGGAGACCACAGTTCAGTCCCTGTCTCTGTTGACTTGTCATGTGACTTCTGCAAGGTTGCTTTACTTCTTCTGGGTCTCGGCTTCTCTGTAGGGAACTCAGAGATAATACTGGTGGAGGCCACCTGACTGTTCCAGAGGATTAAAGATAAAATTGGTCAAGCTCTTTAAGCCATTTAGAACTAAACTGCAGGAAAAGTACAAAGTATCATTTTATTTTGGTCCTTTTCTATAGGATTATTGAAATAACCTATAGTAATAATATTAAAAGTAACTGACATTTATATAGGATCATAGATCTGAAGCTCAAAAGAACCTCAGAGATCATTGAATCCACCCCCTCCCCTTGGCAGAGAAGGGAAGTGAGGCTCAGAGAAATTAATTAAGCTACCCCTGGGTACACAGCTATGAAATACTCAGGTGAAAATTGAACCCAGACCATGTTTTGCTTTATTTGCTATGCCATCCAGCCCCTATAGGACTTTAAAGTTTATATGGCATGTTACATAGGTTCCTAGGATCACGGCTTGTGACCTGGAAGGGACCTTAGAAGTAATCAAATCTATATCCCTCATTTTACAAATGGGGAAACTGAGGCTCAGGGAAGTTAAGCCACTTTCCCAAGGTCACACAGATGGTAAATGGCTGCAGTGGGATTGGAACGCTCAGGCCTTCTGACTCATTATTGATACTTACATGTTCCTTCTCTCCCTCCCGGAAATAATTGTACTTCCATTCTGGCTATATCTTCAAAGTAATTTTTCTACCTGTAAAAAAATAACTTTATTTAGTTAAATGGAACTGGAGCCTTAAACAGCCCCTGATGGATAATCAGGTGAGGGAAGAAACACACCAGAATGGGGGCCTTGAGCAGGTAGCATTAGATAAAGGTACCACCAATCTCCTCAAGGATTCTCCTGAGAAGGGGCCTCCAACTGGAAGGTTGGGCTAGAGATCAATCACATTGCAGGGGAATTTGCTAGAGGGATTTGAGTGACTTACCCTGGGGGATCACACAGCTAATTGATATCAGAGGCAGAATTCTTTGGGATGGTAAGTCCATCCCTTTGGTCATTGTGCCAGGCTAACGTGACATCACCTCCAGTAAGTAACTTGGTTCAGGAAGAAAGTCTTAGAGCAATAGAGTTTTCTCATCCAACCAGTCAGTGAGTCTAGACAGTTATGTGATTGTCTTTCTTCCCCCTGCTTGTGACAGAGGATTTGGTGCCTTCTGGGCCAGTCTTCCTGGCAGAGAGGAGACTGTTTCAAGCCTTCTGGGGACATTGTGTATGTTCTGTCGTCTTGAGCTGGGAGAGTTCATTACTGAAAAGTGTATTCTGTGGATGGGAAATAAAAACAACAGGCCCCGAATAGCCTACAGCCAAATTCATTACCTGTGCATTCAATACTAATGATTTGGGGAGATCTCTACTGTTGAATATTTCATCGGTTTAGCTACAGTGTGGAGAGAGAGGCCCTCTAACATGGGCTCTCTGAGAGCAGTTTCTGAGGTTTTTCTATTGTGAGACACTGAAATGGGATGTGAGCAAGACATATTGTTTAAAGAACGTGATTGTCCTTTGGCTTATGATATTCCTGAAATAAAGGCCGGTCTTCTGGAATCAACTCTCTGTCAAGTGTCATAGCAGCCATCCATGTCAGATTCAAGTGGGAGAGTAAAGCACATCCAGGAAGATTTTGGTTGGTACCTAGCGCTGCCTGTCTGAGGGCAGGTCCCTCATTTCGTAAGTCACTGAGTCTTTACTCCTATTCTCTAGGTCAGAGGGAGCTGGGACCCGGGAATTGGGATTGATGGGTGGTTTTTTTTTGTAACAGATCCCATTTTCATTCTTCAAATATAAAAGATCCACTGTTTACATTGACATAGGGCTGGGAGACAAAAGGAACAATTTGATTATTGACTTTTGGGGGGTTTTTATTTATACTTTTTGAATAAGTAATAAGCTTCAATTGCTATCTGAGTAGCCTGAGTTCAAGAATGAAAACAGACAGGCTGTATATCTACATGTAACCCATGTGTTAATTAGCCACTGGTCCCCAATCATGATGGATCCAGGTACAATTTTTTTGAGGGGTCTCTTACAAACTCTTCGTTCATATCTCTGCCAAGGCTAGAAATGTCAGTACTTAGTTCATTTTGTGCTTCCTCAAAAGGCTCTCAGGGCCATCTTCCCCATCCTCCACCCCTACCCCAACCTCTACAAGTCTTCAGGCTGAAAAGACACTATATAATAGGACAGGTTTTATTTAACCTGACAACAGAGTAGGCTAATACATGAGCTCTTCCACTGTCATTCAGCCAGTCAACAAACATGTCTTTTCCTTCTCTTTATGGAGTGTCCATCATTCCTCCTCATGATGGATCCTTCCCTCAGGACCTACCCAATTTGTCTGCTGCATAATTCCTACAAAGGGACAGCTAGGATGGAGGGTTGTAGCTTCTAGTATTAGCCATGGCAAAGTCTCAATCATCAGGGTTCTGTCTCAGATAATTGAGAAAATCATCTAGAATAATTCAAGCCCACAATGCACTTTTACCTGAAACATCCAGATCACAGAACCTGAAGGGAGGTTTCTTGCCTGCGTTTTGATGATAGGGACTCAATCCTCCAATTTGTGCTGTATGGGGAGGTTCAGGGGCAAAATGTTTCTGTTTTCTTCCCAGACCTTTTAAAAAATGAAATAGGTGCAAGTTGGGAAAGAATGAGTAAAAATATACTTTTTAAGTGTTCACATGGTCAAGAACTGTGCTTATCTCTGCAGATACAAATATAACAGTGAAGCAGTCCCTGCCCTAAAGGAACTTACATTCTGGTAGAGAGAAATAATGCATATAGTTAGATTCATCTTCAGAGCAGATGGCAAGGTCCAGAGGTCCAGATGGTGCAGGGTGAAAGGTCGGGGGGTATAAAGGGTGACCACCATACAATCCTGTCCTTTTGCTGCAACAGAACCTAACAAAAACACAAGCCAAAAAATTCCCATTTGAGCTAAACCCACAACTTAGCATCACTGCCATAGTGGCTCCTGGCCTAAATAACTTTTCTCCAGGCAACAGCATGATTATAATAGCTTGGTGAAGTCTCACCATCTGTCTCATAATCCTGGCAACCCACCTACAACTATCCCCTACTAAAATTAGGAAGAAAAAGCAGAGAATAAATATGTTACCCAAAATTTTCAGCCAACCACTCCCACCCTCATTGTCAAGAACACAGTTGCTGCCAAAAAAAAAAATAACACCGCCATCTTGGTTTAAAGAAAAAAAATCACAACTTTTTTTAAATGAGGAAAGGTCTCAATTTGAATCTGATATGCATCAGATGTTAGCTTTAGAAGCCATCTATTCAACCTCCTTATTTTATAGTTAAGGAAACTAAGGCTTAAGGAGATTAAGTTGTTTGCCCTAAATATAGATTGAGCTATTTTGGACTGGAGCTGCAGAAAAATAAAAAAATTGAAAATAAAAACAGAGCATTTATTAAGCGCCCACTGTGTGCCAGAAATAATTAGATTAGAGATAACATGAAAAGAGGAAAAGATCTCAATTTCAGTCAATCCTCTTCCTTTTCTCCTCCCTCTCTAGCAGATAAGCGTCAAGGTCAGGTTTGAAAGTCAGCTCCTCTTAATCTAGAACAAGAGCCCTTTCCAGTACTACCCCATCTCCCACTTAAGTAAAAAAGTAAAAGGAGAGGCTCTGATCTCATTTGGGACACAAAACTATAGACCTTTGGCAATCTGGTGAACCTATTGACTCCTATCAGAATAATTCTTTTAAATGCATAATATAAAATACAAAAGACTTCTAAGAAAACCAATTACATTGAAATACAAGTATCAAAAATATTTTTTTTAAGTTTATAGCCCCCAGGTTAAGAAGCCCTATTGTAGAGGGATAAGAGAATGAAGAATGACTACAAATGTTTTCCCCTTTTCATGTTGTCTCAAACTTAACCATTACTGACATATACTGAGTGATTCATCAATGCTTTATCTTTCTTTTCAGTTAGTTTTTTATTTTTCTGAAGCTCCAATCCAAAGTGACTGAATCAGTCAAGAAACATTTATTAAGGTCCTACTATGTGCTGGGCATAGTGCTAAATGAATAATATCAAGAGATCCCAGAGTTTTATGAATGGAGTGACTTCACTTTTTGAGTACAGAATGCCCACACTCCTGGCTGAAAGATGGGAAACATAGATTAATGATTCTTGGAGCATTTTTCCTCTTCTAACCTGAGCTTCCAAATCAGTAAATTTGTGATTTGCTGGCCAATTCAAGGAACAGCTCCAGTTTGCTCTTGTATATCAAATATTCACCAATTCTTGTTAACTAAAGATTCCCTAAGTTGGCCCCAGGCAAAAGATTGGATAATTCTGCTGGTGGATGTTGTATTCTGCCCTTGTGGGGAGCATTCTTTGCTACCTGCAAAGAATAACTACAAATGGGGCCCAGCATCACCCCAATCTTCATGTGGATTTCATCATCTGTAGGCATCTTATCAGCTAAGAGCAGCCTCTCCTAATGACATGATAAATATTCCAAAATCCAAGCATCAGTTATCAACAGATTCCCATCATGGCCAATGCTTAGAGCAGCTATTACAGCCTTAATGCCAGTAACTCTTTGTACTTATCTGTGTAACTGGAGACACTGAATAGCTTTTTTCATGTCTCCTCCTGGTCACTAACAGATGAATTCATACAAAACATCTGCATGCCTAAGGAGCTCACAATCTTGATGTGAAAGGTGGAAGAAGAAATTTGTGTGTATGAGTAAATAAAATGTGTTTCTTCTAGCATCTGACTCTATTTGGTTCACAGAGAAAAAGGTAATTTGTCTCATTTGGTAAGGAAGGGGACCCCTCTGAAAGCAAACCTAGCCATCTGCCAGGTTATTTCAACATAAAACAAAATGTCTCCACTATTAGAAGATTTTATTTTACTTCTTTACCCTAATGAAATTGATTTACAAGTTCCCAGGTCAAGTGGCACTCATGACTTCTCACTAAAAAGTTCTAGGCTTTCATGAACCACTTGAGAACTGCTTAGTAATAGTATTTTTTGACTCATGTTTCCACAATTATCTCCTTGGAATGATATTAATCATTTCGCACAATTCATTTCTAACTCCCCCCTAAGATTATTCAATCTTTCTGCAAGCATCAAGTTAACAAAGCACAAAACATAGAACAGCTTTATTTTACACAACAAAAAATACAGAAGGGCTTTTATTCTAGAACTTTTAGAAATGTCCCTTCTGGTGAGCTTTACCTTGGCCAGGAGTACATCCAAGCTTATGGTATCACGCTGAAATCATAAGTTAGGGTTACTATAGTTAATTCTAATAGTGTGCTGTCAATATACCAACTCTCTTGGGAAAAAAAGTCACAGTACACAGTTTTAATTTTAGTTTACATTATTAACATTTTCACCACCACTTACTCAAGTCTGATTTGTAGCTTTTCCCAATTTCTGAGGCGTACATACTCAAAATGAAAATTTAGACTGAAAACTGAACCATTGCCTCTCCTAAGTGGGTTCAAGCTGTCTCCAACACAATCCTAGTTGACTTTCTTCTCCCCAAACTGCCACTTCTAAATGACTCAAGGGACGAGAGTATTGCATAGTTTGTATTTGCTCCTTCACAGAATGGTTCTGCAACATTTTGCTGTTTGATTCAAGCTACTCCTCTGATTCTGGGGCCCAGGGTTCCTTGTCTTCCTTTTCCCCTATCACTCCATCGCCAATGTTATCAGGTTCACATGTCATCATTCTTCTTCTGGTCCATGTGGCTTTTATTACCTCATTCTCTCACTCCTACATGGAAGCTAGTGGTTCCCATTGCTCTGTAGGACTGCTGTCTCCATTTCTGGAGCTGCCATCCTTTTCCCTTCCCTCAGGAAAATATTACAGCTCTCACACTGAGATTTCCAGAATAAGCAATCACCTTTCTACAAACAACACTCCCCATTCTACTTTCCTAACCTAAGTCAGAATACAGGATGCAAGGTATGTGCCACTCACATGGTCACAGCCATTTGCTAAATCTTCTTGAAGTTGGGATGGGGAAGAACAAAAAAGCTTTCATTTACCATTCTGACTATTGGTATGTCCCCCTCCTCCTCCCTTACCTCCAGCCGCAGTTAGATCATGTACTTTGCCCTAAGGCTCAGAGAAGCCTAAAGGAAGAGAGAAAGCACTAGAAACATAGGGTAGTAGAAAAGAAGAAGAGTAAAGGGGAGAAGAGAAAGAGGAAGAGAGGAAGGAAGAGGAGGGGGAAGGGAGGAAGAAAGGGAAGAAAGCTGGTAGGCACTTCTAACAAAAGAAGGAAGGAAGGAAGGAAAGAAGGAAGGAAGGAGGCAGCTATAATTGCAAAGGCCCTATTCCCATCACACTATTTACATTGGATCTGAGTCAAGGAGAACTGATTTAAAATCTCATCTGATATACTTAATGTGACTGATCCTAGATGAGTCACATCACCTGACTCGGTTTCTTCATCTGTCAAATAAGGATGGTAATAGCAACTACCTACCTCACCATGAAATAACATTTATAAAGTGACTTCCAAACCTTAAAGCATACATACATGCTAGCTGTCATTGACTTTATTCAATTCAATAAGGGTTCTCTCAACAAGACTCATTTTCCCATTACACTATTTAATTCAACTAGGGTTAGATAGATGCTGGGATTGCCAAGGCAAACCTGAAATCAACACCTGCCTTCAAGGAGTTTGTGCTCATGGCTTAGAAACCTATGTCCACTGGGATGTAAGTACGTGGGAAATTCACCAAGTACTTGTTTCTGCATATTCACACCACCTTATAACCTTTGACAAAGGCAATTGTGAAATAGTGTTGGCTGGCAAGAGGGAGAGGAAGCTGTTGAATGAAACATTCATTTGCCTCCGGTTGGGAACTGCCAAGCACATGTGATTTCAACATAAGGGGAGAGGGAGGGGATGTAGAAAAGAAGGAATTTCTTCTGAAAAAAAATCTCAGTGCCTCGTAGATTTAGAGCTGGAAAGAGCTGAGAGGTTACCTAATCCAACCCCACATTTCACAGAAAAGCAAACTGAGTCTTAGAGAGATGTGGTAGTTTATTCAATATTGTGGTCCATGATATTGGTGGAATCTGGAAGTAGTGGGCCAACCCCTAAAGCTCCCACAACATCAGCTGAGACTATAACAAGCAAGGAAAGTGGGTTACAGGCCTGGGAGAGTTTGGGTTGGCTTTATTCCTCTCCCAGGTAGATTGATAAGGGATCCAACTTGGACAATAGAAATCTAAAAGGAGCTTTTATTTCTTTGGTGAGGTGCTCAAAGGCTCCAGGAAGCCCCCTTGCCAACTGCTTTAAATCTTTCCATTGGTTTTATTTTTGTCTCTATCTTCCCAAACAATCTGAGGGTATTGAAATAGGATTTTAATAAAGGGATTACTTATTTGAGCCCTCAGCTCTGAGGGATCCACTGGGCCAGACAAGAAAGAGCAACTCTGATTCCCAAGGTCATAGAAATAGTAAAGGGCAGAGTCAAGATTAGAAAGTAGGTCCTCAGACACCACCTTTTATATGAATTCTTTCTACTGAACCATCCTGTGACTGATAGTGTGGATAAGGAATCAGGGAAACACCTCCTAACACAAAAGGATGCCACAAGGGCAAAATCTAGGCTTCCTAGACAGTGAATGCTAGAATGGCCCTCGGGATCAACTCTCACCCCATTTTACTGATGAGGAAAGTGAAACCCAAAAAGGTCAAATCCTTTTCCCAGTCTCATGAAGGTAATTAGCAGCAGATCCAAAAATCAAATGCTGGTCTCCTGACAGGGAGATGAGTACACTTTCCACACTGCTGTATTTTCTCTAGTTTACAGAATGGAATTTGCACACTGACTCATTGCTGTTTTTCCATCAGCCCTTAATTGTGCTACCTTCTACTTAACCAATTCCTGTAAATTTAAAGATCTTTTTTTCAGGAATTTGAAATAGTAGCTCCTATCTGTGCTTTTCTTGACCTTGATTAAAAAAGAATAAAATAAAAATCAAGATGTGTGGAGAACCTAAGAATACCTCTGTCTCATATGGCTTGTACCTTGATGCAATGCACCATGGGAGGAGATAGCTTCTCTTTGCTCAGATATATGGCAGAGTGCCCACCGTTTGCTCATAAGGTCCCCACTTGGATGAACTGCATGTATAGACAAGATTTTTCTTTACATTCCCCAATTGTCCTCCTCTCCCAGAAGAAGGAAGCAAAATCTTTCTCCAGCATGCAGTGCTAGAATCATGCATTTAAACAAAAGCCATCCAACTTTCATAGAATTTTAAAACCTATCCCTTTGTACCTTCCTTTTTTTGTGGTGTTGTAGTATTGTCACACCATAGAACATTATTCCCTTGATATTTGCATTGATGTCTGAGGACAGTCTCCTCTCTGAAATTTCCAGTTTCTGTCAGTTTGTGTTCAGTCTTTTAATGGAACATCTAGCTGAGTGAAATAAGGCAAAGCTCAAGATGCAGTTTGTGGACTTGGGGGTCTCCATTCTCATCTTACTTTCTTGGCTTGAAGCTAGGCAAGTCACCAACAACTCTCACTGAGTTAATTCATTCTCTGTGATAAGAGATGGGAATACAGGACATATTCCCCTCTTCCTGATTTAAAGAAAAGACTGAAGGGTATAGGGGCTCTAGAATACCTCTTTAACACAGAATTTGTACCTTAGTACAATTACCAATGAGAGACAACCTTAATTCAATCTTGAAATGTGGCAAAGGTGCCTGTCACTTTTCCTACCTCAAATGGAATGTGTCAAGAAAAATAGTCATCCAGTGTACATTTTTTCAAATAGCCTATCCATAAATAGATCATGTACCCAAGAGCCAGAAATAGTAGGGAGAAGTTACCAAGAGGCAACTTTAGCTTGATATTATGCAAAATGTCCTAACCATTACAGCTCCAAAGTAGAATGAGCTACCTCAAGGCAGGGCAGGTTCCCCCTTCTTGGAAGGCTTCAAGTGAGACTGAGTGACTATTTACTTGGGATTCACTGGGGCATATGGGTTCCAGGAATAGGGAACCTTCAGCCTAGGGGCTACATGTGACCTCTAGGTCCTCAAGTGTGGGCGCTTTGACTGAATCTTCAGTGAAAATCAGGAACTTTGGATAAAGGTGACCACTGACCTCCTTCCCAATGCTGGGATCCTATGACTCTAGGAAAAGGTGTTTGAAAGTGGTCATTCATGGTTACAGAGCTGCAACCATCAAGTTAAATGTTCTTACTTCTGTGAGACAAAGAGCTGAATTCCCTAATAATCCTTGGGTTTTATTTTTGTTTTTCTCCACATGGTGTTAGAGGTGGGGCTAACAGTAACACTCCCTTAGTTCAGATTCTATCTTGGGACAAAATGTAGTAGTTGTAAGGCTGTAAACAGTTAAGAAGAAAAAGAAGTTGATTCCACTCTTTTACTTTAACTTTTACTCAGTAAGGATATGGGACAAGGATACAGAAACATCTTCAGCCTTGGTAGACCCTTGCCTTCTCATCCATTCAGCGGGTCATCAGGAAAAGTGTCAAGTGTCTCTCAGGTACCCACTAGGTCTTTGAGGCCTGGACTCAACATGGCTGGAACTTTATATGCCCTTAGGTGATCAAAAAGGCATCAGGGAACTGAGAGGGTCAATCAAGTTCTGAGGCTGGCTGTCTCCTTGTAGGGAAGTCTAATCCCTGTCACAAGAGAGAAGGAGGGGAGGCCAATACTCATCCCAGGGTGGGGGTTGGAAGTAAGAAAACTGTGTCAAGGAAAGTATAGACCAATCAGGTCCGAAAGGCAGCTTTGTTCCCTTTTAAAGAAAGTGAATCCCCGTTCCTAGAGGGAAAGGGGAAGCCTATACCTAACCCATGTTTGGGGGTGGGGGGGGAATCATGAGTCTAACACAGGTTGTGGGGAAATTCTGACAAATATTAGTGCTATCATATGTGGTTAAGTACTTTTTAAATGTTTGCTACAAATAAAAATGGGAAGATAACTGGCCATCTTCCTGAATAGTGTGCAGCATGAGACTTTTTATCTGTTGTTCAAACGTTTTTCATTTGGAGATTTTCTGAGGGCATGAAGATTGTCACTGCCACCCTTCCCCAGCTTCACCTTTCTCCCAGAGCAGGGAAAATACAATAAATGGCAGGTCCTCCTGTTCATTCCAAGAAAGATAAAATTGTCAGATAACTGCTCACCGAAAGGCAGCCTTCCAGGCCCTTCCCAGGACATTTAGAAAATTTCATCTTGCAGCCTGTTTCTCCAGGTCTTCATCTTGATCTACCTCAGCCC
>CM053770.1:38553277-38622763 GCA_028658325.1 Potorous gilbertii | reverse complement strand
GGAAATGATGGAAATGCCCATCAATTGGAGAATGGTTGAACAAGTTGTGGTATATGAATGTAACAGAATACTATTGTGCAATAAGAAATGATGAACAGGCAGACTTCAGAAAAACCTGGAAAGACTTATATGAACTGATGGTGAATGCAAAGAACAGAACCAGGAAAACATTGTACACAGTAACAGCCACACTGTGACTGTACCAACTGTGCAAGGACTGTTTCTGATAGACTTAGCCCTTCCCAGCAATACAAAGACCTAAAACATTGCAAAATGCCATCTATATCCAGAGAAAGAACTAAGGAATCAGAATGCAGAATGAAGCAGACTATTTTCTTTTGTGTTATGTTTTGTTTTGGTATGGTTTTTCTCATGGTTTCTGCCATTCATTTTAATTCTTCTGTGCCACATGACTAATGTGAAAATGTGTTTAATTAAAATGTATGTGTAGAGCCCATATAGGATAGCCCATATGTAGAACCTATATAGGGCAGGTGGTGAGAGAGAGGGGAGAAAATTTAAAACTTATGGAGATGATTGTTGAAAACTGAAAACAACTTAATTTTTTAAAAAGCATGCAGTTTTGGGGGGAAGGATTTATCTACCAGTTCAAATTTTTAAAAGACACCTCCAAGGGAAGGAAGCAAGAACAGGTAATAGAAGAGGAAAATCAGATAAAAGCTTGATATGTTCCTATACACATAGTGACAGGAATGCTAATACCCAAAAGGAGCTGAACCTGCTGCAGAAAGCTAAGAACAGCAAAGAGAGTTTGGGCTGTAGGTGGGTTTCTTGGCTTTATTGTGGAGGGAGAAGGATCAAAGAGTAGGTGCTTAGAGTAGGTGAGATAAGGGTAATTAATGGAGAAAAAGCTGAGCCATTCAAATCTTGTTTTGTTCTTATTTTCTCAGTCAAGGGTCAAAAAGCTAAGGAAAGGAGGAAGCAGGATAGACTATGAGGATAGGATATTGTATGTGTATGTAGGGGCTGTGCCCTCTGACACCAAGTCAGAGGGATGGAACCAGCTCTGACCAACCAAAAGTCAGTTAGGGCATAAAACTTGAATGGTGAACCAAAAATTGTTCAACATAGGAAGAAGCTGAAAATGCTTTAAGAGTTAGCCCCCAAGGAAACCACAATCAGAGGGGAGGGAATCAGAAAGTGAGTAATAGGAAAAATAAAGGGGGAAGAAAGATAGAGCTTGTCAAAGATTTCAAGAAGAAGATTCAATGACCTTCAACATAAATAGATAAATCAACAAGAAAAACAGTTATAACAGAAGGGAACATGACCTTCAGATCTAGTAAATGAGTTCAGGCATTTATGAATAAATACTGGAGGAAAAAAAGGAAATTCACCCAACACTTGATGAGACAGAAGATCCTCTGAAATTTGATAACATGGAACCATAAAATACTGTATCCAAGTTGTCCAAAAAAGAAATGACAAGGGAGCAGAATTTATGGCTTGTACAGCAAAAATAATAAGCAGAATAGAAAAACTGGAGGTTGCGATGGCAAGCCTCATTAAAGAGATAGAAGAGAGGACAATAGATTGGGAATACACAGAAGTGAAAGATAACCCAGAGGAAGCAAAAACAAAAACAAATCAAAAGAGCGTGTGCCCACTATGTATTCTGATCTTAAAGACAGGAAGTGTAAAGATAATTGGACTCCCTGAAGAACATGACAGGACAAAAAACCTTAACACCATAATAAAGAAAATAATAAAATGTATCTGCCCAGAACTCTAAACATAGAAAATGAAACTGCAATTGAAAGAATGCACCATACAAACAAACCTCAAGGCTGCAAACTCCAAGACACATAGTAGTTAAATTTAACAATCTAATTTAGAAAGAAGTTCTTCAATTGATCAGATAAAAGACTTTCAAATTCAAAGGAAAGGACATTTGAATAATGCAAGACTATTCTACATTCACTAGAAAACATCGGAAGGAATGGAATAATTTGTTCTGAAGAGCAATGGAGCTCAGGATGCAGGGCAGGATGACTTATCCCGCAAATCTGAGTTTAATTGAATAAGAAAAAATGGAAATTCAATAATAAAGAAGAGTTTGAAACATTTTTAGAAAAGCCTAGAAATGAAGGAATTCTTTGCTCCTTAAAGGATAGAAGTGAATAAATTCTACAGACAACAACAGCAAGAGCAAGAGAATGTCAAGGGAGAGACCACTAAGAGACTTCTTTCTAAATATGTACAAGAAGTCAGGTAGGAAGGCAGAAATCTGGTAGAGGTATCAGTAAAAGGATAGATAGGGATAATTATGGACAGAACCTGGCAACACCCTGTCCACAAGTGAATCAATGTTTTTGCTTTGTTTTTTGTGGGACTACATTATAACATGGGAGGGCACATGAAAGAAAGGGACAGGAGCAAGGGAATAGAGAGTAGTTTGTGATATTCCAAGGTCACTTCAATACCTAGCAATCAGGAGAAAGTGACCTCTGTGATTTTAGAAAGAAATGAATTTGGAGAGAGAGGAAGAATTGAAAAGGGGAGAGAAGTAAAGAAGCCTTATTTGGGTGGCAGGAAGGAGTTCCACTGATGAATGCTCCTGTGGGTAAAGAGTTGTAAACCCTACACTGGATGATCCTTAAAGAGTTTGGTCCTGGAAGGATCTACTCATCCTACATTTGCAGGGGAAGGGTGAGAACTGGAAGCCCTGGGGGTGACTAGAACCCAGAAGAGTGGGAGAGCATGAAGATAGAAAGGAGATTTTGAAGTAAATACGGAAAAAGGTAACAGAGCAGGGTGATATAGCTCAGTGGTGGAGTGCATAATCAGGGACATGATGGGACAAGAGTCCCATCATGGGTCAGTGTTCTCTCTGATACCTGCAATAATGGGAATTGTTCTGGGAGTGAGGAACAATGAAAAAGAGGAATCCATGAGTTAAGTCCTACAAGGTAGTCACAGAAAGCACCTAAAGGGGAGAGTACCTAGAATGGATACCTTGGAAGCTTTGGTTCCATGAGGAGTACACAGAAAAGAGAGACACCAAATAATTATCAGGGTCATGAATCAGAGAATGAGTATCTAGAGTAGACAGAAATAGAAGACGGATAATGAAGAGAGTGAGAGAAATCATTTTTTTGGAAAGGAAGGGACACCAGAAAGTAATTTAAAAATACAAAAGAACAGGACTAGTTGAAGGAAAGCAGAGGACAGGGAATCTACTTGACTGAGGTGGAAAGGGGAGAGAGAATATATAACAGATAAAATCAGGTGAGAAAAAAGAACTAGACCCCAAAGGGAAAAGGGTAATAAATGAGAAGTGGGGGTCAAGGCAGAGGGCAAGAGAACCATCTTAAAAAAAGATTTTTTAAAAGTAACTGAAGGAAAAAATATTGTGTTTACAACAGAAAAGGGAGGAAACAGTATTTTTTTTAAAAATCTCAATATTATATTTGACAATATAAAATGTAAATCTAACTCTTATAATTTTAAATATGAATGGATTAAGCAATCTAATAAAATGAAAAGTGATAAATTAGATAAGAAAACAAAATTCTACAATCTTTTGCTTACAAGAAACACATTTTTAAAAATAAAGACACAGAAAATAAAACTGAGGGAATATAAAAAGAATTACTACATATCACATGAATCCAAAAAGAGCAGGAGTTTTCATTATGTTATCTTCTCAAACAAGAACAAACATTCAAAAAATAAAATGAGATAAACAAGAAAACTGTATTCTTTTGAAACAAATCATAGACAACAAATCAACATCAGTGATAAATGTACATGTTCCAAATGACTCAACATCCAAATTCATAAAGTAAACATCTGAGATTTAAGAAGATATAGATAGTATTGCAATAGTGACAGGATACTTCAGTATCCCCCTCTTAGTTTTGGATAAGTCTAAGAGAAAGATTAACAAAAAAAGGAAATATGGAAGTAAACAAATGTCTCGAGATACTAGAGCTAAAACACAGCACTTTCTAAATGGGATAACAAAAAAATATACATATTTCTCAGGATGCTACCCAATTTGGAACACATCTAGCATCCTGTTTTCAGTTCTGGAGGTCATATTATGGGATGAAGATGGTAAAATGGTAAAGGGGATTGTAGACAGTACCATAGGAGGATTAGTTGAAAGAACTAGGAATATTTATCAATAACTATTTTGGGGGGCAACATGATCGCTATCTTTAAGTACTTTAAGAGTTGTCAAGTAGAAGAGGATATTAGAGTTGTTCTGCTTTACCCTGGAAGGCAGAAAGAGACTAATGAGTGAAAGGCGGTGAGAAATAAGTTAAGGGTCCACCTAAAAATGAGCATTCTAGTGGTTGGAGCTGTCAACAAGTAGAATAGCTGATTCAGGAGACAATTAATTTCTACTCACTGGAGGTCTTCTAGATAAGGCATAGAATGATGGCTTGTCAGAAATATGAGATTCTTGGCCAAATGTATGTTGGTAGGGATGGCCTCTGATGTCCCTTCCGATCCCATGATTTTGTGAATATCTTAATTATTATTAGAACGTAACTTTAAAATATAAAATTTTCTTTGTTTTTAACATTTATCATTTTATGGTACAGTGTTATCTCATACTAATATACTACAAGGTATCCATTTCTTGATAGCAGAATATACAAGCTACTTCTAGATTTTTTTCATTATAACAAATAAAACCACTAAGAATGTTTTTGTACAATGTTTTATTTTCTGCTTTGAATAATATACTTACTACAGACTCTCCTAACAGTGGAAAAACTGGTCACAAGGTATTATTAGTGTTGTAACTCCTACTGTCCTTTTGGAAACCATATGGCCAAAGAATGCAACAATTCAAAACCAACCCCAACAGTGTAACTACGACTTTCCTCAGCCAGCCTGTCATATTGGATGACCTTGGAGACAGAAAGAACTAGGGTCAAATCCTGCCTCTAACATGTGTTTGTTGTATGACTATAGGCAGATCACTTAGCCTATTATAGTGCCTTAAGCCCCTCTTTAAAAATGTAAGTTACAAAAGAGTTCCGGACTACATCAGTGAAAATAGTTTACTGAGTTTTCCTACATTACAAATCACAAAGATAAAACACAATACCTCTATTAGTCTGCTGGATATAGGGTAGCACCTCAAGGTTGTTTTAACCTAATTTTTCTCTAATTATTAGAAAGCTTTCGAATAATTTTTCAATTGATTACTAACCATTGGTATTTCAGAACTCTCTGTTCATGTTGAGCAGTCACAATTCAATATTGCTCTTCTAAATATATGTCAATTCCTTCTTCTTAATGCTAGATTCAGAATAATCTAAGATTTAAACTTCAAAATTTTTAAGATAGATTCAAAGGAAATTAAGTGAAATCAGTCTCTTATCTCCTCAACTGTGCCTGCCTATAGAGTTTTCTACCACAGAAATCTCTTAGAGTTTCAGCTCCTCAGGTGACACTCAGCTTTCCCACAGTCCAATATCATCATTTTTATTTTCTAAAACTGTTTAGTGCTGAAGACCAGATGCTGGAAGGTGTAAGAAGATGCCAGGGGATTTCACATTGAGTCAATGCCAGGCAAATCAATATTAGTGAAAGCAAAGGATTTAAATATTTCTCACCCTCTAGCATTAAAGACCCTACCACATTAAGGGCTTCCAGATGCCACCTAGGAGTCTGACTCAAAATCCCTGAAGAGATTTTGGAGAGTGTCATTTGACTTGAGATTTGTTGGGGTTCCAGGTGGGGATGGTAGAAGTACTCTTTGTGTTTCATCTTTTATTCTAAAAGCAGTATTTGTTGGGCAAAAAGGTCTCCTTGGTCTTAATATTTAGCTCACATTTCAGTTTGGTTTGTATTCAGATCCAAGTATGAAGCAGGCCTTGATCCTCATTCATTATTCAGGGAAAGAATAAAAAGAATCCAATTAGCCTGGAGTTGGTTAGCAGCCCTGAACACACCCTGCCAAGTCAGAGCAGAGAAGAGCCTCTTCTCCTTAAAACGGGTTTGATGATTGAGCAAATCTTGAGCAGCAAATCAATATAGCCCTGTCTTCTCGACACCAAGTTTAAAGGGGGCTTTTCCTGGTCCTCAGTAGTGTAAGATTGCCTCTGTGGAGCAAATATTTGCTGAAAGGAATCCATTTTGCTTTGTAAGTCATCGATTTGAAAAGGCTTTAGGTGTTAATGGGGAGAAAGCCAATGAAATGTCAATAATGTGAAATTAGCACGCACACACGGAGTTAGTATTATTGGGGGTGGGCAGAGAATGAGCTTCTAGACATTTTGGGAAAGGGGTTAGAGGTCAAAGAAGGAGTGGAAATAAACTACCAAATAGGACATGTGGAATTGCAGAAAACCAACAAAGAAAGAAAATCAATAGAGAAGTATAACTTTACACAAGCATGGTGATTTCCATGTACACACATATACCAGCTCCCTCTACTGGAGTTGGATATGTCTGCTTATGTCAAATCATTTCTATCAGCTAAGCTAGGTTAAGCCATTTGATTCAATTAGATTCAACAAGCATTCATGAAGAGCCTACTATGCTTTGATCATTGTGCCTGGGAGGGTGGATGCAAAGACAAGGGAGGAAGGAATCATTCCATGCTCTCATAGAAGTTTACTTTCTCTTGTTATTACATGCATAAACTTAGGTCAGTGGTTGTCAACCATTTTCTTCCCAGAGTTGATTCTGACCATGCATACCCTTTCCTTAGCCCCTAACAGTTGCTTGGAGATCTGTAGCTCCTAGAAATCAATTAATCAGTCAACAAGCATTTATTAAGCATCAGTGTTTTCATAGGGGGCAGCTCATGGCTACCTCCACCACTGTCTTGGAAAAGTACACATATGTAATTTACCTGGAAGGTCACACAACAATTTCCCACTGTCTTCTGGACTAATCCAATGCTTGATTCTGTCTCCAAAGACACTTGGGAGAGCCAGAAGAATCCAGACAGCAATCAGATCCTTGACTGGTGCCTCTGGATAACCCATGTCTCCTCATATTTCTGCTTGAAAGGAAAGCACAGTAGTCCGTTTCCTCAGAGTGATATAGCATGATGAGATGTCAAAGTTTGGCCAGAGGCACAGGGAATTTCAATAACTGAATCCTAACCTCTCCCTACAGTATCCATCAAGTTTTAAATTCTTTGTTTCCTGTCTCTTTAACTGCTCACAACATATTTAGCTACAGATGAATTTGTGTGGCAGACTGTAAAGAGACAGTCATTTTTCCTTATCCAAAATGCTAAAAGTTTTTGTTTGTTCCTAGACCCCAGACAACTCTCTCTCTCTCTTTCTCTCTCTCTCTCTCTCTCTCTCTCTCTCTCTCTCTCTCTCTCTCTCTCCCTCTCCCTCTCCCTCTCCCTCTCCCTTTCCCTCTCTCTCTCTTTCTTTCTCTCTCTTTCTCTCTCTCTGACTCTCTCCTCCCTCTCTCTTTCCCTTTGTCTCTCTTCTCTCCTCTCTCTTCTTTGTCTCTCTCTTTCTCTTGCTCTCCCTCCTCTATCTGACTCTATCTGTCTCTATCTGACTCATTCACTCTCTCTCTTCCACTCTCCTCCTCCTCCCTCTCTCTTTCCCTTTCTCTCTCTCCCCTTTGTCTCTTCCTCTGTCCCTTACTCTCCCTCCTTTCTCTGTCTCTGTGTCTCTGTCTGTCTCTTCCCCATCTTTGTCTCTCACTCTCCCTCCTCTCTCTGTCTCATACACACACACACACACACACACACACACACACACACACACACACACACCCCATTCCCAAAACTCTGAGAGGACAACTTCATCTGAAGTTCTGCAAGACATGCCAAGAAGCTTCTTCACTATGATGCTCCCAGGCAGAGGCTCTTAACCCCTCTTGTGGCCATCTGCTGTAGCCTATGTACTTCAAACAATTGACTTCAAACAATTGAAAGAAATGCTTAACTTCAGTTAAAGTTTAGGGAAAATAACGACAGAATGTTTTTCATCCATGGATTCCAAGTTAAGATACCTTTGAGGTATTTCTACTTACCAAAGAAGCAGTAGAGAACCCAAATGTTTTTATTTTTTCACACTTTTAATAAATACAGCCTCATTCTATCTATCGTTGTGATGTTGAATTTTAGGTCAGAGGCATAAGGGTGAGCAAGGTCTTAATTCCCTCATTTATGAAATGAGGGAGTTGAACAAGAATGAAGGGAAGGAGAAATCAATGAGCATTTATAAGGAACCTACTATGTGCCAGGAACTGTGCTAAGTCCTTTTTACAAACATTATCTCCTTTGATTCTCACATCAATCCTGCAGGGCAGGTGCTATTGTTTTGTCCTTATTTTACAGTTAGTAACACAGCTAGTATCTAAGGCCTGATTTGAAATCAGGTCTTCCTGACTTCAGGATCAATATTCTATTCGCTATGCTGCCTAAGTCTCTTCTGGTTCTAAATATAAGCTCCTATGAACGTTCATATTGCTTCTATGAGCAGTTGATCTTATTGAGCTAGCCCAGGACAAATAGGTAAAAGTTACTATGAGGTTACTTCTCTAAACTTATTACTGACTCCCTGCCCAGGGCACTGAATGGGGTCTTTCAGACTATATGGTCTAGAGGTTGTCTCAGACAACCCAAATCTACCATTCCTCCTTCTACTAGATCTATTTCCCTAAGGAAACCCAATGAAGCTCAATCATGGCACCCTCCCTTGATGAGCATATAGTTCAATTGCATTCTGCAAAAGACTCACAGAACTAGACTTTGTTTCTTACCATGATCCAACAAAGTCCCAAGTCTGATCTATGAATCTAACACATTTTATTGTACATAGTACATCTTAAGCATTTTTTGTACGGAACAAAAGCCAACATAGTGACCTTCAAGCTATGGTCTAAGTATCTATTTCCATAGAAATGTGGCTAGGAACAGGACTTCTGTGAAATAGTAGTCACTAGATTGAGGTTCCTTTGGGTAAGTGGAAGGGAATGAATTATGGAATGCATTTCTGAAATGATCTTGGGCATGGTACTACTAAGTTACTCCCAAGGATACCTTTAGGACAGTGGGTGGAAATGTGGGCACAGGCCAGAATTCTTAAGACCTGCAGGGCCTTCAAAATTGAGAGCAACCTATAATTGATCAAAGGTTTTAATAACAGAAAAGGAACCTAAGACCCAAAATAGTAGCATTTCCATATTGGAGGGGTGAGAAAGGAGGTATGTCAACCCTACTGATAATGGTCTATAAGTATGGGCACCAAAATATGATTATGATTTCTAGTTTCCTTTTGTTGAGCCTCAACATTTCCCTAATTAAGCTTAATTAAATCTGTTGCAATATTGCTCAATAAAAAACAAACCCTTTTCTGAAAACAGTTTTGCATTCCATTAGACAGAAGAGATCCTATCTTAGTAGTTAGCAGCAGCACAGCCCACAAAAGCAATTACATCCTTGCACTGTGAGCAACCTGAAAGTTTTGTAGACATGGTGGCTGAGGTCACTTAAGGTAGTCCTATACCTTCAAAATGTACATTCTGGATGTTTGTAAAAGCACTCATCAAGAAGCTATTTTAGTACACATCGAATCAGATTTAAAGCTGTAAGAACAAACCTTAAAGATCATTGAATGACTAGAAGATTAGATTCTAATCTAACCTCCCCCTTATTTTTCCAGATGAGAAAACTGAGACCCAGAGAAATTAAGTAACTTGCCCAAGGTCACAGAGGTAAAGTTGACAGGGTTGGATTGATACCTAGGTTTTGTGATTCAAAATCTATCTGTGTTCCCAATGCCCTACTTCTTCCTTCATCTTGGTAGCATCAATTAGACTTGGGGCGGGGGAGGGGGGGGACGACACTGTGCAAAGTTTCCATTCAATTCAGGAAATAGATGATAGATCTAGATATGAATGGGACCTCAGAGGAAAATGAGCCCCTGCAAAAAGGTTTATCCAAGGTCACATAAGGAATAAACAAGGCAGGTGGGATTTGAACCCAAGATCATAGAGTCATAGGATCTTACACCTAAAACTGAAAGGGACCTCAGAAACCATCTAGCCCAACTCTTTCATTATCCAGAAGAGGAAACTGAGGTATTGAGAGGTTAAGGGATTTGTACTGTGTCATGTTGCCTCTTGAATATGTGCAATCCTAGGAATTGTGTGCCTAAAAATTAATCTAGTCCAGTAAGACTGGCTAGCACTCCAACACTAATTGGTGTATATAAGCTCACTTGCTCTCTAGTTAAATAAGAACCAAAGGGAAAATTGTACCAGAGCCCCTCAGATTTCCACACCCCTTTCCCCACCCAAAATCTCAAAGACAGGATTGAATAGACTGCAAGACATCGCCTTCTCTTAAAGATTTTGGGATTTGTGTCTGAGGCAGCAGTCAGGTTTCCAAGCAATCTATCAATCATTGCTTTGTCTTCCCTAAGAAGAGCTCAGACACCATGTAAGGTGTGCTATTGGGCAGTGAGTAATTATATGAGGGGCTCTCCTTTCTGATGCAAGCCAACCTGTTTCTGCAATCAAAGATGGTAGGCCAGCAAAAGGAAACTGATGAGACATTTGTACCCAAGACATTTCTACCCAAAGAGCACATGGTAGCAGTTTACTTACCTTGCATTAAAACCAATGCATGTTAGAGCATTTTCTTCCCTGGGAGATTCATGTCTGCCTTGCATGTGGTGACTTGCAAAGTGGTTCATTACTGCTTAGGGGCCAAACCAATGCCACACGCACCATTAAAAACAGGTTTGTGAGCATACAAGAAAGAGAGTTTTGTACACTTGGCCCAATTTGTTTGGAAGGAGATATGCTGCAAGCGCATTCACAAACAGCCTGGCATTATCTTACATTCAAACAAGGCTCTTTTCCTTTCTATTTTTAAATGCCAAATAGAGATCAGGTGATTCTTTCCTGCTCTCTCTCTCTATCTATCTATCTCTGAATGCAACTTCACAGGCTTCTCTCCTCTCTTTCTACCAGTCTGTTTTCGGTGAAGTAACACAAATAGTATCACTGTTGCTTGCCTTCACTATTATTGAATGGACTGATGACCCATGTGAACTGGCTTTGGCCTGAGAAAGGCATTTCATTTATCTGTGCCTCAGTTTTCTTACACGTAAAATATCTGCCTAAACCAATTTAAAGCCTTGTCCTAGGATAAAATGAGAACCATGGTATGTCAGAGCTGGAGGGAAATTTATAGCTCATCTGATATAATGCCCTCATTCTTTTAAGGGAATAAGCATTTATTTGATGCTTACTGTATGCTAAATGCTTTTTATTAATATGATCTCATTTTATTTTCTCAACAACCCTGGGTGGTAGGCGCTATTATTAGTCCCATTGTACAATTGAGGAAACTGAAGCAAAGAGGTTAAGTGACTTGCCCAGGGCCACACAGCCAGTAAGTGTCTGAAGTGGGATTTGAGCTCAGGTTTTCCTGACTCCAGGCCTAATGCTCTAACAGCTACCTTTATAATGGGTAGAGAGTAGGTCTCAGAGTCAGGAAAACCTAGCTCCAAGTTTTTTGCTTTTTGTGGGTGGAGAAGAAAGGAATCTGGTCCAAACTTGTGATTTTAATCAGGATAGGGAATTCCCAGCGTGGAAACTCCTTCTGCAGCATACAGATCATCACCTTGTCTGTCACATAAAACCTGAGAACTTGACAGGCTAAGGGACTTGTCCATGGTTAGGTTTCAGGACTGGGCTGGGACTCAGACCTCAATGGATCTAGTCTAAGGCCAGTTTTCCACCCAACAAATGGTAATTATTAGCCCTATTTTATAGTAGGAAAATGGAAGACAGAGATGAAGTGACCTTGTAAGAGTCACAAATTTGGGCCACCTTTATTGTTCAGTTGTGTCTGACATTTTGTGACCCCATTTGGAGCTTTCTTAGCAAAGATAATGGAGTGGTTTGCCACTTCCTTTTCCAACTCATTTTACCAGATGAGGAAACTAAGTCCAACAGGGTTAAGTGACTTGCCCAGAGTCACACATCTAGTAAATGGCTGAGGTCACATTTGAACTCCCCAAGATGAGTCTGTCTGGCTCCAATGCCTACATTCTTTCCGCTGTGCCACACAGCTACCCAATTAGGGGCACAACCAGGACTTAAAACCCAAGCCTCTTGATTGCTAATCTAGTATTTTCTCTGTTGACAAACATGGAAGCATTTTTTTTAAATAAAAAGTGATATGTAAGAATTATTTTTTATTGTTACTAAGAGATTTCTCTGCTGTTGATAATGCTATTTGGGTTTTGTTGGTTTATTTTGTGGGTTTGGGGGTTTTGTTTTGGGGGAGTTGGTTTGTTTTTGTTTTTGAGTGGTTTTTTTTTTTAACTAGACCTGTGATTTCACTGCTACACAGAACCTTCAATGAGAAAACTCCCTCCACAGAAGCACAGCATTGTCTGCAACTCAGTCTTGACCTGTTGTTACTTAGAGCACTGAGAGATTAATTCACTTGCCCAGTTTGTGTCAGAGATGGGACTTGACCCTAGGTGTTTCTGACTGGAGGCTGGCTCTTCATCCAGTCTACTACAATGCCTCTCATCATTTGCATATTTCATTATTTATCATCTCAAAATATCCTCTTCTGAGAGCCAGCTTCCCAGTCAGGAACACCGAGGGCCAAGTCTTCCATCTGGTACATACTGTCCACATGACCCTTAGCAAGTCTATTAACCTCTCTAGGACTCAGTTGCCTCATTTGTAAAAAGATAGGGTTGGATTCAATGACTTCCAAGGTCCCTTCCAAGCCTAAATACATGATTCCAATGACTATAGAAGAGAAAGTGAGGCTGATGGCTTTGCATAGTCCTGCCTCACTTAAATACAATTCATGCCCAAGTCAAGACATCCCCCTAGTGATGTCATCGGTTCTCTTCAACAATGAAGGACAAACCATACCAGTATGATTTTAGGATCCTGATTGGGCTTCAATGAATATTATTATGTATATTTTCACCCCAGGTACAGGCTCCAAAATAAAAACCTTTGATGATAATCAAGGTGATGCCTCAGGCAGTTACACCTAACTTGTGGCAAATAAAGTGGAGATTTGTGAGCACTAGAAATAATAGATGTGCATTTCCCTAGTGCATGAAAGTCCGCAAAGTGTTTCACTATAGTTCTATAATAGGGTCCCTATTTTAAAGATAAGGAAACTGAGACTCAGAGGGGTTAAATGACTTGTGGATGATCCAGAAGCCTGTAGGTATCAGGGACAAGATTCAAACCTAGCTCTCCCCTTCCCAAGTCAGCCAAATCAAAATGATCATGGATCAAGGGATCTTCTTCAAATATAATGGATTTGAGTTTCATGTGCAATCATCCTTTTCATTACACTGCAATAGAAATGCTTGTTTTAGTTCACAAATTTAAAATAAAATAAAATTTTAAAAAACACATTCTGGTGTGGACCCTGACTGCACTTAAAAGCTAATAAAAGTCAAAAAGGAAGAGTAGGGATGTCCACACTAAGTTCAATTCAATTCAAACGACATTTCTGAAGTGTGTTCTATGTGACAGGCATTATGCTAAGCATTTTTGCAAATATAAAATAAATACATGTGAAGTACAACCCTTAAAACGTACCATAAATGGCAGTTATTCCTATGATGATGATCTACAATGTTGTGATCCTGCCTGAAGGAAGGGAAAGGATCAGATAACCCTGAGAGGCACTTTTAGCCCCTGGTTCTGAGCTGCTCTGAATAGCCCTAGCTCCAGTATCTCTCAGCCACCCTCCCTCCCCTTGAGCAGAAGATGAGCTATTTTCTCTACTGGCTCTGTTCTTGAATTGAAATTAAGATCATAAGATAATTACATATTACAACCATTACCACCACTATCTTCATGTTATCATTTGAAAAGCCGCAAGTCAAAGAAGCTAGTTTAAAGTGTTTTAAAACTGGTTAATCCAGATTGTAGGAAGAGATTTACAATTTCCAATCTAAAATACAGAATTCCCAAAGAACTTCGTCTCCTAGGAAAGGTCAAAGTTTTACCCTACCAAGCTCGTGTGAAACTCCAGCTTCATCTGTTTATTATTCTTGGGCTGCAAAGGGGCTCATTTATTATTTATTTTCCATCCTTCCCTGTTTTCTCACCTTTTCTTTCACTTGTCAGTTTTTTGACAATATCTGACCCTGAGTTCTTGAAAACTGTATCAATAGTGAGCAAGTTTTACCAAGATGGAAAGGTTTGGAGCCCAGGTTCTATGACTGATCGAATGCACCTATGTTGCTGTGGACTCATTGTCAGTTGGCTGGCAAGCAATGACTTTCTCTGACCTTGGTTGTTGTCCTTGGTCTTCAAAGAGGACCTAAATGGCATCACCATTGTAAAGTGAAATTTCAGTGCGTCTGGCTGTGGCTACTCAGACCAACACGAGCTCCAAATTCTCTGCCACAGGTTGGGCACAGATTGTCTGTATGAATATTTGGAGTGGATATCCCAAATTTGTGCTTCCTGCGTTTACTTTGTGTTGTCTCAGTTCTGCTTTGCTCCAAGAGTACAGCACCTTTACTTATGCGGGCACACAATTCTGAGCCACCTTGTGCCAGCATCTCCCATGTCGCACAGTCAAATCCAAAGTTCTTGGGAGAGACCTTGAGAGTGTCCTTGTATCATTTCTTCTGGCCACCATGTGATCGCCTGCCCAATGCAAGTTCTCCATAAAATAGTCTTTTTGCAAGTGTCCATTTTGCATTTGAACAATATGGCCAGCCCATTGAAGTTGCACTCTCTGAAGCATGGTTTGAATACTTGGCAGTTCAGCTCAAGCAAGGATTTCAGTGTCTGGTATCTTATCCTACCAGGTGATCCTCAAAATCTTCCTAAGACAGTTCACATGGAAGCGATTCAGTTTTCTGGCATGGTACTGGTAGACTGTCCATGTTTCACAAGCATATGACAATGGGGTCAGCACAATGGCTCTGTAGACCTTCAATTTGGCAGTCAGTCTACTAGCTCTTCTCCCCCAAACCTTTCTTCCCAAACACTGAGCAAGTTCTGGCAACGTGTACGTCAACTTCATTGTCAATGTGTACCTCCCTGGAAAGTACACTACCAAGGTAAGTGAACTTATCCACAGCATTCAAAATTTCACCTGAAGGTGCTAGCATCTCCTTTAATGGGGGTGGCCCCACCAGCACAAAATTAAAGATCTTTTGTAATAACTGCTAAAGTCTATATGTTGTAGGAGAGTTAAGAGTTAAGACACAGTGATTAGACCATGGACAAACTTATTGGTACCCATGCCTGGTCAAGAAGTGATCAGGAAACCTTTGTTTGAAGTGGGGTATATTTGGTCTTTCTTCTATGACCTGGCATATAATAACAGCTAGTTTCAAAATCTGCTTATGTATGTCTATCCAATACCACAATTAGCATATGGAGACAATACCACAATTAGCATATAGAGATCAATTAAGCAATAAACATTTTTTAAGACCTTACTATGTGCCGGAAACCAGGCTAAGAACTGGAAGAGAGATTTATATATGGATGTATGAACACAAACATATACATGTATGTACATATATGTGTATGTGTGTATACTATACATATCTATAAAATGTATACACATATAGGGACTGTACCTATGAATTCATTAGTATAGAAAACTCTATGAATGAAGGGTGACACCTTCTTCATAACTTATAGTTTCAGAACATTGCTTAGACTACTGCCCAATCAGAATGTAGCACAGTACTTGAACCCACGTATTCCTGGTTCAAAGGAAGTTTTCTATCCACTATATAATATTCTCTCTCATTCTCTCTCTCTTTCTCTCTCTCTCTCTCTCTCTCTCTCTCTCTCTCTCTCTCTGTGCATGCGTCTCCCTCTCTCCCTTCCCCCCTCATAAATAAACAAATATGTATTATATATAACAAATATATACACTCATTAAGTACCATATAGGTAGTTAATTTCTACATTGTATCCTTTTAAATATTCTATTATTTTATACTAGTGTAACATAGTGATTTATGGGTCTACCTGATTGTCCAGAGAAGAAAAGAAGACTAAACCTAGAACAAAGGAGAGCTAGATGGCACTATGAATAGAATACCAAACCTGGAGTCAAGAAGACCTGAGTTCAAATCCACCCTCTGACACTTACTTAACTGTGTGACTCTGGGCAAGTCACTTGACTCTGTTTGCCTCAGTTTCCTCATCTGTAAAATGAGCTAGAGAAGGAAATGGCAAACCACTCCAGTACCTTCGCCAAGAAAACCCCAAATGGAGTCACAAAGAGTCAGTCACAACTGAACACAACTGAAAAACAAGAAGAAGCCTGGCACAGGGCTTCTCAACCTTCTTTTGCATCATGGGCTCCTTGGGTAGTCTTACAAAGGCCGTGGATTCCTTCTCAAAATAATGTTTTTAAACACATAAAATAAAATAGATAGGATTACAAAAGAAACCGATTCTGCTGAAATAATGCTTTCCCATCCATGCTCATGGACCTCCTGGAATAAAAACCTCTTTTCTAGTGAGACCATAAAGAAAACAGGGAACGGGAGGAAAACTCTATTTCCTATGAACCAAAGGCACTGGATTTTCTGATTAAATAAGCCTGTTTCATTCCTGAGAGGGAAGCATGTGCCTGATGATGTATGAAATATCTGTATATCCTTATCCCTGGCTTCCCTCAAGTGCCAGATAAAGTTCCCACTTCTACAGGAAGCCTTTCATGGTTCCATTTCCTCTGTTGATCCCTTCTGATTTATGGAAAAGTCTTGTTCGTACATAATTGTTTACATGTTGTCTCCCCCATTAAACTGTGAATTCCTTGGGAGCTGGGGACTGTCTTTGTATCTCCAATGCTTAGCTTGGTGCCATATACATAGTTGATGCTTAATAAATGTTTGTTGGTTGGTTGATTGAATGATTGCCATCTCCATGAAATGAAGCCACCCTTGCAGCAAGAGTTCCTTGTCCCCAATCCTGAAATAACCTACTATCCTAAACCAATACAGAATGTTTGCTTGTTCAGATGAACATTCCTTGACTTACTTATATGAAACCCACTCTTAGCCCTTATCTATAGATCAAAATATACTGAAAATATCTGCCCCCATCCTGTGGGCATTCATCTCAGTTATATTTCATTTCCTCGGGTAGGAGAATGCTACATTAACCTGACTTAAGTCCAACAATGTGCAGGTAAATGTTTAGCAACCAGTTAAAATTTCCCAGATCAACCTAGAATACATTTTTAAGACTAACCTACATTAGCATTGTCTCTATTGCTTTCTTAAGTCCAGACAGTCAACAAAACAATAAATTAAGTTCGATCTATAATGCCAATTTCTAAAGTGTAAATGTTCTCATTAAAAATTTAGCAATCAACTCTCATGAGCCAGGAAGAACTGGCTCCAACACACCCTGATTAAGTCCACTCAGACTGAGAAAACTCCCTTTCTGCCCTCTCCTGCAGTAGGCATTGTTGACAATGGAATTCCATCCCCATGGATGGATGGATGGAACAGTTAAAAAAAAACCAGAGAACCCAATCCCCTAGCCATCTTGCTTAGCAACTTCCCTTCAGTATCTCCTCCCACTTTCCAGTGATAACAAAGTTTCAAGGAAAGGAAAAATAAATACTCCTCCAAAAGACCTGGGGGCAAACTTTCTGGGACCCTGGAAAGAAGAGTCATCAACTACTAAGTGAAATGACTAGAAAAGAATAATGGGGTGCAACAGAAAAATTAACTGATATGAAATCTCAGATTTTGCATTGGAAGATACATTAGGGTCATGTAGTCCAACTTATACCTGTGTAGGAATCTCTTCTGTAATATGTCCCACTGCATCTAGGACCATCTCTAGTCTTCCTGATCGATATCTGGCCACTGGACCCAGATGGCTCTGGAGGAGAGAGTGAGGCTGGTGATTTTGCCCAGCCCTGCCTCACTTAAATCCAAGGCACTTGCACATCATGGCATCACTTTCCTGATGTCTTGGTCCTATTTGAGGATAAATAACAACAATCTCCTATAAATAGTGGCTATGAAGCCTACGTGATACACAGCTCCCTCCTTCCCATAACAGCCCATTCATTTGGGAAAAGCTGTTGTTCTCAGGGAGTTTTTCATTACATAAACTCCAAATTTCATCCTTGCAGTTGCATCAGTTGCTTCCAGGGTCCATGCAGAAGAAAACCCATTACATTGTCAATTCCTTGAGGGCAGGGACTAGCTTTTGCTTCTTGTTATATCCCTAGCGCTTAATCTGGCACATAGTAGGTACTTAATAAATGTTTATTGGTTAATTGACAAGTCTAAGTCTTTCTCCATATACCAGTCCTTCATCTACATGAAGATAGTTATCACATATTTCCCACCCCAAGCCTTCTCATCCCAAGGCTTAACCATTCTTCCTATGGTACAGTGTCTAGTCTTTGCGCCATCATGATGACCCTTCTCAAGAACCACCCCAGGTTATTCATATGTTACCAAACCCTGAGTTCAAATCTTGGCTCTGCTATTTACCACCTGTACAGATGACCTTAATCAAGTCACTGAAACCTCTCTGAGTCTCTCTTCCCTCATCTTTAAAGGGGTTGAACTATAATAAGCTCACTAAGACACCTTCTAGCTCTAAATCTATGGTCCTGGATTTAAAGCAATAAGTTAATGTAATGATATTAAGTTGACAATGATAACAAAACATAATGAACATCCACATGCTAGTTTATATACAGTCTAAAAGCAGACACACAACCCAGGTATCATCTCCTCCCATGCCAATGCCCATAGCCAAAGGAAGACAGCTTAGCGTCCCAGAACTCCTAATATAGTTAGGGAACTCCACCAACAACAATGAGTTTGGCACAGTCTCCTGGCACAGTACATCATAATTCCAGTCTCAGCTTCTCTGGGAAGAGATGTTACTGGTCTTGGCTTTCCTTTCTTCGGCTCTAGCCAGATTTCCAGGATCTAGGACAATCAACCTCAGTGTCTATGTCTGTAAATGAGGAGGGTGGGAAGCAGGGAGTCAGAAAAATAAACTCAACCCTGTTGGTGGTCTAATGTGCAAAAAAAAGTCCCACCCAAGTCATCATGTCCCATCAAGCTGTGGTTTTTATGGAAATCCTCAGGCAGATGGCTCAGAGGACAATCTGGCTTTGGATCATTGAAGCCATCTATCAGAAGCAGGGAGCTGGAGCTCCCCAAGACAGTACACCATCAATCAATAGATTAATGAAGCTTAAAAATTGGAAATCAAGTACAAAAAGTCCTGGTAACTTCTATTCCTTCTGCCTTTTATCTACTTTCTTCTGCTTGTCTCTCTTGTTTTTCTTCCCCTCTTGTTCTGTTTATTATCAGTACTAAATATATTTGTTCACATTCGACTTTTTGAGTTGGGAGTTCTGTCTTAAATACCATGGGGTAGGGGAGGGATGGGGTCTTTTCTCTTTATAACACATGTCTAGTTTATGATTCAGTCTTCCTTGAGATTAACAGTGAAAAAAGCAATTTAGAAATAAAGAGTTGGTGCCATAGGTAAAATCTGTGGAAACCTGGTAATGTAGTGGTAGTTGTTCTTGTTGAGTGATTTCAGCCCTGTCCAATGCTTTATGATCCCTTTTGGGATTTTCTTGGTAGAGATACTGGAGTGGTTTGCCATTTCCTTCTCCAGCTCATTTTATGGATGAGGAAACTGAGGCAGACAGGGTTAGATGATTTGCCCAGGGGTCACACAGTTAGTGTTAGTGAGACCTGTTTTGAAGTCATTAAGATGAGTCTTCCTAAGTCCAGGCTTGACACTCTATCCACTATGCCACCTAGCTGCCAATAGATTTAATAGTTCAGATTAAATTTAAACTTGATTATCAGGACAACTTCTTGACAATGTATAGGTGGCCTTGGCAACTAGTGAGTGCTCTATCCCTGGATATTTTCAAGTAAAACCTGGCTGGTCATTTGTCAGCTATGATACAGAGGCCACTTGGTGACCCAATGGACAGAACACTGAACCTGGAGTAAGGATGTCTGGAGTTTCATTCCAGTCTCAGGCACTTGCAAGCTGTGTGGTCCTGGATAGTCAACCTCTGTTTGCCTCCTCTCCTTAACTGTTAAATGAAGATAGTAGCATCTACCTTGTAGTATTGTTGTGAGGTTTAAATGAAATAATATTTCTAAGTCACCTGGTACACATTAGGTATTTAATAAATGCTTGTTTCCTTCTTTCTCCCCCCATTAGAGAGTGAATTCCTGTGCAGATTTAGGTTAGAATAGATGATCTCTGAGATTTCTTCTAATTCTATTTTTTAAGTGATTGTGTGAATTTTTAAAAATTCAAACAAAAGTAGTACCTATTCCTAATTTTTATTGGGGGGGACAGATTACTGGCGCAAATGAGGGGATTTGGGGTCAGTTATTTTCTACCTGAGGAACTAACACAAATAACAGAAGAATCTGTTCAAGTGCAAATATAATTAGCTAGAAAAGAAGGCACGTGTCTATATAATTGAACTTGAGCTCCAGGGATGAACATTTTTTTAAAAACTATTTTAATAGTAATAAGAGTGACCAGAGATGCCATATTAGCTAGATTTTAATTATCTGTTCAGACAGGCCTCCTGCAATGGTCCCATGTTATATACAATATTCAGTCAATAAAGTTTTCAAGGGCCATAATGTTCAATAACCTCATCATATTGAAGACCTACTCATAAGGAATGCCATCCCACCCTTGAAATATCTCTTCTGCTTGGTCTGATGAATTATGAGCTTCTATCTCCATTCTCACTCCAGAGTATGTGCGTGTGTGTGTGTGTGTGTGTGTGTGTGTGTGTGTGTGTGTGATAAGAGCCTTGAGAAGACGGATTCTTATTTCAAGAATCAATGAACTCTAAAAGTTTCAGAAAATAATCTTTCTCTCCTTTCATCAAAATCACCAAGGCTCATTCAGAGTATGAGCCCACCAAAGAGACCAAATCAGGAAGGATTTCTCTGGAAGAAAATCATTTTATAGATTCATAGAATTTAGATGGGGAAAGAAACTTAGGGTCATCTCATTCAACCCCCTCATGTTACAGATGAGGAAAACAAGGCTGAAAAGGACAGAATAACATTTGACCTTCGGCTCATTTTTTGAAACCAAGTTGAAATTCTAAAATACACATGACTTAGTGATACCTTGGTCAAAGAACAATTAGCAAATTCTTTAAGCAGGACACTGTTGTCAATTCTAATGATGTTTGAATTCTTTCAATTCAATTCAAAAACCATTTACTAAGCACCTACTGTGTGCTAGGAATTGTAATAGGCTCTCAGGCAAAAATAAAATAGTCCCTGTCCTTAAGAACTTCTACTATGGGGAGTTGAGCAGTAAGGCAGAGGCAGATTTGTACAAGGGATAAAACTACTGAATGTTTGTACTAACTCCCTTTACATGGCTCGTTAACTACTTTGCCCACAATACATCAGGTTTCTCAAGAATTTTACTTTTCTCTCTAGGATTGATTTTAGACACCATGGAAAGCTGAGTTCATTCTCTCAGGACACTTTGGAACCATTTTGTGGCATAAATTATAAGTCTAATTGACTACCAACAATATGCACTGGTTGTAGATCTTCTTTGAGCAGAGCATAATGTTAGGGACTGGTTAGAAAGGAATTAGATGGTCCCAGGCTTCAAGGTAGACAGCAGTCCCCATTGAGTGAAGGCAGTTTTCCCAAGTCCTTGACTCTTGGAGGATAATCCAGAGAGTCATAAGTGTAAAAAGTGTAAAAACTAAAAGAGTAAAAACCTAAAGTGTAACCCCCTGCCTATGGGCAGGTGAATCCTTAAACCAGCCAGTCACTCTACAGGAATAGATTTTCTCCAACTGTCCTTTGAAGATGTGTCCCCAATTAATTCTGTTCTTAACCATCAGTTCAGCAATGTCATTCCTCCAGTCAAAGACCCATTGTTCACAGAATTCAGTATAAAGTCCTTAAATTCAAGCATTCTAGAATTGGGCCCCTGCCCACCTCTCCAACCCTATCTTCTACTTCTTAATAAACCACCTTCTGACCCACTAGACTAGATGATAAATCATCCTCCTTACCTGCTCTGACAATTCATACCTCAATGCCTTTCCCAATGACGTTTCTTCCACATAGAAGCTCCTACCTTCCCCCGTTCTGTACAGTTTTGTTTTCTGTCCTTCCCTTAAGTTCACAGATGCTCTGTGAAGTCTTCTGTATTCATCCAGGCACACCAAACTTTTTCCTCTCCAATTGCCATACAAATGATATGGCGCTCAAGTAGTTGTATCATAGCTAGGTATGTTGTTGCTCAGTTGTTTCAGTCTTGTCCAACTCTTTGAGACTCCATTTGGGGTTCTCTTGGCAAAGATATTGGATTGGTTAGCCATTTCCTTCTTGAGTTCATTTTACAAATGAGGAAACTGAGGCAAGTGACTTGTCCAGGGTTGCACAGATAGTAAGTGCCTGAGACCAGATTTGGAACTCAACTCTTCCTGACTCCAGGTCCACCACTTTATCCACTGCACCACCTAGCTGCCCCATATATCTATATCTAGATAGATAGATAGTAGATAGATAGATAGATAGATAGATAGATTAGATAGATAGATAGATAGATAGAGATAGGTATCAATATAGATTAGATATAAGTATAGAGTCCTATCTATTTAAATATAGTTGCTTGGATTAACAAACAGGATGTATTCCAGTGATATACTCTACTGTCACAAACTTCATGTTAGAGGTAGGAAATAATAACTGACACTTTTAAAATTTGCAAAATGCTTTACACGAATTACAACAACGCTGTGAAATAGTTATTACAAGTACCCATTTTACAGATGAGAAAAAAATGACACTCAGCAATGACTCACTTCTTGCTACACAGCTTGTCAGCCTCTGTCTCATATTGCTGATCCCATCTTGGTGGGTATTCTCCCCTTTCTTCCCCTCCAAGGGAGGTGCCAATGCTTTCCATTCTTCTTGGCTTATCCTTTTCAGTGTGTTGGACAAGGAGGGCTAAGTTACTAAAGACCCTGGGAATTGTATTTCTTCCCAAGACCTTTAGTGACTCAGGCCCACTTGCAAGACAGCCAATCCAAGACTTGCTGAAAGACTTGGTGCAGTAGAATGTTCTCAGCCCATCCCCTGATAAGAAAGCTCCACACAGCTGCAGCCTAGGCATCATCTCTCCATTCCTAGATAACTGAATCATGCAAATCTCAAGAGAAAGATTCTCTCCTCAGCCAGGTCTTGGCCCTAGTTCCCCATTCTTCAGAGGCCAGTCTCTGCAATAGAACCATTTCCTTTTCTTTCTTGTTTCCTACCATTGATCAAACACTTTGGAGACAAGATTCTTCAACCCCTTTCATGCTCAGACCAAGCTTCTTAAAAGAAACTATGTTCAAAAAGGATCAAGGTATTGCTGTAGAATCTAAACTTCTTGAGGGCAAACTCTAGGCCATGAAACTTTTTGTTTTGTTTTTTTCCCAGCAATCAGTAAATATAAATGAATCAATCAGGCATACACATTCAACTTAATTAAACAATTGTTAAATACATACTATGAGCCAGACATCATATATATTCACTGTAGCTTGATAGCTTTTGAAAAAAAAATATATTGGTTGGCCACAAGAAACCTATGAGCACTACACAAGAAACTCATGCCTCATCAAAGATATACCCAGAAATACACCTGAATACATTTTTCAACTTCCTTTAACCTTGAATGCTTTTCACCCACTGGGATATTATCTGTCGACATCCAACATCTGTTGTGCATCTTCGAACATTGATCCCCGTGGTGCGTCCTTTGGGTGAACACGCTCACTCTCTGACACTGGCTATAAAATATTCAAGAAGATTTGGACTCTCCTCTTTTTCAATTGACATTTTTCACCCCTCATTTTACTTTGATTTCAATTTGATTTTATTTCTCTTTTGTGCCCTGTTTTGCTCATGTGCTTTTTAAAAATGATGATGGATTTTCCACTAGTTGCCTTCTGTGGGCCACATGGCCCTGGCTAGGTGCTCTCAAGCTCATAAAACTCAAAGAATTGGGGTATGAGCTTCCATTTTTAGAAAAACCCATGCACCAACCTCATTTTAATCAACAATAATGTCTTTTTAAACGGTCAAGTCTATTTTCCTGGGCTAGATATTTTCAGTATTTTTGATCTGCCAAAGTTACACTGCAGAGACTTGTCATAAACTTATAGGTGTTACCGTCTCCTCCCTCACTGCCCTTTGGAAGTTCTAGCTTTTAAAAGACGATGATGAAAATAATCACACAAATATTTATTCTTATGAATCACTTTTAATACCAGGGGATCAAAATGCTTTTCAAAACAAATTGAGCTTCCCAAGCATTCTTTCCCAAAGGTAAATATTATTAGGGATCAACAGCAAGAATTTGAGGGAACCTTAGAGATTATGTCATCCAAGCCCATCATTTTAAGGGAAGGAAATTGAAGCCCAGGGAACTGGAATGGTTCGTCCAAGGTCACACACTCAGAGAGTCAGTAATAGAGCTAGAATTTAAACCTAGATCCTCTGACTCTAAATTTAGGGATCTTCCCACTATACTACTAATATCATTCTTGTCTAAGGCATAGAAGAAGTCAGTGACTCTCCCCACAAAAAGCAGTCAGTAATTTTTCACTGGGATGACATCATCTGATTTGCTCTAAAATGGTGAGTTTGAAGACACAACGCCTATTGCCCCCTCAAATCACTTTAAGGGTAGGACACAGGGAATGTCTGAAATAAAGATAGGAATATGAGTTCGTGTTTAAAAAATGGATAGTAATGCATGTCTAGTGCTCTGGTTCTATGTCCATTTTACAGACAAGAAAAATGAGACTCAGAGATCTTAAGAGATTCACCCATGGCCACATGGGTCAATCAGCAAGTATTTATTGAGGGCCTATTATGTACCAGATGCTGGGAATCCAAAGGGAAAAAAATCCCTGCCCTCAAGGGCTGCCTTTTTTGCTTTTGTTAGTATTCCTATTGCTTAGCACAGAGCTTAGCACATGCTTAATAAAGGCTTTATACACCTCTCTATCCTATGAGTACCACTGCATCCTGAGCCATCTCCCGTTATTCTGATGGATATGGACACTGGACCCAGATGGCTCCACAGGAGAAAGTGAGGCTGGTGACCTTGCACAGACCTCCCTCACTTCAGTCCAATTCACTTGCAGGTCATGGCATCACCTCCCTGATATCATGGTCCTCTTCAAGAATGAAAGACAAACAGCCACCTCTGGGGAGAACAGCAAGAAGAAACTAGTCTGGCTTGACCAAGGAAATATATGAAAGGGTATAAGGTACAGCAAGCCTCAGAAGGTGGGTTGGAATCAGGTTGCAAAGGGCCTTAAATGCCCAAAGAAGATATTTGGATTCAATTCTAGATTTAAAGGGGGACAAGAGAGGTTATTGAGTAGAAAAGGAACACAAAACATTAAGGAAATCACTTTGGAGATTGTTGAGAGGATGGATTGGAAAGTGTCAGAACTAGGTTTGGAAGTCAGGTCTCTCAATATCAACCAAGTCTGGTGATCTATCTACTGCCTCCCTTTAAATAGTTTGCAGTTGACAACATGCCTTTCTCACAGCAGCCTTGTGAGGTACGTAGTCATTCATTTGCATGTTGTTCGATGTAAGATTCTGAAAAAAAAGGGTTTCAGTGAGAAGTTTATTTGATGGAATATTCCCCAAAATGTCTCTACAAGCAATCTGAGACAGTAAACAGCCTGGAATTCAAACTGGGAAGGAAACTTAATTTAACACCTTCATTTTACAACTGAAGAAACTGAGGCCACATGTGAAAAAGTGACATCCAAGATCCCAGAATTTAATTAAGTAGGAGAGCTGAGATTTGAACACCAGTTCCCCAACGACAAATGTCCTTTTCATTATTCCATGCTTCCTCTTTGTTTTTATTTAAAAAGTCAAAGGTACTTGGATGTTTAAACAATATGGTACAGTAAGGAAAACAAAAAGTAATCATAGCTAGCATTTATATAGTTTTAGGGCTTGCAAAGCACTTTGTATTCACTCGCTCATCACAATCCTGTGAGGTAGAGGCTACAGTTATCCCCCATTTTATAGATGACAAAACTGAGGCAGGAAGAAGTTACTTATAGCTAGTAACTGCCTGAGTAACTCAGGTCTTCCTCACTTCAAATCCAATGCCCTACCCATTGGGCCACTAGCAACCTATCTGGAAGAAGTACTTGCTCTGGAGAGAGAAGACTGGGCTGAAATCCTGCATCTGACATTTGCTAGCTGTGAGAGCTAGGCACGCCACTTAAGTCCGTCCAAGCCTCAGTTTCCTTGACTATAAAATGGGGATGAAAATAATATCCCTTCTCTCACAGAGTAGTTGTTAGACTCACAGGATACAATGCAGGTAGAGATTCAATAAGCCATCCAACTCGCTATAAATTCAATTATCATTATGTAGAGAGAATTCCCGTTTAGGTACAGGTCAGTCTCAAGGACTTCTGAATTTCTTTCCAGCCAGAAGATTCCATGAGCCTGTGAAAAGAACCCCCTTAAGGTATCCAGTACTGACTTCCCTAGTATTTGACAAGTTAAATCAGACAGCAGGGAACTGCAAAGCAGCAATCCACTTCTTGAAAGCCACTAAGTGAAAATGCTCAGCAGGAAAGGCAGCAGGCGAGGTGACAGAATAAACAACCCAAATAATGCTTCCTCTGGCTACCTCCCTGTATTCAGTGACATCCATCATCCTTAAGCCAATCAGAAGGCTTTACATAATTAACACCTTCTCGAGGAGGAAAGCATTGCTGCTTCAAAAAGTAAAGGGAGTCGGGCAAAGGCCCCTGGGGTACTGGCCCAGGGCCCTGGAATAGGTAAGCCCACCCCCTCGTCCAACCCCCAGCCCACCCCACCCCACACTGGCTTCCTCTGAGTATCTGGTCTGATCAGTTTTATGGAATTAGATGTTCCAATGATGTCACAGGATCCTAAGTCTCAAAGGTCATTTGGTTTAGCCCCTTTTATTTTGCAGATGAGGAAACTGAGGGCCAGGGCAGTTAATGACTTGCCCAGGATCACATACATGCTGTTGTTCAATCTTTTCAGTCATATCTGACCCTTCGTGACCCCATTTGGGGTTTTCTTGGCAGAGATATTTGCCATTTCCTTCACCAGCTCATTTTACAGATAAGGAAACGGAGGCAAACAGGGTGAAATGGCTTACCCAAGGTCACACAGCTAGTAAATGTCTTAGGCTGGATTTGAACTCAGGTCTTCCTGACTCCAGACCCAGGGCTTTGTGCAATGTTCTGCCATTTTGTGTCCATAAGTCACACGGAGTAAAAGTCAAAGGCCTAATCTTCTGATTCCAAAACCGGTTCTCAGTCCAATGTACCATATGAACTCACAAATTTCCTTCTTTGCTCTGCTTTCACATGGATTGATTAGTTACTCACATGTTGTCTGCCCTGATAAAAAGGAAACTCTTTGAGAACAAAGACTAGTGCATTGCTGTCTTTGCAACACAAAGTAAATATTCAGTAAGTGCTATCTAAGTCCTTTCCCATTGGTTGTGGCTTTTATGCATTATAGATCACCCTTAGCCATTCCTGGGCCATGGAGGAAGAGCTATGCTCTCTGTCAAACACCATACAGAGACAGGAGAAAAGAGCCAAGTTGAGATTCTAGTGACAAAGACATCTGGCTTTTAGCATCTATATAGGATTATTCCATCTGGTCTGGGGTGGAATAACCTCTCCCCAAGATTCCAATTATCATTCACAGTGGGTCAGGAGATGGTAGAAGAGTGCATAAGTTAGAAAATGAGTATCAGGGAGTTGAGATCCCAGTAGGGGATAAGATATAAATTCAATGAAATAAAATTACAGTATTATAAAAATAGGGCAGAGTACTTGCTAGCTAGGTAATCTTGGGCAAGTCTCTTCATCCTGTTTGCCTCAGTCTCCTCATCTATAAAATGAGCTGGAGAAGGAAATGGCAAACCACTCCAGTATCTCTGCCAAGAAAACCCCACATGGGGTCACAAAGAGTCAGACACAACTGAAATGACTAAATCAGAAATTATAATAACACCTAGCATTTTTACAGCAACTGAGGTTTGTGAGCTAAGGTTGATAAGGTGCTTAATTTATATTATCTCATTTGGATCCCTCAGAGCAGGCCTGTGGTGCTATTGTCATACCTATTTTACAGACGAGAAAACTAAGGCTGAGGGAGGCAGAGTGGTCTGCCCAGAATCACCTCGTTATTCAGTGAATGAGACAGGATTCTAGCTCTAGTCTTCTTGACTCTAAATCCAACCCTTCATCTACTATTGCACAATGAGTGTGAGTCACCAACCCCAGAAAAACTTTGTCAGAGTGCTGAAAGAAATAACTAAAGCCATTGCTGAGCTGCTGTCAGTGATCATTGAAAAATCATGGTGGACAGGAGAGATACTGTGGTTCTAGGGACTGACAATTTTAAAGAGAAGAAAACAGATTCTATAAACTTCTGAATTTGACTTTGATTCTTGGCAAAGTTCTATAACATACATCCATACCTGGATGTGAACAAAACATTGGGTAAAGGGATGTCCTTGTGGAAAAGATATGGAAAACCTGAGAGTATTTTCAGGTGAATTTAGGAAGTTATTGAATGACCAGATCCAATGATTAGTAATTAGTGTATAGATGGCAGCCTGGAAGATGGAATTCAGTGGCACCCAGAGATCAGACCTTAGCCCTGTGAGGTTCAACATTGTTATCAATGACTTGGATAGAGGCATAAATAGATATGTGGCCTATTTGTGAAATTTCTAGGTGATAAGAATTCTGGAAGAAGAACTAACATGTTAGATGACAATCAACATTTCAGTAGGTGAGAATGATGGTTCGAATCTTGATAAATGAAATTTAATAGGAATTAAAGTACTTAGGTTCAAATAAATAAATAAAATAAACACACAAGTATGGATGGGAGAGTCAAAGGTAGACAATTTATGCATTTTTTAATCTATGTTAGCATATTTAGGGGACCACAATGTAAATCAACAGTATAATGTGATGACCCGAATAATGAATGCTATCTTAGACCACATTAAGAAAAGTGAAGTTTTCAGAGAAAGACGTCCCACTCTCATTTACACTGACAAGATCAAATCCTGAGCTTCATGTGCCACGTTTTAGGGAGGATATTGATGAATTAAAGTCACCAGGGAAAGATGACCAGGATGAAAAAAAGGGCTGCATCTCATGTCATATGGGGATTGGTTGAAAGAACTGGAGAAATTTAGCCTGGAGAAAACATAGCTGTCTTTAATTATTTAAAGGACTGTCATATAGAAGATAGATTAGACTTGTTTTGCATGGCCCTAGAGGGCATATACTAGGAGAGATGGGTGGAAACGCAGAGAGGCAAATTTAGATTTTGGTATAAGAAAAAACTTCCTTGCAATTAAAGTTATCCAAAAAATGGAATGGACTGCCACAAGAGATAATGAGTACCCCATCCCTGGAAGCATTCAAGAAGAGGCTGAATGACCATTTGTCAAGGATATTCAGTTATAGGTTGAACTAAATAGCCATAGAGGTCCCTTGTGACCCAGTAATTTGATTGCCCAAGTAGTGTGGGATAAAACATTTCGGTTTCATGCACTGCAACCTCATTCAGAAAATGTTTTCCTACTTGGCACCGTGACCCGGAGGTCTTTACATACATACAGAGTGCATTATGGTCAGTTTGCATATTGCTTCTTTCTGACTTTCTACCTCATACTAAATACCTATGCTTCTGATTTTTTTTTCCTCCAACTTGGTACATATCTGCATTAGTATGCCATTGCAAAGGCCATTCCAAGAGCTCCATGTTGAACTGCCAACACCCAAGATGGGTCTTTTAAATCAAGCTTGGCAAATCCAATAAATTATTTAATGCTTACCTCCCCTTTCACTTTCCCCCATCTCCCCTCTACCACAGAACAGTCCTGTCAGTTTGCCATTTCTTGGATACCTCTCCTCAAAGTTCCCAGGCATCCTTTTGTGTCATTCTCAAACACCCTCCCTGCTCCTTTGCAACACCTCCAGGCCTAATCCAGGCTGTAAATTCCATTTCATTAACATGGTGAATCCTTCTCCTAGATTATTAACCAAGATGTGAAATCAGATAAAAACCTAATCCCCAGTCCCATAGCTAGGACTACTCAAGACAGAGCTCATTAAATATATCTGTCAACGATGGATTAAATCAGCTCTAAGGCTGAAATTGATTGGATGTGTGGGGGAGGTGAGAGAAAGCATTGGTTGCACAACTCTAACGTTTTAAGGTGTGGCCAATTAAATGCATCCACAGCAAACTGTAGGCTATGTTTGGCTTCTTAATTGTAATAGCAGTTGATGAGACAGAAAAAAAACCCAAAAAACTGATATATCCCTAGGGAGTCGACCATTCATGCACCAATGTGCTCATTAAAACCGAAAATAACAACTAATCAGAGCAAATACATCTAGTAGAAGCAAGTAGAGTCAATCCCTATATTAATTCTTCTGCTATTTCCCAGTGCCAAGACAATGGTGAATTCTGGAAAAGCACTTAAGTCAAATCTTGCTAAGGTTCTTCTCAATTATCCTGTCGTTAGCAACCCCATCATAATAAACTTTGTATTTCTGTTGTGTTTTCTGATTTCAAAGCAAGGAGCAGACACATTAGCTAGCTAATCATCAAGAGGGATCTTATTTTGATAGAGTGTTTTACCAGCACATGCATTTCTAACATGTCACTGGAGGATTCACATTGACAGGATCTTTCCTGGCCCACAGTTCTGATGTAATATGTTTGGCATGTTGTCAGGTTTCAGATGTACATAACATTTTACCTACCCAATGTGAGCCCTGTTTTCAGAACCAAGGGAAACCTGATTTTACAAATCTTTCACTGTTAAAAAGTTCCTCCTTCCTGATTAGATGATACAGAGAATTATCCACGCTTTAGATACATTAAAAAAAAAACCTAGGCTAAGGAAAGTGAAATTAAATAAATATCCCCAATTTGTCTTTAAGTGAGAAAGAGAATAATCTGTGATTCTTTGAAATTAAAGCCAAGGAGAGTTGGGGGCTGTGCATTTGTAATGGGAAGCAGATGTGAATGTGAAAGTGGTATGGGGCCATCAAAGGACCCAAGATGTCATTGAAGCATATTTTATAATATATGAATGTTGAGCAGGACACCATCAGGGCAAAAATTATATCATTTAAAAACCTTACCTGGGTGGCTCATAAGTTTGATGATTACACCCTGAGATTTGAAAAAAAAACTTACTGGCTTTCCTCTTCATGCTGTTCATTTATGATTCTTCCCTGGTGATGGGCAGTGAGAAGAGGCATTCCTATTTCATGTCTCTCTCGTGGCAGGCTTCATTTCCTTATTCTAATTCCCATGCCCCCGTGCTGTTCTATTTGAATTGCCAATGCTGCTGAGGAAATGGCTTCTCAAATATTACAATCCTGTTTTCATTGACTTTTCCTTACACCCCATGACCATATTTCTATTCAGCTCAGGTGGCAAAGCTTTTTGCTTTTCAAAATCTAGATTTAAAATCAGAGGAACTTCATGGCTCTCCTTCAGTAAACTGCTGTTCTAAGGAAGGAGAAGTCAATCTAAAATAAAAAAGCTGCAGAAGATCTACAGAAGATTAGATGCTTACATTTCACTTAAGTTCCCAGCACCTCCGTTTCCTCACCTGTAAAATGAACTAGATAACCTCTAAGGTCACTTCCAGCTATAGAACCATGCCCCTGTGATCCTATTCCTTTGAAGATAGAGCCATATTTTTATTAAAATGGATAGATTTTTCCTGATTTTGCTGCAAAATATCAAGCTCTGAACAAGGCAACTCCAGCTGTGTTCCCATTTTGTATTTGTAAAGAGCACTTGATCTGGAATTAGAGGAACCAAGTTCAAAAGCAAGATTCCTTATTTACCACCTGTGTGATCTTGAGTTACTTCACTTGGCCTCTTCATTTGTAAAATAAGGCAGTTGAACCAGTGCCTTCCAAGATCCCATCTGGCTCTAAATCTGTGGTATCATCATCCTAGATTTGAATCTGAGCTATGCGGTAACTACCTATGTGACCTTGGGCATCTAAGGGGCACAGCAGAGTGCCAAACCGGAGTCAGGAGGACCTGAGTTCAAATCCCAGCCCCACACATTTACTAGGGATATGAACCTGTTCACTTCCATTTCCTCATGAGCTAGAGAAGAAAATGGCCAACCACCCCAGTATCTTTGCCAAGAAAACCCCAAGTAGGGTCACAAAGAGTTGGACACAACTCAACAACAACCAGGGCCTTGGACAGGACGTTACCTCTCTTTGGGCTCAGTTTCCTTATCTGAAAAAAGGAAAGATGATGATCCCCAAGGTCCCCTCCAGCTCTAAATCTATGATCCTATCATTAAAAACTTCCAAAATTAGAACTTCTGGGAAATAGGAGGAGGGAAGGACAGAGATGGGAAAAGGTGATTGATAGTGCTCTGGGGTCAGGAGAGGGCTTATTCAGCAATCATCTAATATGTTTTGTTTTCTTCCTTTCCTTACCTTACTCTAACATTCCAACCACTTAGCATGAATATTACTGGATAAAGTTAAACTGATAAAGGATGGTCCAAGCCTATGGGGGCAAGGTAGATAATACAAGAACCTTAGATTCTACATTCCCTGAGGGTATAACCTGTATCTTATTTCATTTTTGTAGCCCCACTGATTAATTCAGTGCCCTGCACATAATAATTCAAAAGGTCAAGACACTCTTCTATAGAGCTAAAAGACAAAAATAAGCCCTTTCCCTCAAGTTATTCTTGCTAGATAGTAGAATTTTGGTAAATGTTTGTTGAAAGGATTTTTTTTTAAATTCTGAAATCCTAAAGAATATTCAGTTCAGTAAGACAAGTATGTTCAGCCATGAGCATATTCAATCTACTTCAAGCCAAGAATTAGGGGAAAAAACATGATGACAGCAGAGATTCTCCAGAAATTCCAGCACAGCCGCACCCTAGTTAGCTTAGAAATTCCATGTGTTCTCTTCATTTTAAAAGCTTGGCCTTTTATAAATACCATCCTATAACTTCTATTCTGATTTTACAGTTCCAATAGCCTGAAAAAAATTACCTTTTGTCCCTCCACAATTTAATCAATAGCATTTTCCTGACCAAAATCGTAATTTTTAACTTGTATGCAGATTGAACTGTGCTTTAAAATCTTCTTTGTAAGTAGGTTGTTTGGAATTTTAAAAAAATTTCTCATAGAAATAATTTTTCAATGGGAATTAGGTTCCAAGGCTAGCCTACAAAAGCCACTGTTATCATAAAATAGCCTATTCTGCTCTTGGTCCACATGGGCTATCAGCCTTTTTTTTATGGACCTTTGATTTAGTTGGTGGGAGTCAGTGGGAAGATGGAAATGTTGAGGTTTGCCAAGGATCACGTAGTCAGAATGTGTCAAAGTCAGACTTTAAACCCTGGACTTCCTGATTCCACATGTAGTTTTCTATCTACTGGCATGCTGCTTTTCCTGATGTCACCTCTTCACACTTTTGCAGTCCTCCATCATCAGTCAAGGTCCAAGTAGGGGGGGGTCTGCTGTCACCAATGAGCTTAAAAACACCCACATCTACTTAATTCACTATCACATGGACCCGGACACTGAGGATCCCAGTCCCAGGTACTCTCTGTGTACCTCTTCACTGCAGAGACCTCCTAGTTAGCATGTTGTTCTTCAGTCATTTCAGTCCTAACTCATTGTGACCTCATTTAACCATACTGTTCACGGCAGATACGGGAGTGATTTGCCATTGCCTTCTTCAGTGGCAAGCAGACGTTAAGTGACTTGCCCAGGGTCACACAGTTTTAAAGTCTCTGAGGCTGGATTTGAACTTGGGTCTTCCTGACTCCACATCCAGCTCTTTATAATTAAATTAATTAAATTTAAATTAAATTTAAATTAAATTAAATTTAAATTAAATTAAAAAAATAATTAAATAAATGAATGAGAAGCCTTTACTAAGTGCTTGCTTTGTCTCTAGCATTGTGTTAAGCACTAGAAATGCAAGGGCAATAAGTAAGGGAGTTCTTGCCATGAAGTATCTAAAATTCTAACAGAGGTGGAATATATACATAAACACATACATATATATACATGTATACATATGCACATATACATATATGTGCACTCATGTGTATATACACAATTGTGTTTATATTTATAAACATGTGTGCTTGTGTCTATAGAGAGAGTTTTGGCCTGAGAACTCACAGGAGTGGTATGTAGAGCCATAGCTTGGTCAAATGGCACACCCTTTCCAGAGGCAATGGTTCTATTTATTTTTGAATTATATTTGAATGGGGGAAAGGGCATGCACATATTGGCAAGGCAAATGGTAAGAAGATCTGGGTGATCAACTGGTAAAGCATATTCTGGTTGTGGTCAATCATCTACTCTGTTCCCATGACCTTCTCCTACAGTGTACCACAACCTCAGAGATGGCCATGTCCTTAATTTTGCCATCACTTCCAAGGTCACAAAGTCTAAAATTCCTTCATCTGATCATAACCTTCTATCATTCTATCTTTCCCTTTTCTGCTTCTTTCTGGTCTTTGATCCCATGCTTCAGCTACCTTCTCTTCTTGGAACACCTCTCTGCCTCTCTGGCCTCCTGTGTCCTTGATATTCTCAGTTCTCCACTTCAGAGAATGGCCCAGGTTGGTGGGCTTTGATTTCCCTTCTGGCTCAGCCTTGGGCTCTCCAGACTTCAGGACGATGTTCTTACACAGGTACCTCTTCTCCTTTCATACAGAATCTTTTTAATTCTCTTTCATGTGTTATCTCCCCCTGTTTTAAGTGCCATGAGGGTAGGGACTGTCTTTTTAATCTTTGCTGGTGTTTGTATCCCTGTACTTAGCACTGTGTCTAGCATAAAATAAGTCAAGACATTCCCCTCATGATATCACTGGTCGTCTTCAAGAATGAAGGACAAACAAGTGTTTAATAAATTCTTCCTGCCTTACTTTGCCTTACCCCATGCTTCACCTCTTATAGCTCTGTTTTCAATCCTCACAGTAACTTCTATTCCTTCTAGACCTTAGTTCTTTCAAGGCCATTACCCCATATGGGCCACATTCATATCCCTTCCCTTTCTAGACACTTTGATGAACCAATTCAACTACACACTACCCTCTGTTCTCCGATATCTTGCCCCTTCATCCTGTTGCCAAACCCCAACATTTGATTACTCCCACCATCTACCTCCTTTGTTCCTAAGCCTGTGTTGATGAATAGAACTGAGGAAAATCTCAAAACCATGCTGACTGGGACAAATTTGTTATCTAATATCAACTGGGCCCTCCCTGCATCAAGGCAATCATTTTACTTCTTCCTAATCAGTTACTATGCCACTCTTCAGAGTGACTATTCCAAATCTTCTCATCTCTTCTCAAGCCTTCCATTAGCATTCCCTCTGCTACATCATTTTAGAAGAGCATCCTGCCTCATACTCCACTAAAAAAATTCAGTGCATTCATCCAAGTGTCCCCCCTTTTCCCCTCCTCCTCATCTTCTCTCACTCAGACATCTTTCCCTACCATATCTTTCTTAACTCTGGTCTTGAATGGAGAAAGCATTGTCCCTTCTCCATCCAAGGCCAACCCCTCTAAATACACCCTTGATTCTATTCCGTCTACTTCCTGAACCCCCTTCTCAGCCTCTTGTTTTTAATCTCTCCCCTATGTATCAGTTCTTCCTCTGCTGCCCATAAATGCCCCTATGTCTCTTCCATCCTTAATCTATTTAATCTAACCACCCCCTATTAGCTATTATCCTATATCTTTCCTCCTTTCTCGAGCTAAACTCCTTGAGAAAGGTATCAATAAACATTGCCTCCATATCTTCTGAATTTCTTCAAAACCTCCTGCAATATGACTTCCTCATTATCCCACTGAAAGTACCCTCTGCAAAGTTTCCAATGAAGTTTTAATTGTCAACTTTAATCTTCTTCTATTAGAAATCTCTCTTCCATTTGAACTCTGGAAACATCCTCCATGGAGGTGGAAAACACTTTTGGTGAGAATATATCTAGCTTTTTTATGGCTTACTTAATATTAATAATCAGAGTATCATCAAAGTTATTTCTGTTGTTGAAACTATCAAAGAATCTTTTTATGATTTTAGCATATGAATGAGAAAGTCCTTGTTGGAGGAGAGCATTTGAGGACACATTTTATAGTTATTCCACTAAAATAAAGGGTTTTTTTATATATAAAGGCAACAGACAATGAGTACAGTGGATCTTAGATTCTCTGCACTTTTTAATCATTTGTGAAATTGCTGACCCTCAGAAATTCTAATGTGAACAATGTCTCATCACAGAAGTTAGACAACCCTAGGTTCTTGAAAGTTATTCCAACAGAGCCTAAGTACCAGTAGATTCTGTCATGCTACAGAGGTTTCGAATATATTTGCAGCATCATAAAGCTCTCTGCTTTATGAAAAACAACTTAATAATGAAGATATTCATTACCTATAGGGTGGCCACTAGATGATGGCAACTCTTGAAACAAAGAAAACCATGAAATGATTCACAGACATGAGTCATCCCCTTTCACTTTTGCAATGACTGTGATAAAGTGATGGACAAGGGGATAGAAGGTATTAAAAAAAGTCACAGAGTTTGGGCACAATCTTTGTTGTTCAATCATTTAGTTGTATCTGATTCTTCATGACCCCATGGATGCCAAGCCCTTCTATCCTCCACTATATCTCAAAGTCTGGCCAAGCTCACCTTCACAGTTTCCATGACACCATCTATTCATCTCATCCTCTGTCATCCCTTTTTCCTTCAATCTTTCCCAACATCATGATATGGCCAAAGTATATAAGCTTCTGTTTTAGTATTTGTCCTTCAAATGAGTAGTCTGTGCAAGGGACTGTCAAAGTTTTCTCTAACACCCCAATTTGAAAATGTAAAATCTGTAGCACCCAGCTTTCCTGATAGTTCTACACTCACAGGCATACGTTACTAATGGAAAAGCTATACCTTTAATTATACGGACCTTTGTTGGTAAGGTGATGTCTCTGCTTTTTAGTGTGCAGTCCAGATTTATCATAGCTTTCCTTTCAAGGCGCAAGCATCTTTTAATTTCATGGCTGCAGTTGCCATCTGCAGTGTTCTTTGACCCCAAGAATATAAGCGCACTCTACATCACAATCACTACAAACATTAACTTAACCATTAGTACTCTAAATACGAGATACTTGTCCAATTTCCAACAAGTTGGCATATTCAGGGAGGAAATGAATTATATCAATATTGATATTTTCACAATAAATGAAACCAAGAGATACAAGGGAGTAGCAACTAAATGGAAAGATTGGTCCAAGTTTCTCCTTGCAGGGTCATATAGAAGAGATGGTGGTGTGTTGGTATCATCATGTATCTACAGAAAATGTTCTTAACCTGGGGCTCATGAACATCCAAACGGTTTATATCTAGATTGCAAGGAGTTCATGAAGTTCAATGGGGAAAACACTACATATTCAATAATAAAATCTTTATTTTCACTAACTCTTACTTTCATTTTTGTAATCCTATATATTTTATTTTACACATTAAAGCTATTATTCTGAGAAAGGGTTCATAGGCTTCATCAAACTACCCAAGAAGTCTAAAACACTAAAAAAGTCTATGATCTCTTGTTCTAAATGCAATGAGAAACAACAATTTTAATAGATGGCTTGGTTATTTCACCCACTTTTTCACTTCTACAGTATCTTGATGAGAAGAATCTACATAGTATCAAGGACATTTTTGATGAAAATATAAGAAGGGAATAGTCAAGAATTCGCAAGTAATTTTAAACTTTTTTATTGATATCTTTTGTTCATTTCTAAATATATCCCTCCTCCCTCCCTCACCCAGAAAGTTATCCCTTATAACAAAGAGGGGGAAAAGGCAATTCAGGAAATGATCTAACACATCAACAGAGTCTGACAGTAAGCACAATGTTCCATACCCATAATCCCTGCACTTTGGTGAAGTGTATTGTCTCACTTCTTCCTCAGGCCCAACCTTCAGGAATGATATGATTTAGTAGACCCTATCTTTACAATCACACACAAAAAAGTAGGCAAACTTTCTTTTAATTTTAAGAATCCAAGAAAGATTGCTAGAAGGGATTTTTATTCCTTAAATCTAAAACTTTTACAAATCTATTTCTGCTGACCAAGTGGCAACCATCCCACCAGAAAGTGAAAAGCTTAGACTTGTTCAAATGTCTCTACGTTAGTAGAATCACTTCCATAAAATCCTTTCTCAACAACAGCAAAATCAGTCTCAGCTGTTCAAAATGACATCTCACATTACAGGACAATGGGAATGCAACCCAACAGGAGGATGAACACCAGTGTTTTCATAGCAGAAGTAATCCTATACTTGGGCACATTGACAGTACTTAACAGCTTACTCATTTGAAACCAGACTTTCACCTTATGTAACTCAAACTTCCCAATGAGCTAAAGAGGAAGAGAACTCAGTCTGGTTTTCTCATATCAACCACATTGCCCAAGGGCTAAACTAGACTTGGTTTCATTTTGCTTCATAAGCAGACCAACTCACCCTTCCCCAAACTGGGGAAATTTGTTCTATCAGTGACAGCATCTCTGAACTTCAGTTTCCTCCTTGGTAAAATGGAGGAATTGGACTAGATGATTTCAAAGGACCCTTTCAGGGCTGACAATCTATCATAAGACCAAAGGATCATGGAATTAGAGTTGGAAAGGACCTTAGAGGTAATCTAGTCCAACCCCTTCATTTTACAGAAGAGGAAATGGAGGCCCAGAATGACAAGGTGACTTACTTAAAATCTCATTGGTAGTACATAGCCAAACCAAGATTTGAACCTAGCTTCTTTGGCTCTAAATCAAGCATTCTTTCCCCTGGGTTGTGTTGCTATGTTTCTATGTGATGAAATAAGTTAATAAAGAAGCAACATCCTGAAAACCACAAGTGATAATTATTAGGAAATTCCCAAACAAGAAAATTTAAGATGGTGCCTCCATAAGAAGGAGAAGTCACCATTGCTGGGAAGTAAATGGAAAAAAATCCAGTTTTGGCCTCTATGGATGATTTTAATCCAAATGGTGTCCCTTCCTCAAATACCAATCCCAATGGCAGGTTTTTAAGTAGTGAAACATACTTATGAGTCAGAATAATAACGAGAGTCCAAAAATACATTTGTCAAGGAAGAAAAAAAACCCAGAAATTTTAAATAAAAATTGAACCCAAATACTTATTTAATAAAAATAAGATCTCTGAAATGCTGAAAAGTCTTGGAAGTAGAAGCAGAAGAGGAAAGCTGAATCAAAACAAAACATCCTGATAAGATAGTTATGCCCCTTGAACATACACCCTTTTCCAAATGCTACACCATAGTACTTATGTCACGGAAGAATCTCTGAGTTAGGTGATTCCCTTAGAGGTCATTGAATACAACCCCTACCCAAGGCCTGAATTCTTTCTGTGGTACCTGTGATTATAGGATTGAACAAATGCCTAAGAAGAAAGTGAATACACTGGCAGCTGCAAAACTTTACAGCATGCTTTGATTACTAAGAAATCCCCAAGTTATCCAGCCTCCTCTTGAAGACCTCCAATAACAGGGACCTTACTACCTCCCCCATTTCCCAAAGCAACTGACTCCTTATTTAAATAGTTCTCTTTATTAAGAAGTTTTGCTTTATGTTGAAGAGAAATCTGCCTCTACGTCCATTAGTCTCACTTCTGCCACTAGGGATAAACAGAAGCAATTTACTTTCTCTTTTACATGAAAACCCTTAAAAATATAAAGAAATGTAAGATCCTATGAATTTAGAGCTGAAAGGGACATGTCCATCAATTGGGAACTGGTTGAACAAGTTGAAATATATGATCATGATGGAATAGTCCATTCCTTTCATTTTACAACTCCTTAATTTTATATTTCTTGGCCTTGTTCTCTTCAACATTTTTATCATTAATTTAGATGAAAGTAGAGCTGGCATGTTTATCCAATGTACAGATGACAAGAAGCTGAGGAATGGCTAATATATCTGATACAGAATAAAGATCCACAGTAAATTCTTAATAAATGCTTATTGACTGACACTGACTATGCCACATTACTTCTCATGGACAGGAAAATAGGAATGTTGATTTCTCCTTGAACTCATTAAATGAGATTTTTATCTGGTAACTTTGCACAGCCCTTCCTCACTTAAATCCAATTCAATTGAAGGGCATGGCATCACCTTCCTGATGTCATGGTACTCAAGACAAACAACCACCACCAGACCTGGTTAATTTCTTGTAAGATGGAAAAACTTGTTAGGATTGTCCAGAGATCCACCACAACCAAGCCTTGAGCATGACACCTGCACTTGACTCCTTTTCCTTTGCCCAATAGAGTTTTAAAATGAAGACTAAAAACTATAAGCAGACCAAATGATCTAGGTTTGGGCACCACTCATGCAAAATATTATCCAAAAGAAAACTTCCACCAATTTGAACAAAGGATGAGACTTTAAAAAAAAAAAAAGGATGCAGAGTCTGGTTCTGTCATTAAAGGGAGCTTAACAGAAATCCTCAAATCAGTGGAGATTTAGTGAGTATTCTGTTTAAGGCTGAGGCTCAGTCCTTCATCCTCTTTGCATTAGTTTCTCCCTCTTTTCCAGATAAGAGTAATTAATATCTCAACAATGGGAGTAAGGGGAACAGTCAACCATGGAAATGTACGTTAAAAGTGCTCTTTTAGTGAAGTGTCCCAAACACTGCCCATTCACTTTCATGGATGCCTATATGCCTATAAGCACCACAGTTCATGCAAAATCATTTTAATCCCTTTGAAGTGAATAAGCATGAGCCATCACTGCCCTGGTCAATTTCTTAAGAACTATAGTCTTCTTAGCCTCACCCCCCAGTAAATTTGATGTGTATGTAGATAGATATATAGATACATAGATATAGATGTATGTGTGTGAATACACATATATATAAATATCCCATGGAATCTGCCCAGCTCTGAGTAAGTAAAAAGCAAGATGTATTTGCTGGGTACTGATGATGGAAAAGCTTCTGGGAGGAAGAAAAACATTAAACTATGTAATTAATGTTACAATGTTACATTAACACACAAATAATTTCGCCAGCAGGTCATACGATCCACATGCATATTTTATTAAACTGTAAGAAATAATTTCTCAATCTGACCCTGATGCTTCTGTGCACTTTGAAGTCAGAAAATCAGCAGCCAAGCCTGTAAGTTTAAAGAAATTTAGAAAGAATTGTGAAGTTAAAAGGTACTTTTGATGTTTGTTCTTTCTTTTCTATCACAAGGGCATTCAATCCAATGTAAGAAAAGTAAGAAGAAAATATAAATGCTGAAGAAATTTCCATGGCAAGCCTGCTCGTTTAACCCTTTGTTCACCATAACAGACCAAGGGTTAATGTCATATTTAAAGGGGCACAGGCATGTTAGTGAATGAGGAATTTTCATTTCCCTGATTAACAAAGCCCAAGGGCCTCTTGCCTCCAGAGTACTCTGATCCATATCAATACGGATGACACCAAGGAAGGAAAACTAGATTCTTTAACCCACTGATTAACCATGGAAAGCTCTTTCAGTATTCTTAGTTCTGGGGTCTGACAAAAGATTATGTCATTAATAGACACCAAAACTAGGGGAACAATTTCTATAATAACCACACTTTAGAAACTAACAACATTGGAAGTTATAGGAACTATGATCACTTTAATGACCATTCATGATTCCAGAAGGCAGACGAAGAAACATGCATTACAGGGAGGTGATACACTTAGGAATCAGAATGAGACATAAATATTTTTACATCAATCATTGAGGGAAATTGTTTTCCTTGGCCATGCATATTTGTTAAACAAAATTTACTTCTTTTCTATTTTTTTTTCAAATAAGATGGGGGAGGGAGAGAAAATAGATTTCTGTTGATATTTTTAAATATTAAAACGTAGAGAATGCTATAGATATGAAAATGTTGCATGTACTTTCAGATGAAATCAATGTGTTATCAGTTTTATTAACTCTTATAAGAACCCTCTCATGGTATGAAAATAATGTATAAATGTTTGTAAAAAATAAAAACAAAATACATCAATAAAACTTTCCAATCTACCATTACCCATCTTACACATTCATTCTAGTTAGGTTGATTTCCTTTGTAAAAAACCTTTTCAGTTTCATGTATCAGAATTACCTTTTTCACCTATCCCTTATTTGCTCGAGTAATTTACCCCTAGCCATGGCTGTGAAAAGTATCTGATCTAGTTCTCTTCCCATTTTTGTGGTATTTTAATATTCAGGTCATATCAATTTTGAGCTTATCATGGTATCTTTCTTATAATTTGCATAAAAAATAAGGTAAATGCCATCAAACATAATAGTTCTTAATTGCCCCATCTATACCTATAAAGCAGAGTTTTTCTCCATCAGATGGAGATGAGAGAACATTCCTCCAAAAAAGCAAGAGGACAGTGAAACTTGGTGCTTATTTTAGATATTTTCCCTAGTCAGAAGATGAACTTTCCTCCCTGATAAGCAAGGTAGGTGGGGAAAGGACTGGAAGAGAGAAGAGAAGAAAAAAGGAAAAGGACTATATTATCATAAAATTTAAGCCATAAAAATACTTACAGGAAATAATCACACAGGGGAAGATAGATTTCCACAAGTCAGAAAAATGACACCTTTTCCTGTAATTTTGTTATTGAGTCCTGAACATTAAGTCACTTATAGTATGGTTCTCTAGTCATGCATTAAATCCAGCATATGAAGGCAAACACTGAAAATGCCTGAACAAATACGCATAGATTTAAAATAGGGTCTGATACTCAAAGTGGGTCTAAAAAGAATGGGGAAGTACCTTGTTTTGATGAATAAATTACACAGGACCACCACTAACTCAGAAGATCCACCCCTCTCCTTCCAGGAACTTGTGCCCTAGCACCCCATTTTTCCTGACTGGTGATTGCTTCAGTCACCCACTACATCTAAGCTCAGACTTCAGCCAAGCTTCATGATCTTCAGCCAAAGTTCATGTTACGCTCTTCCCTCCCACCTCTTTCCATTTCTGAAACCATAATAAAATCAATTCTGTCAACTACTTCTCTACAACATCTCTCTCCTCTCCTCTCCTCTCCTCTTCTCTCTCTCTGTGTCTCTCTCTGTCTGTCTGTCTGTCTCTCTCTGCCTCTCTCTGTCTGTCTCTCTGTCTCTCTCTCTCTCTGTCTCTCTGTCTCTGTCTCTCTCTGTCTCTCGTGTGTGTGTATGTGTGTGTGTGTGTGTGTGTGTGTGTGTGTGTGTGTGTGTGTGTGTGTGTGTGTAGTCTTCCTCTGTTAGGCTAAACTTCCTTGAGGAACTATCTTTGCTTTTGTATTTGTATGCTCGGGACTTAGCAGAATGTTAGATATGTAGTAAATGCTTAAAAATTCTTTTTTATTCATTCATTTGTTACAGTAAATGCCTGTTACAATAATTAGCCTGCTTAGAGCATTGGAGACAATATAATGGCATCTAACATCCACATAGTTCCCTCTTCTTCAACTCTAGGGAGTTTTTAGTCAAAAATCTATGACTTTAGTCACAATTGCTCCAAGCCCCCAGTTAGTAAAGTTTCAAACATTTAAGCAGAGGTTGGGCTGTTTGCCTTAACTTTAGATTTATAACTAATTCTACTTAATCTCTGTCCTCTTTGTGACTGAAACAAAATTCAGTTCAATGGAAATACTGAGTATTAAAACATCAGATTGTAGTATAGTGTTTGTAGGTAAACAGACACAAGTAAAGTAAGTTGGAAGAAAAAGGTCACCTTTTCTCAGGACTTACCCCCTACCCCCCCACCTTATTCTTCTACTCCAAGACACCTATAGAGCTGATAATCTTCCTCAACATCTTATTTCTCTGCTATAGCTCAGCCTGACCTTTTTTGTTTTTCCATCAGTATGCTGGAATATCAGCATTGCTCCAGTCTCTCTACTTCTGGACTCTTGAAACTCTGTCTTTTTCTGAGATAGCTCCTTCCTTTTATATTAATTCATTCTTCTTATCTATATTACCTTGTGACCCAGTCTTTCACATAATTCAAGGAAATGTAGAGACCGTGTTCACACTTGGTTTTGATTAGTCAATTGAATTGAATTGGTCAATTCAACCAACAAGTATTCTTATCCATTAAAGGTAGTTACTTTTAAGTTTGTACAATAAAGTATATTGTACAATTGTTATTGTGTTTGTCCTTCATTTTCAAAGAGGACCACAATATCAGAGAAATGATGACATGACTTGCACTTGAATTTTTTTTGAGCGAGGGCGGGCTGTACAAAGTCACCAGTCTTACTTTCTCCTCCTGAGCCATCTGGATCCAGTGACCAGAGACTGGAGATGCCCCAGAATGATATTGTAAAATAATGTAATAATGGAGCCCCACCCTTACAGACTGATAAATGATATTCAACAAACTTGAATGTAGAAAGAAATTTCTGTAAAATGAATCCTATTTTCTCATTGACTACCGTTATAAAAATAGAGATCTATTCCAATGGAGGGGAAAGGCTGAGAGGGTAGAGACATGAGAGGGTATTCCCAAGTCTCAGTTGAAAGCTTTTGGCCAGATGATGTTCAGATTTATTCTCTGGCACTCTGTAGTTTTAAAAAATTGTAGCTGATGGGAGTCACATCTCATTGTTTACAGTATCTAATAAACCTGGATTATATTATCACCATTCATCAATAACCATCACCATCTAATCCAATCAATCTACTCTATGTTTACAATTCTTGGAGACTTGAGAAAAAAATTAGTTTCCCTCTTTATCAAGCTATGACTGATACTCCATATGTTATGATTACTTTAAGCAAGGGACACTTGTCCTCCATATAACAATGGAACATATTGTCTGATTCATTGCCCTGGATTCACTAAAAACCCTTTACATTGTAAAAATCATATCACATTTGTGACATGTTCAAAAAGGAATATTTCAAGTTATGTCATTGGTGTTGATTTCAATGCCCACTGGAAGGCTAGAAACAACTGCCTAAATGAAGAATAAGAAATTCCCCTTCCTTGGCAAAGAAGCTTGTCTTCACAGGTGAGTCATATTTCCAATGCAGCAAGTTCCAATCTGTGGATTTATTGTTCTTTATGTATCAGCAAAAGTTCCAAGGAAATACATAGGATCATAGATTTAGAGCTTGGAAAGAGCCCAAAGATCATCTAAGCCAATGGTGTCAAAGTCAGTGGATCTCAGTGGATTAACTTGGAATACCACAAATTTTCATTACCTATGTTGTATTGTATTTTTATTTATCTTGTTAAACATTTTCCATTTAAATTTTAATCTGGTTTGGACTCACTTGGGAGTTTTTCAGGCCATGAGTTTGATACCTTTAATAAGCCAAACAACCCATTTCAGATACCAAAGGATCATAGACTGATTGCTGAAATGGACTTCAGTCATCACCTAACAAAGCCCCCTCATTTTACAGATAAAAAAACTGAGTCCTAGAGAGGCTCAGTGACTTGCCAAAGGTCATACAAATAGAAAGTAGCAGGTCCAAGTTGGTGTTGTTGTTATGAATCATTTGTTCTCCAAAGGGACCAATGATATCATAAACTTGATGTCTTGATTTGTGCGTGAGTTGGATTTAAGTGAGTCAGGGCTGTGCAAAGTCAACAGCTTTACTCTCTCTTCCATAGTCATTGAAGTCCAGTGGCAAGACAAAGGTCAAAACAACTGATGTCCCAGGATGCAGTGGTGACCTTGACCTTAAGATTGGGACCTAAGCTAATAAGAGTCAATTTGACATAATAGAAAAAGCCATGGATTTGCAGTGAGAGCACCTCGGTTGAATTTCCACCTTTGTCGATCACCACCTGTGTGACCTTGACCTTGGACAAGTTACTGAACCTTTTTGGGTTATGGTTTCCTCATCTATAAAATAAGGGAGTTAGACTAGATGGCCTTAACTCTAAAGTCCTTCCTTTGAACTTTCTGACACCAAATCTAATACACTTGCCATTATACCTCATGCCATTTAAGTTAGCAGAGTATTCCAACAACAAGGTTGGGAGTTAAAAAATGGACTGATCAACACAGACTGCAAATTGAATAGCTTATATGTATTTGCAGAAAGAAATGGGCAGAAGTCAATGCTAACTCCTGCATTATGAAACTACAATGATTCAAAATCCATTTAAAAGGAAAAAGTTCTAAAAATTTCTAGATGGACCAGAGGATGGAGCATTAGCCTTGGAATCAGGAAGAGCTGAGTTTGAATCCTGCCTCAGATAACCACCTAGCTGTATTATAGGTAGTATCTGCCCAAAGCTGACTCTAGGCAGATCATTTTACTTCTTTTAGCTTCAGTTTCCCTATTTTTAAAAAGAGAAGCTAGAGTTTATGACCTCTAAAGTCCCTTCTAGCTTGAATTCTACATCCTGTCATCTTCAAAAATGTATTTATTTTAAATAATTGCCAGATCATTTTAAATAAGTCATGTGATAGTCTCTCTATCAGCCAGTCAGTAGTTTCCTTCCTTTCCTAATGAAAACAATTCTGCTCCTGCTGTTGGAAGGGAATTTTGGAGTTTTCAACTTGTCACTCTGCTATCACAGTGGCACATGTAGGAATACACTTTACATTTTCAAAAATCCTTGAGAAAGGCACAACAGTAGTATGTGAGGAGGAGGGAGGAGAAAGGGAGTACAATTTATCGACAGCAAACAGCAATGACAATGTAAGGAGCTAAGTGATGCTGGCTCGTATCCAAGCTACAAAGGTACTGTTGATGAGGCAAAGCATCCATGAGATGGAGAGTCTAATTCTTCAGTAGCAGAGAAACAAATGAGAAAGAAAATATTTCAAGAAACGTAATTCTTTGTTTACAGGAAACTTCCTTATTAAGAAAACAGCAGTGAAACAAAATTTAGAGAAACTCCAGAGCTGAATAAAATCTCTGGGAGTCAGAAACTACATTTACCTTTCTCTCAAATTCAGAGCTAATTGCAAGGACCCAGAAATTAAAAATGCAAATATAGCCCCTGCCTGTTTCTGGTTTGCTCCTGCTTTCTACACACCAGGAGAAAGAAACCATAACAGATGTGCATGTTTGCGATTGTTTCTGCACATTGCACCAGCCGCAATTATTGTTTGAAGATGAACCATCAGTGAAGATAAGCAGGTCCTGCGGATGCTTTCCTAGGTCCTATCTGGTTTCTCCCACTGAAATTCTAAATGGGCTAGGTGACAACAAGCATCTCCTTTTGCTGAAATTCTCTCGGATGGGCAAAAGAACCTCTCTTTGAATTTGGATATGTTGATTTCCTATGTAATTCTAATTTTGCTGGGAATCAAAACCATCCACAATCCACAGAAAGCGGAACAGGGTTTTGCTGATATTCTGTGGTACTAGGAACAGGAGCTGTTATTACATGTTTGAAGAATTTTCTATCCTTGTGATAGCTTGTACGCCATCTGAATCTGATTAAACTGCTTGTGGCCAACAGGGGACCCAAGCAGACTTTTAAACAGATGGTGGGAGTATTGACAATACAATGGCCTTCTCGTTGTAGTGAAACTAAAAACTGGGGATTGCAAGGGACAGATGACCAGGGCAAATCATCCTAACATGGATTGACGAAACAATTAAGTCTACTGTTTGGCCCCTAAATGTAGGGTCTCTTAATTGTAAACCATTTTCTATTCTCTGCGCTTTGCTTCTGACCAGGCCCACTCAACTTCCAATCTCCATGGGCCCTCTTCCTGTATTGACTTCCAGCTGCTAGCTCAGCTTAGTTCACCTAAACTTGACAATTTGATTCAAAGCACTGTGCTAAGTTCTGGGAATACAAAAAAAGGTAAAAGGTAGTCTCTGCCTCAAGGAGTTTATAATCTAATGGGAGAGACATCATGATACAGCTCACCCTCCTATCTGTTTAACCTGCTCATGAGCTGCTTAGCCCCACAAAGGATGACTGTCCCTTTCTGACTGGCGTTTCCCTGCCCCAAATGGCCTTCCTTAGAGGAGCTCCCAATAGCTGTTCATGTCAATTCCTGCTCATTCAGTTCTACTTTTACACCACCTATGTTGACCCTTCTTTATATTCTGTTTTCCTCTATTAGAATATAAGTACTATGAGAAGAGGGACTATATTGTTATTGTCTTCTTGTTTTATTCTTCGAGCTTAGTATGGTGCCTGGCACATAGTAAGTTCTTAATCAATGCTTTATTAATCCATCCATCTATCGATCTATCTATCTATCTATTAATCTATCTATTTACTGGCAGTCAGAAGACCCAGGTTCAAATTCTGGTATCTGTGCCCAACCTATGGTAGAGCATTTCGAGCTCATATTGGTCTGATCAGCCACAGTCGGACATATTGAAACTTGACTTTATCATAGTAATGTCATTTTGATCCTTTTCAAGAACAAAGGCCAACCAACCAACCTATACGTCTTTGAGCAAGTCCCCTAATGTCCCTATGCCTAGGTTTTTTTCATCTGTCAAATGATGCATAGGACTTGAACTAAATAACCTCTAAAGACCTTCAAATCTTTAATCCTATGATCCTACTATGTGCCAAGCACTATACTCAACCCTAATGACACAAAGACAAAAAATTAGTATCTTTGTTCTCGTGGAACTCACATTCAACTGGGAGGATTCAACATATACATAGTTTCAAGGAAGGCTTCATGAAGGAGCTGGTGGCTGAGCCTGCCTGTGAAGAAACATAAGGATTCTGAGAGGCAAAAATGAGAAAGTTCAACACCAATGTTTATAGAATAGGTACAGGGAAGGGACAGCACGTGTGATCTCCTGGGTATAGGGAGTGCTCAGCTGAGAGAATTCCTTTACCAAGGCAAATTAGTGACTTTTCTACAACTTAGTCTTGAAGAGTCTCCTAGACCTTTGAGAGGATCAGTGACTTACCCAGGATCACACAGACAGAACAGTAAGCACCAGAGCTGGTCCTTGAGTCCATGTCTTCCTGACCTTATGACCAAGAGGACACCACAGTGCTTCTTTCTGGACATAAGGTGGCAGGCTATTTCCTGAACTTAAAGTCATATATTCATATTCAAGACTGGAAAAAAAAGGAATCTTTTAATTAGAATTTTTCCCCCACATCTTTAGGAAAGGGGCAAAAGAAAATGTGATTTTTCACTCAGCCAGGTAGATGTGCCCTAAGTGCAAGGAAAGAAATATAAGAGGGTGAAACTTAGAGTCAGCTTCTCTATTTATTCTGATCTGGACAATTGTACTTTCAGCCTAATTTTTTTAAAGCAGTTAATCTCTCATGGTGGGGTGGGGGGAGCAAATCACCTTTCAAAATACATTGCAGGAGGAAGGTGAAAAAAAGAGTAGGAAATAAGAGTTCCTTAAGCATCCCCAGGGGGCTGAATTCTGCCTTCTTCTCCAAGAGTGGTGCTCTATATACCACCAGAGTAATTATCCTCTAAATCTGGGTGAGATATCAACAAGGAAACCAGAAAGCCATCAAATCCCATCATGCTATGATGGTCTTCATCCCTGTCACCTGGCCTTCATACCTGCCTTAAGACAAGACCAATTTTAGCAAAGAACCACATGGTAGAAGGGAAAGAGAAATAGGTTTAGAATCATGGTGGGCAGGGAGTGGAGAGGAGTTGAACCCCCAAATCTCGAGAAGCCTCACCACTCCATTAGCTTTGTAGTGTCCTTTTTTCCCTTGGGATGACCACACCATAGGCCAGTGTGATAGAATCTGCCCCACATTCTCCCATGTGATGCTCCATAATACCTTGATCACTTTCTTGTTTGAGCCCTTCCCTTCTTAAAAGTCCATCCTTCAATTAATCAGTCAAACAAGTTCTTATTGATTAAGCTCTTATTAGGTTCCAAGCACTCTGTCAAGTGCTGGGGATAAAATGACAAAGAAACAGTCTCTACCTTCAAGAACCTTACACTCTAATGAGGGAGACAGAATAAATAAGTATGTACAAGATACAGAGGAAATGGAAGGTAACTTTAGAGGAAGGCACTTGCAGCCAGGAAAGATCTCTAAGTCTTTTAAAAACTACAGATGCCAAGAAGTGGAGATAGTAATGGAGGACCCTACAAAAACGCACAGAGATAAGAAACTAAACATCTTGGGTGAGGAAGAGCAGGTAGACCAATGGAGCTAGAATATGGCTAGATTGCAAAGAGGGTAGAAGAGAGGAATGTGTAAGAAGGAAAAGATGGTTTACAACCAGATTGTGAAGAGCTTTAAATATCAAACAGAAAAGTTAATATTTGATCCTACAGGCAATAGGCTACCACTGGAGTTTACTGAATAGGGGAAGAAGTAGAAGGTGATGGGATCAGACTTGTGCTAGTAATCTAGCAAATAGACAGCTAGACCTGGGATGAAAAAGACCTGAGTTCAAATCCTGTCTCAGATCCTTCTCTATTTAACTTTCATGCCCCTCAGTTTCTTCATTTGAAAAATGTAGATAACAATAACACATAGTTATTGAAATCTGAAAAAAAGAGTAGGAAATAAGAGTTCCTTAAGCATCCCCAGGGGGCTGAATTCTGCCTTCTTCTCCAAGAGTGGTGCTCTATATACCACCAGAGTAATTATCCTCTAAATCTGGGTGAGATATCAACAAGGAAACCAGTATTATATTATCAGATAATATGTTTAAGGCATTGTAAAAGTCTAAAAACTATGCAAATGCATGTGATTCTAATTGTGAACCTCAAGACTAAACAATACATGACTGGTATAGATTAGATAATTACCTATGCAGAGTGACTTAAGTAACGGTAAAAAGCCTATCTGCCCCACAAATATTTCCCTTGTTGTCCTGCCAAGGTTCTTGAAACACCCATAATTTAAAAGTACTCATTGGGGTTAAGGAATTATCCCAAGTCTGGAATGCATTCCCACCTTTTGAATTTCTAGCTTCCTTCAAAACTCAGATCACATGGCCCCTCCTCCACTGTCTTTCGTGGTGTTCCGAGGTTTTCCCAATATACACCCCCCCAAAAAAAATTACTTTATATTTACCTGGCAAATGTATTGCATTGACTTACCTGTGTAAACATAATATGCCCCCAATAGAAGGTAAGTTCCTTGAGAACAGGAACTTGTTTCTGTCTTTGTCTCTCTATATCTAGGACAATGCCTTGTGAGCATTGTTGTCGTTCAGTTGTTCAGTCAGAGAGTTCAATTCCCTCATTTTTTGTACATGACGTTTAGTCATGTCCAATTCTTCATGACCCCATTTGGAGTTTTCTTGGCAAAGATACTGATGTTGTTTGTCATTTCCTTATCCAGCTCATTTTATAGAAAAGGAACTGAGGAAAGTAGGGTTAAGTGACTTGCCCAAGGTCACACAGCTAGTAAGTGTCTAAAGCTGGATTTGAATTCATGAAGATGAGCCTTCTGGACTCCAAGCCCAGTGCTCTGTACACTATGGTGCTACCTAGCTGTCCTGCCTTGTGAGTAGGAGATACTTAATGAATGTTAATCCAGTTGAAGAGAGTTGAATTAGAGAAAAGGAATTACCAAAGAAATTAAAGAACTGTCCCAAAGTTATATACCCAATAAGTGGCAAAATTGGGATTTGAACTTGAGTCCTCTGACTGCAAACACTAAAGACTGTTGACTTCACAATTTTTTCTGCACAAATAGAATCATCATCTCATAGATCTGGTACTGGAAGAAATCTCCTAATCTATCTAGTCCAAAGCACTCATTTTACAGATAAGAAAACTGAGACCCAGGGTCATGAAGCAACTTGCCCAATGTCACATACAGAGTAATCACCAACATCAGAATTTGAACACCAATCCTTCAAGCTGCTTGAGAGCAAAGACTATTTTTTTTTTTGCCTTTCTTTGTATCCCTATCACTTAGCACAATGCCTGGCACAAAGTAGCTACTCAATAAATTATTTCTGACTTGATTTGACTACATATAATCTTCTCTATTAGAATATAAACTCCTTGACATAATTCTAACAATTTAACATTGTTTCATTCTTTGTATTTGTGTCTCCAGTGACTAGCTCTGTGCCTGGAACACAGTAGGTGCCTGATCAACTGAATGATATAGTCAGCCTTCACAAATTACAGTCAGTTTCATGTTCCTTTGGTTGTTCCATGGCAGTCTGTGACTTTTGGGAGGAAGTAAATAATTTCTTACCACTCCAAAGCTTTCTAACCCCTAAAAGTTGGAAAAGATTTGGATGGTATTTCCAACAAAAGCAAGGTTCACCTGGAAAGAGTTGGAAATACTACACCCAAGCATAGACACACTGTGTTGTGTGTGTGTTGCGTGTGTGTTTTGAGAATCTGCACATTCCGTGCCAGCTGACAATGTTACCTTGTATTTCATTGCCAGGAATCCCAGGATGTACATGGGAAGAATGCCTTGGACAAGTAAAGCTCTATTGTACTCGAACACAATGAAGATGAAGCAACCGTTGGCCACATGGGGAGCTTTGCAAACTTGCTGACCACCCACGGGATTATGAAACGTTCTTGGAAGAAAGAGGCTCTGTCACATACCTTTCAGGTTTGGCTCTTTGGATTCTATGCACAGATCCAATTTAACCTTGAATGAAAACCATCTTCAGAAAATGGCAAGTGGAAGCAGGCTTCCTGACCCAGGGCTGTGCCAGCAAAAGAAGCAATGACTGCCTCTCTAAAGAGAACCATATATCCTCAGAGACTGGAAGTGTGGCAGGCAAACCTTGTTCACAGACTCAGGGCTGACAGAGAAGGGAAGCAAGAATGCACACAAAGGATTTGGAAGCTCATAACCAAACAACCCTTTGCCCTCATGTCACACAAAGGGATCCCTGGACCCCCAATGGACCCACCTATTGCATTCTACTATTCAAGATGCTTTGCCTAGAGCAAAAGTTGCATGCGGTCTGGATGCTGGCCTTGTCTGCTAGAACCCCATCTTCTTCCATTAGCACCCAAAAATAGCACAGCTCAAGGGAAGGTTAGGCATGTTCTTCATCGTTTCTATCTCCTAGTTTCTGTCAAGATTCAACTCAAATCTCACCTTCTGCAGGAAGCCCTTTTAGGTCTACTGCACTGCTAATGTCTTCCTCTAAGAATATCTCCCATTTCCTGTATATGTGTGTGTATGTATGTATGTATAAATATGTAATGATATATGAGGCAGCTGATAGTTCAGTGGATAGACTCTGGACTTGGAATCAGGAACATCTGAGTTCAAATTCAGCTTCAGACACTTCCTAGCTGTGTAGCCCTGGGGAAGTCACTTAATCTCTGATTGCCAGACAAAATGGATCCACTGGAGAAGGAAATGGCAAACCACTCAAGTATCTGTGCCACAAAAACTTCAAAATGGTCAGATATAACTGAACAATAAAACACAATATATGTACATATATCATTTGTATATAAATATGTACACATATGTATGTGTGTAGCTAGGTGACTAAGTGGGTGGAGCACTGGATCTGGTGTCAGCAGGACCTGAATCCAAATGTGGCTTCAGATGCTTACTAACTGCATGACCCTGGGTAAGTCACATAACCTCTGTTTGCCTTAATCCACTGGAGAAGGAAAGGGCAAACCCTCCAATATCTTTGCCAGGAAAATTCCCTGGACAACATGGCCCACAGGGTCACAAAGAGTCAGACATGACTGCAAGACTGAACAACATGTATACACACACATATATGTACATGTGTATATATATATATATGTGTGTGTATATATACATGCATATATCTATGTACATTACATATACACATATGTATATGTGTGAATTTGTGTATACACACAGACATATTATATATACATACACATATATATATGTTCATTTTTTGTAATTGTCTTTCCTATTAGAATATGAGTTCACAGAAACTGTTTTTGCCTTTGTATCCCCAGCACTTAATACGCTAGCTAGCACATAGTAAGCACTTAATAAATGCTTGTTGATTGGTTGATTGGTTGGTTGCCATTTGTACACATTCATACTGATTTAAGGGTGAGAACAGATCTTAGATTTAGTCTAGTCTAATCCCCTTGTATTCGAGATAAAGAAACTAATGTGGAGCCCTGACCCTCCGCAAAGTCTTCACTGGTCTCCAGTCCTCCAGTTGCTATCCCAGGCTGTTTGTGTTCTCATCCCTCAAATATGGCACTTTATCTGGGCTTTCAATGAGGCCATTTGTTGGAAGAGTGGATAGAACACTGAGCCTGGATTCAAGAAGACCTGAGATAAAGTATAGCCTCACTTACTGGCTGTGACCCTGAACAAGACACTTAACCACTGCCTGCCTCAGTTTCCTTAGCAATAAAATGAAGATAATGATGACCCCAATTTCCCAGAGCTGTTGTGGTGATCCACTGATAAAATATGTATAAAGCCTTAGCACAGTGCCTGCACATAGTAGGCACTTAATAAATGTATGTTCCCCCTTTGCATTCATGCTTGGATTGGATCAAATGGCTTCTAATGTCCCTTCTAGCTCGAAATTTGTGATGCTATGATCTCACAGGCCTTTGTCCCCATCACTCACTATCTTGGTAGTATCTGTATGTATGCTTCATTACCCTGGAGAATGTAAGGCCCTTCAAAGTTGGGATACTTTTATTTTTGTGAATCCCTTCCCAGTCCCATCTCCCTTGCTTAGTACAGCATTTTATATGTAAAATGTATTTAATAAAAGCACAAATACAGTGCGTGGAACATAGTCAGAACTGTATAAATGTTTATTAAATATTTAATAAATATTTCTTGAATCAAGGGCAGCCATGTGGCACAGTGGATAGAGCACTGGACTTGGAATCAGGAAAACTCATCTTTATGAGTTCAAATCTGACTTCAGACACTTCCTAGCTGTGTGACCCTGGACAAGTCACTTTACCCTGTCTGCCTCAGTTTCCTCATCTGTCAAATGAGCTGGAGAAGGAAATGAAAGTGGAGATACTACTCTAGGGTCTTTGCCAAGAAATCCCCAAATGGGGTCGTAGAAATCAGACACAACTGAACAACTTCTTGAATTGAATGACTTGCTCAAAATCAGTTAGCAGCAGAGCCGAGATAGTGTGACTCAGGTCTCCTGCCTCCCAGTCCTACTCATCGTGCATATTCCACTGCATCCCAACACTTTCTAGAACTTCTGTGAAAGGAAAAACCGTTGATTCCTCCCTGACCCCCAAGGGTTTGGTGGGTAATGGGCTCTGTTTCACTTACTAATTCTGCACCATTTGGAAAACTCATAGAAGAATGAGAGATTATAAGCTTGGAAGTAGCCCTGGTTCATCCAAGAAAGCCTGTAATTAAGGCAACCTTTAAAAGGCACTTTTCCTAATCTTTATGTTTAGAAAAACAAGTGCCAAGATGAAAGGGATTCCAGACCTCCTTGATGGCACTTGCTTACTTAAAGCCACTCATAGTAATTTCCTCTTTTCTATCTTCAGCAGATAATAGGTTATAAGACGATAGCATTTAGGGCTAGAAGACACCTTAGAGATGTCCAAAATGACAATGCCAGACATACAATAGGAGCTTAATAAATACTTTCTGGTTGATTGATTTAACTCCCCTACCCACATCCTGCCTCCCAAAGAGAACTGTTGATCACCAATTTCTGCAGGAAAACTCTTTATATCAAGCTCTGAATCAACAAACACTTGGTAGATTCTTGCTATGTGCTAAGAGCTAGGGATTTAATTAGTTAATTAACAAGCATTTATTAAGTACTGACTGTGCATCAAGTACTGTCCAAGGTGTCAAGGATACAAAAACAGAAAAGGAAAAAAATCACTCCCCTAAAGGAGCTAATGGTCTATGGGGTGGACAATGTGTGTATACACACAAATATACATATTTGTAAATATGAAATATTGAGTCTTAGTGGTGCTTTGAGCTATTAAGAGCTTTTAACTTTATTATTGTTAAATATTAAAAATTACTAAAGCTTAAAACTGCACTAAGACTTTCAGAACATCCTGTATATATACAAAGTAAATGTAATTTTAACCAGAAGGGAGAAAGTCCAAATACAGACTTCTCTCCTTCCTCCTTAAACGAGATCTCTTCAAAAGGGAAAACACTATGTAGTTATTCACTGAAAGATAATTACACAAAATCCCCTTGAGACTTCAAGGATCCATGACTCTGTTGGCTTGGACATTCTTCCTCCAAGGCATTTCAAACCCTCTGCACCTTAGCAGATAGTCTTCATTAGTTGACATGTCTAAAAAATTAATCGCCCTGCACCCACCCTTCTCTGCCCTGAATTAGGTAGGCCTAGAAATGGCAGACAATTCCATCCATTGCCTGACTTGCCCTTAAAGCCATTCCAACTGGGTGAGACCCACCAGAACATATTTCACTAGTGTAACCTTCAAAAATATTGTCCAACCACTGGGAAACATCTCAAAAAACTATTATTAATGGAGGCACATTAAATCATCATATCAAGACTATATGTTTACTAGGAAATCTTTATTTAAGATACATATGTAAAAAAGCCTTCATAAAAGTATATAGTCTTAATATATATATTTACAAACAAAAAAAAACTAGCTTAGTCCAAGGAGGGTCCTTATTGGAGAGGCAGCTGCAGAGAGATTTTTTTGATAAATCAACTTATATATGCATACATATACATATGTACATGTATTTGCATGTATGTAGATATGAAATATAGAACACAAGGGTATACATATATTTGTATGTATGTTTTAAAGGTTTCATAGTAAATGTATATTGTGTATATATATGTGTGTGTGTGTGTGTGTGTGTGTGTGTGTACGTACCTATACATAAATGTAGAAAAGCTTTCACAATAAGTATAAGGTTTACCTATATGAATATTTTTTTTAAAAAATTTTCACAGTGAATATACACATGTGTTTGTATGCATAAAACACTTTTTCATTTTTTTCCTATGTGGATTGCTAGGTTTGTATCTTCTGATAGTCATGGAAGAGAGAGAGAGAGAGAGAGAGAGAGATGGATGTACACATATGTAGATATATTATATGTGTATATATGCATATATATGTACATGGTGACTCTATGCAAGAACATGAACAAGAAGAGAACAGGATTAGAAGGCAAAGATAGTGTAGGAATGGGCATCTATGGAGAGAAAATCCATATCAATGAGTCATTAAACTAAGTATAAGTAATTAAAATATAATTACATTTAATGATTACTGACATGAATATAGCCCTTTATGGTTTTCATAGTCTTTTCATAGTATTAAAGAGTTGCCTGGATTCCTGAGAAAAGAGGTAATTCACCCAAGGCCATTAGTGAGTTAGTCATTAGTTACAGCCATTATAACTTGGACACAGTTCTTTCTGACTATCCACTCCAATGGTGCCTCTCAAGAAATAGCTCTATGTATATCATCATCTCCACTTTACAGATGAGGAAACTAAAGCCCAGAGAGATTAATTACTTTGTCCACATTCGTGCCATTAGTAATGTCAGGGGTAGGATTTGAACTCAGGTTATAATGACTTAAGTACTTGTAATAATGGGAGTTAAAGACCTTCCTTACCTATTAATAGGCCTCAGGTGGAGCCCATTAAGGCTTGTTTAGGGGAGGCTTGTTTTGTAGGAAGGCCCACACCTTTTGTTGATTGTTAATGAGGCACTGGGTCAATACACACATAGGTGAGGTTTTGCTTTGGAGCTTACTCTTTGGAGGAAGGTTCATGTGCCAGATGAGACTCTGGGTAGCCATTAAGCAGCTCCCCAGCTTTGAAAACCCATTTGTTGGTGCTTTTCTCTCTGATAACTGTCTATATGCAATGGTCAGACAGTTGGATCTGTCTGTTGATCTATGATGTATGTATTGCTTATGGTCAGAGAGTTAGAAGCCCTGTCTGCTGGTCTTTATTTCTCTGCTTGTATTTTCTCTGTTGGCATACGTGATTAAAGAAATTGTTGGCCCCTCAAAAGTTGTTTTCCTTTTAGAAAAACAAATTGAAGAATCTGTGCTAGCAGGCCATCCTGGACATGTCGGGGTGCTTGCTGCTATAGTACTGCACCATGTCCACTATGATACCATTAACTTTTGTGTTTTGCAACAAAACTACATTCTCTTTGAGGGAAAAAATTTCTCCAGTCAAGAACCTGTCATCTGGAAAGTCATTCTGAGCTTTTGAAATAGATGTCAACGCTTCCACCCCATACAACTGACTACGTCATTTAATCCACTGATAATGTTCAGGCCAGCAAAATTCAGATAGTGATAGACACAAGATAGCCAATAGAAAGACTGTGCCAGAGAGAATACTAAAGATATTCATCTAGACTTTCAGGACCTCACTGGAAGTAGCTGTAAGCACTATACTTGGTACAGAATGTGCTTCTGATCATGTAGTAGAAGTACTTGGATTATGGCCAGAAGTCTCTCTGGCTATGTAAAGTCACTTTACTAAAAATACTTTACTTTTAGCAACAAGGTACATGATAAGGAAATGGAAATGAAACATTTCCAGTTGACCATTCCCTCACCCTGACTTTTTAACCTTCTGGTAAAAATCCGAGGGTGGTCTCTGAACCCAGGGATTAATGATCAAATACTGTTATTGAGCAAGTAGTCTCAAAACCTCCCAGCCCTCAGTTTCTCTTACCCTCTTAAAAATATTTACTGAGGAAGGTTGGTTCCAGGAATATTGGGATTTAAGAAAGCTCTTAGATACTTTTTCAAATATTTGAGTTTCAACAAAACTTTGCTCAGACTTAATGCTATGATTTTCCCTCCGTAGTGTCTGTTATTTACTGGTACCTAGTAGGAACCATGCTTTGCTTAATGAAATAGCAGTCTGCATAATGTAGATAATAACGAGCCTTGATTGAAAGTCATTGCCTCCTGTACTACCAAGGGTTGGCTGTATTTATGTTGCTGTTTTTAAAGTAAAGCCTTACAATTTAGGATTTGCCAAAGCCAAAAAAACAGAGGTTCCAATTTTCAAGGAATTTTTAGCAAGAGCTAAACAAGGAGCCATGAATTACAGAATCTTAGAGTAGGGGCTCCAAACACCATCTTTAGCCCAATTTTCTCATTCCTAGAATGAGGAAAATAGACATGGAAAGGGAAAGATTGATGATAAGTGACTTAACTAAGGTTGTCCCGCTAGGGAGCGACCAAATAGAACACGTAAATAAGGCATGACAGATCAGCCTTCAACTTTCAGCCAAATAGTTGTCTTTCAGTCCAGCCTCCAAAGCAAGGATCAAAGAGGCTTTGGAAGCACCATAAAAAAAAAGCTTCTACCTCTCAATGCCGCTCGGAAAAATCTCGAATTACATCTAAAATCTTTAAGTACCACTGAGCATGGCAATGTGATGTAGGGGAAAGAGGACTGACTATGGAGTCAGAGGATCTGGGTTCAAATTCCACCTTGGTCCTAATTCCCTATTCAACCTCAAGCCAGTCACTTACCCTCCTTGGACCTCAGTTTACTCATCTGTAAAATGAGGGAGTGACCTCTATTCAAGATGATTTCATCTCAGAAGAATCACAAAGCCCCCAAAGGTAGGATTATACCGAGATCTGAAGATGTGCTTTGCTTCAATGGTTCCGTTTCCATTGGAGTCAGGAAAACCCAGGTTTTAATCCTGCCTCAGATACTTTTACTTAGCTCTGTGACCCTGGGCAAGTACCTTAACACTTCAACTTCAGTTTCCTCACCTGTTAATTGGGAATGATAATAGCAGCCATCTTTCAAGGCTATTGGGAGGACAAGATGAGAAAATATAAGTAAAGTGCTTTGAAAGTCTTAAAGCTCCATACAAATGCTATGGTTATTGTTACTTGAATAATATCATTGTCCCTCATCAATACAAGGACCAACCATGATTCTATGGGAACAACAGTGAAGCATCCTACTCACCTCTCAACAGAGAGATGATGAGTTCAGAAAGCAAAATGAAAAATATTTGGACACGACCCATGCTGGAATCTGTTTGCTCAACAAGGCTTATTTGTTGCAAGGATTTTTTTTTTATGAAGGAGGGGAAATGAGAGAGAGAATAAAAAATAGATTTTTGTAAATTTTTTTAAAATTTAGAAAAATCCTTAAAACAGTTCTTGAGAATCATGGGATGTAAAATTGGAAGGGACCTTAAAGATGATCGATTTAAACCCCTCTTTTTACAGAGGAGGAACTTGAGATGTACATTCATAAAGTAAGCCCCTTGCCCCAAATCACATAGCAAATAAGTAATGGAGCCAGGACTCAAGGCAGGGTCTTTTAATTGCCCTTATACCATCTGCCTTCCTGATTCAAGACATTTTTTAAAAAATAAATGGCACAAAATATACCCTCACTTCCCCTGGGGAAGGTAGCATGAAGAGACATCAAAGCTCTCTTAAAGTTTCTATTGGGAAGGGATTAAGATAAAATGAGAAAATATATATATGAAGTGCTTTGTAAACCTTAAAGTATTATATAAATACTGCTATACCATTATTATATTAATATTTATTATTATAAGGTGTGGCTCCTGGGGGAAGGTGTGGTTACTAGGCAAAGAAAGGGAATGCTACTAGATGGAGGCTATGAGTTATTCTTATCAACTTGGGTCTAAGTTAAATTGTTTCCATGTTTTTGAAAGGCTGAAAGGGTTAAGTCCCCTCTAAGTTTCAGGCCTTTGCACACAGCCTTAGTTGTCCTGCCCTAGAGTGGTTCTCTTCTTAACAAAATGCTGAAAGACTCAGAGAGAAATAAAACATTGGAAACTGAGTTGGATTCAACTACATTGCTGGAGTGAGCTTTCCCCTAGTACTGACTGACCCTGAGGCATCAATATCCAGGGCTGTAATGAGGTGCCCTCTCTACATAGTCAATTTTCATTTTCATCTTTTCTTTTTCCTTAGTACAGCATTTCCATAACTGTACTCCGCAGATCCCTGGTGTTCCATGCAATATGAATGGAGGTTCTGTAAAAAGATGTTCATCTTAAAGATATTTTTCCTCTAAAATTTCAATATGAAATTATGCATGCATTAAAATTCCTTATTATGTCCATGATTTTTCTCTCTCCTCTCATTTCCCCAACATGCCTTTGTCCTAAGGGTATTTCCTATCCCCCGATTCCCCAGACCAACATTTTAGCCATTTTGCTATAATGGAAAGAGCATCAGTCTGGGAGACAAATGACTTAAGTTTAAACTTTGGCTCTGTCACTTACCCCCTGTGCAATCCTATGTGATTTCACCTCTCTAGACCTCATTTTCCTCATCTGTAAAATGGCAGCATTGGAGTAGATGATCTCTAATGGCCTCTTTAGCTCTGAAGCTATGATTCTATCCTCCTGTGACCTCTATATGCTTTAAGTTCCAAAGAATGTCAAAACCAAACTCCAAAGAATCTTAAAGTCAAAACAGAACTCATGATACTTTCATCGGAAACCCATCCCTTCCCTATTTCCATCTCCCAAGAACTTCCCTATTTCTGTCATTGGGGTCACGATCTTGGCTTTCTCTGACATTGACACCCTCAGTGTAATCCTCTATTCCTCGCTCCTCAAACTCAAACCAGTTGCCAAATCTTGTCATTTCTACCTCTACAACATCCCTAACATCAGTTTCCTCCTCTCTACTCTCTTGGCTGCCACCCCAGAGAGGTGATGAATTCAGAATGCAAAATGAAAAATATTTGAAATTATGGAATTTTGAAAAATATGAAAAATTATGGATTATGTTTCATTTTCTTCTTTCACAGTAGCCTCCTGCTTTGTTTCCCTACCTCAAGTCTCTCCTGTTGCCAATCCATTCTCCCCACAGCTCTCAATGGACTTTTCCTAACATGGAAGTCTGACCATATCATCCACCTACTTAATAAACTTCAGTCTCTAGCACATATAATAAACTCCAACATTTGGCAAGTCCCTTCCTCACCTGGTCTCAATCTACCATCCCAAACTTGTTCCACATGACTTGCCTTCATGTGCTTCTATGGCCCAGTCAAACTGACATTCTTTTTGCTCATACCCCTTTGCTGTACCTTTATACTGACTGTCTTCCATGCCTAGAAGGTATTCTCTCTCCTCATCAACTCCTCTGGGAGTCTCTGGTTTTCTTCATGACTCAGACCAAGCACCACCCTCTACATTAAGCTTTTCCTAATCTCACCAATTCTTAGTGCCCTCCCCAAAGTTTCCTTGCACTTATTTGGTATATATTCTGCATGTATATATTTATGTATATAGCCATTATATATTGGCTACATATATACATATATATAGTGATTTTCTTTAAGTAAAAATTTGACCATGTAAGTCTTTCATTCACTCAATTCCAGTGGCTTCCTATGACTAGGATAAAATATAAGCCCTATTTGTCTTGGAAAGTCTTTCACATATATATATATATATGTATATATATATACATGTATGTATATATACATATATATGTATATATACATACATGTATATATATATATATACATATATATGTATATATATATATATATATGTATATATATATATACACATACACACACACACACAATAGAATTACATTCCTTGAGGGTAAAGATTTTCACTTTTTCTTTGTATCCCTGAACCTAACATAAGACCAGCACATAGCAGGTGCTTCATAAATGTTTATTGATTAATTGATCGATTTTATTGATTAAGGAAATCTGAGAAAAGTTTACCCGGAAGAACGAGAGAAATTATGTAGTTCAACAACCTCTCTCTGTTTACAGATAGAGAAACAGGCACCCAGAGAAGTGGCATGACTTTTGTAGGGTCACATAGAAAACAGATGATGAATAAGAGAAAAGGACAATCTTTTAGGAAAGGTCTCTTCTGTTGCAATCATTGGTAAAAATCTTAGCTCTCCAGGATAAATTTTACGAACTGAAACTTTATAAACACAGACTCCTAAATGGTAGCAGTATTTCCTGCTGTCAAGTTTTGGGTTACTTTAGTTCAAAGTAATCTCTCTTCTGGGATATAAGAAATTATTGCTAAGAAAGTTTTGGATTTTGAAAGTCTTAGTTCCCAAGAGCATAAACAGTAAATTGAGCTTGATCAGTCAGTGAGAAAATGAATCCAGAGGAATAAGTTGTTCATCTGTCTTCCAAGAGCTAGAAAAGTAGTTTACAAAAGGCCACTCAGCTGTCCTAAAAAAGTCCATTTATCTTAGTGAAAGAGCAGCTGATTTCCCAAGAATCCCTTATTCTCTCTGTAGGATGATATGTCATTTATTTATTTAGCAACTGCTTACAAAGGATGTCTTTAGAAAGGCAAAAGAATATAGTAGATAGAGGCTCAGCCTTGGAAACAGGAAGACCTGGATTCAACTCAACTTTGAAACACATGACCTTGGTCAAAGAACTTCACCTATGAGTGTCCCAGGTCCCTAAGACTAGTAGTTGCTAATCTGAATTGTTGGAAGCAGTTCCCACACTGGGACACCTACACAACCATGAGGTCGCAGATCTGGACCAAAATAAACGTCAGGATGAGAAATGATGAACATACGATGATGCTAAACAGATAAATTGGAGCCAGGTGATGAAAGGCTTTCCAAGCCAAATAGGGCTTATATTTTATCCTAGTCATAGGAAGCCACTGGAATTGAGTGAATGAAAGACTTACATGGTCAAATCTTTACTTAAAGAAAATCACTTTACAAAAAATATTTATCCTTTAGCATCAATATTATAAAAATGAACAGTTTTGAAGAATTTTTTAAAATGATAAAGAATGAAATGAGCAGGGAAAAGAGAACTAGTTATACAATAACAGAAACACTGTAAGGACAAACATCTTTGAAAGCTGTAAGAACTCTGCCCAACACAATGACCATCCATGATGCCAAAGGCCAGATAATGAAACATGCCATCTATTTCCCAAAAGAGATGAGGGATTCAAAGTGCATAATGATACGTTTTATTTAACATGACTGATGAGGTAACTCATTTTACTTAATTGTACACATTTATTACAAAGAAGTCTGGTTTTTTTTCCCCAATGAGAGCAGAGCAGGAGAGATAGGAATATACGAGAAACAAAATTTATTTCTATTAATCAAAAAATTAAGCTTTAAAAAAATTATGTGTATAATGGATCGGAAGAGGGAAAGACTAAATATAAGAAACCAATTAAGAGACTCTTACAATAATCTAGGTGGGAGATTATAGGGGCCTCAACCAAGATGGTGTCTGTGTGAGTGACAAAAAGAGGTTAAATTCAAGAGAAAGCGTGGAGATAGGTACAACAAGATCAGAAACCTCAATTGTATTATGTGGGGTATATGAAGGTAAGAAGATGATAGTAAGATTGCAGACCTGGGAGACTAGAAAGATGGTGATGACTTACACAAAGATGAATTTGAAGTGTTCTCTGAATATCCAATTTGAAGTGACCAGTAGGCAATTGGATATGTATGTGTAGGTGTGTACCTTTGTGTGTGTGTGTGTGTGTGTGTGTGTGTGTGTGTGTGTGTAGGTGCTAGAGAACAAATCTAGTAGTAATGGGTGAACGTTTGTAAAGGAAAATTTATATATACATATATACACACATAATATATACATATGATATATGTAGATAGGTGTATATATAAATCACAGGTATATATACAGCATATATGTATTGTATCTGTGTATGTAATATACATATTATGTGTATATATGCTGACAACTCATGTTTGTAAATGTATTATGTGTATCTTTCTGTATGTATATACACAGATATATACATATACATACACATATATAAGTTGTCATCATAGAACCATAGTTAAATGCTTGAGAGTTAATGAGGATTCTGAGAGAGAGACTATAGAGGAAGAAAAGAAGAAGTCTTAGAACATGGAAAGTGTAACGGGTTGGGGGGAAGAGAAGTGGAGGTGGGAAGGAGAGGTAGAAATCTGAAAATAAAATTTGATTGAGAATTTCTTTTTAAATAGAGTATATTGGAGATGTAGCCAAGGATGTCCCAGTCCTTAGAATGTGCTCCATTTCCTCTGCCTCATTTCAATATAGCTCGTGGAACTTTGGGGAACATTTTCTAGGACATGAAGGTGGTCATCAGTTTTCTGGCTAGCTTAGGAGCCAGGATTGGTGAAGGAGCTGGAAATGAATTTGCATACGAAAGGACTGATAAACCTCTCCCTCCCATCTTTTCTTCTTCCTTTCTTTTCTTCTCTCTTCCCTTCTTCTTTCTTTCTTTCTTTTTTGTACTTCTCTTTTGGTGGCTTTCCAGAGTGGAAAACAACAAGTCTCCAGGAATATGGAGTATGCCTTCTCTTCCCACCTGGCAACCATGTGTCCCTAAGCCCATGGTGACTTTTTCTTTTGAGTTTATTCTTTCCTGATCTTGGGTGAACAAGAAAATCTTGAGACTAAATGGATCAGATTACAACCTTATAAATTTTGAAAAGTGAGAAGAGTAATCAGCTGTCCCCTCAGCAACTAGTCAGTAGCAGAGTCCCCTGGATCTGATAGAAGCTGTAACTGAGTTTTGTGGGCATTAACCAGACCAGCAAAACAGCCTGCTTGGCCCAGCCCAGAAAGGGACTGACCCATCCACCAAGACTCCATAGCCTGCAAAGCACTAACCCAGTTAGGCAAGGGAACAAGTGAATGATCTATCAATGATACCAAGCCCAAATACAAACATGGTGAGTACTCAGAATGGAGAGAGAAAATCCCTAAGTTAGAAGCCATAAGGTACCCATAGGCCCCATCGTCTTTCTACATGAATGCCTCAGTCCCTTTGTGCATCAAGTTGGAACCCTTTCTCTATAGGGAATAAATGTATGTAGAGGGAAGAGTGTGTTCTCATTTGGGGAAGTGTTTTTTATAACTTCTGTCCTTGCTATACCCTCAATAAATATCACTTTGTAAAAAAATCATTGGGGAGCATTAACAATGGGAACTTAAGAATGAAGTAACCCCTCAGGGTTACCCCTCGAATCTTGGTGGAAGTAGTCAGCCACCTTCTGGAGATCCTACCTGCCAGCTTGAATTGAGTTTGAGAGAGGGAACTTAGAAGGGATGCTATATTATTCAACAATTGAGATGTGATTTGGTAGGCTAAGGAAACCTTTTGCATGTGCTTCTCAGGTGGTCCTAGGCTCATTATTGTGGTTCCTTTTGTATCTAATTTTTTAGCCACTATAAAACCCCTTCCCATGTCACTGTTTCCCATTTTTAAAATCTGGTCACCCAAGTAGAGGAAGTTACTCAGGCAAGAAAAAAATTGGCCCCTTTTTTGTTTTCTAGCAGTAACTTGTCATTCATCGTGAGCATTTGCAAGGGCTTTGGTGTTCCTACTCCAGATGTGTGAATTCTTTCATAGACCATTCTCTCATAAATACAAAATGCCTTAGTATGTGCTAATTACCGTGGCAATTAGTAATTTCGCAGGATGTTCTTGCTTTCTGTCAATGCTATACTTACTAAATTAGATCTTCCCTCACCACAAATTGTGAATTCTTTTAGATAAGTGGTTGTTCCTTTCATTTTTTCCTGGTTTTAACTCTCAGGGACTAAACATTTGCAGTTAACTTGAAATATTTTACCTGTGTACCAGGCATTTGAATCAAACATTATTGATTTTTTTTTAACTTCAAGAATGTTTCTTTACACCTCCCACTTGCAAAATAGCTAAAGCAGTGTAGGGCAAACTTTTCTACATTCCATTTCAAAGCAAGCACAAGGTATTTAGGGGCCCTTAGCAATGAATGAGTATTGTTTTCCCTGTGTATTAGTTAAGTTTTACCAGAGCCTTTGAATTTTCACTGTAATCCAGATGACTTTGCTAATGAAAAGGTAAATTTCTGTTCTATGGAAGAAATTTTCAGGGATAAGTCATGGTCTGGGACTTGAAGTTTTGGGTTTATATAGATTCAATTCAATCTTAGGAGTCATATCTCCCTCACCATGGTACCCAGTATATCTTGGTTGGCTCATTTTGTCCCCATGTTGAGTTTCCTCTGGGAATCTCAGAATATAACTCATATCTGGTTCTCCACAGATACATTTTAAAGTGTCCCTACTTCTCATTCAAGTATTCAAGGTTACAATGCATTTCAGTAATAGGATAACCTTTTTTGAATCACACAGAAAATTCAGAGAACTTGTAAAGGGCTCACACTAACCCATAAGCAGTCATTACAATTCTCCTCCCACTCCAGTGGGTCATACTTTTTCCCCAAAGCCCTACAGAGTCCCTGAGACCCATAACTCCATCTTGTGATTTGGAACCCCCACAGAAGGGAGACATACTCAGAGTTGCTTAAAGAGGCAATCTCCTCACATTCCTTTATGTCCCACTTTTTCCCCAGGATTGCACACAAGCCTAAAGCACTACCTTAGGGTTTTGATTTCCTCTATCACAGGACACAGGATCATAGAATGAAGAACAGTTCTTCCCATATTTTTTAATATGAAGCACAAAGGGACTATTTCAAGGCATAACAGTGTAAGCCAACCAATCCATCCCCAGTTGGTCTACAACAGCCCATGCCCATCAATACATCCCCCAACCACTGAGACTCACTCACTTACCCTCACTGATTATGAATAGCCCTATAAGTGCAGATAGAAATATATACACACATCCACAGGGAGATGCGACCAAAGTCTCAAAACAAAGGTTCATAACTCTGTAAATTCATCAGGTTGACTGAGTAACTCCCCTGATCAGCCCATACACAGAGGTTAAAAATATGTGCATTTCTTAAAATAACTTTCAACAATGTCCCTGATGGCACTTCTCTACCCTTATGGTAGAAAGGTACCTACCTTATCTATCTCTAGTTTTTATTCCAAACCAATCACTTTCTGTCAGGTACCTACTCCAAGAAAGCTTCTGCTCAGAATAATTTTCATAAAATTTGTCAAAAGTTTTTTTAAAATATGAAAATCTTTAATAATAATCCAGCCACTGAAAAATGCAAACAATATGCAGAAAAGAAACCTTGGCCTTGGAAACAGAAGGTAGACATGGATACTTGTGCAACATTTCATCCAAAGATATGCCTTGGTTTTGAACTTTGCACACAGGAGGGGTCTAGCAGGAAGGAGAAAGATACATAACCAAACTTCCATTTACACTACATGAGCCTAGACTGTAGTGATTAAAAACAACAGTGAATGTGTTTCTACAGAACTATTTCAATCAAATAAAAATATATTTGGGCCAGATTCTCATTCCTCTCTAATCTCTGGGTACATCTTGCCTGCAAAAAGCTGTCTTTGAAGTAAAGAAAGGTTTCTCACATGGAAGACATACTCAGGGAGTAGAGAAGAATAAGAACCCAGCTGAGTGTGTGTGTGTGTGTGTGTGTGTGTGTGCGTGTGTGTAAGAGAGAAAGAGAGAGAGAGTATTCTAAAACATTTTTTTAGTCATTTTACCTTACACATGTTTTTAGTTGAGACATAGCATTATTTTTAAAAATTGTCATAAGAAGGAAAAAAATTAAGTTGCTGGAAAAGGTAATCTATAGTCAACTTCCAATTATCAGCACATAGATGACCCCTTTACAAATTATTTGTGAATGTAATTGAAACATTTCAGGACTGATATATTTTTTAAGGAGATGTCATAACTTAATGAAACAACACATGGATTCTAGCCCCATCTTTGTCTTCTATCAGTCAAGGAATAAGGGAAAAGTTGAGATGGGTCAAATCAAAGACTAGTACGTTCCTTGTACATTTACCTAAAAGATTATCCTTTTAAAACCTAGAATTGCTATGACTTGTCTCTTGTTTATTATATATACCCTTTTGGGTTTCTCTGTGGTAAACAGGTATATTATATAATTTTTTTAAACTCCTTTAAAAGAAATTTAGAGGGAGGAGCCAAGATGGCAGAGTAGAAAGACACACATATGCTAGCTCCAAACCCTCAGCCTATAAAATACCTGTGGGGAAGAGCTCCCAACAAATTCTGGAGCAGCAGAGGCCACAGAACAGCAGAGTGGAGGAGATTTCTGTTCCACGGAGACCAGAGGAATGCCGAGGGTCCATTGCCCGCCAGACCGGGAGCAGAGCCCAGCTCTAACCTGGCCATGCGGTCCCTGGAGGAGCAGATCCGTGCAGGCTTCAGGGATGTAATCTCCAGCGGCCATGCGGTTCCCACCACCCATGGGTGCAAAGGTCAGTAAGAGAGCCTGTTTGGCTGGCCGAGAGGGGAATGGGGTGTCTCCGTAGCTCGGGCCCCCTTGGGAGTCAGCAGTGGAGGCAGCAGCTGACAGGGGCTCCCAAAGCAGGCAGGAGCTCAGATCCATTGTTGAAGGTCTCCACATAAACCCCTTGAGGGAACTGAGCCCTGTGAGGTGGCCCTGCCCCCACCTGAGCACCTGAATTTAATCTTACACTGAATAGCAGCCCTGCCCCTGCTGAAAGCCCTGAGGCTGGGAAGCAGCATTTGAATCTCAGACCCCAAGCAC
>CM053770.1:38508739-38552777 GCA_028658325.1 Potorous gilbertii | reverse complement strand
AATACAATCAGGATAACACAAGATCTAGCAGCTTTTACATTAAGGGATAGAAGGGCCTGGAATAGGATATTCCAGAAGTCAAAGGAACTAGGTCTAAAACCAAGAATCACCTACCCAGCAAAACTGAGTATAATACTTCAGGGGGAAATATGGTCTTTCAATGAAATAGAGGACTTTCAAGTATTCTTGATGAAAAGACCAGAGCTGAAAAGAAAATTTGACTTTCAAACACAAGAATGAGAAGAAGCATGAAAAAGTAAACAGCAAAGAGAAGTCATAAGGGACTTACTAAAGTTGAACTGTTTACATTCCTACATGGAAAGACAGTATCTGTAGCTCTGGATACTTTCCAAACTGGTTTTGCTTAATTGTTTTTCTTTGTTACAAAAGAGGGTGCAGCTGAGGGAAGACAATATATTGCGAAAAAACTGTAATCTTTAAAAAAGAAGGCATTAACTGAAGAACAAATAAAGAAAGAAGAAAGCTTCTCTAACCTAGAAAGCTAGGGATAAAGTTCTGGGCTTGGAGTCAGAAAGATTCATCTCCATGAGTTCAAATCCTGCCTCAGAGACTTACTAGCTGTGTGACCCTGGACAAGTCATGTAACCCTATCTGCCTCCGTTTCCACATCTGCAAAATGAGCTGGAGAAAGAAATGACAAACCACTCCAGTATCTCTGCAAAGAAAACTCCAAATGAGTCCTACACAACCAAAAAAACTGAACAACAACCTTAGGAAACTTGAGAGAATCTTGTTATTTTCTCTAGACTTTTTTTTAAGGAAAATTTGAGAAATGTTGAAATACAGGCAATACTTGTTTTTTTAATATTCTTTTTAGATTTAAATTCATTATATTAGCTTAGGATCATAAAAATATAAATATAGTTTGACTTGCTTATAATATTGTATCTAACTTCAAAAGCATAAGAGATCAAATGAAATAATAGATTTAAGTGCACTAGAACTTGCAAAGCACATCATAAAAGTGAGTTGTTAGTATTTGGATAATTACATATTAGATAATTATCATATCTTAATTTATAAATTTTACATTTACTGATTTGTTTTATTTTAAACATTCCTGTATGTTTTTAAATTTGCTTTTGAATGGAATTTCAGTGACTGGAGCATTGGATGTGGAATCAGAAAGACCTGAATTTAAATCTGGCCCCAGATGCTCACCAGCTGTGTGACCTTGAGTAAGTCATTTAACCTCCCTCACTCTTGGTTTCCTCATCTGTAAAACAGAGATTATAATAGCATCTATCACTTGGAGTTTTGTGACGCTCACATGTAATAATATTTATAAAGTGCTTTGCAAAACTTAAAGTACTATATAAATGTTAGACATTATTGGTTATTATTTCAAGCTGCTGAACTTTAAAGAATCGAGTTTTTCTCAGTTTATGAAAATAGACAAAAACTTAAGACTAGAAAATATCATCAACAAAGTAAGTTATGTATACAAAGTTTATAGGCTCCACCCTCTCATCCCAGGGTCAAGCAGACACAAAATACATTCATTTTCAAACAAAGGGGAACTGAGAAGAGAGAAGAGAAAAAAAAAGTCCTAAACTCACTGAACACAAAATTTGACAAATGGAATTTCATTTATTCATTCATTTTTTGATCTATCACTATTAACTTCTTCTAGTCATTCCATTTTACCTTCTTCCCAGACTTCTGAAAACTGAAAGTATACCCAAATTGAAATAAGTGTCATGGGACCAATGGTAGAAAAAATTATAGACAGGAGGCTGGACTGGCAGTCAAGAGACCTGGGTGGCTTTGACAAGTTACTTAATTTCTCTGGGCCTCATTTATCTCATCTGTAACTGAGGATATTAGACTGATCTCTAAAATTCCTTCCAGATGCAAAAATTTCACATGTTGGTTTACATGTTGATTTGATGTATTCCAAATGTATGCCAATTTCTGTCACACATTCATGACAATAGATGACTGAAGCCAAAAGGAAAGGATATCAGAAGTTGAATTGTAGGACAGACTCCAATGGCAAACACATTTCTAGACTAAACCCCCAAAGAGATTCTGTATGTAACACAACAGCACTCAGTAATGCCTTTCCAGAATAATCTCCCATGTCCTGCCCCTTATTTACATTCTTCTGGTCACCTAATTCTGGTTCTCATCCTACTATATGGGTTTTCCTGCCACTCTGTCCTACATAGCACTGCTAAAGTAAAGTTCCCCAAAACATAGCTCTGATTACCACCATCTACAAGCTTAAACACTTGAATAGATCCCCACAATCAACTAACTTCCAAATCCCCTAGTATTGCCTTTAAGGCGCTCTTCAACTGGACATCAACATCCAACCAAGACTTGACTCTCTAAGACATAAGTTACAGAAAATTGGTTCTGGGTGGTCGTTTTAGCCAGTGCATATTTGACTGTTGGAACCTAGATCCCCTTTCCAGATTTATTTTTCATACTATCCTAATTTATAAAGCTCTGCTCTAGACAAAGTGCATTACTTAACGCATTCCATCAAAGAGATCCCATCCCTATTCATCTCCCTGCCTTTGCTCATACCATCTATATTAAATGCTCTCCCCATCATCTCTAGCTGTTGAAGTCCCATTTATCCTGCAAGATTTCTCTTAGGTGCCACCACCTCCATGAAGTCTTCTTTAATTCCACAGCTAAATATTCTCTCCCTAGGTGGATGTTCATAATACTTTGATTCTTTTTCTCAAATGCACTTATACATAGTGTTACAGTTTTATGTGTATGCTTCTTATCTCCCTTCCTAGATCATAAACTCTTTGTCTCTGATGGCAGAGACAATCTTATCTTCTATAAATTTTTTATTTTATTTATAAGTTATAAATATGCATAGATATATTTATATATTATTATATATCATCCTTTTCATCCAGAGAAAATCCACAATCAAAGAAGGTGCTAAGTGTTTCTTTCTCTATTCCTCTCAGAAGAAATATATCCATCTTTTACATTTGAGGACTCCACCGCAGCAGCAGTAATAGATATGGTGCTAGAATTGGAATCAGGAACATTTTGGTTAGAATCCCACCACTGATGACTCTCTACAACTGTGATTTATTAGACAGCTTATTCTGGGTAGTTTTTCAGCCAATGCTTTATTTGATTGTTATGACTTAGCTTATCGTTTGAGATGTCATGGACGGATGATATTCTCTTTGTACAAAAGAGACTAAGTAATGAACAAAGCTTCCATTTGGGATTAGATCCATCTATCACTTACTGTTTACTGAAACCACACATGCACTCACAATTTGGGGAGATTTTTTTTTCCGAAGTAGAAGAAGCATTTATATTAAGTATGGTTTATTTTCATCCTTTTTACTCATTTGTTAGAGTCGGTTATTTTCTTTGACATATAACTATTTTTAATCTCATGGTTTTATACTAAAAATTTAACAGTTTTTTCCTCCTTATAACTTTTGCAAGAAGACTGATTGAACTTTTCCTCTTACCTTGCCTTTAATATAGTGGTCCTTAACCTGGGGTCCACAAACCTCCATGGAGCTTCTAAATAGATTGCAGGGGGTCCATGAACTTGAATGGTGAAAAATACATCTTTACTTAAAAATAACTGGCTTCCTTTATAATGCTATTTTGTACAATTTAAAACATTATTCTGAATTTGAGTCCATAGGCTTTTCTAGGCTGCCAAAGAGATCCAAGAGCCAAAAGAAAAGTTAAAAGACTCTCTGTCTTAATATAATGGTAGTTTCTTCAAAGGTCATTTTCAAGATAATTTTTAGTCAGTCAATTATTAATCCTTCATAAATATAAACATAAGGAGTTTATAGTCTAATGGAGGAGAGAATACATAAAAAGAAGCTCTAATGGGGAAGGGAGATAGAAAATAAGGAGGGAAAGGTTAAGATGCTGCTCTGAGGTGTGACCTCCTCAGTAATTATTAGTACCTGAACTTGTCAGGCTTCTCACCGAGAGATACCAGCTACTTTCCATAGACACTAAATATATGGCAATTTCAAGCTAATTATAAGAAACTGACAATTTTAAACCTTGTCCATCCCCTAGAGAACAAGCCCCAGAATGATCTTAAATGTGAGCCAGGACCAAGTTATTCCCCTCCCTCCACTTTTAAAAAAAAGTTTCGAATTCAGAAAAGATTGTCTACAAGCTTAGCATGTATACCTTGGCCAATCAGTGCCCCAAACCTTTGGGGTCAATCTTGTTATAAGCAGGAATAATCCAGCCTTCAGTTGTGTTGATGGGATTCTCCTGTGATTCTCACATGGACACCAGTGTTTATTTCAATGTGTCAAAAGCTACCATAGGACCAGGATCTCCACACACTCCACACACACAAATCAGCTCTGGCAATTTTTGCATTCCCCCTACTCATACTCCCCATATCAGCCAAATGTATCATATCCTTTAATAAACTCTTCTGGAATATCATGGGTTGTTCATTAGATTTTGATTTCACCTTTTAGTGGTATGATGGTTGTGTTTTTCACATAACTGTCCATTTAGGGAGCATTTACCTCATTGTTGAGGAATGGAACAGAGAAATTTATCAACTCTTCAACTCTTGGAGTTATTATCCTGAACTTGGAATAGAGATAGCAGGCTGTCCTTATATCAACCCATTATTTTGAACTGTCTCACAATTGTCTTTGCATCCCTGGTACCTAGCTTAATGAATGCTTGTTGATTGATCAGTTGTTAAATTTCCCCCAGTCAATGCACCTAAAAACTTTCCATCATATCCCAGAGATAGAGAGTTACAAAAAGTCCCAATGAATTCACTCTATTCGAAGAGCATCCTTTTGCCCAATCTGTCATCTCTGCTCTCCCTCATACCAATCTTAATACCACATCAACCTTCTATTTTTTTTATAACAGGAAGGGAAATGATATAATGGAAGGAAGGGAATGGGCTTGGGGAGAAGCATAGAATTGTGAGTTCATAAGCTAGAAGAGATTTTACAAGTCATTTCATCCAACCTACACAACTAAATGCCTTCTCAGTCCCAGACTATCACTAGAGCTACACATACACATACACACATGCACACACACATGCACATATATACATGAAATGGGTTTTACCATTTTCTCCCATACAATTTTAATCTCAGCTTGATTCATAGATTTAGAAATCAAATAATCCAATTCCCTCATTTTAAGATAAGGAAACTGAAGAACAGAGAGGTTAAGGGTGACATGTCCAAGGTCACACAGGTGCAAGCTATGAAGAGACTTAACCCAGTGTCCTCCAAGTTCCACATTCATTGCTCATTCCCTACGGAAACAAGGTAGCGTACATATGCATAAGAGATCACCTCAATTCACCATTAGGCTTAGCAAATTCTTCCATTCAGAAGAATGTTAATGTGACATGTAATTATGGAACAAAAAAGAATTAGGCTGTTGTCAAACAGTAGTGATCTATCTTGTTTCTAAATCATTTTCAGTGGCCAGCGTTAAGGCACAGAATGCTGTTTTCCATACCATTCCCCTTCTGTCTGCTTTCTGTTTGTTTGTCTTAATGACTTAAAGAGGGAAAAAGTTTATGACCATTTCAGGAAAGTTCTGTATGGGATCACTTACAAGCAGAAGCACTCATTCACAGAGAAAACCCACTCCCAGTGGGAAAGTTAAGTGGGTTTGTTTCGGTTTTTAACTGCTGTTTTCATCCATTTGCTTGCAAGACAAAAAATCATTCTCATCAGGCAATAATGTTATTTCAAGTCCAAAACAAAGTGGGGCTTCTGTCACTGAGTCACCAGGCACTGACTCTATATCCAACCTAACATTTGTGGACCTTGCCTTCCTCAGATATGCCTTATGATCATCACTTCATACAAGCAGCAACTGAGGAAGAAAGGAGGTCTTTTCCTCCAGTCTGCTCACTCTGCCGGAGCCAGGATAAGAAAAAGAAGGTATTTTCCTACCTCGTACTAGAAGCAAAGGACCAGAGATAGCACCTGGCAGAGCCGATAGAATTTAGACTTAGGGTCTGAAGAGCATTATTTCAGCCCATTTTTGTAGCTTTTGAGCCATGGAACCTTAATTGGAGCCTCAGTTTTCCCATCTGTAAAATGGTGACAGAGTAACTTGTTCTTCTTACTTTACAGGATTAACATGAGGAAAAATACTTCGTAAATAAACAGAGGTCACAGAAATGTGACATGTTATTACTTTACTCACACTAAAATCTTTCTCTGTTGCCTTGTACGATGGGGATGACTCTTTCTGGTGCTTAAAGGCTATGCCAACTGAAGGCAAACTCTGTAAACATTTCCAACTAGCAAGGCTTTAGGGAGGGGTCTGGTGATGGTCTATATGTCTGACTATTTTCTGAGGACTGAATACCCAGTTCAGAGAGGTTCCATTCACCAGGTTGGCTCCAGGGTAATTGATTTCTTGACCAAAGGAATTGCTTTTGAAGATTTTCTACTAAACCATAGAGTGACCACAATCTGTCAGTGGAGGTGTCACACATCAGCTTAAAGAGCACTGAATTTGGAATCGTAAGACCTGGTTTCAAATCTGACTTCTGCCTCTTATAGTCTATGGGATCACTGACTTTAAATTGGAAGGAATTTTAGGGAACATCAAATTCTCTCATTTTACATATGAAGAAAATGAGGCACCATAAGGTTCAAGTGACTTGTCCAAGGTAGGATTCAAACTCAGGTCTTCCTTACTTCCAGTTCAGCACTCTTCCCACTACTATCATCTCCCTGTGTGACGCCGAGCAAGTGACTTCATTTTCATTCTGGAAAATAAGAGGGTTGGACTAGGTGACCATTAAGGTCACTTCCAGCTCTAAATCTAGAAACCTATAACGACAGAGAATCTACGCGGTGTAGTGAGTAGGTGGAGAGTTAAACTCAAAGTCAGGAATACCTGGGTTTGAATGTCACATTACACACTAGCTATCCAACCCTAGAGAAGTCATTTGACCCCATCTGAGCCTCAGTTTCCTCATCTGTAAAATGGGAATGATAATAAGTAATGTGGCAAAATGGAGAGAGAGCTGGATTCCAAATCTAGGATTTTCCAAATCAAGATTTTTTTCCCCAAAGTCCTGCTTCTAACACATAATGTCTGGGTAGCCTTGGATACGATACTGTACCTCTCGGTGCCTTGGGGAAATCTACTAAGATTTAAATGTTTTTCAATTGTTGTTAATTTACAGAGCAGTTGCTACTCTGCAGTGGTAGAAAGGGTTTTCTCCCCCCTTGAATTCATACTGGTGAAATTTCAGGTCTGGACCAAAAATAAAACAAAACAAAGCAAAAATAAAAATATCTATCTCACAAAGTTGTTGTTAAAGTGATTTGAGATAATGCATATAAGTCACTGGATAAACCTTAAAACGCTACATCAGTTTGAACTCATTCTTATTGCTCACATCAATGAGATTTGCATTCTTGAAGAATTCTATTATCTCCTTGATGCTTTGAGTATTGTGTGACTTTATAGCTCTGGATACCCCTTCCAGAACTACAAATTTCAATGTCTCAGTTTTATTTTGTACAAATCTAACCCATTTTACCATACATTTTTCATATAGAAAATAATGAAAATAATCCTCATAGTTATTATTTCTATCATATTCTATACTCCCTTCCTTGGTGACCTTGGATTATGTTGTTCAAAATCTGCCCTATTATTGTTGTTCAGCTGTTTCAGGCATGTCTGACTCTTCATGGGGTTTTCTTGACAAAGATGATTTCCTTCTCCATCTCATTTCACACCTGAGGAAACTGAGGCAAACAGGGCAAGTGACTTGCCCAGAGTCACATAGCTAGTAAGTATCCAAAGCTGGATTTGAACTCAGGTCCTCCCAACTCCAGGGGTCCACCTAACTTCAGCTCCCCAAACTAGTAGGAGTCACAATAGTTGACAGTTTCAGTATTTGGAATCCTTCCTTCCTGTGACTCCCATCTTTGTGTCTGCTCTAGGAACTGGATCCCCTCTGTAGCACTGATTACCAACTAGCCAAGGCTGAGGCAACAGCTTCCACAGTCTACCTCATAGAAGTCAGAAGTCTGAATCAAAAGGCAAATACCTTGCCCCCTGTGAGCATAATGGTCAGGAAGTCCCCGTCTCAAAGGCAGTAGAGACAAAAAGAGCAGAAAATCCCTCGATATTATAGAATATAGATCCTATTTCTTCCTGGCTCAAAGAATGCTGGGATGGTATCACTTGTCTGCCCTCTCTCTGTTCTAAGGAAAGTATGAACTACCTCCTGAGGTTTCCCAAATTCTGCTTTGTCTATCACCCTCTGTGGAAACACAGAGTGCTTGAGATCATGCAGAGATAATATAGCAGTGCAGAAACACTGGCTACGTTTATTATGGTCATTTTCCATGGTTTCCTTTTTCTTTCTAGTGGAAGGTTGTTGTGACCCATTGTTTCACATATCGACTTCAAAGACGTTTGAAGTAGCATCTTCTAAATCAGTGGTTTTCATAATTTCACATTCCAGGAAAGCCTGAGGTCACTAGAGGTTCTCCAAAAAGTAAACGAATAGCTGAGAACATTTGCCTGTGTACACTCTCATTCCTTTTTGCTCTGTTTTTTAACCAAACTTTTCTGTGCTGACAGACAATCTGATCGTCTCATTAAATATGAGTATCATTACAGGTTTCTCCAATGTAATCTTGTTTTTTGACAAAATATACCTTTCAACATCTATAACATGAGTGAGGTCAACTAGAGTCCTGGGGAGTGAGACAAAATTTTGGAAGAGAGTTGTAGTTCTCAAAAGACTAAAAACCTCTGTTCTGGCCTTTCAGTTAACCTGGGTTGAGAAGGAATAGGCAGATGGTCACAGTTTTGCAAACCCAGCATCCTTCTACTTAGAGCTTTCTGAGCCTACTTCCAACTTTGGCAATTTTAGAATACAAAGAATTTATGTCAGTTGTCTTGGGTGGTAACAAATTACTTCACTCAGAAGGAAACATTTCCCATTGCTATCTCTTGAAGGCTGGCTGCCACTTGTCACTATCTCCAGTGAACATCGCTCAGACTGGAAGGTGACCATTGGAATGTGCTCGGTGAGATTAGAATGCGTTGCTGGCGTCTGTTTTCTTTTCATAAACTCCCGTCTCTGCAGCTGCGGGTTTTGTCATTTGTGATGTTTTCTTCAAAGGCGGTTTTGTCTTATCTGATGTGGAAACTCTTCCACTGGGCTTTGAACACCAAAGCAGAAGGAAAAGAAATCAGTTGGAAATGTGTTCATGTCTCTCGCTTTGCTTGACATTTCTCCACTGATAAGATATCGTGAAATATTGACTTTTTTGGTTAAGTTCAGATTAGCCATCTGGTCCACCAGCACTAGTTGATAATTATTTCATCTCAACCCCTGCCCCCAACACAAACACACACACACACACACACACACACACACACACACACACACACACTTTGGTAGGAGAGAAAAAAAAGCAGGAAAGGGTTAAAAAAAAGTCATTAGCATAGGTAATGTCATCATTTGCCTAAACATCTCTGTCTCTTGGGTTGTAATAAAACTGTCACTGACTCGTTGGTAGAGATCAAATTTTCAGTGATCATTGGTGAGGTAGACTTTTTGTATTTAGATAATTCTTTTTAATCACACTGGTCATGACTTTTAGTTCTTCCTGAGGGAAATGACAGCTCAAATATCATTATAAATATATAAACCAGATGCCTACCTGCCTCTTCAATTCTTTATAAACTAAATGGATATCACAGCCTTGATGAAACCTATTGACCTGTTTGCAGGGTTCTTCAGAGGCCAATCAAAATCTAATTTGGAAGCTTTGCCTACCACAAGGTAGGCTAGCAAAGAGCCCTGGACTCAAGGGCAGAAGAAACCTGGGTTTCTATCTTGACTCCTACACTTACTAGGTAGCAAAGTCACTTTCCCTGCATCTCATTTTCTTCCTCTATGAAAAGGATATAAGAATATTGTAATACCAAAGAGTTGCTATGGAGTTATAATGAAAAAGCATATGTAACATATTTTGAAGATCTTAGAGAACTTTGTAAATGTCATTTACTGCTCAGGATACAAATATATATAAAATATAGTCTTTGCTTTCAAGAAAGCAGACATTCTAGCTGATAAGAATCACAAAAACACAGAAATTCAGATTTGAAAGAAAAGTCAATGACCAACAGACCTGAGTAACAATCCCCCCAACTATATAACCAACACATGGTCATCCAGTCTTTACCAGACAACTGCCAGGGAGGGAGAACCTACTACTTCCTGTAGAAGATCCATCTACTTTTTGATAGCTTCCATTCTTAGGAAGTTTTTCCTAAGACCTAAAATTTCTCCCTTACTGCTTCCACCATGATTCCTGGTTCTGCTCTATGAAAAAGAAGGAATACATACAATGAACATTAAATGCCAATACTGTCTAAAAATTCAAGACGGGTCAAGAGGCACAGGATTAACTATTAGAATAGAGACAGTACAACAAGATTGTACTTAGATACAGCAGTCAAAGAGTCATGTAAGAGGAAGAGGCAATTAAATTGGTCTTTGAAGAATAATTAGAATTTGGATAACCAGAGAAGAGGGAGTACACTTCAAGTTACCTGCAAAACAGGACTCACCAAATGTAATATTTGTCTCATATTTTGCTCTTTGCCACATAAAGAGTTAAGATGCTTCCTTGAGACAAAATTGTATTTCAGAATGCTGGTAACTGATTGTATCTTTTTTCATTTTCAATAAAGTCAGTACATAAAGGTGTGTGCTGGAGCCAGTTCATATGGGTTCATGAGATACAATTTTTAAATTTTCAGTGTGAGTCTTTACATCTCAAAAATCAGCAAACTCTACAAATCAGAGTGCAATTTATTGTTTTTCTGATTGTTTAGGCTTAATAAAATTAGGTAGATAGAAAGAATGTTTGATACAAGAACATAATGCAGGATCAAATTGAAAAGTAGGTCATGCACACATTTTTTTAGAGCCTGCAAGCCCCTTAACCCAATTTGCCTCAGTTTCCTCAACTGTAAAATGAGCTGGAGAAGGAGATGACAAACCACTCCAATATCTTTGCCAAGAAAACTGCAAATGGGGTCACAAAGAGTCAGACACCAGTGAAAAATGCCTGAACAACAAAAAATTGTTAAATATTTAGCAACACATTCCCAACGACATCATGCATCTGTAGCAGCCAGGTCCCCTAAATATGATCTCCTTCTTGACTACAACCTGTCCCATGGTACTGTTAAAGTAAGCATCTATTTAAAATTCATAGCACCCAATTCCCTACTCAGTATCTTTTACCTACTCCAACCAGATAACCATGAATTCAAAGCAAAGACATTCACAATGGATCAAAATAAACAAACACAAGGAATTGAACTAGGTATTTAAAAAACCCTTGACACCTATTCCTTCCATGAGTGTTCCCCACAGACCTTGCTCATTTAGGGTCCCCAGTGCAGAGGGAGGGACCATGGAAATTGCCTAAGGATGTTTACTATATAGGTCTAGAGTGTGCTAGGATTAAGGTCCCTGAAGCCCTAGACAGATCCTAAGAGCACTAAGTTCTTGGCACAGAAGCCAGGAAGAATGCCAGAGCCCAGGGTTAGCTGCCATTTTTGTACTTTTCTATGACTAACTATCACACTTGTCCAACCCCACAACTCTGCTCAAACAAGTCTTCCTGCCTGACCCCTTATATCAGTTTGTTGCTTTGATATAGCTGCTGAAACCTGAAACAAATGTTTATTTTATATACAATATCTAAGCCCCATTCCCTTCTTGTGCTAATTTTCAGTTGTATGAAAATCTAACAGCCAGTAATACATTCTTCAATCCTGTCAGCCTAGTTGTCAGATATTCACTACAAAGGCTGTTCTGAACACCCATAGAATGACCCTGCTAAGAAAAGAGATGCATTAGCATGAATGCTTTTGATAGTCTGAATTATGGGTATGAAAAATGAACTTTGATCCACCAACAAATGGGCAAGGTAACTGTACAGGTTAATGCATTAGCCCTTCACCCTCAGAGACCTAGGCTCAAATCTTCCAGGGAATGAGAATAAAGAGATTCCGAGGGCTTTTGTCACCTTCCCAGTGAGTGTGTCATCTACCTGTCAAAAGAATGCATACACTGGAATGGGAGTGTCAGTTTTTGAACATCAAAAGGCTAGATTTCAATAACAAGTTAGAATGCTGCTGCATTTAAAGATTTGAGGGGTAAATGTGTTCAGATCTAACAATGAGGCAAACATCACAGATTTGAAAGCCACAGTAAATGTCATCTAATACCCTCCATTCTGAAGGGCTTCAAGCCTTATGCAAGGGTCCAATTCTAAACACAAAAGTCAAGGGAGAGTATCACTGGTGACAAGGAACTGGGACTCAATTTCTGGTCATCTCTGTACCTTTGGATCCTATAAATGGAGTCCAAGTCAGGTGTAGAACTCTGATTCAGTCAGAGGGTTAATAGACCATATTTTGGTTCCAAGATTACCCAGTCACCCTAGAAACCCAAGAAGCCAAATGCTGGCTTGAGTAAACCGACCAGCTAGAACCTCCATTATCTGAACCCAAAGTAGACTTTCTTCTGGAAATATGGCAAATGACTTCACCAACCCCAAACAGGGTTTATGAGGATCAAATCAGATAATGTATATAAAATGTTTTGCAAACCTTCATGTGCTGTAAAAATGCTAGCTATTATTCAAAAAACTGGGAGACATAAAATGGACTTTAGCTGTTCTGAGACTTAGGTTTTTCTTAAATGGAATTCATGACATTTTATTAATATTTCAGGGCCAGCAGTCTTTTTGCATATTATTCCAACACTCTCCCTATAGACCAATAAAACTGGCCTCTTTACTATTCTTCATACATGATCCTACATTTCCCATCTCCATGCCTCATTCCTAGAAAGGACTCCTGCCTCACCTCTACTTCTTAGAAATCCTACAAGACTCAAGACTCAGCTCAAGCACCACCTTCCATATAAGGTCTTTCAACTATGATGCTTTCTGCATCCCTACCCAAAACAAACCAAAACAAAAACATCTTATATCTATATTATACATAATTGGTCTATATAAGCATATAAGATCATAGACCTTAAAAATCCTCTATTCCAAGGCACTCATGTTGTCTCCCCAATAGGATGTAAGTTTCTTGAGAGCAGGGATTGTTCCATTCTTTTCCTTTGTATTCTCAATATCAAGTACAGTACCTAGCACATAGTAGGCACTAAATAAATACTTGAGGACTGATAGATTGATTAGACTCCTGATGGAGCAACTTTTTAAAGGTAAGATTGAATCAGGTAAAAGAAATTTCAAAGACTTGGCTTGACCTGCAAACATTCACTTTTTCTGATTCACAAACTGCTAGAAGAGAAGTCTGAGGAGAAAGAGGCTACAAGGAAAACACAGCAACCACAACCATAGGAGGCAAAAAGTCTCTTTTGAAGTGACGAAGATAAAGATGGTAAAAACATGACAGAAATATCATGGCCACTGTGTACCCATGTTAATACATAATGGTAAAATACCAATCAACTAAAAAGGCAACTAGGTGGTTCCATAGTGCATAGAGTACTGGCCCTGGAATCAAGAAGACCCATTTTCTGGAGTTTGAATCCAGTCTCAGACATTTAACTAGCTGTGTGATCCTGGGCAAGTCACTTCACCCTGTTTGCCTCAGTTTCCTCATTTGTTAAATGAGCTGGAGAAAGAAATAGCAAACCACTCCAGGATCTTTACAAAGGAAACCTCAAATGGGTCATGAAGAGTCAGACACAACTGAACAACTACAACAAAAAAAGCTCTTTTAGATTATGAAATCTCTAAGGTCAATGCCTGTTTCAATTTTTTATTGTCTTTGCATCTCTGGGACCTAGCAGAACTCCTGGCACAGAGTAGACAGAAAGGTGACATAGTGGATATGATTAACAGATTCTATTCTTTGGTTATCTAACAATTAGTTAAAGATTTAGGAGAACTACTTCCTTCTCCCAAGGTATTGGGATGGTTGTGGTTTCCATGTGGCTTTTAGTTATCTAGATGGTGTGGGGAAGTGACATTCACCTAAATATGGATGCCAGATCAGCTATCTGATTCATTTCCTGTGTTATTTACCTTGTGGCATGTCTTTATTAAATGCTTTATTGCATTTTGTCCCCAGGGTGGGATCTAGCAGTAGAGTAACCATTGGGTGGTGGCTCATGGTTTAAATAGGCATCCTGAATCTGGGAAGTAAATATGATCCCAGAATTATAGAGAGCCCAAGTGATATAGGAACACATGGAGAGAGAGAAAGAGAGAGATTAGACAATAAAAAAGAAAAATATATAAATTTTTAGAAGGAGATTAGTCAGTTGGCAATGATTTCAAGATGTTTTCATGAATTTAAACTCCTGAAGTTAATAAAGGCAAAAGCAAACCATATTCAAAAGCCACAAATCAGTCACATAAAGAATGATATGTGAAAGATACCATCTCATTTCAGAAGTGTCCAAATGAACAGAACAAGGTACCATCGATACCTTTGGGGGAGCCAAAATACTGACTTTCATGTATGCACAGACAGGTTCATGGAGTTTGCTTTTAAGCAAATTATATGTTTTGCCTTTGAAACTTTTCGTTACATTTGGGTTAACAGTGCTGCAATTGTCTTCCAAGCTAAAGGAATGAATCTTTTTGCTTTTGGAAGCCAGTTCCCCGATCATTTAATAATTAAGGGCAATCTAAAAATCCCAAAGCTTTTGAAGACTGAAAGGCTAATGTTTTTTTCCCTCCATAACCTAAAGCCACTAGCATCAACAGGGAGGAGAGAAAAGAGTCACCACTCTTTACTAATGTAGTATGATTAGGGCACAGAGAGAAATTGCATTGTGAGCCGTCATTTCAAAGTAAAAACTTTTCCACAAGCATCAGTCTCATTTATCTTCAAATATCAAACCAAATGCAGCTGCTAGAGGAGGACTTTTAAACCAGTGTTGACACCAATTTACTCAAATACATCAAAAGTATTAATTTTCTGCAAAACATTTTAGCTCTCCCCATTTTCCTTCACCCATCTATGTTTGTAATTATAGAGTTACTTTAACTGGTATCATACTAGGTGCAGATCAGATTTCAAGGGTAGCTAAACCTCTTCCCCAAAAAATAGATGTCCATTCCAAATCTAGAAGACTCTACAGGGTGGCCTCTTTCAAACTAATGCATCAAAGACAGCATTTTCTAAAAGGATTACACTAGTAAAGAATAAGATATGTGTATCCCTCATAGAAAGTTAGATGAAGAGACTAAAGGGAAGACTAAATTGAAGTCAGTAATGTGGTATCTGCAGTTATTGTTTAGCATCTGATGTAGACTCCCTAAAATGTTGTCCCAATGTATAACATTCACCCACTAAAAACCATAGTTCATGAGCTCAAACCAATGAACATGTTTATACTAGCCAATCAGAGAACACATTCATTCTGAGCAGAAGATACCTAATCCAAGTGGCAAGATCCATCACACAGAGCCAAGATGGCAGGAGGTATCAACACAGCCAAACTTTCCCAACACTCCTCTCCAAACAACTTTAAAATAATGACTTAAATTGAATTCTCAAGCAGTAGAACCAACAAAAAGTCAGGGTAAAACACTTTCTCAGCTCAAAATAACTTAGGAGATCAGCAAGAGAGTCAAGGGAGAGGGACGGGAGAAGGCCCAGAACAGAAGCTTTCCAGGCATTCTCATCTTAGAGATAGTAAAGGAACTGGACAATTAGTCAGAAAAATATTACAGGAGTCCCTGAGCTGACACTAGGTTCAGAACTGGGTACTATTTGGCAACTCTATTGCCTGTATACAGTTCTGAGTCATAATTCCAGGGTAGAAAGGAGTGCTTGTGATCAGTCACAAAGGAATAGGAGTCCTGGTCACAATTTGAAGGCAGAGAGGAGCTCTAGGACTTGCAGGTACAGGGAAAGAGTGGGGACCCTGCCTGTGTAAAGACCAGTATGCAGGCCAGGAGAGCAGTGACCACACCTCTCCCAGGATCATTCCATCTCAGAAGCATTGAAAACCTGCAGACTCCAGAACTAACTCTCAAAACAGAAGCACAAAAAAAGCCTGAAGCTTAGGACAGCACCTCCCCATACCTGATGAACATATCTCAACTTTAACATCAAGTTCAAAGTCCAGAAATAGGCTAGAAAAAAATGAGTAAATAACAACAAAAAAAGATCTTGACCATAAAAATCTACTGCAACAACAGAGAAGACCAATATGCAAACTCAGAAAAAATAACAACATAAAAGCAACTATAAGCAGAGGGGGAAATGTGGGGGAGGGGTAGCAGGCAACACTTGAACTTCATTTTCACCTAAATTGGTTCAAGGAGGAAAGAATATATACATACATACATATAAACACACACAAATACAAATATTATGTGTATGTATATTTATATTCGCACTTAGGCATAGAAATCTATCTTACCCAATAGGGAAGTAGAAGGGAAACGGGATAAGGGAAAGGAGGTGAATTAAGGGAGACATTGATCAGAAGTAAAACAAACTTTTGAGGAGGGATGGGGGAAAAGACAGAAAGAAATAATAAAAGAAAATAAAATGGAAGGAAATTCACAGTGAATGGGATAAAGTCACCTATAAAATAGAATCAGATGGTAAAATGGATTAGAAACTAGAATCCAATAATATGTTCTTTACAAGAAACACACTTGAAAGAAAAATGATAAATGTTGGAAATGTGTGAAAATTGGACCACTAATGAATGTTGGTGGAGTTGTGAACTGATCCAATCATTTTAGAGAGCAATATGAAACTATGCCCAAAGGGCTGTGTAACTGTTCATACTCTTTGATCCAACAATACCACTATTAGGTCTGTATCCCAAAGAGATGAAAAGAAAAAAAGCAAAGGGACCCACATGTACAAAAATATTTATAGCAGCTCTTTTTGTGGTGGTAAAGAATTGGAAATTAAGGCAAAGAATTGGAAATTCCTCACTGCCTATCAATTAGGAAATGGCCGAATAAGTTGTGGTATGTGAATGTAAGAGAATGCTATCATTTTATAAGAAATGATAAGCAGGCAGATTTCAGAAAAAACATGGGAAGACTTACATAAACTGATGCCAAGTGAAGAGAATTGAACCAAAAGAACATCATACAGAGTAACAGTAACATTGTGTGATGACCAACTTTGATAGACTTAGCTCTTCTTGACAATACAATGATCCAAAAGACTTGTGATGGAAAATGCTAACCATATCCAGAGAAAGAACTATGGAGTCTGAATACAGATCAAAGCATACTATTTTCACTTTTTTTGTTTTTTATTATTTCTTTCTCATGTTTTTTTTTCCTTTTGTTCTGGTATTTCTTTTACAACACGTCTATTGTGGAAATACGTTTAACATGATTGTACATGTATAACTTACATTGGATTGCTTGCAGTCTTGGGAAGGCAGGGAAGGGAGGTAGGAAGGGGAAAAATTTGGTACTTAAAATTTTACAAAAATGAATATTCAAAACTACATGTAATTGGAAAAAATAAAATACTATTAGAAAAAAAGAACCACATTTGAAACAGAAAAACAGAGCTAAGATGAGAGCTACAGCGGAATCTATTATGCTTCCACTGAAACAAAAAAGGGAGGGGTGGTAATCATGATCACAAAGCAAAAACAAAAATAGACCTAATTAAAAGAGATAATCAAGGAAACTTCATTTTACTGAAAAGTACCATAGAAAATGAAGAAATATCAAAAATTTTCATGGGTGAGTTTTTCTGATAAAGGCCTCATTTTTCAAAGGCATAGGAAACTGAGTCAAATTTGTAAAAATAGGAGTCATTCCCCAATTGATAAATGGTCAAAGGATATGAACAGGCAGTTTTCAGAGTAAATCAAAACTATCTATAGTCATAAAAAAAATCTCCAAATTGCTACTAAATTAAAATTTAATTTAATCACTTAATTTTACATTTAAATTTAATTTAATTAAAACAATTCTGAGATATTACCTCATGTATAATAATATATAATATATTATATATAATCGTATATATATATATATATATATATATATGATTGGCTAATATAATGGAAAAAGAGAATGACAAATACTGGAGAGGATGTAGAAAAATAGGAAGGAAGAAAGCATTGATTGAGCACATAGTCTGTGCCTGGCACTGTGCTAGACACTTTACAGATATCATCACGTTTGATCCTTATAACAACCCTGGAAGGTTGACTTTCATCTGTAAAATCCCCATTTAACAGTTGAGGAAGCCAAAGCAGACAGAGGTTAAGTAACTTGCCCAGAATTACAGTTATTGTCTGAGGCTAGATTTGAACCCAGGTCTTCTTGACTCCAGGTTCAAACCTCTATCTGCTCACAGCCCCACCTACTTTGTACAGTTTTTTATACATAACATGGGACTGAATGTTACTGCTTAACATTTACCTCTCCTTTTCCATAGGGATAAGGATAGGAATAAGACTCGTGATTTCAATGGTATAGTTAACTCTCAGGTGAGGAAACTGCCTCCACCACTGCAGGGCAGTATGTCCATTGTAACTCATAGTCTCCATATTTACAGAGAGATGCCTAGAACACTGAAGGACTTGCCTGAGGTCCCACAGCCCACTGGCCTTAGAGCTAGGAAGACTTTTCCATGATAGATTTTTTTTCCAAAGCCAAGTAGCAGTAAGCCAGGTTTCTCCAACAGAGCTTGGAAGCATAATAAAGCAGCCAGTAGGAATTTACCAACACAGAACCTCCTACTTCTGGTGTTGCAACCACAGCTTGTTCCAAAAATGGTGGAAGGAAGGATGAAAGACTGAAAGAGAGAATGTTTCTTAACCTGCAGGAAGTCTACACTGCTCATCCCATCATCTAGAATTATAGGATCATTGGAACTCAGAGGCCATCTACTCAACCCCTCAACTTTCAAAGGAGAAACCTGGGGCTCAGAGTTGCCTGCTCAAGGTCACATGGATGAAGAAGCGGGATGGAATAATGACCCCTAATCTCCTCTCTTCTGATCCCCAGATAAATTCCTCAACACTTATTTCCTCTATGTGGCATTTCATCCCTTTATGATTCACCAAATGTAACAAATTCAAGAAATGCTTTCTTGTGGTAGGTTGAAGTGAGTCTGTTGAGGGACTTTAAAACCAGCCTGAGGAGTTTGCCCTTGATTTTATAGGTAATTGAGAATTTTTAGATGGAGGACTTGCATGATGAGAGGAGAGAGGGTACATAAGGAAAAATCAATCAGTAGAGAATGGAATGGAGCAGGCAGAGTGCAAAGAGGCTGAGGTCAAGGAGACCCTGGAGCAAGGGTTCTCAACCTGAGGTTACTGGACCCTTTCCAAGGACAGATATCAGGGGTTCTATGGAATTGAGTGAGAAAAAAATACATATTTATTTTCACTAATCTCTAACCGAAATTTAGCATTTCTTTTTATTATGAATATAAGAAACCACTTTAGTACTCAGTTTCACCAGGCTGCCAAAGGGGTCCATTGATTAAGATTAAGAACTCTGTTCTAGAGGCTGGGAAAACAGTTAGCAAATTCTTTAAATAATCCAGTTGTGAAATAATCAAGATCTGACTTCAGGTCATGGCAGTGGGAAGGAAGCCCCAGAAAAATGCATATAATCTTAAGAGAGGGCACCTTGGCACATCAGGTGAAAAGCTTATTACTTAAAATCAGAGTAGGCCTAGAGTTAAGCAAAGTTTCTCAAGCCACAGATCCATGCAATAAATGGAAAACATTAAATAATCCTCTTTTTTTAAACTGCAATTTATATTTAAACAGATTCATCATTAGCAACTTTTTAAATAAGCTTGCATGATCAAGATAGTGGTAGTAAAAAAACAACTGAGACACAGCAAACTAAAAATTCAAACTGACTGGCAATAAAAAAGTAATAGTTTTTTGTTTTTTTAATGGGTAGGTTACATGTATCCATGGTTGAGAAACAAACTCAGAAAAATGAATAAGAAAGACAAAAACCTGGGTAGTATCATTGGGCAAAAACAATACAGTTTAGGTAATTATTGTAGGGTTTCTGGCCTCCAAAGGATATGCACATACTTAATGTTAAAATTACAGAGTTAGAAAAGCCCTCGAGAGATTTTCCAGCACAGATCCTGCTTTTAGGCAAATATTCACTTGGTCTAAAGTTCCATCTGGGATAGATAATTAATTCTACTCTTGAAAGCCTCCAGAAACAAAGACTCTATAATCTTCCCTCGAGGTCCATTCCAATGGTATTAGGTAAGGTTGTGATGAAATTCATCACACACTTGATCACCAGCTAGAACTTTGGGGTTTTTGGAGGAAAAAAAGTCAGGAGTATGATATCATTGGTTTGGGGAACTCCCAGCACAGAAACTTCCTTCACCGAGGCAATTTGGTTACTCCTCTGCAATTTACAGTTTTAAAATGCCGGCTGGGGCCCTGAAAGGCTAAGATTTTCCAATGGTCGTTATTAGGTGTCAAAGGTAAAACTTGAACTCAGGTCTTCCTAACTCCAAAACTGACCTTTTACCCACCATACCGTATGGATTGGGGCAGCTAAGTGGTGCAGTGGGTGGAGCACCAGTGCAGGAGTCAGGAGGACCTGAGTTCAAATGTCACCTCAGATACTTGACACTCACTAGCTGTGTGACCTTGGGCAAGCCACTTAACCCCAACTGCCTCATTCTGGGTCATCTCCACTCATCCTGATGAATATCTGGTCACTGAATTCAAATGGCTGTGGAGGAGAAGTGAGGCTGGTGACCTGTACAGCCCTACCCACCTCAAAACAAAGTCAAGTGCAAGTCATGTCATCATTTCTGATGGCATGGTCTTCTTCAGCAACAAAGAATGAACACATACACACACACACACACCATATGGACTAGGGAGCAAAAAAGCAACACCTAATGCTATCATAATCTCTCCCCACTCTATTCAACAAGCATTTATTAAGCACCTATTATGTTCAGAGCATGTCACTAGCTTCTGCAGGGGGCATACAAAATTTAGATAAGAAATGGTCCCTGCCCTCACCATATTTCTAGTCTGGTAGGATGATATGACAAAAAGAAATACAAAATGATACATGATAAGGGCAAAAGAAGTAACTTTTCCTTTACCAAGATGGAAGCCACCATCTTCTGGAGAAATAATGGTTTTAGGATACTGATAAAAATGAACAGTTTATTATATTATCACAGTATCACTGATGATTCAAAAGATTCAAAACATTCAACTTTACATGTCTGGAATACTTAATATATGTTTGTGACTTGGACTAAATTTAAACACAAACATGAATTGCCAATGGACTGCCTCAAGTAGAGAGGAAATCAAATCCATTCATCAAATACTTATCAAGAACCTACTAAGAGCAAAGCCCTGTCCTAGGTGCTGGCAACAGAGAGATTAAATGAACTCTGACTTCAAGGAGCATACAATATAGCATTAAAAACTATCGCTTAGGAAAATCCTTTGAACCAAAATGATTCTCATTGAGTGGTTTCCAATATATTTTTTTTTGTTTTTAAATCCCACAACACATAGTAGTTTTGTTTTTGAATCTCAATGCAAATTGAATCATGTGAACACATAGACTTCTTATCCAGCCCTTTCTATTGTGGGGTCAAATTGTAAATTCAACAAGGATACATTTAAATCCCCAAATTGTTCATCTCCTAGAATAGAGCAAATGTCTAATCCTTACCCTCTGAATGAACAGATAATCAAGCACTTAAGAACAGAATTTGCAAAAGCATCCCCCAAAGCATCAACGTGATATAGCTATGTCTTCCGGTGTTTCCTGGGAAGTTGTGACCTCAGTTTTGCTGCTGCCAAATGTTAAGAGTCACCCTCCATTCAATGACAAAGCTCCATTTCAGTGTCATTATTGATGGTTGAAAAATTGTCTCTTCTTTTAAGGGATATTTAGGCTGTAATATCCTAGCAAAATTAAAACCAAAACGTAACTGTTAGACTTTATTATAATTATTTTTTAGCATGCCTGTACTTGCATCAAAGTAGTTCCTTACTAGTGGCTTACTCTAGTAATACAGATGAGCATCTACTCTGCATCTTATAATCTTAGAAAGTCAGCAGGAGACTCACTGCCAGTTATTCCAGGCTGTCTTTCTAATTACAAACTAAAAACTGGAATTTCTTCTGATGCATCTTTTTGCTTCCAAAAGCAGATTCTAAAGAAAGCAACAGAAATTTTATACAATTTATTAAATAAGTCTTTTGAAGACTTTCTAAGTTTAGTTTATTCTGGAAATGTTCTCTTCAGTCTTTCCCTTTGAAAATTCAGTGTTAAGCCATGTTCTTGCACTCATTTCATTTTTTCCCTCCTGAGTATTATTTGAATGTTTATCAGTATTAACACATCAATATCTGTACTAATATTTGAATATTAATTTAAGATAGATACATATATATACACACTATATGTTGTTGTTCAGTCGTTTCAGTAATGTCCACTTCTTCATGACCTCTTTTGGGTGTTTTCTTGGCAACGATACTGAAGTGATTGGCCATTTCCTTCTCCAGCTCATTTGGCACATGAGGAAACTGAGGCAAAGAGGGTTAAATGACTTGCTAGGATCACATAGCTAGTAAGTGACTGAGGATGGATTTGAACTCAGGTCTTCCTGACTTCAGGACTGGCACTCTATCCAATGTGCCAACTAACTGCCACATATACCAGATAGAGAGATAGATAATGTGCACTATATAGGTGACATATACCATATATGGCATATATAATGTTCATATATATAAAGATGTATATGCATGTGTGTATTTAAATGCATGTATATCTTAATGCTGCTGTTCAGAAAGGAATGGACATGTTACAGATTCTAGAACATAACTTGCAGAAGTATATATTCACACATCAAGTTAAGGTAATTGTTAAGACATCTGGAAAAAAGCAAAGAAAGCAGTAAGCTCTGGGAGACAGAAGCCCAGGTGACCCTTGTATTTACAAAGCAAGTCATATTCTCCCCCCTTTTCATGGAAGGAGATTAAAAGGTACTGAGGTGCCATTACATCATTATCATATGTCTTGCAGCTGACCAAGCCACTTCTAAGGGATTTCTTTCCAAACTGTTAAGACACTGACTCCTTTTCATTGTAAGTATGTCTGATGATAGGAGGACCACGTACCTGGCTTATCTTGCACTCCTAACAACATCCAGTGCATAGCTCTGTCCACTTATTCCTAAAAGCCTGTGCCAGACACTGGATTCAGGCAAAGACTCAACACTCCCAGGTGTTGAGGTGTAACCAAACTATCGTTAATAGTTATGTTTAACCTCACTTATAGCCACCAATCTCAGAAAGTCTGGCAAAAGCCCATGAGAGGCCCTAGGGGAAATTTCCTATCATGCTACCCCTGACTGCTATTATTAGATTAATAGTTGTAGAGATGAAATCCCCTAATTTTTTTTAAAGGAATATTATAAGCCCCTACCTTAGGCTGTAGAGTTAGAATAGGAGAAACAAGGCAAGGTTAAGGAGGGGAAAAATCTCATGACTAATCAAACACTTAGGTTCTCAAGGAAAGAATTTTGAAAGAATGGGCCCCTACGACAAACCTGAATGCACAGTTGTTTCCAAGAATTATGACCAAAAAAATGAAGCAGAGATTGTGTAATCATAAAAGCATAGATTTAGACCTTGACAGGAAATCAGAGCCCATCTAGTCCAATACAAAGGTTCAGATGTTTTTTGGTGGTGGCTGACTCTGTGACTCCGTCTGGAGTTTTCTTGGCAGAGATACTGGAGTGGTTCACCATTTTCTTCTACAATTCATTTTACAGATGAGGAAACTGAGGTAAACAGGGTTAACTGACTTGCCCAAGGTCACACAGAGAGTAAGTGTCTGAGGCCAGATTTGAATTCAGGAAGAGGAATCTTTCTTATTTCAGGCTCACTTCTCTATCCACTGCACTGCATAGCTGAACCTCTAAATACAGCACCTTCATTTTATAGATAAGGTTCTCTAACTACAGAACCAATGCTCTTTTCCACTATCTCACAGAGTCCTTTTTTGTTAAGCATTCCATTAGACTTTCTCTTGAGGTTAGAGAAATTGGTTTCACTGATCTATGTAAGCTGATCCATTCAAATTAACTCAAGAAAAAAGTATTTGTATCTTGATGCTGTAACATTTCAAAGTCTTATCAGAAAGCTCATAAAGAGCTTCTTTACCAAATATGGAAAAACTGACTCTATTGGAAAGTATTTATTTAACTTGGCCTTAAAAAAAGAAAGAAAAGTATAACTGTCAAATAGTGAAATACTTGGGTTTTATGAATATTCTTCAGCTCTAAAAGAAAGATTTCACTATTGCCTTCCTTCTCCAACTACCTTATATTCAGCTACTTTTTATTTATCCTAAGAGAGACAGTGTGGTGTAATATAGTATGGTCAAAATGAAATAAAGAATGAGGCCGTTAAACTGTACATGGACATCCCTGTGGGGCATGGATTGACTTCAAAAACCACATATTAAGAGTATTTATGATTTATCTTTATTTTATTTTTATATCAAACTTATTTATTTTGTTAACTATTTCCCAATTACATTTTAATCTGGTTCAAGCCCCACTGGGGAGTGTTGTGGGAAACAAGCAACTGGTGGCCTGTGTTTATGGTGACATCTTGTGTAGTGGAGAGAAAGACTCAGAGTCACAGGGGCCAAGCTCCTAGTCCTGTCTTGGAGATCTACAAGCTATGTGATCCAGGGGAAGTAACACTCACTGCTCAAAGCAATTCTCTATAACTTTACATCAAAGAAAAGGTGTTGCCCTGTGCTGGTACAAAGCTTCCTCAAGAGTTCCCTATTCATATAAAATCCAGATATTTATTCTGCATATACTTTAATACATGTAATTTTCTCTTCCTCTAGAATATAAATTCTTTGTAAGAAGGGATAGTTTCATTCATTTTATTTGTATACCTACTGACTGGCCCATAAGTGCTTAATAAATAATTGTTGATTAATTATGTTGGTGATGAGTCTCTCTGTCCTTGGCTGATTAGACAGCAGATTCAGTCCATCTCGGGGACCATGCCTGAGGAATCTTTCCAGTTCAGAAGATTTTTGTCAGAGCTCATGTTCCCCTAGAATAGTGACTTAGGGAATTCAGGATCCATATTGGGGACATTATATGAAGGCTCTCTGTAGCCAGAGTACAACACTGTAACTCACCAAATGTAGGAAGGCCTCCATATGCTAAATGGATCTTTAGTGGAGGTTCTACAGAAGAATAGAAATGAGTGTTTCACAGGATGAGAAGGTGCAGACAGGTTGCAATCTGCACCTATGTAGAGAATGTCCCCATCAGTAAGATTATGGATCCAAGAAGTATTAAAGCAGAATATAGAGTACACACCACATACCTCTGCCTCTGCCTTCCCTCCCCTCAAGCTACTGCCATCAAGAGCTAAACTATGCCAGAGTCCAGCAAAATAAATCGAATCTCTTAATGGTCAGATTCCTTAATCCTCAATTAGTGTCTTTTTCTTCTTTCTCCTTCCCTCTTCTGATCTTTTCTTAAATTACAAAGTGCAGTACAACATATCTATTAGGGCCAGGGTGTGTTATATCACCTACACGATCTGAGAAGGCAATTTAACAGATCCAAAAGGGAAGAAGATGATCCGAGTATATTATCAGCAGATAAGTTCAATGCAGGTACATCTACCACTTGAGAATCCCGATATCACCATACAACACATCTTCACACTCAGGGGGTGGAAGGGTTTGGAATTAGATGGGGAGAAAGAGGAAATTTGAGATGGGGGATGAGAGGGATATGTCCTGTTTAAGTCTTCTCAGCTTAAAGAATCTAGTTTGACTAAAAAGGGGGGTGGGGAAATGAGCAGCAAACAAGGAGAATGAGATAATAAATAGTGGTCAACAAATACATATTATACAATAAATATTTATTAAGTACCTACTATGTGCCCGGCACTATGATAAGTACTGTGAATATAAAGAAAGGCAAAAAAAAAAAAACAGTCCTTGATCAACAAGAGCTCACACTCTAGGTGGAAAAAACAACAAATAAAAAGAAGCTGAGTTGAGGGGAGGTCTCATCAAGGGGGCATGGTTAAGTCCAGGAGTATAGCAGGATGGGAAATGATGGAATAGACTCCCAATGCTGCCTCCTTAAATGGAAGTTGTGGAAAGAACTCTATGATGTTTACACTCTACCCTCTCCGATCAGAAGTGGGAGGAGTGCCCAGACATGGGGTACTAATTGAGGTGTGAATTTCAGGGTTGATGGATTTCACAAGATGATAAATTTCATGATGAAGTCCAAAAGGAAAGCTGTGTGGGAAATGATATCTTCCCAGACACCATTTCTACACCATGCTACTTCCACTCTTGGCCAACACACTCATCTCCACCTTCCCTCTCTCCACCAGAACTTTGGATTCTGCCCTAGGATCTGGGGTTCTGATGGGGGAGATTTTGCCATATCACAATCAGAATCAAATCTTTATGTCCCTTCCTGCCCATTTCCACGACTCCCTTCCATTCTTCCAGCTTACCCTGTGTTGTCTACCTTTAGAATATAAACTCCTTAAGGGCAAAGATGACCTTGTTTGTTTGTAACTGTATTCCCAGAGCTTACAGCTGCACCTGGCAAGGAGTAAGTGGGAGATCAATGTTTTATTGATTTAAGTACCATACAAAGACTTCTGAGAGTTTGTGATGAAGGCCTCCCCTTTTTTCTGCTTGAAACTTACGTATACAGACACATATATTTTAAGAACTCAGAATTGTGCAATTGCAATAACATGATTCAGGAGGAACACATGTGTTGAGTGAGTCATAGGCTTAACCCCAAAGTGGAAGAAGCAATTAACCAGAGTCAGGGGATGGATATATGAACCAGGAGGAAACAACAAATTAATAATAAATGCATCCTTCATGGTGCTCCTTTCCATGTTAGCCCCTCAGGGGCTGTCTGCCTTGCCTACACTTAGTTCTGGCTCTTTGTAACAGTGATCACTTTTATTTTTCATTATTTTTGCTATTTTAGAGGCAGTAAGATGATGTCTTAAGGATGTCTTGATTTGCATTGATGTGATCTTTGGGGACTCTTAATACTTTTTTATATGGTATAATGGCTCCAAATCGTAGCACCTGACACATCAAAAGTACTTAATAAATGTTGATCAATTGATGATTGATTGATGGATGTCCTTTGAAAATTTCACCACTGGGTAGTGGCATATATTAGTCTTATGTATCAGTTTCTTATAAGCTCTGGAGGTCAGAACTTTTTATGATATTGTCATAGCAAATATATTTTCCCAATCAATCTCCTTTCTTTTCATTTTATAGTTACTGCTTTTTGTCAAGTGGAACCACTGTCTTTGTTAATTCAATCTTAGATCATGCTGAGTTTATTGGTCACTCTACCACATAGCTAACTAGGTTTCCATTATTAAATATCCAGATTGTTTTTACATAAATTGATGGAAGAACTGGTGATGTTTAGCATGGAGAAGGGAAAAATTCGGAGGACATAAGAGCTGTCTTCAAATATTTGAAGGGCCATCACAAGCAAGATAAATTAGATTTGTTCTATGTAACTCCTGAGGGCACAACCAAGAGAAGTAAGTAAAAGTAGCTGAGATTTAGGCTCAAAATGAGAAACTAGCATTCTAACAGTCAGAACTCTCCCCAAAGTGGAATCACATCCATCCTTCATTGGAAATTTTTAAGCAGATGATCATTTTCTGCAGGTTGGAGAGGAAATCCTTGATCAAGAATGGGTTGAATTAAATAGCAGATGGGATGCCTTACAGCTCTAAGACACTGCGCCCTCACCCTGCGCTTGGGCAGTTGGTTATTTGAATCCAGTTGGAGGACCTTGCATTTAACTTTACTGAATTTCATGTTAATTCAGCCCCCATCATTCTAGTCTATCTAGTTAGAGATTCTCTGATTCTCCAAAACCTGTCAAAGATCACCATGCAATCTTGCCTGACAATGTTTTTAGTACTTTGGGATGGAGTTTGTGCACAGCAGATGACTTGAACTCTTTAAGGATATTGAAGTACTTACTCTCTTAAGATTTCCTCACTTATTTTTGGTTTCAACTCACAGCTAGCCATTTTAAAAAATATATATCTTTCTTAGTCCAAAGACCACTCTACTTGGCAAAAGAAAACAAAAGCAAAGCAGGGGTTGAATAGTTCTGTCTTCTCTTTGTCATCCATTACCACTGTCCCATTTTGACCCTACACAGTACTGCTGGCTTGTCTTTGATTTCTATCTTGCCCCCAGCATAGCCTTTATAACAGAAGAAAAGTCCTTTTTGTCATCCTTTGCATTTATCGTTGGTTTTAGCTTGTCCTTAGCCTTAGTATTTCTGCCACTATTAGTACAGGACCATACTTTTCTTTTAGATTTATTTGCTTTTAACTGCTCTTGCTTCCATTGCCATAACCTCTAAAAATCTAAAATTATTGGTAAGGTACAAGCTAAATTGTATTTATTTTGTTCCTTTTGAATAAAGGATTTCTTTCCATAGTCATATTCTGATCATAAGCCATGACTCTGAGGTAAAATTTGTCTCCTTCTATTAGGATCTCCAGCATCACCCTCAATCATCAGATTAGCTAACATTAACATAACATAGTAAGATTCACCAAACACTTTACATCCTTCATCTGAACATTTTGCAGCAAATACTACAGATATTTTTATTCCCATTTATAGATAAGGAAAGTAAAGCTCTGAGAGATGATACTTGCCCATGTCTACGTTACCACATTTACTTTCTTATCCCTGTTTTGTTCATGTGGTATACCTAAGGCTGTGGGTTTTAGTACTTTATTTTTAGGGATATGAGTTACTGATTCCCTCTATTGCTTTTCTTCTGAGTAATTTTTTCCTCCCTCTCCATTTTCATTTGAAATTCTCTTGATTGGATTTGACATATTCCAAATAAATGGGGCTTTTTTTCCTATTCACTACTCAAGTCTACTTTTCTCCTTTAAAGTTTCTGTCTTCAATCAGCTAAGCAATGATGAAAATAGCAATTGTGCCCCTAAGGTCTTCAGTTTCTTTACTGGTCTTAGCAATAATTCCTTTTTTTTCCTTTCAATTCATAGGACAAAAACAAGCATTTCCATAAAACAATACAATAAAAAAAGATTGCACATGAAACTGCAAATCTGCTGTGTACAACTTGCTATTCCTTCTAAATATACAACAAAGTCATCATGTAAATTTTTCTTTTTTGCCCTTTTTCCTTCTCCCCCCACCCTAGAGATGGCTAACATGAGACACAAATAAGTATGTATGTATATATGTATGTATGTATACACATATATACCTATATGATTTTATATGTGTATGCATTATATATATATATATAAAATTATTGTATACATACTTCTATTTATCAGTTCTTTTTCTGGATACAGATAGCATCTTTCCTTATATATCCTTTATTTTTAATTTGTGTATTTATAATAATCAAAATTACTTAGTCACTTAAAATCTTTCTTAAAAAAATATTGCTGTTACCGTGTACAGTGTTGTCTTCATTCTACTCACTTTGCCCTTCATCATTTCATGCAGATCTTTCCCTGCTTTTCTTTTAGTGCAGTAGCAGTCCATCACAATCATACACCATAACTTGTTCAGCCATTCCCCTGTTGATAGAGATCCCTACCATTTCCAGTTCTTTACCACCATGAAGGGAGTTGCTATAAATATCCCATTCACATTCAAAGTTATAGTCACTATTTGGGAATTTCCCTCCACCTTATTTTTACTCGCTATTTTCTTTCTTAGCCTTTACCTTATACCTATTACTTTATCTTCCCTTCCTACCCTCTCACCCCCTACTTCATCCACCCCTCCAAAAGTCCCCATCCATCCTGTCCCTCACCCTTTCCAATCCCAATTCACACAGTCCTCTAAAAACCCCTTCCCAACCCTATCCCCCAGTTTTCTCACTTCTCTACATGTTGAGTAGGATTCTATAACCTTCCAGAGAGACATGTAGTTTCCTCTTCAACCCAAATAAGAGGAAGTTTTCAACATTACCAAGCCTCAGGTCACTCTATCACTTGCCTCCATATTAATCACAGGGAATGAGTTTGAGTTTGAAAAATAGAGCTACCCCCAAGTTTCTCAGCCTTGGTTCAAGTTAAGTCTACTCAAGGGAAGGTTCCCAAGCTCCCCGCAACCGCCCCCTCCAGTTTCTCAGATTTCCTTCCTAAAAAGACCAAGTCATTTAATGAACAGTTGTATCATATAACATGGTGATAATGAACATGAGTAATTTATTTAATCAAGAAAATTTGCATAAACCACAAATACTCCAAACACCTATGACCCAAAGGAAGCCACCTCTCCACATGTGTCTGCTGAGGAGTGCTGGGTTTGGCAAGGCACTACAGGTTAAAAGCATTCATGGCAAAAAATCAACACGAGAACCAGGAAACATTGGAAAAGGTATTGTTCTCTTTCCTCTGATCAGGAACTGGGAAAACAGGACATCAGGGCTAGATTCTGACCACAATGCCATGTGTACATATTTATGTATATACATACACTTGCAGCCATGTATAGGTATGGACAAAATTTACACATGGGGTGTCCCAAAATCTTAGTGCATTAATTTTTTTAAACTAGTTTGAAACCTCACTAAGATTTTTGGGACACTGAGTGGGGTGTGTGTGTGTATGTGTATGTGTTTATATATGTGTTTACATATGTATATAGGGAGATATCCCACATCTGAACTTTAATTAGTGTGACTACTAAAATGCTCTATCCCCTGATGCCTTATCCACTTGAGAATGTCTCTTTGAACCTACCACAGTGATGCATACTTATAGTCTCTGCTTCTGAGATGGCTGAAGTTGGTGGATCACTATAATTTGGGGATTCTAAGGTTGGGGTTCTGAGAGTAGGGTTAAAGCCATTTGGGTATCTGTACTCAGTCCAACACTTAGGTGGTGAGGCATAAAAATACATTTTTAATGAATGGCCTCTACCATTGGGAGGGCAGGTCACTGTGTCCAAAGACTAACCATAACAACATGCTTTGAGAGACCTTGTAGATTTGCAGTCAGAGGTTCAAATTCTGACTCTGGCATATACTAGTTATATGGTGTCTTCATTTCCTCACTCCTCTGCATTTCTACATCATATTCCCAGGATCCCCTGCATCCTGCAAGATCACATCAGCCCTTGAACTCATGCCTTATCAGGATTCTGTGTCCCTAGGGTCCCTCTCCCACACACTAAACTTTCTACTGAAAAGTTGGTTCCCCAGAGAATAGCTAACTATTCTTCCCCTCAGTTTTCAGGGTAACCATTAGGGAATGGATTTTTTTACTAGTATTGTCACTAGCAAGCCCTCATCTGGCATGTGCCCCATTGTTTATCAATTAGCCTACCAGAGTTAGTAATCTTTTACAAAGCAATATTTATTACAGTGATATAAGAAAAAATATACATAATTTTATGTTAATGTAAATTTATATCCTTAAGTTATTAAAGCTTAAAATTACACTAAGACTTTTGGGACACTGTATATGTATATGTGTATATGAATTCACACACAAATATACATGTACATGAATATATATCTATACATGTACATACATATACACATAGATATATATGCCTACACTTCTCTCTCTGAAAGCTGTCAACCCCAGTCTTCCAAGCAAACACTTAAAGAGTTTCCAGATCACAACCACATCAGAGTCCAAAATCTAATATTACAGGCAGTGCGGTTCATAGGATCAGATCTCAGAAGTCATCTAAGCCAACCCTTCCACATTCCAAGAGGAGGACAATGAAGACTAGTTGACTTGCCAAAATCTTCAGCATGGGCAAACTTTGTCAGAATGAGCTAGGACAACCTTTTCCTCTGGCCATTCCTTTTTCCACTTGCTTCACTCTCCTTTGTCTAGACATCTCCAGCCTTCTTTCAAAATACCCATCTAAGCCCTCTTGGTGCCCATGCATGCTTTCCTTGAGATTTATTACCTGAGTCCTCTGACTTTAAATCCAGTCCTTAACTATCTAATAAAAAGAATTTGTGTGTGGGTGAGTGGGGGTGTGGGTGTAGGGGTGTGTTCTCTGAATAAACCTCAATTGCTTGTGTACCACTAAGGAAAAGGATTTTCCACGTCAGACCAAAAGAGTGTCAACAACGTCCTACTTCGAAGGTCAGAGAGATAAAGAATCTGGAAGAGGGAAGCAAAGCTCTGAGGGTCAAAATGTATAGGATTAAATGTGGAGGTAAGGTCCATTCTCTGGCCCTTGTGTCTACCCCACCCCCCACCTCCAAATACACATCATACTTGTGCCCAGAGAGATTTCCCTACCATAAAGTGTGACAGAGGGAAAAGGAAGTTAGATGTGAAGTCCAATGACCTGGGTTCTAGTGCTTCTTCTTACAACTTGTGTGACCTTGAGCAAGACACTTCACATAAAGGTAAAGCAAGACGCTGAACATAAAGGACCTCAGTTTCTTTACTTGTAAAACAAGGATGTTGGGGTAGACAGCCTCTGAACTCCCTTCCAAATCTCAGTCTATGATCCTATAATCCTTTAAATTAATGCTCTTGTCAGATCCAGGCACTGGATTTTTTTTATTTTGTTTTGGTTTTTTTGCTTCATTGTGTCTCTTTTTTATAAGGTCAAGTTCAACGAGGCAGGGAGGAGGGAAGAAGGCAAAAGGGGAAAAGAGCAGAAACATCCAAAAATAACCATGATATAAAAACAAAAAGGCATCAATAAAACTTATTTTTTTAAGCGCAATAAAAGAAGAAAGTGAACTAATTATCGTCTTGGCCCCTTGCCCTAACCCCAAACACTGCAATCCAACACAACTATTCACAGGACAGATAGAACCATGTGCAACCTACCCACTGCAGAGACACAAGAGACTCTTATCAGACCCAAGTATCATCTTACCCTAGCCAAGCCAAAGCACACATGGACATGAGCACATCTTCCCTCTTCTTTTTATTTCCTCTTAATCACCGCACATCGGATCTGGGAATTTTTAAATGGGCCTAATTAGAGGAATGGGGATCAATCTACTGGCCAGAGAAAATACTTGTCCAGAACCTTGGCTACAGCTCAGTTATATACAAAGTACAAAGCCAAAACTGACAATGAGAAAGATATCTTGGGGGAAAAACTCAGGGCATATGGAAAATCAAGACTGACCACATTTCTCTTTAACCCTTCTCCAAGAAATCAATTCATTTGAAAAAACTGATAAAGCACACCAGAAGTCCATCTTGAGTTGGAGGTAATGAAACTCTACTCATGACCACCATCCTTAGTAGCAAACTCCCTGGGGAGCTTTTGAGGAATGGACAAGTTTATTCTTCACCTTTCTCATGCCAACAAGCTAAAACATGAACATTAGTTCATGTAAGAAAATCCTTAATCTGATTGCAAATCACAGGCATATGTTTGGCCCGGAAAGGCATATTAAAGAACAAACACTTCAAAGGAAAATCCTTCAGAAATGGAATCACTGGCACCAGATCTCCTGACTGCCTACTAAACTGTTTGACCAAAAAGACTACTTCAAGAACCCTCAGTCATCTACCCCTTTGACCAAAGCTTGGAAAGAGGCCGAAAACCAAAACATGACGTGTGATCCAACCCCTTTTCCATAACTCCAGCCAATCAATCTCAAACACCAAAGAATTAAACCAACAACTCTTTTCTTTTCAACAGACACTCAAGTAAGAGAGGCTGCCCAAGGTGAACAACTAGCTGATATCATCTGACTCCAAAGACCCCCAATTCAGCTTGATCCTTATATTTTCTAAGTGCTGGTGGCTGTCGTTTTTGTAGATTTGCAGATAATTCCTCTCTAAGAGAATATGCATGTCTATACCTACCTAGATATTTAACAATCTGAATAAAAATATCAGACAACCTAGCATGAGAAATAATAGACAAAATCTGCTTAAGTGGTGATCATATATGTAAAGCAGGGATTCTTAACCTGAGATCTGTGAACTTTTTAAATATATATTTGGATATTTGTATTTTGATGTAATTGGTTTCCCTTGTAACTCTATGTATTTTACTTTACATACTTTATATTCTGAGAAGAGGTCCATAGACTTCACCAGACACTGTCAAGGGGATTCGTGACACAATAAAAGTTAAGAACCTCAATGTAAAGAAATTCACAAACTTTAAAGCACTATATAAATGCTGTTTATTATCACTAAGTAAAGAGAAATTTGTAATTCAGAAAGTAATTAAAAAGCACTTCCCTGGTATGTTGTTTGAGGTTATTATCCAGTAAATCAACAAATATTTATAGGAAGTTATGATTCATAGATTTAGATGGAACCTAAAAGAACGCCTAGTCCAACCCCCTTCATTTTGCAGGTGAGGAAACTGAGGGCAAGAGAGCAAGGGCAAGGTGACTTTCCCAAAGAGGGATTATTAGTGGCAGAGCAAAGATCAAACCCAGGTCTTCTGACTTCAAATCCTGAACTCTTTCGTGATACCTACTACAAAGGATTTTTTTAGCATGACAAAAATGTTGGCTTGTGTTTTGAATAGCTGGGTTTTTTTAATGTTCTCTCATTAATCTCCTTAATGAAAGAAAGAGAAAGAGAGGAAGGAAGGAAGGAAGGAAGGAAGGAAGGAAGGAAGGAAGGAAGGGAAGGAAGAAAGTGAAGGAAAAAAGAAAAAAGGAAGGAAAAAAGGGAGAAAAAAGAGAGAAAGAAAAAATTTACATGATGACTTTATTATATATTTAAAAAGAATAGCAAATTATACATAACAGATTTGCAGTTTCACATACAATCATCTATTTCATTATACTATGTTATGGGAATGTTTGTTTTATTCCATAAATTTAAAAAAATAAAAATCAAAAAAAAAATATTTCATGTCCTTACAGTAGAACTCTGTGGTTTCACCTGTGTGAGAATGCCTCCTACCAACACATAATGCAACCCATCCATCTATAACTTACAATCTTTGATAGCTGCCTGAAATTCAGAGGGGTTAAATAAATGATTTGCCACATTTGTGTAGCTAGGGAGTATTTGCGGCAATCTTTGAACCCAGTGAGGTCAGGTTTTAAAAGAACATGCACAAAGTATGGAAGGAAAGATGTATAATAGAAGGCACAAAAGAGCTGAACTTTCCATAAGAATAGCGTTATGAAAGCAAAGCCCTCAAAATGAGCTTGCAGAAAATATTGACACCAAACAGGCTTTTAAAGAAATCATCTATTGCAGAAAGGAAAAAGAACAAAAAAAGGAGGGGGGCGGAATAAAGCTTCTACTTGGGATGGATTAGACCATGATAATGGAGAGTAAAAAAAAGAGCTACTCCATTTCTATTTTGTGTCTGTTTTCCCTATCCAGAAGAATCATGTTCACTTTGGAAATAATAGCTTTATACTGAAAAGGATAAATCAAAAACCACCAGCTCATATCCAACAAACTAGATACCTTGGAGAGTATCAACAGTTTTGGAAGACTAATAGGTAAGACACTTGAAATTCACAGGAAGCAAAATCTAAAAAAGGAAATAGTGGTAAAGTTATTGGACTCAAATGTCAACACAAAATGCTCAAAGCAAAGGAGTCACACTAGAGATTCTAACACGAAGGGGAAAATGAGAACTCAAGGCTCTCAATGAGACTTGATGGGATGAGACCTATGACTACACTGTATAATATATTTTTTTCAAAGGAAACAGGATACAAAGAAGGCATATTTGTGTGAAGAAATACAGGAAATAAAGGTAGAGAAGCATGGTGAAGATCCTTTGAGTGAAAATCAATACAGAGAAAAATAAAAGCTATTTAGTCATTGGAATATCCTACAGATTACTTGGAAAGAAGGATGAAGTGACAGAGTGGCCTGATATAGGGATAATAGCAAATTTAGTTACCCAGATATCTATTGGATCTCTCTCTCTCTCTCTCTCTCTCTCTCTCTCTCTCTCTCTCTCTATATATATATATATATATATATATATATATATATATATATATATATATACATATATACATATATAAGTTTTTATTTAAAAATATTATATATATATATAATATTTTTAAATAAAAACTTTTGATAAAATATCTCAAACTATTCTTCAAGTAAAGACAATAAGCAATTATTAAGTGGCTACTACATACCAGGCATTGTGCTAAGGACTAGGCATACAGAAAGGCAAAAGACAACTCACAGTCTAATGAGGGAGATGATAGATAAACAACTACCTACAAACAAGATACTTACAGGAGTATCTGGAAATAACCAGCAGAAGGAAAGCATTAGCATTAAGAGAGATGGATCTTCAGCTGAGACTTGAAGGAAGCAAAGGAGGTCAAGGAGTGAGATATGAGAGAGTTCTAGGGAGAAAGAATAGCTAGTGAATATACGTCTGGGGATGAAAATATGAAAGATACTGTCTGTTCTCAAGAAGCTCATATTCCAATGGAAGAGAACATAAATAAAGTAGTAGTGAGGAGGGAAAGACATTATGGTCTGGAAGTCATAAGGAAGATGAATGGAAAAACAGGACGTGACCTTTTCAGAGGTAATGGCCATATTGATTGGACATATTGCTTAGAGCAATCAGTAGAAATGGGGGTGGGGGAAATGAAGAATATACAGGGTGGCAGGGTGAAAATGGCCCTGTGAAGAGGAAGTGCCCACCTGAACAGCTTAGTTCCTCCCAGGCATGGTCTGGGATAGGACTAGATAGTACTAGAATGCCTAACTACCCCATATCACATCAAGTTACCTGTCCTAGATGAGTTCTAGCCTATAATACTGAAGGGATGTTCTAATGTGATTGCTGAGCTATTCACCAGAAAATGAGAGAGATGACACAGGAATGGTGGCAGGCAAATGATCCAATTTTCAAAGAGCAGAACAAAGTAGAGTAAGAATTATAGGCCAGTGATTTTCACATTGATTCCTGAAATTTTTTTTAGAAAGACTGGGGCTTATTTGTATGTGAAGGAGTGATTCTAATAAACAACATTTGGTAGAAAAAAGGTAAAAAGGAGCAGTTATCTCATAAAAATGGGATGTGAAAGGAAAAACTGACACAAAGTAAGTAGGTGGGGTGGAGGGCAAATAATGATGGAACATTAATCTCATCTAGGTTGAAGAGGAAACAAATACATCTGGAAGGGTGTAGAAATCTTCTGGATTTTTAGGGAAGTGAGAGAACTTGGGGACAGGAAGGGACTTTCAGAAGGAGGTGTAGATAAAGATTTAGGAGGTTGGGGGAGAAGATAAGGAAAGGACTTTTAGAAGGGTGAGTAGAATAAGAAATGGGAGAGTAAGAAGAGAAGCTCAGTACCAGAAATAGGGTAAAAATGGGCATTTGAGAAGAATAATAGTGAGTAAAAATAAGATGGATGGAAATTCACAAATAGTAATTATAACTTGGAATGTGAATGGGATGAACCCAAAATGGAGACAGAGAGCAAAATGAATTAAAAATCAGAATCCAACAATACGTTGTTTACAAGAAATACATTTAAAAGTGAGAGATACACACAGAGTTAAATGGAGGGTTGGAGTAGAAATTATTTTGCTTGAGTTGATGAAAAAAAGGCAGGGATAGTAGTTACTATCTCAGACCAAGTTATGGCTAAAATAAATGTAACTAAAAGAGATAAACAGGGTAACTTCATTTTTAAAAAAGGTACCATGGACAGTGAAGCAATATCAATACACTATCACCTATGTGAACCAAATATTATGACATCTAAATTTTTAAAAGAAAAGTTAAATGAATTACAGATATAGACAGTAGCACTATAATCATGGAGGACTTTAATGATACCATCTCAAAACTAGACAATTCTAACCAAAAAACAAATAAGAAAGAAGTCAGAGAAAGGAGTAGAATTTTAGATAAGCTAGATAATATAAATCTCTGGAGAGAACTGAACGGAAATAGAAAGGAAAACACCTTTTTCTCAGCAGTTCAAAGATTGACCACATATTAGTACTTAAAAATCTTATGGTTAAAAGCAGAAATAGTAAAAGTATCCTTTTTCAATCATAATGCAATAAAAATTTTATTTAATTTGGAAATATAATTTAAAAACTAATTGGAGATTAAACAACCTAATCTTTAAGAATGAGTGGATTAAAGAACAAATCATAGGAACAATCAATAATTTCATTAAAGAGAATCCACAATGAGATAACATATCAAAACCTATGGGATATGGCAAAAGCAGTGATCAGAGGAAAATGTATATCTCTAAATACTTACATCAATAAAACAGAGAAAGGGCAGACCAATGAATTGGATACGTAATTTTTTTTAAAAAATCCTAGAAAAAGAACAATCTAAAAACTCCCATATAAACCTAAATTGGAAATCCTAAAAATTAAAGTTGAAATTAGTAAAACTGAGTGTAAAAAACCATTGAATTAACAAATAAAGTTGTTTTTATTGGAAAAAAATAACATAGATAAACCATTGGTTAATTTTATTTTAAAAAAAAAGAGAAAACCAAATTACTCGTATCAGAGATGGAAAGAGTGAATCTACTACTAATGAAAATGAAATTAAAGCAATTGTAAGGAGTTATTTTATAAGGAGTTATATGCCATTAAACTTAACAATTTAAATGAAATGGAAGAATATCTACAAAAATATAAATTGCTCACATTATCCAAATAGGAAATAGAATATCTAAACAGATCTATTTTAGAAAAAGAAATTGAACAGGCCATAAATGAGTTTCCCAAGAAAAAAGCGCCACTACCAGATGGATTTACAAGTAAATTCTATCAAACATTTAAAGATCAATTAATTTCAATATTAAATAAATTATTTGGAATAATAGACAAAGAAGGCATCCTACCAAATTCCTCTTATAAAACAAATATGATACTGATACCTAAACCAGGAAAAGTGAAAACAGAGAAAGAAAATTATGGACCAATTTCATTAATGGATATGGATGCAAAAATCCTAAATAAAATACTAGCTATAAGATTACCACAATATATTACAAAGATTATATATTATGACTATGTGGGATTTATACTAGGAATGTAGGGATGGTTTAACATAAGGAAAACAATTAACATAATTGATCATATCAATAATAAAAGTTCTTTAAATCATATTATATCAATAGATGCAGAAAAGGCTTTTGATAAAGCACTACACTCAGTTCTATTTTTAAAAAAAACACTTGAAAGTCTTGGTAAAAATATTTTTTTTCTGTAATTGATAAAAAACATTTATCTAAAACCATCAGCAAGCATTATTTGTAATGGGGATAGCTAGAAACCTTCCCAGGAAGATCAGGTGTGAAACCAGGATGCCTACTGTTGCCAATATTATTCAATATTTTATCAGAAACCCTAGCATTAGCAATGAGAAGAAAAAGAAATGGAAGGAATCAGAATAGGGAATGAGGTAATAAACTATCTCTTCTTGCAGACAAGATGATGATATACTTGGAAAATCCCAAAGACTCATATAAAAAGTTAATCAAAACAATTAATAATTTTAGCAAAGAAGCAGGACGTAAAGTAAATCCACATAAATCATCAGCATTCCTATCACAAACAAGAAAGGATAGTAAGAAATACTACACTTAAATTAATACTAGACAATATAAAATGCTTGGGAGTACCACACCTGCCAAAACCATTCCTAGAACTATATTAAAAAATCATAATAAACTTTTTATACAAATAAAATCAGATTTAAATAATTGGAAGGATATTAATTGTCCATGGATAGGTAGGGCTAATATAATAAAAATGACAATTTTTACTAAACTGATATTTTCTGTGCCATACTAATAAAATTACCAAAATATATTTTTACTGAATTAGAAAAAATAATAACAAAATTCATTTGGAAGAACAAAAAGTCTATTTGCGATCTGTATCCAGAGAAAGAACTGATAAATAGAAGTATGTATAGTGATTTTACATATATATATTTATATATTTGTGTGCAATGGTAGCCATCTCTAGAATAGGGGATGAGAGGGAAGGGAAAAGAAGAAATTCACATGATAACTGTTTTATATATTTAAAAGGAATAGCAAATTCTACAAAATAGATTTGCAGTTTCATGTGCAATTTTTTTTATTATACTATGTTATGGAAATGCTTATTTTGTTCCATAAATTAAAAATAAAATGAAAAAGTTAAAAATATTGTTAAATAAATGACTTCTTAGCATTTAGAATGCAGGGTCTGCCTGCCTCAAGTCTCTCCCCTCTCCAATCTCCATTCGGTCACCAAAGTGATTTTCCTATAGAGTAGCTGTGATCATGTCATTCATCTGCTCAATGAATTCCAGTGAGTCCTATCACCTTAAGAATCAAATTGAAAATACTTTGTCATTAAAAAGCCCATCACAATCTTCAAAGCCCTCCTCCTTCTTACACCTCTGCACACAGTCTTCAATTCAGTGACATTGGTTTTCTGACTGTCCCTCAAACAAGATGCTCCATCTCTCAGCTCGAGGAATTTTCTGTGGCTGTACAGAATGTTCCCCTTCCTCAACTCTGCCTCCTGACCTCTCTGGCTTCCTTTCAGTCTTAAGTGAAATCCAACCTGCTACAGGGAACCTCTTCCAATCCCCCTTAATTCTAGTGCCTTCCCTCTATTAATTATTTCCTATTTGTCCTTGTAGAGCTTGTTTGTATATATTTGTTTGCATGTTGTATATTCCATTAGATTACAACCTCCTTGTAGGCAGGAATTGACTGTCTTTTGCCTCCTTTTGTAAACCTGGGCACTTAAAATAGAGCTTGACGCATAGTAAAAATTATTTGATTGTTATAATAACATAAGTTGATATATTAACAAAAATATTGACTGTTCTATTGATAGAAATGGAAAGAGATGATTCCTGAAAGACCACAAGGTTGGTTGAACACAGATGCTAAAAATAGGTAGGCAGATAAAGCCAGACGAGAGAGGCAAAAAACAGTCTCTCTTCTTCCTTGTTAGTGCCTATAACTGTTATGAATACATAAATAATAACTTATTTCTCAGTAAAATTGAAAAAAAATAGCCCTGAAGAAGCAGGAAGTTCAGCAAAACTATGGAGCTTGGTCACCATAACCACAAGTTGCCACATGACAGAGTCCCTGTCCATAGTCTCTTTTTTATTTAGAAGGGATGTAGGGTACATACACCTTCCCTTACATCTTACTTTCCACACCGAAAGTTAGAAACCTAGCACTACTCTAAAGAATTCCTTGTGTTATGAACCTTTTTTCAGTCCCCTTCACCCTTTAGAACTTACGCATCACACATTTCTCTTTTCTTCTCACTTTGCTTTCTCCTAAGTGAAAAGGCATCTGAAAAATCATCGTTATAACATTACCCACCAAGGCAATATGTATCAATTTTAATATTCTTCTGGAGAAACCAGTTAAGTGACTCTAATGGTGGAATTTCCAATACCATGACAAGTTGAGAAGGAAATTTGAGGGAAGAAGAAAGGAAAATAGACACTGTAGGGCCCTAATGGTCATTACAAATATGCAGCTACTCGCTCTGTTAGGCAAGCCTAGGGCCAGCTCTGGGCATCCTTCCATCAGAATGGTAAGGAGGCAGAGCTGTCACTGGCAATAACAACCTTCAAACAGTAGTTTCAGGCACTAACCAGAGGAGAGAGAGAGAAAGACTGTGCTTTCCCAGAGCAGAAAGAGTAAAAGGCAGTTTCAGTGTTTTGTTTGTATTTTAGCCACAGATAATAAATATCATGAGACATCATTGTCATAGAGGGATTAGATACATGTACCTTGGCACATAGAGAATATGTATTCAGCCACTGGAAAGATTAGTGACATTTCTTAAGTAAATATCTGTATGTTTTTCCAGATTATTCTCTCTCATTTAATAGAACACAATCGTGAAATGGGACTGTGTTTATTTGCTCTGTCCCAAGATATCAGGTAGACAGAACTGCTGCATCTAGTTAAACAGACTCAGCAAAACCAGGATTATAACCAACACCAGAAGAAAGGGATTGGGGGGGGGGGGCATGCATTAGAAGGTAGAAGTAAAAAAAGAAAGAAGTAAGTAGTTGTCAACATAGGAGGTTTAAGGGCAAAAAAATATTTTGAGTGAAGGGGAAAAGGTCATGAGAGTAATGACAACAGCCAGGGTCGGTGTTTGTAGATTGGATTGTTTACTGGATTTATTATTACTAATGTCAGTGGTAGTAGTAGTAGTAGTAGTAGTAGCAGTGGTAGTAGTAGTAGTAGTAGTACCAGTAGTAGTAGTAGCAGTGGTAGTAGTAGCAGTGGTAGTAGTAGTAGTAGTACCAGTAGTAGTAGTAGCAGTGGTAGTAGTAGTTAATAGTAGTAGTAGTAGTAGTAGTAGTACCAGTAGTAGTAGTAGCAGTGGTAGTAGTAGTACCAGTAGTAGTAGTAGCAGTGGTAGTAGTAGTTAATAATAGTAGTAGTAGTGTAGTTATCATCATTAATTTTTAAGCTGATGTAGCCTGGTGGACTCATGGCTGGATGCCATGTGCAGAATGTTTGATTACCTGAACAAAGGCACCAATCCCAACCTCTCACTCCTACTGACTTCTTTCTTTATTTACTCTCTCCCTGGGTTCATAAGCAGTCTGGAGTACAGATAGCTCAGAGTTTACTTGAAGGGCAAAAATTCTCTCTCTAGTCAGCTCCCCTAAGCCTGGGCTAAAGAAAATCTTCTCTCCCCTTCAGGTAATCTTTCCTTCTCTCCATTCCAAGCAGCATAGTAATAGGCATGGCCATGAACAATTACAAATGGTCATACAGCTTAACAGCCATTACAAACAGCCAACAGGATTCCCTTTGCAGTCTACGATGTGGGGGTGAGAAAGGTGGTACATCAGATCAAGTCTCCCATCTTCCTGCCCACTCTGCTGCTCCATCAGGTCTTAATTCTGCTTGCTTTCTTGACATTCTCGCTTCTCAAAGTTTCCATAGCAACATCCCTGGGAGAGGGGTTGTATTGACATTTATGCAATGCTTAAAATTTTGCTAGGCACTTTACACACATCTGAGCTTCTCAATAACCCTGGGAGGCAGCAACCACCCCCTTTTTATAGAAGAGGAAACTGGGGCACAAAGAAAGAGATTAAGGGTTCAATTTGTCCAATTTCACCCAGTTAGTGAGTTAGTTATCTGAAGCAGCATATAAACTCAGGTCTTCTTATTTCTAGTTTTGTACTCTCTATCAGGCTGCAAGAGTGGAAGTTAGGTGAGGAACAAAGCTTCAGAGGAAGCCAAACACAGAGAAGCGGAAAAAGACCAAGTCAAACTGGGAACCAAGTTTATCATTGATTGGCAGTTTGTCCTCAGGAACACTATGGTGACTCATGCTATGGCAAATTTGTGTGGGCTAGCTATTACCCATCTTCTTAAAGAGGTCACACTGTTAGACATGTATGAATAGGATCTTTTGTGGGGGCCTATATGTATATATACATATGTGTGTGTACATACGCACACAATTGGTAAATTGTGTAAATACAAATGTAATTGGTAAATTGAATACACACATATATTATACACACACACAATTTCCCAATTGTCTTTGCTTGGGGGTGATTTTAGACAACTTTAAATCATTTGCATGAAAAACAATGAGATTTCACCATTTTCCCAAAGAACAATAGGGCTACCTTCTTTCTCTACTCACTATTTGATGCGTATAGATCAAAATAACACAAAAAATAACTCCTTAAAGGATCAGAAACCATTAATGAAATGAGCTCTTGCTGAGCCTATTTAGACAGGGTGTGATTGACAGGTGAATAAAATTGAAAAGTCAAGGAAAGAAAAGGGGCAAGGTGAATTCCAAGCTTTGTTTCTCTGAGCCAGGATAACAGCATAAATAGAGAGTGATAGAAATATGAACTATCCTATCTAAACTTTTATGGGCTATCCTTTATAAGTCATCATTTTCAATTCTGAATTATATTACATAGGCTTAGAG
>CM053770.1:38488053-38508239 GCA_028658325.1 Potorous gilbertii | reverse complement strand
ACCTGTGGGTGGAGGGACCTTTGTGGCCACTGGAGATTCCATCCCTGAAGCCTGCTTGGATCTGCTCCTCTCTGGGCCATGCAGCCAAGGAAGGGGTGGGCTCCGCTCCCATCTGGTGCGCAACAGATCCTTGGGGTCGGTTTTTCAGGGCCCTCTGGAACGGAAATCTCCTTCACTCCATTGCTGCACAGCTTCCACTGCTCCAGAATTTGTTGGGAGTTCTTTTTACAGGAGATCCATGGGCTGTGGGTTCGGAGCTAGCATATGTGAGTCTTTCTACTCCACCATCTCGGCTCCTCCCCACCTCAATCATTTTCAATCAACCCACCCATCATAGTGTTTGAGTGACAGGCCTATGCATGTGAGTGTTGCTAAAACATCAATGAGATGCCACTGTTTTTCTCTGTGGTGTTAGCATTGAAAAACAGAAATGGTGTGAAAAAGAGAATTTTAAGAATGGATTTGGGTCATGGTATGATGGAAGGGATTAGATCAGGGGAACTATGAATAAACTTGGGACATCAGAGGACCAGAGGTGTGACTAGGGTGAAGGGATCAGGGATTTTTTCCAGGGCACCAAAATTTAAAGGGTGTGGAAAACACTTAAAGCACTCTATAGGATGATAGGGACAATAGAGCCTAGCACCTAGTTACCAGGAATAAATAATTAAAATAGGAAATGATCAGATGGCCATCCCAGGGCCTCTATCCTCCATAGAGGTGATGTTCCAAGGTTTCACCCTACAAAGAGTTCTGGGGCCTCTCTTTCAATCCTGTATTTATCTTAAAAATAATTGATCTGAAGCTGCATAATGGGTTGCTTGTCTTAGGCGCATTTTGTCAAACTTCTTTCTGTGACGAAAATGACTTATTTCAAAACCTCTAAGACAGAGTTGGGAACCCTGAGGTGTATCTGTTTCAGGTTGGCCTCTAAAGAACTCTGGATCTGAGTTCCTCTTCTCTCCCAGCTCTTCACATAAGGACAAATTCATCAACTTAATGCTATTTCTGAAATTGGGAATGTTACCTTTCCCCTTTTCTGATGCCTGTCCTAAGCCAAAGAGCTGAGTATAATAATCTTACATATCTCTGAACAGAAGCTCCTTCTTGGATGAACTCTATCACCACAATCTGACTGCGGCTTCCAAAGAGGTGTTCCAGATCATCCCCCAGTCGCTGGGGGAGGAAGCCAAGGCCATTTTGCTGACCCCCCTAGCAGTCATTAGCCAAACCAGCTGGCCGAGGTCCTTGTGGCTATGGAAACCAAGTTGCCTGGAGAAAGTGGATTTAAAGTAAGCTTCTTTTCCTTTCAATTTGGTTTATCAAAATGAGGCCTTGGCCCTTTGAATCCCATCTTACTGATGTGTATCAGATTGGGTCATTTAATCTTTCCAGTCAATACCTTATCACAGTTTCCTTAAATGTCTTTTCACATGTGACCTTTGGGGTACAATCTGAGACAACTCAGATTACTGCATTTCCTTACACACTGCCCTCCTCATATGCCCCATTTTTGCACATAGGGACTATATTGAAATTCCTCAAAAGGAGAAAAGAAGTCTGTAGAACTGGGAAAACCCATCCTGATGCATCCTGAAGGTCAAAGGATGATGAAAAAAATAGGTGATTTTTTGATAAGTGACATATTATGTATTTCCTTTAAAAATCAGTGTGTTTGCTTGTGTATATGTATTTGTATGTATGTACATTTTGTGAATATGTGCCATGCCTCACTTTCTCAGATTAGAAAACCACAGACTTAGCAAAGTTCACATGCATAGAATAATAGGTATAAAGAGAAACAAGGCGCAGAGTCCCTTAACCACTCTTTTAAGACCCAAGGTGAGAGGAAAAAAAAGAGAATTTTCTTTCCAAATTTGTATAATGGGTCATGGAGAGGGTTTATTAAGAATCTCTGGAGTCTCCTCTACCATCTTCCTTTCTCTTTCGTCTTTTACTCTGTTGCAGGGTTTTACATTTTCATTCTAGGTAATGCTGTGAGGCCCAAGGCAGGTTATTTTAGAAACTTCTCTCCACATATTAAACTGAACAGCAAGCAAAAATTTTCAAACATATCCAACAGCCAATAAAAACCTGCTGGAGACTGGCAGAATCTCAAAACCTTTGCAGGTTTCCCCTCAAACTGCAGAATTCTGTGGGTTATTAAAACTGAGTTTCAGGCTTTTTTGGAAGAGGCCCATTCTGTGAACAGGACACATGAGAAGATGTCTCAGGGATTTCAGAAGTAAAAATGCCCTGATAGTGCTATGTTTCAGCTGTGTAGGGACTCCGTCTTCACTCCCTTTCCTAGAAGGGGCACTAGCATGAGGTTAATCAGTTGGATTGTTTCATCCTAGAAATGCCCCATCTACGATAATGAAAAACAAAGCATTTGCATAGGATGTAAGAAAATTCAGGGTTGAGACCAGAGAATCATAGTTAGAAGGGAACTCAGTTGGAAGGGAACTCAGTAGTTATTTAGTCCAATTCAGGCTAGAAAAAGAATCCTCACCACAAAACACCTGAGAGTGTCCATCTAGTGAGGACTTCTGATGATATCTAAGTTTCCAAAGACTTCTCAAATGTCATATAATTCATCCCTCTGCTTTAGGGCAAGACTGAATAAATTATAAAATAGAGATATGAATCTGTTCTATTTTTAAGTAAGTATGTCTCATGACTTTTAAGGATAACCTATTCTAAAACTGGATAACTTGCTATTAGGAAGTTATATTTAACACATATTTTTATTGTGCTTCGATTTTGTGCAGGGTATTGAACTAATTACCCTATAAACTTACAGACTTATAAATTGCTTTTTTAATAGCAGACCTGTGAAGACAGGCAGTTACAGATTCCTGAATCTCTAAAATTAGAAGGACTTTGAAGAACATCTAGTCTACTCATTTTGTAGATGAGGCCCAGAGGGGTTCAGTGATGTGCCCAAGGTCACACAGATATTATATGAGTATTCACATCCAGATCTTGCCAATGCCAAGTCTAATACACTATCAGCCATGCTGTACTGTTTCTAGTACAAGTACAATTTGGCACCATAGTACATAGAGTTCCAGACCTGGAATTAGGAAGACATCTTCATGAGTTTGAGTCTGACATCAGATACTTACTAGCTGTGTGACCCTGGGTGACCCAATCTACCTTTCTGACCTTATGACTCATGTTGGTCTCCCTATGCTCTCCAGTATAGCCATACTGGACTATTTGCTGTTTGTTATACATGTCAGAATCCCTCTCCTATCTCCATGCCCTTTTACTGCCTGTCCTCAGTGCCTACAATACACTCAGCTAGGTGGCAAAGTAAATAGAGCACTAAGCTTGGAGTCAGGAAGACCTGAGTTCAAATCTAGCCTCATGCACTTACTAGCTGGGTAATCTCGGGCAAGTCATTTAACCTGTGTTACAGTTTGTTCATCTGTAAAATGGAGGATATTAGTATCCCTCTCTCAGGGTTGTTGTGAGGATTAGATGACATAACATTTGTACATAGAAAGTCCTTACTAAATGTTTGTTGCCTTGCAGGCAAACTGCATCTGGCATTGAGGTCTTCTTGAGGTGGTTGCCATCTTGGATCTCTTGTGCTTTTCAGGTGTGTTCTTTTGGTTGACATCTCTACCTCTTTCATATCAGCAAGTATGTAGAAAGAGATTTTCTCTAGTAGGGTGTGAATCCATAGCTAGATAAAAGGTGATATTGGGAAAGGGGGGATAAGAGAAGTCTTTGTATAGATCAGCACCAGCTATGCCATCAAAAAGTCTTAGAGTTGCGTGGTTCACTGAGAGGTTTAGTGACTTGCCTGGGATCACAGTCAGTTGGAGTTGGAGGTAACATTTAACCTTGGTCCTGATTCCAAGGTCAGCTGTATCCACTATGGCACACAGCTTCTGTAAGTAGGTGTTGGAGGGGAAGCCCAGCTTCCACCGAAGCCTGGGCTTGTTTTCCATCCCAACTTCTCTTTTTTTATTTCTCTGACACTACCACCACCATCATCACTCTCTCTACAGCCTTTCATCATCTCCTGATTCCATTTTCCACTCAACTATCAAAATGATCTTCCTAGTACAGTGTGCGTAGAGCACATAGTAGGCTCTTAGCAAACGCTTGTTGACTTGACATACCCAGGCTTATACCTCTAGATCAGAGATATTTGAAGGGGTCAAATAGATAAAATCGTAGTCCAATATCCCTTCTGGAGACTAAAAGAGAGATTGTCCCAGACTTAACTATCCTGAACCTTGCCTGCCCTTCCCATAGATATCATGCTGGTAGTACAAGAAATGAGCCTTTGCCTATCTTCAAAAGTGACCCAGATGATCAAATCTACCCAAGTCACTCATGAGTTGTTATCTATATATTCATCTATACAACTTCCTGCCAAGCCCCCTATTTCTTACAAAGATATTGTCCCCATTTTACAGCTGAGGTTTGATGACCTCAGAGTGTCATAGCTACTATACAACACCTCCTCTAATAAAAGGCATTACCTATACTCTTTGTTATCAGAGCATGACAAACATAAGTTGATTCTAAAAATATTCTGCCAATGGTACTGTGTCAGGGGCCTTTATTCCTGATGTGCTGCATATGAAACAAGGACATTTGTGAAGTGGCCTTGTCATGACATGGATGGCCCAAAATGAGAAAATTCTTTGTTTTTGAACCACTCTCAAGTTCCTCTCCAAGTCATCCTCTTCCAATCAGTGTTCCCCCTGGCATCTTCCTGGCATCTCCCCTCCTTCCTCGTACTGCTACCTCTAGAGCTGGGCTCAGAGAATGTCACTGTGCATTATCATTAAATGCTCTCTAGACTCATTCCCAAACACAAATTCCCATGGAAATATAATGGATGAGGAAGCAGCATTTACTAAACTTTTGGTCTCACTGTCTGATTTCTTTTCAGCCCAAAAAGCTAGAGTGCAATAATTTACATAGATTTTAAAGGGCTATCTTGAAATTATGGCTTCTGCGTAATTTTTTTTGCCAGGGTGCTTTCATCAAGCATCACAGTTTTCATGGGAAACCAGATTCCTTGCACCATCTACCATTTGCTGTCTGGGTTTAACCCCATCTATAATTTGACTCTAAACATACCTTTCCTCCATCTTTCCCATGAGTACTACTAAGTACTTTAAGATATCACTGATGGGCTTAGATATGCTGAGTCCCATATGGGGCCTTTGTCCAAAAATCTTTCCTCCATTCAGGTGTCCTGATGGTGAAAATATCACCACCTGTGAGTCATCAAAGTGATGAAAGATTCTTTTTCCTTTCACTTGGGAGTCCTAGGGGAAAGGGGAGAAAAAGCAGAGGAAGAAGGGAGGGAAGGAGAGCATTGAGGTGGAGGTTGGGGAGAGAAATGGTAAAAGGGAAAAAGTTACAGAAAAGAGCAAAGACCACTCAAAATTTTACCAAGAGTACTGCTAAGTACTTTTGTCATAGTTCTTGTTCAATTTTTTCAGTTGTATCCAACTCTTTGTGACCCTATTTGGGGTTTTCTTGGCAGAAATATTGGAGTGGCTTGCCATTTTCTTCCCATCTCATTTTACAGATGAAGAAACTGAGGCAAACAGGGTCAATTCATTTGCTCAGGGTCATACAGCTATGTCTGAGTCCTTATTAGAATGGAAGAAGATATCTTCTTAATTCCAGTATGCCACCTTGTTGCCCCTGCTCAGTGCCCATGGTATTTCATCTTTTCTGTGCCAAGGAACCCTCTAGCAGTCTAGTGAAGCTATGGACTCCTTCTCAGAAAAATATTTTGAAATGCATAAAAATATGATACTAAAGAAACCAGTTTTGTTGGAATATAGCTATTAAAATATACTTATACATATATACACTTACATGTACACATGCATGTATCTGTGTATATATGTGTGAGCACATATATGTGTATATGTAGATGTATATACATCTACATATATCTATATATCCACAAACATACACACACCAAGTCCAAAGATCCCATGTTAAGAACCCCTGGCAATAAATAGAGAGCTAGGTATGAAACAAGAAAGACCTGTGACCTACACTGACTGTGGGATCTTGGGCAAATCCTCTAGTGCTCTGTCTAGCTCTATAGATTGAAAAGAGGGCTCTGATCTTCACTGATAAAAGAAATTCCTCACTGGAAACTCCCTAAGCCAATGAAATCACAGACCCAGCCCCTCCCTCTATCCCTAATACTGCTTCTTTTTATAGCAAATAATACCCTAAGTACTTTGGAAGATCTGTTATGTCATCAGGAGTAACACATTTATTTATCCTCAGAGTTTCACATGATGAGAGTGTTTCCAGGCATAAGGAAGGTTATGGAAGAACTCATTGATGACTTAATTTTTTGATCTCTGATATCAGCTGTTGTAGAATTCAAGGATTTTAATTTCTAGGCTGATTTTTTTTTATTGCATTCTGAATGAAAAAAAAGAATCACATATTGACATCTTCCATTAACAAATCAGAATCTGAGTGAGATTGTTTATAGAACTGTGAATTTAGAATCAAAGGCACGTAGAACCCATCTGGTTTCAGGCTCTTATTTAACAAATGAGGAATTGAAGCCAGGGAAGCTATGGTTTGCTCAAAGTCCCATAGGTTATTGCCTCCTTCCCATAGTGTAACTAGATATGGAAAAGTGGATTGAAAGGGTACATAAACTTTCAGACATACTTTTAAGGCCTAAAAGAAAATAAGAAGTTGGGGAAAAAATAACCCCAAGTAATTAGCTTCTGTTTTTTCTTGTGAGTAGGTGAGGGCCCCCTGCTGGGAAGGTGTTCATTAGTAAGTTAGTGCTACAAAGTATGCTTGCCAGCATGGTAAAGAATGTTTATCTTTGCTTTCAAATAATGTTGACTGGCTTATGAATAATGATGAGGACATGAAGGAAGAAATTTTTAAATTTAAATTCGCACATTTATTAAAGTTCAAGTTGTTGATGACTTTGTTTTGACTTGCCATAGAGTTTTTCTTTTGCAGTGATCATATTGGCTTAGCCTAAAGAAAAGCATGGTGAAAAAGTTCATTCATGATTGGTTTGTTAACTCCCTGATTCAATCTTCTTTAGGTCTTTGTGGATAATTTCCTTTCAGATAATTAAAAAATGTATTATTTTCCATTAAAGGTATTGGGTGAATACCTTTCTTAGTACAGCCATATGATAATGCTTGGGCACCTGGGTAGAGCAGTGGATAGAGTACAGATCCTGGAGTCAGGAAGACTCATTTTCCTGAGTTCAAATCCAGCCCCAGACACTTACCAGCTGCATGACTCTGACTGCTTGTGTCTTCAGCTGTAAAATGAGCTGCAGAAGGAAATGGCCAACCACTCCAATATCTTCGCCAAGAAAACCCCAAATGGGGTCATCAAAAGTTGGACGTGACTGAAAAACGGCTGAATTGAATGATAATACCTCACAATAACCTTCCGAGATGTATAGGATAGAAATTATCTGATTTTACAGATGAAGAATATGGCCACGGAGAGTTTGTAAGTGACTTTCTTATGTTTACACAGAGGAGAAAGGCAGGGCCAGGCCTCTAGGGCAGTGGAAAGAATACAGAATTAAGAATTCATTCTGGGTTCTAGGTCTAAGTCTGTTAGCAGCTAGCTTTGTAACTTTGTACAAATCACTTAAGCAGGGGCTGGAGGTAATATTCTTTGCTTGTGCATGGAGGACTCTGGCTAGCTCTTTCCTTTCTGGGTTTATAGGACAGGAGGAAAGAAAGAACTCACTTGAGACAGCCCATAACTTGCTTGAAGGTGGACTTTATAGTCTATACTTTATAAACTCCTGGTTTGCTAAATGGGCAAAGATATTCTTCATATACACACACCTGTTCTATATTCTATGGCTTATTACTTTGAGGCTTGTAGGAAAAATGAATATTCCCAGGGGAGAACCAGAAATGACACACATTCAGATGTTCCTGGGGGGAGGATCATGGATAGCACCGGAGTCATTATTTAAGTTACTGTTGAAACCCGTCCCCATTAGAATCAGTGTACACGAGCTTAGAATTGTGAATCCAAGTCAGGGGCTACATATAACTTCTCTCAGTTTTATCATTGGTAAAATGAGGAGATTGGACCAGGGTCATAGGATTTAGAACTGGAAGGGAGAATGAAGAATTAGGAGATCATAAAAGTGAGTTACTCATGGCCACTCAAGTAATTAAGACAGAGATGTTCAGACTTAGATCTTCTGGTTTCAAATTCAAGTCTCTTGCCACTAACCCATTGAAAGTCTCTCAAAATTTTAGCTTTCACTTAAAATTCTACAGTTTTAGGATTTCTTGGTTGTCCTCAGCTACTTCTGGTGTATTGCTTAATATTTCACAATTTTTAAACCCTACGGTTGTTTTATTTCAGAAATAAAAAAAGCTTTACATGACTTCTAGACATATCTTTACTCTATTAATTCCATTCCGTTGGACTTCCTGTCTCTGTGCCTTTGCAAAGGCCAGTCCCCCATGCTTGGAATGCTTTCCTTTCTCACCACCACCTCTTGTAATGTTTACTTCCATTCTAGGATGACTCAAGTGAAACCTCCTACAGTATGAGACTTTTCTTGATTCCCTCCCCCACAGGCTCTTAATAGATACTTGTTGGGTTGAATTGCACTCTTGGGTTTAAAACCATAGTTGATTTGGATTGTTTGTGTTTGCTTTATGTTCTAACCATTTCTTTTTTCCAACCTTTGCTGAAGCCTGTCTTCTAGAAGTGAACACTTACTTTAAACAGATTGACTGAATAAACAGCCCCAATGGAATTCAGACCCTCAGACATTTTCTGCTGTCTGACCTCTGTACATGTTAATTTATCCACTTTGTGATCTTGGGCTTTGGTATCAGTGCCTTGATATCACTACAGGACTAGAGGAGAGAAAGCTAACAGGAACTTCTCTCCCTCCCTCTCTCCCAGGAATGTGGCTATGAAAGGGAAGAATGAGTAATGGTTGCTGGAATGGCTATTTTGTCCTACCTAATCTAAGGACTTTGTAAAGCCTAAGTGTACTTCAAGAATATGGTGCATCAAAGTCTTAAATATAAATATGAATAGAATTTCTAGACAGTGAAGAACCCCAGGGCCAAAAGGACCTTTCAACTTGGTTAACAAAATACACACCTAAGTTTGGACTTCCTGGAGCCTGCTTCCAACCTCTCTCTGACTGATAAGTCTGGTTAGTGGTTAACACATCAACTTCAGGCAGTTGAGTTGTGAAGGGCCAGCCCATGTCTGGTATAAAGGACCAGTGATTTCAAACTAAATGTATATTGTTTTATTGTGAGGGGGTGTGTGTATGAGGAATGGAGGGTGGTAGTCGTTCCATTTCCCTGTTTGCTTTTGGGGATTGTTTTAAACTTTCACCCAGAAGCAAAAGCCCGATGGTGTGTTTGTAGAGAGCTTAAGTGACCACAGTCATGAAACAGGCAGAAATGATTTAGTGCAGATCCCCAGGCAGGCCTCCTTAGCATTTGCATTTCCAACAAGTACTGTGTTGTCTCCAGGTTTTTTGAGAAAAAAAAAAAAAGGAATCTGTGGGCAATTGTAACAAAACCAAACTCTGAAACTGAGGAAAATAATACTGTTTTGGAATCATCATCTGAAACATTTTGGGCTCATGACGTGTGGACCTGGAATGTCACATGTGGCATACCTCATTTAAAGTTTATTATTTTAACCTTTGACCTCTTTGTTTCAAATGAGTATGATTCTGCACCTTGAACAGCTACCTCAGCATTTCTGGCCAGTTATCCACAGGGCCAGTGCCAGTTATATGGTGAGCATGGGGAAACCAGAGCTGGGATGGCTAGAAGACCCTTCTGTTACTTCACTCCCCTGTCAAACCCACTGGGCTAAGGGTAGGGGTATTTATTCACAGACTGAAGCTCAGCATTGGATAATTGAAAGCATTTCCAGGAACACTGAGAAGGAAATCTGGCCATGTTCTGAGCTGAAGTAAAATATCATGTCACTCATTCACCAAGAACAGTCCCATGAAGCAGTGGAAACAATGTCCCTAGGCTCCAACAGAAGCATTTAGCATTTCTACTGACAGAACATACAGTCTGTGGTTACTATGTGTGAAATCCTCATTAAAATTCCTCCCGAAATCAGCTGAAAACAGATCCCACACTCGTTACAGTGCTGATACGCCCCACGTTTATATAGAAAAGAAATTTGCCCAGTGGTTTCTTGTCTTTTGTACTAAAGCCATCTTAATTTCCCATGCCAAGACTGACTTCTCCCAAGGGAAAAGTATTAATTATTTGTAATCCAAGTCTAGCTCCTCGACACCCAGAACCTCCTCTTTTCATGTTTGCATGAGTGAGGTGGGCCACTTGTCCGCTAGGATTAAATAGAGGTGGTTTATACTCGTCAGGGCCCTTAGGGGAAGAACTAGAAGGTTGGGGTAGAGTAAGGGGATATGTTACTGGGAAGAACTCTGTACTTAAAAATAGAGTTAGAGGTTATGATTTTGCTCCTTAAGGAGAATAGGCATCTGCCACCTGTCATTCAAAATTAGCTTGCCAACAATGATTCTGTAAATCACAGAAAACTCATGTTACGGGGTAACCTTGATTATCCTAAGAAGCCTTCTTTGACTCCTTATTCTGTCCCATTCAGCTACAGTTCCATCTCTCTCATCACTTTCTTTGCTAACCTTCTTGAATAAGTTCTTCAGACCTAATGCTGTCACTGCCTCACTGGCTACTCTGTTCTCAGACTATTGCAATTAGATTTCTTCAGTCCCAGGGAAACGACTTTAAGGTCACCACCAACCTCCTTGTTTCAGATCTTATTTATATGCCGTGATTTCTCTGCAGATTTTGACACTTCCCTGCCTACTGATGAATGCCCCCTTCTCCCTGAAGAGATACCATACTTTTCTCAACATTATTCTGCCTCCTCTGCCTTCTCTGTCTCTTCTGCTAGCCCTATATCCTCTTCATGACCTTTAAATGGTCATGGTTCTCAATGGACCATTCATGGTTCTCTTGTTTTGCCTCTATATCTCTTTTGTTAGTATCTCATTCATTCCTTTGGCTTCCATTGCCCCCTCTAGAACAGGACGCTTAAGCCCTGACATTTCTAGATGCTTGTTTCCAGTGTCCTGAGGGACATCCCTTTTTGGATGTCTCTTGAAATCCCATTTCAGGATCAGCTCATGTGTAACCTCCTACAGAATAGAAATGTAGATTAGTATAGAAAGGTGGGGGTGAGGGTGCCACACATGTGGAATGTCCCATGTACTTTCACATGAAGATGCTATATAATTATTTTTACTTTTTGTTTTATTTTAAATTTTTATTTATTTTTAAATTCTAAATTATATTTTTACTTACTATTTTTACTTTGTTGTGAGGCCTTTTATTAAGTGGAAGTCATCTGCAAATGCATATCAATAAAATAAAATGAACCCTCCCCCTCCCTAATTTCCACCTCGGAAAAAAAAATACGTCAGCCATATCTCTCATGTCTATCCTCTTCTTTCTGTTATAACTTCTGCTGTAGTTGGACAGTTGATTTCTCACAGGTTTTAAACTCTTTCTCTTTTATTCTAGATTTTATACTGCTCACAGAATAATACCTTTTATTAGGCTTAAATCTGGACAAATCATGCCTCTCTACTCAAGAATTTTCAGTAGCTCCCTCTTGTCTACTGAGTAAGGTTCAGAATGTCTCTGCCTGACATACAAGGCCCTTCTCAACCTTGTGCCCCTCTATCTTAAATGTAAAATGAGGGAGTGGGAGTAGATTACCTCTGAAGTTTTTTCTACCTCTAGATGAGTGTATGATTCGGGGTCTTCTGAGGCCTCTTTCACTTAGGTTAGATGATCCTATGATCTTTAAAATCCGCCTTCCTATTACTTCCTTTCCATATACTTTGTGCTCCAGCCAAACTTTGCAAATCCCTGCCCCCACCCTTCTCTGCCCCACCATGCGTCCTCAGTCTTCCATGTCTTTATTCACTTATCAATTCCTGGAATGTGTGCTCCTCATCAGTTCCTACCCATCTGTAATTCATGTTCTTCATCGGTTCCTACTGATCCTTTAATGTCCATCAGAAATGCCACCTTCCCAGGAAACCTACCCTTATCACCTACCCTCACCCCTGAGTTGATAGCTATCATCTTCCCCAACACATTAAACACTTTTTTTGTAATCCTATAAAGCACAAATGGTGTAATATTGTTAGCTAAAGCTATCAATGCTGGTGTCTTATCCCTTTATTAGACAAGTTTCTTGAAGTTGGGGATGGTTTTATCTGAACTTTGTATTTTTCCCAGAACCTAGCCCAGTGTTCTGCACACAGTAGGTACTTAATAAAAGTTTATTGTATTATCAAATGATCATCATTTTCCTCACTGGATCATTAATTTTCAGGGAAGTTTCAACAAGAGGCCTCTAATTCCTGCACTCTTTGGAATTAAGAGTTACTTTTTACTTGTGTGATGCTGGGAGAGTCATTTAACCTCCCGGTTTCAGTTTCATCATCTGTAAAATGAGGGTGTTGGCCTCCAAGATTCCTTCCAGCTCTAAATATCTTTTTCTGGTAATCCTCTCTCTAGCATATTTGGAATGCTGCTGAATCAGCAAGTGGGTCACTGACATCATAGAGCCTTGAATGTAGGGGTAGCATCCTAAGATATCCCTCTGATCTAGAAGAGTTTTCATATCTTTGCATTTTGCCGGGTCATTTGCTATTCATGAGGTTATAATGCAGTTGAGCTTACATACCCGGATAAACTGTCAGGTTCTCTGATATGGGGATAGCAGAGTGGAGATGCTGTAAATCTTCAAAGGAAAGTCCTGCCCACAGTTATGAACAGAGAGGGACAAACAATTCCTTTTGTTCTTGCTTGGATGAAAAGTTCTCTCTGTACAAACCCCAGGACCCACAAGAGACAGGATTGCTAGATGTTCCTAGGCATCCTGGGGAGGGTAGTGTGAGACTCTCCAACTGGGCTAGTGGCACTCTTTTGGGAAAGACTCTGGAAGAGGGCAGAGAAGAACCTTCTTCTCCATGTTTGGTAAGAGTGCAACTTCTTGCCTGTAGGGAAAAATGGATTCATCCTTTCCTAAATTAAACAATATATGGTCACAGAAAAACAGAATAGTATAGAAGGTTATGCTTTTGAAGAATAATCCTTTCATTCACAATCTGTGAAGTACTATGCCCTTCCCTCTCCTTCCCTTCCATTCCCTTCCCCCTCTTCCTTTCCCCTTTGTCTCTCTGTCTTTGTCTCTATCTTTGTCTGTCTGTCTGTCTTTCTCTCAGACACATGCATACACACACACACACACACAGAGTCTAGCACATCCTAAATGCTTACTAATTGGTTGATTCTAGATTGCAATGTTGAAAGCTGCCAAAGAAGAATGAGGCTCTCTACAGTACTACAGAATAGCTGTCCTTTAAACATCTCATTTGCTCCTGGGAAACCCTTGTTCTCACAGGCTTCTCATGAGGCTTCTGTCACTGTTTCCCATAACTCAAAAGGTCCAATTCAGTGCAAGAGAGACAAGTGGTCTTGGAATGAAACCATCTAAGTGGTCACTTGAAGATATTCCTGAATCCCTAAGATGATGGATGCTCTTACCTGGGAGGAGAACAACTCTCCACATAGCCTTCTGAAATAAACACAACTCTTTGTTTCTTTCTGCATATAGTATACTCTGAGAGTTTTCAGATTGTTGGATACCATTAGAATGAAAACAAATATTTAGAGAAGAAAACTTTGTGCATTGTTTATATAGACATCCCCAGGGGTGCCTAGAAAAGCTAGTGTAAAGGAATATTAAATTTTAGGATTAAAACGTCCTTCAAGTTAAGAATTGTCATTGTTATTTATAAAGGGACTGTAGGTGTGTGACTCCACTATGATCCAAAGAGCAGGATGTTTCCCTGAGGAGCTTACTAGCTAAAGCAAATAAGCAAACAGTAGATGATAATATTTTATATTGTTTTGCAAATAGCATCTTTCATCCACGGTGCTCTAGTAATATATTCAGATGAACTCTGTGGGCTTCCTCATTTCCCCAGGAGAAGTCAGAGGCTAGTCTAATGTGTCTTCTTAGATAAATAGAGAAACCAAAGCAGACATGGAAATGATACCAACTAAGTGAACATCTGTCAGGCATCAATGCTGGTGTATACACTGACTTCAAACTCCTAGTTACCTATGCCAATCTTATTCCACAGGAACAAGATGGCAGTGCCAATGGACCACTGTGTGTGAGTGTGTGTGTGTGTGTGTGTGTGTGTGTGTGTAGAACTAGTTTCTATATGTAATATGTAAGTGCTTGGATAAAGAAGGGAAAGGGACACCCCAAGGAGTTAAAATGGATGGTATTGTTGGGACAGGTGGGACTCCTCTTGAAGGAAAAGACATTAGTGTCTGTGACTTCATTTGTGACTTTCTGTGTGTCTATGCACAGTATATCCACAAAGTGGATTTATTTCTTTTACTCCTTTAGACAATTTACTATATTCCCTTGCCAAACTTGAATAGTAAGAGTGTTGCATCTAAGTGTTTCTCTCTAAGAACTGGAAAAAAAACCCCAAATAAAACTAGACTTGCTCTCTGATGCAGACTGCACTCACTTTATTGTGGCCAGGATGCATTTTGATTATTACGCCAATTCAAAACTATTTCTTATAGAGAAGTAGAAATCAATCAATTAGAATGCAGGTTAATGAATTTGTCTGATACAGTATTTTTCACCATTGCTAGGAATTACCCTGGTACAGTAGAAGGTACCGACTCTGGAGTCCGATAAACCTGGGTTCAACTACCTCCTCTGCTATCTGCTGTCTGTGTAACCTTGTGTAAATCATTTAATTTTCCTGGGCTTTAGTTAGTGACGATATTAGCGCCTACCTCCCAGGGTTGTTGTATGGAGCAAATCAAATCATTTGTAAAGTACTTTGCAAAACTTGAAGTGCGTTATAAAAGCTATTCTTATACCATTACCATCATCAATATTATTCTTATTTATTATCCAGGCCGGATATTGCAGCCAACCCGGTACCGAGACCTCAAGGAGCACAGAGTGATCATTTGGAACGACTTTCAGGATTCCAGCCCAGCAGAATCTGGCTTTGGAATTAACTTGGAGACATGAACGATCGTTATCAGCCTAAACTCCACCCTTTACTCCCCAAGTTGTTCAGGGAAATGTTGATATGTTCATTGTTGTTCTATCTTTAAAGTCAATATCCTTCTGTAAAAGCTGATCTGACATTAAGTGGTTAAATGGATTCAGGTTGCTAGTAAGTGGGCGTGCCCAATTAGGAAGAGCACAGCCAATGGGAGCTCAAGTTCATGGCAGAGAAAACTAAATTCTTCCATTTCTCATATGTGTATATGTGTGTGTGTGTGTATAATATATATGTGCATATTTGTATAGGTATGTATGTAGATATGTGCAAACACATATATATGCATAGATATAGATATGATTCTCCCCTCAATTACGTTACAGCAATTTTCTAACATTTGTTTTTTTTTAAAGTTTTGAGTTCCAAATTCTGTCTCTCCTTCCCTCCCTTCTCTCCTCTTTCCCTGAGATGGTAAGCAAGCAGATATAGGTTATACATGTGCAATCATGTTAAACAGTTCTACAAGAGTCAATTTGTACAGGAAGACTTGAATATAAGAAAAAGAATGAAAGAAAGAAAGCAGAAACTAGCCTGCTTCAGTCTGTTTTCAAACAATATTGGTTCTTTCTTTGGAGGCAGATAGCAGGCTTCATCATTAGTCCTTTGGGATTGTCTTGGATCACCGTATCGCTGAGAATAGCTAAGTCATTTCCAGTTCTTCATTGAACAATATTGCTGTTACTGTGTGCAGTCTTCTCCTGGTTCTGTTCACTTCACTATGCATCAGTTCATGTAAGTCTTTCCAGGTTTTTCTGAAATCATCTTGTGTGTCATTTTTTAGATCAGGGAAGAACTTTTAGCAAATGGGAAAAACACATTCACTTACTTCTACTGGCTTGATTGGAAAGTCTGGCTCCGTTTTGAAAAGCTTTGTGAAAAGGCGATTCTTTTTAACTCTGTAGAAACACTTCATAACTCATGTCCTTATAAAACTGCCCTTGCTGATGGAACGATTTCGTATTTTAGACCTCTATAACACATGCAGGGAGGTGAGGCCTCTTTCCCAAAGGAACGGCCCCAGAAGGTGTGTTACAGGAAGAGTTATAAGTCCAGCCAGGAACTCAGGGATTGTTCTAAGGAAGATTGGCTCTTAACTTCTCTAGAGACAGGAAACCCACATTTCCCCATTTTGTCCTAACTCAAACCTCAGGTGTTTCTAGAATGTCAGAACAGCTGGTTAAAAAGGTGAAAAGAGTTTTTCACTTCATTCTTTCTCATGGTTTTATTTTCTTTTGATCTGTTTCTTCTTCCACAACTATGAGGAATATGTTTTGCATGACAGCACCTCAAGCTGCCTACCATCTTCAGAAGAGGGGAGGGAGAAAAATATGGAACTCAAAAGTCTTGCAAAAATGAAAGTTAAAAAATGTTCTCCATATGTAATTGGGGAAAAATAAAATAGTACTAAAAAAATAAAAAAGTAAAAGGAAGGTCCACTTTAGGTATTCTGTTTGGGGGAGAGGGAGTAGTTTCCAGCCTGTCAAATTTCTCCACTGGATTGACTGAACTGAGTACATGCTCTGTGAGCTTCTATGCCCAGCCTGAATGCGAAATCTCCTTGCTGCTGCTGCTGGATGAGTCTGTTTGCACAATAGCACAATTAAAAAAATACTTCTCATGACTGCAAATGCTTTTATGCATTTCATCCTTTTTTTAAACTTCAATATCATCTCAGTCACTAAAGTGAAAAGCCAAAATTTTCCAAGTTCTTCCTTTTTTTTGGCTTTTGGCAAAACTTTTTGTGCTTATTATGGTAAGATGTATGTGACAAGCTTTAACCTTAGTCATGCGTTTATGTATGGTTGTAGGCATACAAATTAATGTAAATAGTATAGTTGATTATCACAGAACTGTGGATTCACAGCTGGAAGGGTCCTTAGAGATCATCTACCAGGGATCCTGGGTTCTCTTCACTTAAAAAAAATTGATAACTATATTTCGATATATTTGGTTTCCTTTGTAATCCTAAATATATTTTACTCATTTAAAAATATTATTCTGAGAAGGAGGCCATGGGTTTTGCCAGTTTACAAAATGGGTCCATCACCTAAAAAAGCCTAAAATGTTGTCCAATCTTCTCATTTTGTAGAAGAGGAAAATGAGTCTCAGAGGGTCTGAGTGACAAGTTCAAGGTCACACATCTAGTAAGTGACTGAGATAGGGACTTATATCCAAATTTTTTTCAATGTGAAGTTTGGAACTTTTAAAAATTGTACCACATTCCAATTACTTTACAACTGTCCTAGGATCATTCCTTATTTTGTCTTAAAGGTTGATATAGGAATGAATATGTATAGTCTGGATTGATTTCAAAATTAGGTGCTAAGGGTATCTGCTATTTTTTCTTTTCTTTTTTAAATTTTATTGCTATATGTAGCTTTTATGTCATTTATATTTCCCAATGAATTCCTCCCCTCAATCCTACCCAGAGAACAGTCTAATAATAAAAATTTAATAATAAAATATTAAGGAGGGTCATTTAAATCCACTCTCTGACACTTATTTGCTGTTTGACCCTGGGCAAGTCACTTAATCTCTGTTTGCCCTAATCCGCTGGAGAAAAAAATGGCAAAACATTGTAGTGTCTTTGTCAAGAAAATCCCCTGGACAGTATGGTTCATACAGTCATGAAGACTTGGCCATGATTGTATGACAGAATAATAACCACAATAAAATGAAGGAGAAAATTTTAAAACGTTCTATAAACAATGTACTAAAAAAGTCTTGATATTGACCACAGTATCCCACACCTGCAGTCCCCCATTTCTGTAAAGGGTGTGTGTTTGTCATCATCTCATAGCTTTTCTTTGCGGCCAAGTTTGCTCCTTCGAATTTCACTGCATTCTGTTTTGATTGTTTTAAAAACTGTTACTTATTCAGTGAGAGCCGGCATATATTTTATTGTTGGTGGGACTTGTGCTTTCGTGACTATGGGAAAATCCCGGTGTGGATACACCTTCCACCTATTTGTGAAACAGTTCATCTATGACATATGAACTTAGACAAGTTGAGAAATTTGCCTTCGGTTACACGGTCAGTGTGCGTCATAACTAGGACTTATACTCAGGTCTTCCTAACTCTGGTTTATCCACTAGGTCATGGTTCCTCTCGAGTTTGCCTTTATGCACATTTAACATTAGAGATATAGGACAATCATAAGATTTAGAGTTAACGGAAAACTTAGATGAAAGCCATCATTTTACAGATGAAAAAACTGAGGCATGTAGAAATGAAATGACTTATAGTCATATCAGTAGTAAGTGTTAGAATTAGAACTCCAACCCAAGTTCTATTGCCTCTAAATTCATAGACTGATAAATTCCTTGGCTTGTAGGTACTATTTTTGTTTTTTGTTTCATGTTTCCCAGAGTTGAAGTCTGTTGGCCTGGCTGAAGAGTGATGTGCAGAGGCTTACCCGGTGACTTTCTGCTCTGCGCTTCTTTCTTTTGCTCCTACATTTTTAGCTTCATAACCATCAAATTGACATCTGGCATTCCAAGGAGAAAAATAACCATGGAAATGGCCAATTGAGGATAATTGACTTCCTCATCTATCATGTTCTCAAATGGTGCGTATTGAAGCACAGCACTGGGGAACCCAACACCCAAATTCTGGAAGCTGAGAGGGCCAGAGAAAGGCATCTTAATTCCTCTCTATAAATTCAGGCAGAGTGGATAAGGCAGATGAGATTTGATATTATACCAGCTCAGAATTCATTTTTTCCATATCAGAAAAACATGTTTCATGGCTCATATTAGAATTCCAGACCATACTGATGGAAAATAGCTCAGAGGAATCACCCCCAGTCACATTTTCTTTGACTGAGCACAAAATTCACTGAGCACAAAAACCATCTAGCGAGTTTTAACATTTTTCTAAGGAACCATCACAAAAGACACCATTACAGACAAGGGGGAAAAGTACCAATCCGCAAATGTTTCCTTGAAATCTGGCCTTTTCCACCTTGTTATACAGTGAAATCAATATCAACTCCCAGATTGGTTGACCTATTCATGAGCCTGAAACTTGAATGAAAAAAAAGAAAAATTTCCCCCATGATAGATTCTTTCCCTTCCCGCAGATGTAGCTAGTGGGGAAAATCTGGTTCCTGAAAAGAACTTCAGAGTTCACTCGATAATGTCATTTTGAGAAGGGGTGTACGTGGCCTACCTCACCACTCCTTAATCTTCTTAGATTTTTCACAAAGAAATCACATTAATCAAATCTGCTTTCTGCTTGATGAAAGGTGCTGTCTGAATAGTTCACGACTTAGGGTGAAATTGAATATGGGAGAAAAAAAATCCCTTTTTGAAATAATACCAAGACTTCAAGTTTTTCAGCATTGTTGGAGTCTTACTTTATGCCAGACAGTCTAGCACCATTTAGTGAATACCCCATTGCCCTGCCTGATCATTTCAAGAGGTGTTTTTAAAATACTCAGGGCACAAAGAATTAAAATTGCCTGTTATTTACAAATAAATATTTGCTTTGTGGCATTCTTTAAAATTGTTTTTCTCCAATTACATGTTAAAACAATTCTTAACCTTTTTTTTTTAATTTTGAATTCCAAATTATATACCTTCCTCCCTCTCTCCTCTTTCCATTCCCTAAGACAGCAAGTAATATGATATAGATTATAAATGTGTAATTATGTAAAACATTTCCAGATTAGGTATTCTGTACAAGAAGACTGTAACAAAATAAGAAAGAAAGAGAAAGTATGCTTCAGTCTGTATTCAGACAACATCAGTTCTTTCTCTGGAGGAAGATAGCATGCTTCATCATGAGTTTTTTGGGATTGCCTTGGATTATTGTGTTATTGAAAATAATTGTCATTTACAATTCTTCAGTGAACAATATTGCTGTTACAGTTACAATGTTCTCCTGGTTCTGCTCACTTCACTTAGCATCAGTCCACCTAAGTCTTTTCAGGTTTTTCTGATAACATTCTGCTCATAATTTCTTATAGCACAATAATATTCCATTGCTTTGTGGCACTCTT
>CM053770.1:38449543-38487553 GCA_028658325.1 Potorous gilbertii | reverse complement strand
CTTTCTCATCCAAAAGGAAAGGAGGAAATATCTGTTCACCAAGAAAGTAACCTTCTATGATCTTATTTTTTTTTTCTCTTTTCTAGGCATTTTCCCAGCCAGTTACTTGACTTCTGAGATTCCTTTCCACACCCACCTTGCCTACAGATCCACCCAGCTAGTGCTTAGGGTCTGAGATTCAAATGCGGCTTCCCAGTCTCAGGGCTTTCGGCAGGGGCGGGGCTGCTATTCAGTGTAAGATTAAATTCAGATGCTCAGGTGAGGGGAGGGCCACCTCACAAGGCTCAGTTCCCTCAAGGGGTTTATGTGGAGACCTTCAACAATGGATCTGAGCTCCTGCCTGCTTTGGGAGCCCCTGTCCGATGCTTCCCCCGCTGTTGCCTCCTGAGGGGGCCTGAGTTATGGAGACACCCCGCTCCTCTCTCAGCCAGTCCAGAAGGCTCTCTCACTGACCTGTAGAGCCTGTGAGTTGAGGGACCTTCGTGGCTGCCGAAGATTCCATCCCTGAAGCCTGCTCGGATCTGCTGCTCTCAGGGCCGCATGGCTAAGACAGGGCTTGGCTCTGCTCCGGGTCCTGTGCACGACAGATCTTTGGTGTCGGTTTTTCAGGTGTCTCTGGAACAGAAATCTCCTCCACTCCGTTGTGTGGCTTCTGCTGCTCCAGAATTTGGTGGGAGTTCCTCTTTACAGTTAATTTATGGGCTGTGGGTTCGGAGCTAGCATATGTGTGTCTTTCTACTCCGCCATCTTGGCTCCTCCTTCAAAATTTATTTTTAAAAGAAATAAAATTAATTCATGTTTATAGACAAAAAGTTTTTGGCACCCTCTGCCCCTTTTAGTCACTCTGACATCATCACAGCACACAGAAAAGCAGATGGAGAACCCAGCAGGACTCAGAAAGACATTTCATTTTTCTTTGATTCTTGGCTCACCAGGTCCAAAGAATTCATTGCCTAGTGGGTGACATTCTGGTAATGATCTTCTCTGCTTAGAAGAGATACAGTCTATCATTGAGATCATACTGAAAGCTATTCCAGCTTAGTAGAATCATCACAGACTATGAAAATCCACATTTATCTCCACACCTTGATGAGGCATTAAAATGAGACTTTTGTGGAGGACTCTGTACTTGCCACAGCATAAATGCAGCCCAATTATTATATTACGGTGGAATGTTCATTATTCTTTGAAAAAGCATTTATTAAGCTATGTTCTGGGCACTGGGGAGATGGAAGCAGAAGGAACAAGCATTTATTTAGCGCCTACTATGTAGCAGGCCAATGATGTAATTTACCATTTATCCATACCTCTTCACCTAGTGGAACTTTTGTCCATCTCATCCTATAAAATAGGGATTCTTAAGCTGGGATTGGTGATCTTGGGATTTTTTAAAATACTTTGACAATTGTATTTCAGTATGATGTACTTTCTTTGTAATTCTATGTATTTTATTTTATAAATTTAAAAGAAGACCATAAGTTTCAATAGGGTACTGGACAAAAGTCATGACAACAACATCTAATGGAGACACTAAGGCAATGATAACTTTGTAGATAATTTTGTACACAATACCTCAAAGAGAAAATAATTGAGATTTTCTTATCAACTATAAATATCACCAAATTTCATTATATTAAAATTAATACCTTAGTAATTTAATGATAACCATAGTAATAACTAATAATAAAATGGCACTTGATAGTTTAGAAAGCTATGAACTGTAATTCATGGAATTGGTCAATTATGAGGTAAAATGTCACGGTGGAGTTTTAGTGTGGGGTTTTTTTTAAAAAAGCAATAATATCAATCTCTCCCTTGAAGACTTTATAGTTAATATGAATTTACATCTATGACCTGCTTCTCAAAGCATAATTTAAACTACCTATCCCCTTTCATTGCTCAGAACAACCAGGCACTGTAGCTGGAGTTCCCCAAATTTAAAGCATTAAAGTGAGATTGGTCTTTGAATTTTTAAATGATTTGCAGTAAAAATATCAGTTTGAGATTAAGTCAATAAAATTAATCATTCATGACCCTGAAGGCGGAAGGGGTGAGGGTAGGAGGGAGTGGGAGGAAATTGGAAAACACTACAAAATTTAAAGCTGCCAGGAGAGAAGGGACTGGGGGAATTACTGTTAATTCACCCTGGCCAAATTCAAATACAAGCTGTTCTTTGTAATTCAACTTGGGGTGTCGTTTTCTTGTCACTATCTGCAAATGTAACCAAGAAATATGGTCAAATCAACCGGCATATGTGCAGACGCAGTTTGATATAATGGAAAGAATACAAGACTGGAGAGGATCAGTAAACCTGGGTTCAGTGTGAGAGCTAACATTTATTACCTGTGTCACTGCACAAGTCATTTGACCTTGCACCTTGGTTTCTCTGCCTGTGAAATGAAAATAATTATGCCTGCACTATTTCACTTTGTTGTGAGAATGTGTTTTATAACCTTTAAAGTCCTATATGAACATGTTATTATGCATGTCTCTTTTTATTTTATTTTATTTTGTAAGAGAGAGGTTTTGACCTGTGAGTTCATCTCCCAATATGGAATGGCAACTTATCAGTCATTCTAAGACAAAGTCTTAGAAAATTTCCTGAAGTATTTAATATTTTGGGATTTCCTCCCCTACCTATCTACAACTCTAATTGGTCTGAACTCCAGGGAACCTGATGCCCCTCCCAGGATTAGCTAATTTTCATACTGTTTGACTCAAATACTCAGTACCTTTCAACACCCTCAGCCTCCCTTCCCCTCTGATTGGAGAGAGGATGGGGCACTCAACCCCAACCAAAGCCCTTTATAAAGGACTGGACATGGACATTGCACCTCACTCAGTTTTTCATCTTTACCTCTGCTGGGTGATACAAGAGCCTGGTGCCCTCCACCAAGCCCTACCCAATCCCCCCTCACCCCTCACTCCTGACCTAAATTACAATGCCAGTGGAAGATTTTTGTCTTGTCCTTCACAATCTGTGATCTAATCACTGTCTATGAGTATGATGGCCCTAACCCACAGTCTTCCACAGGACATATCCTTCTGGTCCTCTTAAAGATGGAAATTGATATAAAGAATGAGAGGTGTAAATGGGGAATGACAGAACATGCCCCTGCCGCTGCTGCTGCAGTTCTGCACCCTCCCTCACATCCCCATCCCCACTGCAGTTGCTCTCCCCAAAGCTGAGTTTCTGTAGCACTTATAGTCCAAGCTATTGCATTTCATTTGTTACCGTATTCCAGCTGGTGTTCTCTGTCTCCAAAGTATGTATCATCTCTCCAATTTAAGCATTCAGTCAATATTTGTCCAGTGAATAAATCAGATCTATCCACAAACTCATATTCAAGCCCTATAACATTCCAGGAACTAGGACGGTAATAAAGAGACAAAGGCAGTATATAAAAAGTACAAAAAAACAGTCCCTATCCACAGAGAGCTTATGTATGTTCATGCATAATTAAATAAATACAAAGTAGATGTAAGTTAAATTGTGGATGGGAGGCACTAGCTATATGAGTAGCAAAAAGATTAGGAAAGAAAGGTCTCATGTGAGAGAAGGGGAGGAAAGAGAAGGGAAAAGAAGGGAATAAGCATTTATGCATTGCCTACTGTATGTCAGGCACTGTGCTAAGTGCTTTATATTATTTCATCTTCACAACAACCTTGCGAAGTAGGTACTGTTATCATCTTCATTTTACAGCTGAGGAAACTGAAGCAAGCAGGGTTAAGTGACTTTTACCCAAGATCATTCAGTTACTAAGTGTCTGAGGCTAAATTTGAACTCAGGTTCCAGATCAAGGGATGGATACAAGAACCCAGAATGTCCTGCATGGTGAAGAGGACGTAGGACACTTGGACAGGTACTTGGAGAGTATGAAAGGAAGTAAAGATATAAGAAGCCTGGAAAGAGAGAATGGAGCCAGATTTTAAAAGCTTTAAATGCCAGAAGGAGAAGTTGGTATTTTTTTTTCCTATAAGCAAAAGAGCTTTTGAGCAGCAAATGAATGAATAATAAATGCTCCATAAATATACCTGCTCTGACTCCATGATTCTAAAGACAGCACATACTTTTGCTCTCAGCTTAGTTCAACATCTCTTGCTCTGGAAAGTGTTTACGCTATACCATGACATATAAGTGAGTCTTTCATGATCTTTTAAAAACCCTGCAAATTGATGCGAACTTAAACTGTGAGTGTTCCAGTCGCTGAGCACACCTCAGTTGGCTCTAAGCCGTGACAGTGACAGCGACAGCAGCAGGTTTCCCTTCCCCACTGTCAGAGGGGACAGCCCACATTCAACAAATATTTATTGAGCAATCACCATGGGCAAAGTGCCAGGCCAGGCTGCTGCTTAAGTCAGTCTATAATGGAGAGATAAAGCTGCTGCTGCTGCTGCAGCTGCTGTTGCCAATGCTGCTGTTGCTCATGAGTCCTATGGCAGTTTCTTGGTAAAGTCAAATCCTGAATTATTTTATATTGAAAATGTAAGGTTGACCTACATGTAACCCCAACTAGACTTTCAATGTGCAGAAAACTCACTGATAAAAACAGGCTGGCCCTAAAAAAAAAAAACAGCTTTCTTTACTCTGAAGCTAAATGAACACGTTTGGAATGAAATTTCATTCACTAAAAATATATTAATTAAATCAATCAATCATCCAAATGTACTTATTATGTGATTATGAGCTCCAGGCAGGAATATTTTTTGATTTTCTTTGTCCCCAAGGTTTTTAGCACAGTGCCTGGCCCATAAAAGGCGCTTACTATTTATTGATTATTGATCACCTATTTTATATGAGCTAGGCACTGGGTTAGGCGCTGGAGGCACAAAGATAAAAATGAAACAGACCCTGTCCTAAAGGTCCTTACATTCTCCAGCACCTACTATGTGCACAGTACCGTGCTAGGTGCTGTTGAGAAGACAAGTAAATTACCTGGCCCTTGATTTCAAGGTGCTTACTATATTGTTGGGGAAAGAAGATGTACACATGTAGAAAGATAAATGATAAGGCAACACAATATCAGGGATGTCAAAAGGCAGTACATGATGAGAAAATGAATGATATAAATACTATTTGGATTCAAGAAAAGGAAAGATCAGTGTTTACAAGCTGAGGATGACTTCATGAAAAGCATTTCACAATTTAGAGGCAGCATTGGAGTTGGATTCCAGTTCTGGCTCTGCTACTTAGCACCTACCCCAGTGACCCTGGACAGGTCACTTTACTCCCTAGGCCTCAGTTTCATCTGTAAAATGAGGAAATTGGATTAGATGACCTCTGAGTTCCCTTCCTGTTCTAAATCTATGATTCTTTGAAAAGTGAAGTGTATGAGTGACAGCTAGGTGGCAAACAAATAGATGTGGAATGAAGAGGACCTGAGTTCAAATCAGGCTTCAGACACTTAGGAGCTGTGTGACCCTGGACAAGTCACTTAACCCCAATTGCCTCAAAAAAAAAAAGTTATGAGCATAACACAGGTTTCTTTGGGCATGCCCAGTTCTCCTTACATAGAGACATCATTGAGGGGTCCTTGGAGCATGCCCAGTTTGCCTAACATGGAGCCTACTGTTTCCCCTGCCACATGAGTAGGGGTAGCTTCCTTTAATTGGCTGCCGGTGTCTTTAAAACTAGTGAGATTGAGCTAGTCAATCCTTTTATTTTGGCTGTACTCTTTTTCAACAAACTCTGATCTGATATCATAAACTGAACTCATGAGAGGGGAAAGATTTTCTTCCCTTGTCCCCCCTCTTTCACTAGGGCTCTTAAAAATGGGTCTAGGGGTGCTCGTTTCTATTCTGTATTGTTTGTCCTACTTAGTTTCAGGGGTCAGAGGGCATCATCACAGAATTCAAGCCATGGAGCCCTTGAAGCCCGGATTGCAGGAAGGAGGCACAGCCAGACTGGCAAAGAAGCCAGGGTGCCGAGGACATAAGCCCAAGGGGGATTTTGAATTTGGAACCGGAACTGTGCTCTACAGAAACCAAGCTAAACTATGAACCTAATTATCTTTCCCTCCTTAGAGCCTGAGGTGGTGCCTCCCACATGTTGAAGGAGTAGGTTTGAGTAGTTGTAATATATCTGCTGAAGTAACTATTTCTGTGTAAAAGCTAGTCTGACCGTGAGTGGCTAAATGAACTGGGGTGCAGGGGATCCCTCCTACACCTGAGGGAATACCTTCTACGGGGGCTGAAGCCAGTGACAGAAAACTTATTTACCACCACCACCCCATGTCACCTTAAGGGTAATGGAGAACCCTGGAGGTAACTGTCTTAACTACTTGGCCTTCTAGGTATTGAGAATCATGGTAGTCAGTCTAGACTCTCTGGTCTAATTCTGGTGTTCTCTCTCTCTCTCTCTCTCTCTCTCTCTCTCTCCCATATATGTGTGTATGTATATATAGAAGTATGGACATATGGATGTATGTGTACACACACATGCACACACGCGCGCACACACACTTACATACACACCCACAATCCAAACCATTCCTCAAAAAATAAGTGAGCAAATCAATCTTTGAACAAAAAAAACAATTACAAAGCATTCACAACCACATAGAGAGCGCTCTACATAACGAATAATAAGAGAAATACAAATTAAAACAACCCTGATCTTTTACCTCACACTCTGCAAATTGACAAAGATGACAAAAAATGGTAATAGTCAATGTCAGAGGGGTTGTGAGAAGATTCACACATTAATGCATTATTGGTGGGTTGTAAATCAGTACAAACATTTTGGAAAGCAAAGAAATCATGCAAATTAAGTAGCCAAAATGTCCACAGTCTTTGGCCCAGAGATTCTACTATTGGGCTTATACCTCAAGGATCCCATTAATAAAAAGAAAATCTATCTGTCTATCATATTGGTCAAATGACCTCTAATATCCCTTTAGGCTCTAAAGGTGTGTTCCTACAATCCTTCTTTACAGGCTAATTGGAAAAAGGAGTCACTCAAACAGAAAATAGCCATTTATTTCTACTCTGTAACAGTATCAGTGACTTGATTTTAAAAATATAAAACTAGTTTTCAGTTCACATCTCATGGATGAGTAAGGTTTCTGTTTGAAAAGGCATTAAAATACCAATAGACAAATGGTCAAAGGACATGAACAGTCAGTTCTCAAAGAAAGAAAGTCAAGCTGTGAAAAACCCAATGAAAAAAATGGTTCAAATCATTAATATTTAGATAAACAAAGATCAAAACAACTCTGAAATTCTATTCCACAAGTGACAGATTGGTAAAAATGACAAAAAGGTAAATGACCTTTTTTTTTGGAGAAGTTTCAGGGAAACAAGCATATATACTGTGGGTAGAGCTGTGAATTGAACCAGTCATAATGGAAAACAATTTGGTAATAACCCTAAAGTCATGAAATTGTGCATACTTTTGACCCACCTATACCACTGCTAGGCCCATATGCTAGAGAGATGAAAGAAAGATATATGGGATTCATACACACAAAAAATATTTCTAGCAGTTCTGTCTGTAGTAACAAAGAATCAGAAACTGGAAAGAGGATTTGAATTAAAACATAAATATTTTTGTGTACAATCACTGAGGAGATTTGTTTTTGCTTGATTATTCATATCTATTATAAGAAATTTGGGGGTATCTTTTATTTTTTATGGGGGTATAGGAGGGAGAGAAAATAAATTTGTCAGTTTTTTAAATAGAAGTGGGGGTGCTACAAATGTGAAATGGGGCATGCATTTTTACATGAAGTTACTGTATTATTAACTTATATATTGTTTTATTCTGTTACAAAGTGGGAGTTATCTGTAAATGTATGTAATATTAAAAATAAAATACATCAATAAAAGTATGTTATTGTTAAGTTGTTGTTCAGTCATATGTGATAGACATACAAGTATGTGTCTCTGTGTATATACATATGTATATTTGTTGTTTAATTGTTTCATACATTCAGTCATATCCAAATCTTCATGACCCCATTTGGGGTTTTCTTGGCCAAGAAACTAGAGTGGTTTGCTATTTCCTTCTCCAGCTCATTTTTACAGATGAGAAAACTGAGACAAACAGGGTTAAGTGACTTGCCCAGAGTCGCACAGTGAGTAAGTGTTTGAGGCCAGATTTGAACTCTTGAAGAGGGGTCTTCCTCACTCCAGACCCAGCGCTCTATCCACTGAACCATCTAGTGACTCCCATTAATAAAAGTACAAGTGGCCAAAAAAAGGAAATGGCTGAACAATTTTATTAATATAATGAAGTATTATTCCACTATAAGAAATGACAAAGGGAATAGTTTCAAAGAAAGATTTGCATAAACTGATACAAAATCAAATAAACAGAACTGAGAATAGCAATATACAAAGAATTAAGAACTCTGATCAATGCAATCCACAATTCCAGAGGACAAATGATGAAGAATGTTACCCACCTCTTGTCAGAGAGATGATGAACTTAAGGCGAAGAATACATTTTTGGGCATGGTCAACATGGGAAAATGTTTTGCTTGTCTATGAATATTTCTTACAAGGTCTTCAGTGAAGAGGAGAGGAAATAGGAAGAAGAGATAAGAAAGATACTAATAGGGTTGACCTCCAAAAAGGAAAGAAAAGTCACCGAAACATTGTTAAAAGACAGAAGAGAGCTGACGTGAGTTCAGAAGGAAACACAGACAAGCAGAAAAGCTTGAAAATTATATGTTGAATTTATCATATGCTTGAAAGGAAAATCAAGCTGTATATAGAGATTTACAGTTTCATTTACAATCCTCATTTTCTGTTCTACTTTATATGTGGAGATATTAATTTTATTTGGTATTTAAGTTCAGAATTTTTAAAATTTAAAAATTAATCAAAAATTTAAAAATTAATCAAGAAGGAAAAAGAAAATACTAATATTATTACTAATTTGTGTTATTTTTATATCTTAAAAGAATTATACACTGTATATGTTCTGTTTTTTAAAAAAGCAATTATAAAGTAAAGCCCAACTATCATTTTGAATTTGACTCTCTCTGAAATTTAGCATTAGAAAGAAATCATCAAAACTTCCCACTTAGGAGTACCTAGATCTTGCTGAATTTTCCTATAAATTATATTGTTGTACATATTTTTCAAATATAATAATGATGATTGTTTTACAGAAAACCAAGGTAAAATCTTTTCATACCACACCTGGAAAGCTGGGAAGCTTGTGGTGGTTGCCACAGTTATTTGCAGAGCCCACAATATCATTTAAATACATTAAAAGCATTCCCTCCTTGAGGACCACATACCCTCTTAAATGCCTCATACCAATACTACTTGGCTACCTTGCTGTCCTGTATTCTCCACTCCCAATGTATCTGAACATCATATCATGCTACTAAACTGGTACAGTCCCATAAACTTAATGATCAGTAAACAATCAGTCAATGAATAATCATTTATTAAGAGCCTACTATACGCCATGTGACGTAGTAGACAGAGAGCCTTGCCTGGAGTCAGAAAAACTCATCTTCCTGAGTTCAAATCCAGCCTCAGACACTTACTACTTGTGTGACCCTGGGAAAGTCACTCAATTCTGTTTGCCTCAGTTTCCTCATCTCCAAAATGATCTGGAAAAGGAAATGACAAACCATTCCAATATTTTGCCAAAAAAAAAAAACTTCAAATGGGGTCACAAAGAATTGGTCACTATTAAACAATAACCATGTTCCAGGTACTGTGCTGTCCTGAGGATACAAAGAAAACCAAGACAGTTCTTCTCTCAAGGATCTTACAGGTGTTGGAGGGAGTCAACATGCACACAACTGTGTACCTATAAGATGTATAAGGATAAACTGGAGCTAATCAACAGAAGGAAGATCCTGGCATTAAGGATGATGGAAAATGCTTCTTGTAGAAGTGGAATTTTATCTGGGAACTGAATGAAACCCAAAGAGCTAAAAGGTTGAGATGACGAGAAAGTTTAAGGCATGGGGACAGCAAGTGAAAATAGTCAGGAGATGAAGTGTCATGTTCAAAAAACAGCAAAGAGGCAGAGTGTGTGAAGGGAGGGGTGGGGATGTAAAGTGTAAGAAGCTTAGAAAGTTAGGAAGGGACTAGTTTTAGTGAACTTTATAATCCAAGCAGGGGATTTTATATTTGATCCTAGAGGCAATAGGGAGCCACTGAAGTTTAGTGAATTAGATCTTCCCTACCAACCACCCTGCATTAAAATCCTATCACTATGCCTTACTGCAGCATAGAGTTGACACAGATCTCAAAGGCTATATCAGCAGAGCATAAGCTATGATGAGTCCTACCAAGAGGGAAAGAATTGGAGAATGAGCTCAGGAACAGATTATGTGTTTGTTTTCCAAGGACCAGCCTAGCTAAGTTTTCCTTGCAAATGTTCCCTCTCCCACACATGTCCCTCGCCTACACATTTTCCCTCTCCTACCATTAATTGGTAAGTAAAGTTTTCTTTCTATTTCCCATGTTTACTTGATAGTCTCTATATCCTAGTTCCAGATATAATCAGATAAGTGAGGAGGACAAAAGAAACATTTTAAGGATCTACTGATTGTACTGATTGGAGCAAACTTGAAGGAACTTTAAATGGCACATAAATGTGAAGATGTATTTGTCAACTCAGGAACTGGCCAGTTTATGAATCTTCAAACAAGTGTGCACTAGTGTATGTGTGAGGACCAGAGGGGTGGGAGAGGAAAGATTTTCCTTGTCAGTTATCTAGTTCTCCTGTTTAATTTAAATGCCTTTTTTAGGGATGTGTCCTCTAGTTTGTTCTAGTAAAAAGAAACACCAGTGGGGGCTCACAAATCATGACTTTGAATAACTTAAAACTGACTCAAATGTGCCTTGAACTTGCCTTCAAAAGTCCTCAACTGAAGTGGTCATGCTTCACACTTTAGGCTCATAAGATTCAAAGATGGAAAGTATTTTAGACATGATTGAGTTCAATTCCCACATTTTGCAGAGGAAAAAACCAAGGGCCTAGAGAAATGAAGTGATTTTCCCAAGGTCACACAACCAGGAAGTAGCAGAGCCAAGATTTGAAACTCAGGTCCTCAAACTCCAAAGACAGCACTCTTTCTATACCATCCCCACTGACTTTAACATTATTTCAAACAAGGATAAGGACTCATTCAGAAAGTAGATAATCAGAACTTATAATGGTGTTCTCAGAATGGATAGACACTTAACATTCAGGCATCTAGTATATAGTGAGCTGAAGTATAAGTGAGGAGGACAGAAGAAACATTTTAAGGATCTACTGAACCATAGCCTCAAGTTATTTGGCATAGCTGTGGATGGCTAGCAAACCAAATGCAACCCACAGACCAACCTGGCACACAACTATGGAGAATAGAATTGTTCTCTTTGAGAAAAGATTTAGGCAAAAAAATTAAAGTCAGAATTTGGAAATAGTGACAGGCTCTTTAAATTGTGGTCAGTTCTATCTTAGGAAAGGAAGGATTCAGACATGAAGAACTGACTGCGTGTTTGGTTCAGGTTACCCAAACCTAAACTGGTAAGCAGAGTTTCCTTTCTATTTGCCATACCCACAAGATAGTCTCCAGATCTTGGCATCAGATATGACCATTAGAGTAACTTCCAAGGGGGTTTAAGTAAGACATGAATGGGAAGATATAATGCCAGTGGTGATGGATGATGCCCTGAATGGAGGATAAATGCAAAGAGACTCTCTATAGATGTTAAGGTCTTTTCATATGTTATTCATTGTGCATGACACATGCCTACAGCAAGACAAATTGTGGTCAGATTTAACTCAGAGAAGGAAGAATTCAGAGACATGGAAAATTGTCTAAATATTTGAATCAGGTCATACCAAGCTGAACTGGTGAGTTGAATTTCTTTTCTGTTTGGGTTGGAGGATCTCATAGAATTCTTCAAAGAATGTTTTCCCTTCCTCATCTTCTGTAACAGATAAGATATAGTACATAAACTGCCAACATCCTAATGGTAGGCTTCATTCACAACAAACTCAGGAAATATATATTATTAACCTCATTTTACAGATGAGGAGACTGAGCCTAAGATAGGCTAAACAATTTGCCCAAGGTCATACAACTGATATGTGTCTGAGGCAAGCTTTGAACTCAGGTGTTCATGACTCCAGGTCTAGCACTGTGCAGTATGCCACCACCTGGCTGCATCCCTTTTTCATATTGTGAAACTTTTTGGTAGACTGGTGAAATCTATGGACTCCTAAGAATATCGTTTGTAAATAAATGTATAGAAAAAATACATAGACTGCGAAGGAAACCAAAGGCTAGTGAAAATAAAGAGGTAACTTTTCCCCCTCCAGACTGAAATCCATGACTAAGCACAGCTGCTCCTGGAAAAGATCATCCTGTTGACTGTTGGACTCAAATCTCACATTTAGAATACCAACAGTTAAACAGATATGTATAGCTATTTTTTAAAGTGTTCACTGGACATTAAATGTATGGCACAATGAATGGATAGACTGCTAGCCTGGAAGACACATAGTGCCTGGTCAAGAAGCTCTCTGTGCTCTAGGCTGTTCTTTATCTAAGTACAACTATAAGTTGAGGCACAGATACCCCACAGGGACAGAAGGAGTTTACCCACTTGGGAATTCCCTATGCCAACAAATCTAGCCCCTGATCCAATTTTTAAACATAGTAGGTGCTAAATAAATGCTTAGTAAATGAATCACAATCACCTTCAGTAGTTTCATCCTCTCAACTAAAAAAATAACTGTTATCTTAAGACAAGACAGTCATTGAAAAGTTCATTGAAAATAGTCAATAATATAATAACACATTATTGTTACTGTGTTCTTGTTTAAAGTACACAGGCTTCTCTGTCATGAATCTTACACTTCTAGATAAAAATTTGATCTTGTTTTTAATTTCTTAAAAAGCACTATAGCCATTTTGTGATGGACCAAATTTTTTAAAACATGAATCTTTTAAAAAATTAGGAACTTATATTAAGAAAGAGTAAATATTTTTTAAAACTTTGAGCACTAATTAAACCAGATAGAAAAATTAAATAACATTTTACTTTCCCTCACAAGGAAAAATATCCGTGAATAATCAAAGATGGAGGAGGGTAATAGAGAAATGGTTTTTCATTAGTTCTAAAAGTTGTGATCTCACAGTTACATTTATATATAGCAATCATTCTTCAAGACTAGAATCCATTTAGGAGGATTGTTTCACACAGACAAGATACAAATGCATATTGACTGTCCATATTTTCATTTCATTTCATTCCCAAAAGGTAGGGATGACCCAAGTCCAAGGGTGTATGTTTCAATGGATCCATATGATCTCATGGTATTCACTCTGTGTTCTGATAACAAAGCATTTATACTTGTGCATCATGTATCATTTTATCCATGCCCTCCTACAAATACTCCATAGTGGAGGGTCTTTCAATATGCTCAAAGTACAATTCCATGGGTACTAGGGCAGCATTTGAATTGTGCATCTGTTATTGTTTCAGCCTACCTTGATTCAATTCATCAAACATTTTTATCTGCCTATTATTTACAAGGTTCTATCCTTCTCTGCTGGGGATACCAAGACAAACACAAAATAGCTCCTTCCTTCAAAGAGATTACATTCTACCTCCTTTTCTGATACATCGAAGAATTAAGATTATATTTGTTACCAAGCAATTCTTCCCATTGCTCATTTCACTCTCAACTCACTACAGTTTTGAGCAGAGAATTTTGCTTTTCTATGCCTCAATTTCCCATCTATAAATGAGAATGATATTTGTCAATTCTCTTTTAGGATGTTTAAAGGATAAATTAAGTACTGTGATGTCTGACAAAATGAAAGTCTAGGAAAGAAATCACTAGGTCTGAGTCCAACATATTGCTAATTATCTCCAGCTTTTTATCTAATAGAATCTTGGTGCAAGACATACTTTACATGTAAATATTTAAAAGTATCATTTTCATCATTATAATTAATAAATATTTATTGAGCGCCTGCAGGGTGTATGGCAGTACACTGAGCACAGATCTTACATCAAATAGGAAAAGATTCACACTGCAAAGAAATAGAAAGACCTGGAGCAAAGTACAGAAGCTAGAAATGAGACAGTTCAACCTAGAGAAGAAAAATCCAAAGATAAATAGAATTAGTTACAACTAAATCGCTGAGTTGAATTACTTTTTTTCAAATGAGCCATCAATTTATTAAAATTTCTCTACTTTAAATTATCAATTAAATTGAGTTGCACATGTTTTTCTTTAATTTTCAACAATGAGCAATATTAAACATCATTGCAACTAATTAAGCATGATATGGTGGATAGAAAACTGGCTGTAAACCTGGGGTCAAGTCCTGTCTCTGACACATACTGGTTTTGTGATCCTGGTCAAGTCTTCTAAACTTCTCCATAGCCTAAGCAATTAAATAAGGTGCAAACCTGCACTGGTGGAGGGAGTTAACTCACCCAGAACTTCCTGATACCACTGAAATCACAGACCCAGTCACCATCACTAAAGAAACTTGCTTTATATTTAAATAAATAGATCTCAGAACATAAAATGACATAGCTTTTCAGCTTCTCTCTCTAAATCTCCCTCAGTGTTCTTTATTTGCACATTCATTCCAATTCATTTTTCCTCTCATATGGTATGGGTAAGAGTGTACTCTGCCTTTCTGGTAACTAAATTACTTTTTCCAACTGCCATTCCTTCACATTTTTGCCTTCAGACTTGTTATATTCAGGAATACAATTCCAATGCCCGTTGATTGGCTCACAGGTTCAGAAATGGCTAACATCTTCCAACACATTCCTTTCTAGAATTTTGTGGATCAAAATCAGCTGTTCTCCATAGCCCATAAGCCTCCTGCCCAAGGGAGCTTCCATATTAATAAAATTTCAATATCCTTTAGGTCTCCTCTATCTGCCCACTAAGTATTTTCTGTTTGGAATTCTGGACTTGGCTTCCCAGATTGAGAATTCTTCTACCCCATCTGTAGAGATTCAGTCAAGACAGGAAATAGCATGTTTCAGGGGAATTAAGCCAAGCCCTCAGTGTCAGGGGCTCTAAACCTCACTCTTCATTTGATGCATTTTATGACCCTGTGAAAGTTGCCTTACCCATGGAAATCTTTTTCTCATCCAATAAATGGAAGAATTAATGCTAACTGCTTTGATCATGAGGCTATTGCAAAGGAGAGGAAAATGATCATTGTAATGGACTTAGCAAAATACAAAGGACTATAGAAATATTTCATAATAAGGGGATTGTCTTTTAAAAAAGCATCTGAGAGTTTCCTGTTCCTCACTGTCACCTTCTGGTGAACTCACCTTCCTCTCTTCAACAGACACAAGAAAGAGCCTTCTATTTCCTTTCCAGGGAAGACTTTATTTTCCCAAAATGATATCAAAATCTTTTTTATGTTCTTGTTGCCTGCACTCCTGGGGACAGCTTTCTTTCCCCATCATTATACATGCAGAATAATGAAGGATTCATACTGAACCACCTGCTGATGTAAACATTCACAAGCTGGTCGGATGGCCAACAGATGTGAACCTGGTTCATGAGAAACACAAGAAACCTTCCTCCACTTGAGCAAAAAAAAAGAAGAAGATTCTCATTTTAGAGTACTGGACCAATAGCCAAAAGACTGACATACAAGTCTCGGTTCTGATACTAACACCTTTATGTACTTAGACAAGTCATTCCCCTCATTAGGCTTCGATTTTTTTTCTCATCCTCATCTGTAGATAAGAGTATAGCACTAAGATCCTCTCCAGACTCACAGAGCAGATCTACAAGAGACAGTTTGAACCCCAGATTCAAGATATTCTCTGGAATTACAATTCACAAGCCCCCACCAATGCATTTACTTTTAATAGTTGGTCAGATGACACAATTAATGCAAAGCAAAAGCATTTAGTGAAATGGTAGCATGAAAAAAAACTAGCAACAAAACATTTTCCACAGTAACCTGGAGAATATTCTTGACATAAACACAGCATAAGTAGAAACAGCAGACACACGTCAGGTAAGAATGTACTGGTAAAGGTTTAACGCTGACCCTCTGAAAGAAAAAGAAAAGTACACATGAAGTTCTTTAAAGTTTAATCTGGATGTTGAACACTTTCTCCAGCATATTCTTAAGTCTAGACAATTTTAAAAAATAATAAATCAAGCACTGATTTTTAGTGTTTGTCCATTTAGGAAATATAAATCCTAACACTTCAAACTTAACAATGAGCCAGGGAGAAGTCAATTTCCTCTACATGTAGGTAAAACATCTTTACCCTGGCCACATGTGTTGCCAACATATGTGCCCCTGCACTATAAGATCCCTTATATTTCTAAAGTTTGTGATTTTAATTATCTCTCATCAGGCTTACAACATTATAACTCAATTCTATTCGATTCCTCAAATACATATCAAGCAACTGCTACATGCCAGGCATTGGAAATATAAAGATCAAAAAAAGATGAAGAATAATACCTGCTCTTAAGGAGCTTACATTATATGAAAGTATTTGACTTATAAACAGAGGAGTAAATACAAAATAATTCAAGGAGGCAAAGAACACAGACAACTAGGGAGATCAGGAAGGACTTCCTACAGAAGGTGGCACCTGAACTGAGAGCTGAAGGAAACTAAGAATTCTGAAAAGCAGAGGAGGAGGAACACAGAAATGGAAGAGGGATTGATGAGATCAGGAAGCAACAAGTAGGCATGAAGAGGATTAATGCACTACCTCTGGAAAGATAGGTAGGATACAAATTCTATAGAATTTAAATGCCAAGCTGAGGAGTTTCCTTTTATTCCAGAGGTAATAGGGAGTCAGTGAAAAATCCTGACCAGAGGAGTGGCATGGTCATTCCTGTGCTTTAGCAAGATTATTTGGACAGCTGAGTTAAAGAGAGGAAAAACAATTAGAGACTGTTGCAATAGTCCAGAAGTGATGATGAAGTGACTAAATAGAAGAGGACAGATTAAGAGATATGAGGGAGAAAAAAGTTAACAAAATCTGGCAATTGTTTGGATATAAGATTGGAGGTGGGGTGGGGAGAGGGATTAGGTTTTATTATTTCTATTACAATCCTATATTGGGATGTAGGATTGGATTTTTATTAGCCAGTGTCTTCTGTGGTTGCTATGACCTGCCTCACAATTCAAGGTGATACTGGTATATCAATTTTTACCTGTGTAAATTTACCTGTAGAAGAAACTAATTGAGTGAAAGGAGCAGAACCAGGAGAACTTTGTACACAGCAACAACCACAGTGTGTGAGGAATTTTTCTGGTAGACTTAGTACTTCATTGAAACACATGGACTTAAAAAATTTCCAATGGACTCGAGGCAAAACACTTTCCACATTCAGAGAAAGAACTATGGAACTGGATCGCAGACAGAAACAGACCATTTTTCTTTTGTGTTATGTTATGTTTTGTTTTGTTTTATGGTTTCCTCCATTCATTTTAATTTTCTATGCAACATGCATTTAACAGGAAAAAAAAGTGAAACTAAATGATGGACCAAGCCCTTACATAAAATTGATCTATTTATTGTTTAATATATATATTGAAACTACCTATATAGCCCCCAATTAGGAGAAAGCTATTTCCTTAGCTGAAGAAACATTTGTATTAAACGTACTCTATTATGACCCATTTCACTTTTACATCAAGTTTTCTTTGAATTTTTGTTACACTTACTTGTAATCTTTTAATTTGTCTGTTAAAAATTCAGCAATTTTATCCCCTTTTGTAACTTCTATGAGATGATTTACTGTCCAAGTTTTATCATACACACACACATACACGCACACACACACACACACACACACACACACATACACACACACACACCCTCCCTTACCTCCACCCCTTTCCCAAATTTAAGACAACTGTAGCTTCTTCAAGGTCATATCTTGGATAATTCAGAAGGACTTCCCAGTGCAGATTTCCTGTCCGGCCCATCAGTCTCCTTTACCTAAGGTTACTCAAAATGATGAATTTATGACAAATCCAAATTACCCAAAAGAAAAATTATGAGCTCAGAAGGGAAGCTTCAGCCACCTCTATCCAGCCCAGTCAGATTCCTTTAACATTCAAAACCTTCAAGGCCAGATCAAATGCAAAATTCTTCTGGTAATTATATCAGAAGCAAGACTTTTCCTCTACATTAGCAAGAAAGAAATCCAGCCCCAAATTACACCCCTGTCATCTCCAGCAACCACTAAAGATGAATTACTAGCTAGAAAAGTGTATAAAGCAGGATTTGAATTCAGGGTTTCCTCATTCCAAGATGAAAATTCTATCTACTACACCATTCTTGACCCTCAGATTTTTGCCACTTTGCATTTCCACTATTTTTTTCAGACCCTGCCGACCCTTAACCCTGGATTATCCCCACTATTTCCTCTGCTCCTGCTCCCAAGATGCTGAGCACTGCAGAAAGAAACCTAGTAACTAGAAATACAGAAAGGTGCAGTGGAAAGAGTCCTGCATTTGGATTCAGAGGACACGAGTTCAAATTCCAGTTTTTCTATCTGCTACCTGTATGACCTTGAACAAGAGACTTAATTTCCATATCTCAGTTTTCTCATCTGAAAACCTATAGGATTGGACTACATGACCTCAAAGGTTTCTTACAGCTTTAAATCTATTATTCCATGAACTATGCCAAGAAGGTCCCCTAAAAACTCATATTATCTCATTTCAAGAGGGCCCTTTCTACTCACTAGGCGGAAATCCCTTTTATACTTCTCTGACTCTCATGCTTCCTACAGTGGTTATAGCAAAGCTCTCCCTCCAGCTTCCCTCTCAGAGGATGGATTTCACTGCTGCTGGCTCTCAGAGGAGAAGGCACACCTTTTGTAAGGGCTACAAGGAAGTAACATCTCTTTGGGGGCATTTTTTCTCTTTCTTTTCACCCACAGGTTCACTTCAAGATCTCATCATCTTTCACTTGCATTTATTACTTTAGTATCCTAATGGACTCCCTGACTCTTCTCACCCCCCTTGCCACAGGTGGTCCTCACTATACCTGTGCTCTCCCCAGGAGCTCCTGGAGAGCAGGGACTGTTTATTGACTTTCTATGTATTCCCAAAACTTATCCCAGTGCCTGGTTCCTAACATGCTCTCAGTAAATGCTTGTTGAATGACTGACAGATATACTGACAGAAAATGGTACCAATTCACTCTCAAGTGACTATTTGTAGGGAAGAGGTTTCACAGAAACCAAAGAAGCCATCTATTAAGTCATGGAAGAGTGGAGGACATGTGCCTTGAGGAAATCAGAGATCTCCTGCAGCTGATGGAGTTGTAGTCTACCCTCTGATACTTTGGAAAACTATTCCAGAGTTTGAAGGCCTGCCTAAAAGTCACCTACCTCATCCTTAGCTTATCTCCCAAAGTAAGCTGCCTTTGATGGCCCAGGGAGTGCTTAGAACTTAAAATCAGTGGCATCTAATTGACAACAGCTTTGATTATCAGGAAAGGTCATCATGGATTACTCAGCCTTGCTTTGCAACACACTGTGTTCTTCACAAACAGCAGTAATTAATTTATAAGATGAATCCTTTCTTCCACAAAGAGCTGTACCATGTGCACTTGGATCTGCTGTCAACAACAGAAGGAGATGACCTTTGTAAGGAATGATTTTCAGCTATTTTTCCCACTGCAGTTAAACTCACAACTGTAACTCTTCAGGTTTTTTTCCATTTAAACATGCACATTTATTTCTATTTCCTCTATTTCCAAGATAGCAAGAAAAACACATTTATCGTTGTTGTTTTTTAATGGAAACTTGGTATCACAAATGGCTTGTTTATGAAATCTTTTTTTTCTTTTTCCGCAAATCTCTTTAATTAAATTATTCCTTCTTTTAACCAAACACCCTTCCAACTTGTCTTCCTTTATTGTACTAATGATTTATTATTTCAATTCAATCCAATTGGCAAGAAGGAATGAACTGGAGTTCTGTTGTAACATGCTTCATTCCAATTTTTGTTCTTCATAAATGTGTTACAGTCCTTCCATTGGCAGTCAGGGAAACTCAGTACAAAAGCAGCATTTACTCTTGACTCCAATGGAGCCAAAGAATACATATGCAGTTTGACAATTTGGAGTATCTATTTTCCAGCATTAATCTGGACTTGTTATTGGAGCCATTAAAATTATTTTTCTACCCAGTCTTAAAGGCACAGGACATGTTAACTTATCCTGATGGGTGATATAATGCGTTCACATATTAAAAAAAAAATAAGGATCCAACAAAGCATGACTTCAGTGAACAACACCATCTTCACCATCCTTTGGAATCTCTGTGTTTGACACGCTCCTTATTAAAAGTGGCAACCAGGAGAAGTTAAGGCCCAACTTCTGCTTTTCTTTTATTCTTGGTAATATTTCCACCCCTTATCTGAGCAGCCGACATTTGTGATCCAAAACAAGGCTGAAATTTTTGCTTTCACACAAAACTAAACACAGATGGTTGATTGAAAATGTAGAATGTCATACAGACCGCCTCATTTAAAACAGGCCCATTTAATGCCACGTTCCATTACATATGACCTACTTTAAATAAGACAGTCTATCTTACAAGAGACTGACTATTTGGACCTGTCTGTCCTTATAAAAGACTTTACTTCCTTTGTACAGGATGGATACTCGAGCTCAAGAGAAAGGGTGAGTTGAGTGGCTCTGAGACATGAAGAGCACAGGTGGGTTGTGTTCCAAGAATTAGATTCTAAGTCTCCTGCTTTGGAAGTTGTATGATGTTTTCCCATTAAAACAATGATATAAATGGTGGCTGGGTTCCCAGACCAACCTGTAAAAGCCTAAACATCATATAAGGATAAAGTGTCAGGGTTAGGAGTAAACCCAAGTCCTTGGATTCTGAATCCCGCGCCACTCCCCCTATACCACAGGACCTCCTGTCTCTCCTCACTCAGAGTCACTGATGGCAGCAAAGCCTGTAAAGGGTTAGAAGAAGGGAGTCAAGGTAACAAATCAAAGGTATACCTCATCCTTTCTCTCCTTGGCAGGGGCATTCTGCTTATTCACATGTCCAGAGGCCATTGTTCCTCCTTCATGCAAAATCTCAGGTTGGCAAAGGACCTTGGATTGTAACTTACCCCTTTTATAATATGCCCAAACAAATGATACTCCAGCCTTCCCTTTAATACCTCAAATAAGAAAAAAGTCACTGCCAGGGAACTAGATAGCTCAGAGTCAAGATAGTCCCTGACATACCTGTGTGATCCAGGGCAAGTCACTTAACTTCTGTTTACTCTCCTATAAAATAGAGATAATGATAGCACCTAGCTCTCAGTGTTGTTGGTGAGGATGAGATGAGACAATATTCATAAAGGGCCTTGAAAACCTTAAAATTTTATATAAATGCTGTTGTTATTATATCCTGAGGCAGTCAATTCTACTTTTGAAAAATTCTAAAGGCTAGCAAGTTTTCCTACCCTATAGCCTCCATCTGGCTATCTGTAGCTACCACTAGTTATTCTGAATTCTTCCCTAATAGAGCAGCTAGATGGAGCCCTGGACCTGGAGTCAGGAAGAACCTCAGATCAAATCCAGCCTCAGACACTTAATATCTATTTAACCATGAGAACATCAATTAACCTCTGTCTGCCTCAGTTTTGTTATCTGTAAAATGAGGTTAAGAATAACATCTACCTGTCTCTCAAGGTTGTTGTGGGGATTAAATGAGAGAATGTTTGTAAAATTCTTAGCACAGTGCCAGTACATCATAGGTACTCAATAAAGACTTAGTTGCTTCCTTCCTCCCTTCCCCATGGGATCAAGTAGACCAATTCTACATGAGAAACCTTCAAAGGCTTGCAGACAGCTATGCTGTCTGACCTAAGTTTTTTTCTAAATAATACCTGCACTTTTTTCAACTATAAGTATATAGCACGATCACAAAGCCCTTCACCACCCTTAAGGTTGTTCTTTGACTGCTAACCAGGGAGGCAATATCTTTCCTAAAATGTGACTCCCCAAAAGTAAACACTGCATTCCAGATGTGGTCTGACCTGAGCAATAGGGTAATAAATACATAAACCAATCAATCAGTCTTTGGAACTTTATTTTCTGCATTGCTTGGGTCCAAAAAGGCATCATTATCTCAGAGAAATTGACTGGACAACATCTCCCAAAATTTCTGGCCTGGTCTCAACACGGTGATGTCACCAGTAAACATTCCAATTGGGGGGAGCATCTACAAGGTGAGAGAATGAAAAAATGAACCACTTGAGTAAGCACGGAAGATATGAATGGGGAAGAGGAGAGCAGAGTGACCTGGAGCAGATCCAGGAAAGTCTTAGAGCAGACATACAGTCAGAACAGTGGACTGAAGGGAACACGACTAGGGAACCTGGGACTGGGGAGCTGAAGCTGATACCTGATGATTCCAAAGCAAAAGGAAAAACTGTCAGCATTCTCCAGATTGCCCCCTGAGAGATTCTCAAGAAACTGTAAAGGACAGATGACCCCATACCCTAAGCTTTGCCACAAGATCAATGAATTCTAAAGAAACCATGACCTCCCGCTGTGACAAAGAAGCAAAGAGATTTAAAGTGTATTAGGCCATAAATCCCCTGTTAGGGTAGAAGACCATTTCTGTTTGTGTCTGGGTGCTGGGGTTTATTTTACTGATTCATTCCCTTACCTTGAGATCCTTGTGGTTTCCTGTCTTAATTAAATAGGGAGTGTATTTGTGTCTTCAACAGCTGAACAGCAGAGAAAGGGCTGGATGGGGGGGCTCAGGCCCTGAGTTTAGTGAAAAACACAACTCAAAATAGCCACACCAAGCAGAGGAAAATTAGGAAAGGAGGCCCTATAATGACATCTCTCAAAACTTACATAGCCCATTATAGGTATTCACTCAACCCTATGTGTGTGATAGGTGTTACTATCCCCATTTTACAAACTGAGTGAGGCCCCGAAAACTTAACTGGTTTGCCCATGGACACACACAAGTAATTACTGGTGAAGACTAGTGTCTCCTGACTCAAAGTCTCACTGTGCCACACCACCTCTTGGTGAAACAACAGGACTGTCTGTCACCTGTCACTTTCGGAATGCTATATATGCCACTCTTAACCTAGTCCTTTTTTTTCCCTAAAGGTCCCAAGGATTGACTTGTCTGTGCTATTATCAGATGATGCTATCAACCAGGATCCCTCTCCTCCATGGCCCACAACAAGAAAACATGCTTTATATCTTCTCTGCCATCTTCTTGTTCCTATAAGAAGCTCATGACCTCTTGAAGTTTTCTAAGGGATTAAAAGATACATGGAGTAAAATGACAAACTATGGGGAAATTGGTTTTAATAAGCTGTTCCTGGTGTTTATAAATGGAGAGAGGTTCTGCTCTTTCTTTAGGGTTAGATCAGACCATTCTCATGTAGAGTCCCTTAATGTGCTAGACTTTTTCCCCTCATTCTAATGGATACTCCAGTTCTTTCCTTTGTCTATTAGATAATAGTGGATAATATCTATTAGATATTCCTTCTACTACATAATTAGATAATAGGGGCAGCTAGGTGGTGCAGTGGATAGAGCACCAGTGCAGGAGTCAGGAGGACCTGAGTTCAAATCTCATCTCAGACACTTAACACTCACTAGCTGAGTGACCTTGGGCAAGTCACTTAACCCCAACTGCCTCATCCTGGGTCATCTCCAGTCATCCTGATAAATATCTGGTCACTGGACTCAGATGGCTCTGGAGGAGAAGTGAGGCTGGTGACCTGCACAGCCCTCCCTCACTCAAAAACAAAGTCAAGTGCAAGTCATGTCATTATTTCTCTGATGGCATGGCCTTCTTTGGCAACAAAGGATGAACACACAATTAGATAGTATCTATTAGATATTAGATAATATCTACTAGGCATTTCCTCTACTACATAATTAGATAATATCTATTAGATATTCCTTCTATCTGTTAGATATTCCCTCTATTAAATACTAGATGAAATCTATTAAATATTCCCTGTCTATTAAACAATATTAGATAATATCTATTAGATATTCCTAGCTATGCCATTTAGTATGTGACCATGAGCAAGTCATATCCTCTTCAATGAACCTCAGTTTCCTCATCTTTAAAATGGGTGGATCAGATCAAATGAACACCAAAGTTCCTTCCAGTTCTAAATCTATGATTTTTTTTCTTTTCCCAAATATTCTGCACATGAGAGGCCATGGCTCTCACTCTCACTCACATTTTCTATAGAAAAGAGCACTAGATTTAGAATCACCCACTAACATCAAAGTCCTGTTTCTGGCATTGACTAGTTTAGATAAGCCCAAGGTCATCTTGTAAGAACCTCAGCTTCCTTGTTTACCAAATGAGAACTATATTAGCAGTTAACCACTTCTACCAGCTATAGAAATATATAGAAATATGATATAGATATATGATATATGATAATATAGAAAGAAAGCTATAGAAATATGAGGTATCATTTCTTCCATAGTTTCAATGATAAAAGGGCTAATCCCCTTGGTTCTCCCATCCATGGATTCAACAAGAAACCTGAGAGACAACAGCAGTACCCCCATTTTTTCCTCCTCTCCTCTTGTCCTTGGAAGAGATCCAGCATGAGTTTGGTATATTAGGGGGAGTTTCTGGGAGCCAGGAGTGGCATCCTGGGTACTGCTTTCTTGTTTCTGAGCTGAGGTGAGAATGGAAGGATGATGAAGCCTAAAGAAGTACAGTTGGATGGGAAATGAAGAGTTGGCCAACCTGGGTGACCTCCTTAAATGGAGGTTCTGAGGGGAGCTTTCCACTCCACTCTCTTCTGGTCTGCCTCAAACTGAGATAAGATCAAAAACAAGAGACCAGATCTGCCTCCTTCGATAAAATATAAGTTCCTTGGGAGTAGGGACTGCTTCATTCATGTTTTTGTATACCTACTGCCTAGAACAGTGCCTGGCATATAATAGGTACTTAATGAATACTTGTTGATTGATCATTTGATGAAGAAGGGAAAAGGGTAGCAAGTGGAAACCCAAAGTCTGCAGCATCAAGGAAGGAGGTCTTGGGACAATCCACTTCGGTTGTCATATTTGTCCAAAGAAGGCATACCAGCAGTCACAGACCGCTGCCCTGTACTGTGAAGTATCAGATTTTAGGGCTGGCACCTTGAAACATGCTCGGTTGTGATGGGTACCAGTCACAAGCCTTTGCCAGGTCATGAGGCTCTGGCATAACAGATGTCTGCCAAAACTTGGCCAATTAAGAGGCGTAATGCTCTAATGAACAGATTACATGGTCTAATGAATAGTTTTACCCTTAATTCATCATCTTGCTTGTGGGCTCTAATAAGCAAATGCTTATTTTTATTCACTAGTATTTAACAATCAAATATAGGATCACAAATTGAAATCTGGAAGGGAATCCTTTATTCTAAGCATTCCCAATCATATTTGGTTCTCCTACCCCTTGACTTTCAGAAAACTTTCCCATTCCCCTTATAAATTCATTCACCATCTGACTGCATTCCTTTGGACTTATCCAGCACGCTCCCATGCTGGGTACTTTCCCTTCCTTCCCTCTCTCCCTTGCTTTTTCATTTCCTTTTGAGTGTTATTTTCCCTCATGAGATTATAAGCTCCTTCAGGGCAAGGACATTTTTCCCCTTAGTATTTATATCTCCAGCACTTAGTGTAGTTCCTGCCACACAGCAAGCACTCAAAAAATGTTTAGTGTCTGACTAAATATGAAAGGAAATAAATGCCACAGTTCATCCATATGATAAACTTTCTGGTCATCTAATTTGTACTCTGGCCTTCTCTTTTCTCCTTCTAAAAGAACTGGGACTTTCTCCCCCTGGGATCCCGGGTTCTGATTGGTAAGTTTTCACCTTCTCAGTCAGTCCTGGGCCCATCACGCTACTTCCTAGACATTTCCAAGCAGTCTCTGATCAGACCACTATCTACCAAGGTTCCCCTATATTCCTGCAACATGAATTAGGCTAGTTTTTCCCTGAAAGATGCCAAAGTTGTCCCAGGATTTGATGGCCAAAGATCAAGTTGTACCTCCCCTGATGCAGTCTCAAGGTGCCATATTGGCCATATTGACATGACTTCCTGGTCAACTAAGGATATTATTATAAGGCCCACTCACGTGGCGTTGGGGCCTTTCAGACTTGATAGATATTTCAAAACTGCCCCAGTCACCACACCCTGCTGATCAGACCATATCCAATTTTACATGCTGGAGGGTCTTTATTGAATATCCTCTCTAGGGTATGGCTAAATAAACCTCTCTTTGTTAACTATCAAAGGACTCATTTCATTCTAACATCAAAATCACAGTGTGGCAGCCCGAGTAGCCAGCCCCTAACATCTTGCCACTCCATATGAACCATCTTGTTTGCCTGTATTTGTATTTGTTTATTGTTCCCCCAACACTTAGAACTTATATGATTCAAATTAAGATCAACATTTTTGCTATGTGGGCAGCACATAAAATCACCTAATAAATGTTTTTTTCAATTAGTTTAATTTTCATGTAGGAAATGAAACAAAGTGATTTTTCATAAAGAAAAGTTTATTTGATAGAGAGCATTTTTAGTATCGTGAAGTTAATGTTTATCAGACCATAGTTAACTAAATTAGGGAGAATCTTGGTTCTGTTACTTGACCAATAGTTTTATTCTCAGCATGATTTTTGAAAGAGATATCTATATTTCATATTCAATCTCCAATTCATTTGTTGCTTTGGACTTGACTGAGAGTAGAATGGAGATTCTTGATTCATAGAGGTGAGTTGTTACAAACAGGCATCTACTTTGTGCCAAGGCATCAGGGATACAAAAAAAGGCAAAAAGCAGTGGCCGATGTCAGGAAGCTTACAGCCTGGGGGAGAGGAGGAGGGATGGAACAAGACACAACAGGAAAATAAAAATCAGGGAGGGTCTGTGGTTATTATGGAGATCATTTAGCACGTCTTTCACTAGGTGATTGTGGTTGACTTTTTTCTAACTAAATGTGAAAAGAGTTTTATATCTAAATCTCATTTCATTTGGTTCTGATCAATAGAAATTATTCTTTCAGTGTCTTTCAGATTTCTCAAATGTTCCACGATGCTCCCTCCCCTTCCAACCCACTGGAAGTCTCTACACCATTCTCTCTCAGATCCATAATTTCTTTTTCCTTGTTATAATAATAATAGATAGCATTTACATAACTGCGTGGTGGGCATTGTGCTGAGCACTTTACAGATATCATCCCCTTGATCCTCACAGCCACAGAGGGAGATAGGAGCCATTATCATCCCCATTTTACAGTTAGGAAAACTAAGGTAAACAGAGGTTAAGTGACTTGCGCAAGGTGTCTGAGGCTGGATTTGAACTCCAGATCCAGCACTCTATCTACTATGTGACCTAGCTTCCTCTACTATTTTAGTAATATTTCAACAGGATAATACAGCTATATACTTCATAACCCCTTGACAAGTATCTTATATTTGCTAGAGAAATATATATTCCTAATTGGCAACCTCTGATGTACTCTGACTCTTTCGTTTTACAAATAAAGAACCCGGGGGTCAGCAATGTTAAGTGTCTTGCTAAGGGGACATGGTTAGTAAGTGTCAGAGACAAGAGTTGAACCCTGAAATTCTCTTCTTCAAACTTAACACGCCATATACTATGTCACACCTCCTCTGCTGGTCAGGCACTTGAAGTACCAAATAGATAATCCAGAGGAAGATCTCAGACCAACTGGAAGAAAATCCTTTAGTTAGAACCTTTGTTTTGCTGATGGGAAGTTGAGATTTAGAGAAGGGACACGATTTGTTCATGGCCACACAGCTAGCTGGTGACAGGCAGAGGCCAGAATACAGGCTTCCTGACTGCCAGCCCAAGGCTCCTTTAACTACAACACACTTGTGCCTCAAGACACAAAATCAAAATAAATATGTATAAATATAGCATACTTGGGAGTATAATTTTAAAATGTGCAGGCATACTTCTCTTTAAAAAAGTTGTTCTGGACAACATCACTTTGCAATAACATCATTAATGCATTATAACTAAGCCCCACCCTGAAGTCAGAATTTCCGGACAGTCATGAATCCAGAAGACCTGCTCGACTCAGTTCTAGTGCCCAGTCTGAGTCTGCTTTTTGCAAAGAGCAAAGTTAAATGTCACTGATGAGAAAACATTTTCTACAAACAGGTCAGGACCCCATTAACTAGAAAGACTATTGAGTTAATTGTTTCACCTAACTGCTTTTGGAAAATACACACACACACACACACACACACACACACACACACACACACTGGAAATTCTTGAATTCTTTTTAAACCTTTTACTCTAAATTACTGCCCCATTGACTTCCCTGTTCTTCTGTCCTTTGAAAAGAGGGGGTGGGATACCTGGGGGATTTGGTTCCCGAATCCCCAACTTCCAGCTCTCATTACTTCGCAGTTGCTATTTCCCTGGGGAAAGGGATGTATCTGCCCAAGTTGTAGGCCATAGATTTTATTTCATTCACTCTTTCAACCCCTTGTTTAAAGAAACAATATCCAGACTCACACTATCTAGACTCACCCAAGAGCTATCATCTCTACCTCGAATTTAAACTAAAAGTTGGAGAATTCCAAGGGAGGAACTTACCCTTTTTTCCTTTGTCCTTCCAGGATGATTCTTGGCTTCTTGGTTTCTGATTATCTTTCATTCCTCTGCCCCTGGTGTCTTGATCTGTTGAGTTTCTACTTCAGCCCTTAGAAGTGCTGCCCAGTTCAAGTCTAATAGGGTCTCAGGTCTCTGTGAAGACCAATTTTAACAAAAGCCCAAATTTTAGCTATTTATGAACTTTTCATTATATTTATTTTATAATTTATGATTATATTTATATTATGAATTTTATAACATGGTTGCTTTGAAACTAACTTCCTCCTAGCACAGCATTTTACCTAAAGTTGTGTTTTGGGAAAATCAGTTTACTGTAGGTAAGGGTATGTTTAATGTATACCGTAGGCTATACAGTAGGCTGGGGAAGACTGTTACATTGTTATGGAAATGCTCAATCAAGACTTAAGGCATGGAAGAGGAAGCACCAGAAAGATGTTTTAGGATGTCAGTGTTAATAAGTCTCAAACTCACTTAAAAGTTTAAAAATATGCCAGTTTGATGTCAACCCCCCAAAAACCTAAGTATTTAGGGAGTTTTAACCCCTTTGAGATTCTCTCAGTTTCCCCAAATTTTCAGTCTTTTTCACTGTGTCAGAATGAAGCAGTCTGTTCAGATTTCTGATTTATATGGCAACAAGGGTTCACTCACTAAATTGACTCTCTAAAGGTTTCTGGCCACGGATCCACACCATTGCCACAGTGACTAGACCTTGATCACTGAAACTCCTGACAGGTTGGCATGCTACAGGCTCATCTTTAGTGGGCCACTCACTCAGTTCCACTCACCACTTCCCCACCTCACCCAGACCACTTGCAGTACAAAATCTTTGTTCTGTTTTCTCATGCTGCTTGACATTAGAAGACTGGAAAAAAAAGCTGAGTATGGAGTCACAAGTGTGGTGACCTAACAAGATTCCAACACCCTTTAAATCAGGGCTCCTTTCACTGAGGGGGGTCTATGAACTAGTTATTTTTTAATATTTTGACAACTGTACTTCAATATAATTGGTTTACTTTGTAATCTTAGACATTTTATTTTCTTTTTTATTTTATATATTAAAAAACATTATTCTGAGAAGGGGTCCATACTAGAAAACCGCAGTGATCTTTTAATTATTATTATGTAAGGAGGGTGTCTGCTTCTACTACTAACATAATCAATAGTACATCACATTCTGTGTTTAAATAAATCTGTGCTTAAATAGACAGGTGGTACACTGAATAGAGCTCTGGACCTGGAATCAAAAAGACAGGAGTTTGAATCCAACCTCAGACACTTACTAGCTGTGTGACCTTGGGCAAGTCACTTAAACCTCTATTTGCCTCAGTTTCCCTACCTGTAAAAGGAAAATAATAACTGCACCTATTTCAAGGATCAAATGAGATAATATTTGTAAAGCATTTTGCAAATCTTAAAGTATTCTATAAGTGCTATTATAGCTATACATGTTTGGAGCTACCTCCTTTTCTGCAACATTTTATATCCTCAGATCCCCTATTTTTCCATGCTCCTTGATTTTCAAAGCCATGATGATTAGTAAGTACTTTGGGGCTGGTGGGAATAATCAATGTATTGCAATAAAATAGTAGATAGGTAATGAATAACATTTCTGGAAGATAGACTGCTGGTATATTCATTTAAATGATCTTCTGGATAAGAGAGAAACCTATGGTTTAATATGTATACATTTCCCTCTCTGGCTAGAAATGGAAACTTATTAACTGAAATCTAGGTTTGTGAATCCCAGGTATTATAATTAGGACCTTGACAAAAAATTGAAAACAAGAACACCTCTCAAGGTTCTGTGAAAGAATTTAATTTAAGAGTAAAAAAGGGCACCTGGCAGAGAGAATGGGTGGATTTGATCACGGAATGAGGGACTCAGTTTTTCCTGTATGAAATGAGGGCTCTGGATCAGTTTAGAGGGCTGGGGGAAGGGGAAATAAGGGGAAATATTAACTGCCTACCCACTGTGTGATGTGAACAATTATCATGTTGACAACAAGCCTAGGAGGCAGGTGCTACCATTATCCCCATTTTACAGATGAGGACACTGAGGCCAACAGAGGTCCAATGACTTGCCCAAGGTCATACAGCTAGTATATGTCTATGGCTGGATTTGGACTCCTAGCCACCTATGAGATGGTCTCTAAGATCCTTTCCAGTTTCAGCATTCATAGTTTGAAGGAAAAAGAGACCATTTAACAGGGCAGTTCCTTCTCCACTGTCCCATGGGATCATGGATGTACAGCTGAAAAGGACTTTAACCCAAACCCCTAATTTTAGAGATATGAAACTGAGACCCAAAGAGGTTAACTCTATTGCCTGAGGTCACATGGGCAGAAGCGGCTAGGCTAGACTTGACATCCAAACTACTGGATACAGCTTCAGCATCAAGCTGGCCCCTATACTAACTTGTGCTAATGGTTTGCTTACTTCCACTTGAAACAATGTACTTGCCTGGAGATTGGAGAATGAAAATTAGGCTAGAGGACTGGGCCTAGCCTGGTGATTGGATCGGGTCAGGAAAGGAGAGCCTCAGACTACTTCTATTTCAATATTCAAATGAGACAAGCTTCCCAAGACTATTTCAGCCCAGACTAAAGCGCACACAGAGCACCCAAGAGTAGCCCATTCCAAAACTGCCCAACACGGCTACCTGGCAGTGGATTTATTGAAGGGGGAATAGAAGGATAACTAACCATACAAAGCCAACAGCTTGTGCATTCTTTTAAACAGACACTAAACTATGAGGAAAATAAATAGAAATGCATCCAAGAGGTATCAGTGTGTTTTCTCTCTGCTTGAGGCTAACAGAATTCACAGATCAAGTGGCCTGCTGCCAGTTTTCCCTTTTGGTATTTGAAGGAGTCTTTGCTTAGTTCTAATTAGCAGTGGGGCTTATAAGGAACTCTGTTTGAAAATGTTACCTATGAGAACCTCTACCAGGCAAACCTCAGTACCTCTGCGGTCATGCCTGGAGCACATGAGGCTTTGGTACATCCCAGCAGTTGGCCCGTAGGACCTAACTTTCATCCATTTGCCAATTGCTGAATAATTGCCATCTGTGAGAAAAGCCACATTTGAATATTTTTTGTTGATATTTTATGGTGTTTGTTTCTCTAGCTGAGAAATTGTAGTCATGGGTGTTGTGAACTGTGGGTCTCTACTATGTGACAGAGGCTGAAAGGTGGAAGGGAGATTTCACTTCCCACCACCATGCCTTTGCATAGGCTCTCTGATATGCTTGGAAGGTTCTTTCTCTTCCCTCCCCTCTTGGAACCCTTAGCCTCCTTCAAGGTCCAGTCCAGGTATTACCTCCTACAAGAAGTCTTTCTTGATTCCCCTAATTTGCTTGTGTTCTCCTCTTCCTGAAATCCTGTCGTATTTATCAAGCTGCTTAAATGTTTCACTAACCATAAGAATGGAAGAGGAGGGGGAGAGAAACAAAAATTTTCCTAAGACATCGTCAGTAAAATGATCAAAAACATTTTCCCTACTAATGCACCCTATAATGTAACCAAGAAAAATCAATGTTTGCTTCTTTTTAAGCTTATGTGAAATACAAAAATAAGTCATTAGTATAGCACATATGCTCCAAAGAGCATATACCTCCTGGTCCATATATAAAACAAATCAAATCTTCTATTTTTGCAACCAGTTCAGAATTCATGGAAAGAACAGTGACCTAGGAAGCAAAGGTTCTAAGTGGACAGAGGGCTGCCCTCAGAGTTTAGAAGACCCGAGTTCAAAATATGTCCATGATGTGTATTGGCTGTATGACCCTGTGCCCCAGAAAACTCTATAAAACTATAAATTACAGGGCTGATGCAGATCTAGATGGGAAGAGGAAGTTTCCTATACCAAGAAAATTGTAGATCTAATTTTTTTTAAATGAGAAAATAGGGAGGGGAGGAATGACATCAGCCCTGCCAGTCTTACAGAGCTAGTCTGAGGATCTAATTAAGTAATAAGTCAGTCAGCCAGCATTAAGCCCTTATTATGGGCCTGACAAGCCTTCACTAAGCACTAGAAATACAAAGAAAGGTAAAAAAATAAAAACCAACACTCCTAACCTTCATTTGGGCCTTCAATATAATAGAGGAGACAATGTTTACAATTTACAATATGTAAATATCTAGGTACACAGAGAATATTCACAGAGTAGATGAAGGTAATCTGAAAGGGAGAGGCATTGGAACCTGGGGGAGGAGGGGCAGTGAGAGGAAAGGTATAAAAGACTCCTGCAGATGGGATTTGAGATGGACAATGAGATGAGCACAGGGCAGCTAAGAGGCAGAGATGACAAGGCAGAGCCTTCCAATCATGGAGGAGAGCCGGTGCAAAGGCATGGAGGTGGCACATGGAGTGTTGTGTTTGAGGAACTACAAATAGGTCAATGTGTAGGGGGGAATAAGACTGGAAAAAGAGAGAGGCCAGACTGTGAAAAGTTTTAAATGCCAAAGGACTGTATATTTAATTCTGGAAGTGATAGGGAATCACCGGTGTTTATTGAACAAGGGAACTTGGTCACCACTTATACTTTAGATAAATCTCCTTGACAGCTAAACAGAGGATAACCGGAATGGGGAAAAGACCCAAGGCAGAAAGACATGCTAGAAGACTGCTGCAGTAATCTAGGGACTGACTGGAGTTGTGCCTATGTGTGTAGAGAAAGAAGATTATACATACAAGATATTGGGAAAGTAGAAACAAACAAGATTTGTCAACAGAGTAGATAGGGAGGATGAGAGGCTCCCAAGAGAGAAGTCCAGGATAACACCAAGGTTGCAACTCTAGGTAACTGTTAGAGTGGTGGTACCATGGACAGAACATGGGAAATTCAGAAAGAGAGAAAGTTGGGCGGGAGGGGCAGAGATAGTGGATTCTGTTTTGGACCTTGTTAAGCTGAAGATATCTATAGGACATCTAATTTGAAATATCCAAGAGGGAGTTGGAGATATGATACTGAAACTCATCAGACACGAGGGCTAAATTTCTTCATCTGGGAATCATCCTGCATAGAGAAGATAACTGAATTTATGGGAGCTGCTGAGATCAGCAAATGACACAGTATAGAGAGAAAAGAGAAGACGTCCTGAGATAGCACCTTAAGGGATACTCAAGGTTAGCGGGCATGACATGAGCAAAGAACCAGTAAAGGAGTGTATGAAGAAGAAGTCAGGAGTAAGCAGTATCACAGAAACCTAGGGAGGACAGAGTATCCAGGAGAGGACAAAGTGCAAGAGAATTGAAAAAACCCAATAGATCTGACCATTAAGAAATCACTGGAAACTTTGGAGAGAGCCATGTCAATTGGAAAAGTCAGATTACAGAGGGCTTGGGATCAAGTAAGAGAGAAATGGAGGCACTGATTATAGATACCTTTCTCAACAGATTTAGCCATAATGAAAGGGAAAATGCTTTGAAAAATATAAGATATACATTAAGGAAGGATAGAAAAGGAAGTAACTTAATATAATGGAAAGTATCATGGAGCTGCACCTGAGTTTAAATCCTGTTGTGGAAGCACATTACATTCTAGTAGAGGCCCCTCCTTGGCAAACTTATGAGTCATTGCATGTGTTCAATCATTTTTAATCACATTGAATTCTTCCTGTCCACATTTGAGGCTTTCTTGGCAAAGAAGATACTGAGTTGTTATTTCCTTCTCCAGTTCATTTTACAAATTAGGAAACTGAGGCAAACAGGGTTAAATGACTTGCTCAAGGTAATTAGTAAGTTCCTCTCTCCCAAGTATTCAGCGCCCCATGCTGGCACCTTACTCAGGTCTGATTGAAGCAACTTAACATCCCTAGGTCTCAATTTCCTCAGATATAGAGTGAATTTTGGACTGAATGGTCTATAAGGTTTCTCCTCCAAGCTCCAGATCTATGATCCTATGAATGTTTTTCATTTTTATCTTAGTATCCCAAAACCTGGTACATTACCTGGCACGCAGAAAACATTTAATTCTGGTCCTTAATTCTCTCATCTGTAAAATGGGTATAATACGTGGGGATAACAACCCCTCACAGAGTACTTGTGAAGCACAGTGGGAGATATACTAGATTTGGACTCGGAGAACCCGACTTCAACTCTTGACTCAGCTACTTACTGGCTGTGTGACCTTGGATGAGTGAAGTAAGCTCTCTAGGCCTCAGTTTCCTTCTCTGTAAAATGAGGAGGTTTGATCCAATTATCTCTCAACTCAAAGCTTCCAGTTCTAAAGTTATAATCCTAATTATCATCGTACATTTCCAAGCTGATCCACCAGATGGCAGCATAAGCTAACTTTTGTAGGTCAACCCTCTGCAAAGCAGGTTTTCAGATCTATTTCTTTTTACATGCATCTAAAAGATTTAACTGAACTGTACCAGATGTACAGTGGGCACTGAATAAATGCTGCATGATTGACCAATCAATCAATAGGTTAATCAGTAAAGTATTATTAAGCATCTACTTTGCTCCAAGCACTATAGCTGGGGATAAAGGATAAAGAATGAAATGATCCTACTTGAAATGACCTTACCTTCTAATAGTAGTAAGGGGAAAGGACAAATATGTATAAAAATATATTCAGCATAGATATAAAGCTTATACATATATGTATGTGCATGGGCATTTATGTATTTACACTTATACATCCACAAAATAGTTAAATATAAGGTAATTTGGGAGGGAGGCAGGGGTCTGAGGGAAGGTGTCTGGCAGAAGAAGGTGCCTAAGTCACATTTTAAAGAAAGAGAGGGACCTCTTGAAGTAGAGGCAAGAAAGAAAAGTCAGTCAGTGCAAGGACAAAGAAATAAGAGATGATTTGGTGAATGAAGAAAGACAGACTGATTCACAGAATTTTAGAGGGAGAGAAACTTCCCAAAAGGCTAAAAAGGTAGTTTAAAACCAGGTTAGGTAGGTTAGCTTTCTAAAATACAACCATCCTTGATTTTGTTTAAATAACAGTTGTGACTTTTACTTAATAAAAGTTTAAAATATGGAATATCCTATAGTAACTAGAGAATGTGAAAACTAAAACACAATGTAAAAAAAAAATTAAGACTTTTTTTTCTTCAAGTAATCACTATCCATAATGAAATTCTGTCTAATCTTAATATCTGTAAGTAACAATTGTACTCCAACAGAAAATAGTGGAGACATAAATCCTTCTTGGGGGCAGCTATTGAATAAAGTACCGCACCTAGAGTGAGGAAGATTGATCTTGAATTCAAATCTGACCTTTAACACATGCAAGCTGTGTGACTTTGGGCAAGTCACTTAACCCTGTTTGCCTCAGTTTCCTCATCTGTAAAATAAGCTGGAGAGGAAAATAGCAAACCACTCCAGTATCTTTGCCAAGAAAACTCCAGCTGGGGTCATGAAGAGTCCAACAGGAGTGAAACAACTCAGCAACAGCAACAACAGCTAAAGTCCTTTTACTTTGCAGGAGGAAGGAATTCTGAGAAACTACCATCACCCATCTTCCCAATTCCCAAACAGCATTACAGAAGTCAGATCACCCCACACAAGAAAAGTCTCATCCAGACATAACAGGAAGAGAATAAGCATTTATATAGCTCCCACCACATGTGAGGCACTGGACTAAGTGTTTTACATGTTATTTCATTTGATTCTCACAACAACCTTGGGAGTTAGGTCATGTTATTATCTCCATTTCACAGTTGAAGAAACCGAGACAAACAAAAGTAAACTGACTTGCCCAAGGTCACATAACTAGTAAATGTGAGGGGGAGAGAGAGATGGGAACTCATGTCTCCCAGACTCTAGGCCCAGTGCTAGACACACTGAATCACCTAACCACCTAACATGAAAAAGGTATAAAGATACAGTTCTAATGAATGCACCAGCACCCTCCTTCGTGGGAGGGCAGGTCACTGTGTCCAAACACTAACCATAACAGCATGCTATGAGAAACCTTCTGGATTTGGAGAAAAAGTTCAAATCCTGACCCTGGTACATACTAGCTATATGATGCCTTCATTTCCCACTCCTGGACATTTCTCTATCATGTCCCCAGGAACCCTTTCATCCTGCAACATCACATCAGACCTGGAATTCATGCCTTGTCAGGATCCTCTGTGCCTGGGATCCTTTTTGATTGGAGGGCAGAATGGAGACAACAACAACAACACACACACACACACACACACACTGCCTTCCTCTCCTCCCTTTTCAGCTTCCCTTTGATGTTTTCTTCCCCCTTAAGATCATAAGCTCTTTGAGGGTAGGGACAATCTTTTGCCTTTCTTTATAAATTCAGCCTATGCTAAGCCCAGAAATAAATGTTTATTGACTCTGATCTTGGGCATGTCCCTTTCCCTTTCTAGACCTTGGCTTGTTCACCCGTAAAATGGGAAAAATGAATCAAACTCCTAAAGTTTAAGTGACCCTTCTAGCTGTAAATCGATCAGCCTATGATTCTAAGAAGTACCGAGTCACTGGGAAATGGTTCCCATTTGGAACAGAAAGCTCCTTACCAGGAGGGATTGTTTCAATTTTTGTATTATCATTCCCAAAGCCTGGTACACAGTAAACATTTAATAAATGCTTGTTGGTTGACTGGGGAAAGAGGAAATAGAAGGGAGGACAGGGATAAAAGTTCTAATCCCAGACCCCAATCCCTAGGAAAAAAGAAGCAGAGAAGGGACCCTGGGCGTCCTGGAAAGGGTTCAAACTCGTTCCCACCACCACTCCAGGTCTGGCCAATAGTGCCAGACTCAGAGCTAACAAGAGGCTGGGGAGAACAGTTTAGGGTCTCTTTATCCTGCCCTGGGTCAAAGTAGCAATCCAGGCTCGAATGGATTGGGTACCATAAGGAGTTGCATCATGGCCAAGGTCACGGTCACGATGTCTAAGCGGCCGCAATGACGTGGAACTTTTTCTCCCCTCCCCCCTGTTCATACCCCGGGTGGAGCCCCCTGCACACAGCCACAAACTCCTGCGGAGATGAGAGTCCAAAGGAGGAAGTCAGAAAGGAAGTTAGGAAGGAACCAAAATGGACCACAGCCCTGGCGGATGCAGCCGGGGTAGCCGTCCTGTCCTCAGCGGCTCCGGCGCTTTCCTAGGCCGGGGGATGCATCAAGGTCCAGTACAGCAGATGCCAGCAGATGGCAGCAGGAGACCACGCGAGGATTCAGCAGCAGGCCCACGCCTGCCTTGTCTCTACCTGTGGTCACGCAGCGTGCGCCAGGAGAACGACCGGCCTCATCTCCATCGCGCTGGTGCTCATTCTCAGCAGCAACCAGCAGGCGTGGTGACCCTAATGACGACGTGAACCACAGCTGGCATTTACCGAGCGCTGAACGCTTCTCAAAGAGCTTTACATCCATCCTTGATTCAGCGTTTCTTGGTTTATTCAACGGCTGCTGCCCCCACAATT